>JAIUSX010000064.1:1214196-2428393 GCA_026573805.1 Hesperophylax magnus
CCGACATTGCAACATTTTGTCGAGAGTACACCGTTACACGGGGTACGCAGAAGATCCAGGATCAAGATCGGCATCAAGGGTGAATTGGCCGGAATCCGGGACCGGGGTTCTGTCGCTACAGCGGGAAGGAAGACCTTGGAAGGTGATCGTGTCCGCAGCTGAAGGGAGACGGAGCCAGAAAAGGGTGCTGAGACGTTGGTGATTCACAGGCTCAGGGCAGGGGCTCGGAGCATAACCTCTGGAAGGGCTGAGATACGTATATTTTATTCAACTTGTTTCAGTTCTTCTCCCAATGGAGGCGATTTGTAAGAATTTGGGGACGTTCTGTTACAGAACGGGAGACTGGTCATTGTTCAGGGAACGATTGGATCAGGCCCTCATTTTAAATGATGATAAGTTGTTGTCACCAGAACGCAAAAGAGCATTTTTGCTGAGTTGCCTCACGGAAGAAACTTTCTCTCTATTATGTGATTTATGTTTTCCAAAAAAGGTTTCTGTTTGTTCTTTTGAAGATTTATGTAAATTATTTGATTCACATTGCAAACCAGTTAAAAATATTTTTGAGTCTCGTGAATTATTTTATAAATGTAAACATTTTCCTAGCGTATCCGTTAAAGATTACGCGGCTAGATTGAGAGGGTTAAGTTTATCTTGTAATTTTGAGCTGAGATTGGAACCATGTTTAAACGACATATTCGTTATTGGGATTTTTAATGAAAAATTGAAACACAAGCTATTCGTAGAGGCAATCAATACTTCTTTTACGGATTGCATTAATCTAGCGGCGACGTGGGAACATGTTGTGGCTTTTAAAAAAGTAAATCCGAATTTAAATGTTGTTCATAAGGAAAGCGAGTATTTCCATAAATCCAGGAAAGATAGTCCTTCCAGGAATAAAAATTCAATGCGGAGTAAATCACCGGTTAATGGTACGTTAAAAACTTGTTTTTTGTGTGGAAAAAAAAATCATTTGCAAAGAGATTGCTGGAAAAAAATTTTGTGTAATCATTGTAACAAATCGGGTCATCCTAGTAATTTGTGTAAATACAATAAAAATTATGTAGGTACTAAAAATAAACGGTTGAATTCGGTGTTCGTGGTTAATAATAATGTGGGGCCGGAACCCACATATATAGATTTGTTAATTGGTAACATAATATTGCCGGCGTTGGTAGATACGGGAGCTGCGATAAACGCGATACCATATGAAGTGTATTTAAGATATTTTGTTTCTTACGATTTAGAAAAGTATAATGTTCATTTGTCAGGGTATGACGGAACGCAGTTAAATGTTTTAGGTAAAGTGAATTTAGAGGTGTCATTTTTAGGTAAAAGTGCGAAAATACAGTTCGTAATAATTAAAAATGGTAATTCTACAATAGTTGGTAGAGATTTTTTACAAGTTTTCGGTATCGGATTAAGTGGAATAAATTCTGTGAAATTCAGTGAGATTAATTGTGATAATCATCTTGTTTTTCGTGAAAGTTTAAAGAAGAAATATGCTCATGTTTTTTCAGAAAAATCGGGTAGGCTTAAAAATTATGAGGCAAACATTGAAGTTAATTCGGACTTTAGGCCAAAGTTTGTAAATCCGAGGCCATTACCTTTTAGTTTACGTGAGAAAGTAGAGATAGAGTTACAGAGAATGTTGCATGAAGACATTATTGAAAAGGTAGAAATAAGCGATATTGCAAGCCCGATTGTTGTTGTAAAAAAGAAAGACGCTTCAATTAGGATTTGTACTGATTTCAAAACAACATTGAATCCTATGTTAGCGAAGTTGAAATACCCACTACCTCGTATTGACGATTTAATTTCATCTCTGAATGGTGCAAAATATTTTGCAAAGATAGACTTACGAAATGCATTTGGACAAATTTCATTTAACGATAAGTCTAGAAAATTATGTGTGATTAGTACGCATATAGGTTTATTTGCATATAAAGTATTGCCTTTTGGCTTAAGCACGAGTCCGGCCATCTTTATGCAAGTCATTATGGCGATAGTTGGTGGACTTAGGAACGTTCGTGTATTTTTAGATGATCTACTTTTATTTGGGAATTCTAATGAGGAATTATTTTCTATTTGTGAAGCAGTACTTAGCAAGTTAAGTGATTGCGGATTAACTATTAATGAAAATAAGTGTTCTTTTCTAGAAACAGAGATAGAATATTTAGGTTATAGAATTTCGCACAAAGGAGTTATGCCTTTAGAAAATAAAATATATGCTATTACCCAAATGAGTGTACCGAAAAATGTTTCGGAACTTAGAAGTTTGCTGGGAGTTATTTCCTACTATAGGTCTTTTATACAGAATGTGTCAGGTATTTTGTCTCCTTTATACCAATTGTTGAAAAAAGGGATAAAATTTGTATGGTCTCAGGAATGCAATATTGCGTTTGAGCAAGTTAAGAAACTGCTGACGTCAGACAATATTTTGGTGCATTTTGACCCACAATTACCTATCAAGCTAATTACAGACGCGAGTGATATAGGTATATCTGCTATTCTATGTCACGTATATGAGAATGGCATGGAAAGACCGATTGCATTCGCTAGCCGTTTATTGTCAAAAACGGAATTGAGGTATTCCATTCTAGATAAGGAAGCGTGTGCAATAATATTTGGTTTAAAAAAATTCTTTCAATATTTATATGGTAATAAATTCGTTCTAACTTGTGATAATAAAGCTTTGGTACATATTTTGAACACTGAAAAACAAGTGCCAATACTAGCGGTAAATAGGCTACAGCGCTATGCGTTGATTTTACAAACATTTGACTATAATATAGAATATGTCAAGTCGGGTGAGAACAAAGCGGATTTCTTATCTAGATTGCCGGTTAATAGTAATAATAATTTAAGTGATTGTATCGACGAGGTCGACGGTAGCGAATATTTCTTAAATTATATTGGTAGTCTGAACGTTGATAAGATTGAATCGGATTTTTTAAATATAATTGAGGCGGAAACGACAATTTCAAAAGAAACGATGAAGCAGTTTTCGATTAAAGATGTAAACATAGCAAGCATTACTGGGTTCGTAATCAATGGTTGGCCGGATAAAAAGTTTTTAAAGGATGACTTGTTAAAATTCTGCTATTTTAGAAATAAATTATCGACTTATGACTCGTGTTTATTTTATAATAATAAATTTGTGGTTCCGAGGGAATTAAGGGAAATCATATTGAATTTCATACATCAATCGCATTTAGGTATTGTTAAATCTAAAAATCTTGCTCGAAATTATTTTTTTTGGTTAGGTATGAACTCAGAGGTAGAAGCAACTGTGAAGCAGTGCGTTCGATGCTTGGAGTGTTTACCCACTCCATGTAAAGTTGAGTTACAGCCGTGGCCAATCAGTGGATTAATATGGAATAGATTGCATATTGATTTCATGGGACCTTTTGGTGGTTACAATTTTTTGATAATCGTTGATGCAACTACAAAATGGATAGACTGTCACATCGTAAATAAAGTAGATTCGTTTTGTACAATAAAAGTTTTGAAAAGATTATTTTCTAATTTCGGAATTCCGGAGCAGATAGTAAGTGACAATGGTACAGCGTTCACTTCAACAGTTTTTAAGGAATTTTGTCATAATTTTAATATTAAATCGTTGACATCTCCTGTCAACCATCCAGCTTCTAACGGACTTGCCGAAAATGGGGTTAGAACGGTAAAGAATTTTTTAAAAAAAATTATGATAAATAATAAATTGCCTGCTGATTTTGAGGATAAACTTTTAACATTTTTGGTTGATATTAGGAATACGCCTTCTATGTTTACGGGGATTGAACCTAGTAAATTAATTTTGGGAAGGAAAATTAGATCAATTTTTAATACAATCATTCCAATATTAGATAATGTTGAAGGTCAAGGTTTTAAAGGGATTGATAACACGATTAAAGATAAGATGTTATTGAGTCAGCAAAAACAAAAAAAGTATTATAGAGGAAAAAAAATTAAAAAGTACTTTGATGTTGGATCTAAAGTTTTAACCAGGGATTTGAGAAGTGATAAAAACAAATGGATTTTAGGAGAAATTTATAAAAGATTGGGGAATAGGGTTTATTTAGTAAAAATTATGTCTACAGGACAAGTGTGGAAACGCCACCATGATCAAATTTCAGAGAGGAAGGTTAGGTGGGGGGAGAGTGACAGGTCTGATGATTTGCTGGACCTGGGTCCACTCTCGGACGTGGACATGACCAAGTTTCCTAATTCCTCTGATTTTTGCAGGTCACCTACACCATGGGAGGGGAGGTTACGCCCTCGAGGACAACGCCCATGCTACACCGAATGAAGAGTCAAGAACATACATAATTACATATAAATTGGAAATTAAATACATAATGGAAATAATTAAATATATTTGGCTTATATAAATTTGTAAAAATAAAAAGATGTAATTATGATTTAAGTGTGGGGGTGTGGTGTATGTGTGTAAGGGGGACAGCATGAGAGCGAGACAGCGAGTACGAGACGTATATAAGAGATCGTATGAGCGGGAATGAGCCTCTCAGTCCAGAACCGTGATAGTCTTCTTTCAAATAAATATTATAATACAAGCATTGTTATTATTGAGTATGTAGAGTTAACATACGTTAATTTATTTTAATGTTGTTCAATATGTTGTAGAAGACGTCAGTTGCGGATTGAGTATTCAGATGGTTCAGATTATGATCCCAATCAATTTCGTTTAGTTTTGTATTTATCATTGAATAATCTGCTTTTCTAAATTGTAATACTTGTTTTGTGTTAGTTTTCAGGTTTTTATTTTTATTTTTAATAGGAATTGAAATTAGCAGTGTTTTATGATAAACATCTTCTACTTACATATTATTACTCTGAGAGTTATATTGTTGCAGATTATTAAATGATAAAAATTCTATAAAGTTAAAATGGGCGGGATTTAATGAATTGATGGGTTCAGTGTACATATAATCACAGTTGTCATTTATTGGTAACCAAAGTAAGTGAGGTAGGTTGTAGTCTCCCACTATAATGAAACTGTCATTATTGTTATCCGTCATAATCTGTGATACTTTGTTTATGTGAGAAGTAATATTTATAAGATGTTTATTGTCAGGTGGGATGTACGAAGTACATATGTGAATTTTTTTACCAGGAAGTGATATAGTTACCCATATGTCTTCCGCTTCAGAATCCCATTCTAGTTTTTGATCAGAAATTAATTTACTTTTCACTGCAATTAAAACTCCACCACCGCGATTTTGATTGAGGTTATGATAATCTCTATCTCGTCTGTAAATATGGTACCGTGGATCGAAAAGTTCCTCATTAAAGATTGAATTGTTAAGCCATGTTTCACTGAGACATATAATGTCATAGTTGTTTAATAATACATTTTGAAGAAAAATATGTGTCTGGGTTCTAAGACCTCTTATGTTTTGATAGTATAATTCTAAAGATTCCATTGTATTAAGTATATAGTGCAGTTAATATAAAGTTGCTGGAAAGTTAGTTGATGGAAATATTGTATGTTTTTAGTTTTTCTAGATCATTATAATTATTTATGCAATGTTGATTTGTGTTTTCATTAAGTCTTACATAAATTTTACAATTTTTGATCCAACAGAATTTGAATTTATTAATTTTGGTAAACTCTCTGACCTTTTTGTAGAGTACTTTGTTTTTATGAGTTAAATGTTCATTTATATAGATCCGTTGTTTTCCATTAAAGTTAATATCCTCTGCTGTTAGGCCCCTTCTTGTCCGGATTGCTGCTATGATTTCGTCTTTCTGTTTCCTGCCCTTTAGTTTTACTATAATATTCCGCGGTCTTCCTTCAATCTTCTCCTTGGGGGTGACTCGGGTGGCGTATTCAATGTCGTCGCTTACTATATTTAATTCTGAATAGATCCTTTTGATAATCTCCGTCAGGTTCTCTTGTTTTTTTTCTGGTATCCCAATGATCTCTATGTTATTAATGCGTGCGTGTTGTTCGTTAGCATCCAATTGTTTTTGTAATTCTTTAAATTCACTTTGTATTACGGCGTTTTGTTCCAGAATTTTTTCAAGGTTGTTTTTTTTTGTATCAATTTTTTTTTCTAGAGTTAATATTTTATTTTTTAATTCCTCGATTTCTTCTTTATACTCGTTTCTGATGATTTCCAGAAATCGTACCTTAAATTCTTCAAATTTTTTGTCAAGAAGTTGGAGGAGTTGGGTGTCCGTAGTATTTAGTGTTTTTGCAGTTGCTCGTGTAGTCATTTTGGCACGAAATATTAATTAGTATAACTTCACTTCACTATTAAAGCTATTAAAATATAGATATTTAGATTTAGCTAGAATTTTTTATTTTATTTTGAGATATTTCAAGAGTGAAATAAAAACACGACAGCTGTCACTGAATGTTATTGTTGTAATGATAATAGTTTGATGTAATAGTTTGATCGCAGTTTTTTTTTTTCCTATGACGCTATAAAAAGTTGACCATTATTCAAGGTGTCCTGGGGTAAAGTGCACTAAATTTGGGAGGTGATGCTACATGATATTACAGGTACAAAACTTGAATACATAACTCTTTTTCGAAAACATTTTAAAGTAGTTTCAGATAAGAAAAAGCTGAATTATTTGGATGGAAAAAAATACCTATTTAACACTTATTTTTAGAGCGCTTCCCGGTTTTAGAATGCGGGGAGTCAAGATGTTACCAACAATAAAAGTTTATTGACTTATTCTAAATGAGGCGCAAAGTTTTCTCAGAGCAGTCTATATTTTATCTCGACGGCCTTCACGGTCGAGGAGTAAGCGATAAGGTTCTCGACTAGCAATTCAAAGGTCACGGCTTCAAATCCCCGGGTGCACAAGTGAATTGTATTTGATGAATTTGTTTTATTTCACAATTTATTCATTCAAAATAATATTTAGTATGGGCTGCGGAACGTTCCAGAGTGAAAGATACTCTAATTATCGTCATATCATATGAAATAGCATTAGCCATGTGTGGTGACAAGATCTGAATAGCCAGGTACTCCCCCACCTCCCTCTTTCCCATCTCCTTCACCTCACCACTACCTTCACCTCACAACATTCCCGGATTGGGGAATCCATAGTCTCACTGGCTCCAGATAGTTAGGAGCAGTTGGAACTCTTGTGCGGCATTCATATTAAATATATATATATATGTTGGGGATGATCATTCAAATGCAGACCCTGTACAAATCGCAAGTGCGCGCCCCACAGTTGAATTTGGTAGCCACCTCTGATCTGGATCCCAAAATACTTCTGTACAGAAACTCTCAATCTTAATTCCGAATCCTTTACGCCCCATTTGTTCAGTTGGATGCTGTTTAATGAGTTCTATGTCTTATGTCCACAACAAGGTGCTTATTTTTCATGTCTGAAGTCTGCCACTGGGTTTGCCACTACTACTCTACAGGGGAGTGTCATGGTAAAAGCAGAGTTTCACCTTGAGTCCAAAGAGTTTCCTGGAAGTGAAATGGAATTTTGCTATTCAAGGCCTGAGGGTTGCTGACTCCCATCTTACATTGGGCAGTGCAATATTCGAGAAAATGGGGTGCCTTTGTAGTGGGGTGGAAGGAAGTTTTTCACTGACCATGGCATACCAGTGTTTATTTGCATGTCAATCTTAAATGTTTGTGCAATTCTAGTCCACAATAGAATACAATATTCGGCTATCGAGTAGACCAAGGCAATATAGCTATTCGTAGGGTGTAAGCATGGGCAATCGCAGCTAGCTCCCAGCTAGTTTGCTTATGATATTTATGCAAGTCTTAGTCTCCTTGCTAACATTTTCCAAATCGGGCTTCTGTCCAGCGTTAAGCCAAAATATCGAGGACTACTTCCATGAATAATGGTATCATCTCCATACAGCATAGCATTATGCTGGACTGTTATAATAGCGATATCATCTGTATAAATAAATTTTCTCCCCTTTGGTTTTCGGTAGGTCCACTATATACAAATTGAAGAGGGAGGGCGAAAGTGCGAGTGCCAGTCCATTTACTATTTTATAAGTTCTACTTTTACGAGTTCTTATGTGGATTTTCATAGTGCTGTCTGTAATCATGGATTCGATAATTTGAACCAATTTTACCATCTTCACACAAATTAGAGCTTTAAAAGTAGAGGTTTTCGACAGATGGTATTGTAATAGAGTCACGTGGGGTAACCGTGCGCAATTTTTACATTGGGATTTTTGTATTAAAAAGCTTTAGGTATTTTACTCATTTTTTTTGTTTATTAATATGATCGATTATTGAGGCATCTAAAACAACCATGAAAACCTCATATGGTTCATAAATCAAACAGATTTATAAAAAAGTTTACATGCATGTCGATTGCGTACACTTACCCCGTGTGCGGGGTAAGTGTACGCATACCGTAGGGTAAGTGTTCGCACCGCGAAGAGTTACCCCCCATTGCAATTATCACACTTAAATTGCCCCTTATCGTAGTCTTTGCAGTTCTCATGCCACCATGCTTTACACACAATACATTCTATCCAATCTTCTGTTGGTGGATCTCGATATTTCTCCTTGCATTGTGGGCAAAAATAGTCCTTAGAAGTCTGTTTTTGTGCTCTCTTTAAACAGTTATGCACGCTGGAATCTCCCGCCTTACGCTTTGTGGTGTGACTTTCTTGAAAAGAGGTGGTCGTCCGATTTCCATGTTTTTAAATATTAGTTTTCGGATGATTTTTGCATCTGCATCTGCATTTTATAGGGACTTGAGGTAATTATTTCAGACTTGCAAGCATTTTTTCGTCGTTTTTGTGTTTGTGTTGCTTTTGGCAGAGGACTTACAACAAATATTGGGACGTGAAGGACTGATGATGCATCTTGTGGTGGAGAGCTGGCCTGAACTTCAATTACATCTTCAATCGGAGTAGTAAGAAGATGACTAACAATATTTTTATTAGGTCTGACAGACGTTTTTGGGCTGCTCGGTGCCGCATGTATTTCGGCATAGCAAGAGATCTGATTGTTCAGAATATCTGTCCTAATTATTGATCCTATGTCACTTTTCTCTTGATTAGCTAACGGAGAGATAGTGGATACGTCAGGTTGCGGCTCGAACATAACAGTAACAGAAGCAGCTGCAAAATCAGCTTTGGTGAAGAATTCACTGTCTAAAGGATATATTCCGCTTACTTTAAAACCTGATACCGCATTCCCCACAGTTGCAACTTTCTTGAAGGCTTTATCGGAAATCGAGACAACTTGGTATTGGTTGATTGCTTTCCCAGGATGCTGACCCATCTATCTTTCGCATTCCACTGCGTATTGACCTTTAAGAGGACTGAAAAATGCCCTGTCTAGTGGCTGCATTTTATGGCTACTATGTGGTGGTAATGTCAGGACTACTATTCTGTGGTCCCTACAACATTATCTCCCCATTAAAGTTGCTATTAATTTTAGTTTTAGGCGTTTACGCAGAGTGGCTTCACTGATCCCAACAATATCTGCAGCAGCCCGCTGACTCTTCCCCTCTTTCATAAGCCTTTTTGCAGTTTCAATCTGCTCTTGAGTGCAAGCTGACCTCTCTGGGTGCTTTCTCACATACAAATGCGGCATATTTCACTGTAAAAAAATAACGACAGTTGAAATATTATGCTATAAAATCAATTTTATCTATCGGGGTAAGTGTTCGCACTCGTCCAACTGCGAACGCTTACCCCAGCACACTTACCCCATCACGCCAAAATTCAATAAACTTTAAAAATCAGATTAGTGGTTATCTTTATTAGAATTATCACTTTACACCCGTCTAACTAACAATATTTCACTAAAAAATATCATAGACCACGTCGCTCTGACACAGCTGGTTACACAATAGCACACATCGGTAACGGAGATGAAAAATTTAAGAAAAGCACGAAAAAAAGTAATTTACCTACCAGTTTTTACTGACAAATCAGCATCCACTGTACACATGTCCTGCTTCGGCGCGATCCAGAACGCTACTGAATTAAGGAACGCGCGGGCGCTTAACAGGCACAATCTTGTCGGAAACATCACTGCGAACACTTACACTCCGCGTACGGTTACCCCATGTGACTCTATGTTGCTGTTAAGTCGATAAAGGTGGTTGCGGTTTTGAGTTTCCTTTGGAGACCTGCCCCTATATGACTTGTAAGTGCAAGAACTTTGCCTAGGAGTTTGTACACTGTGCTGAGAAGGGATATGGGTCTGTGGCTTTTAGGGTCCTCTGCATGTTTCCATAATGTCTATAAATCGGCTTCATAATGGTTATAAATTTGGCATTTTTCTATATTCATGGAATATTTCCACCGTCGAAAACAAGGGAAAAAGTTTTGCAAGGCCCGAGGCCCAGGGTGCTTCAGAAAGTTAGGAAGAATACCATCACAGCCAGCTGCTTTTCTAGCCTTGGTTGAAAAGAGGAAAAATTCTATTTCTTCAAAAGTGACTGGTTCTATAGTGTTCCATTTTATAATGGATTTTATTTAACAGGTTCGATGCCGCCTATGCACAATATAACTGATCCTGGGTGCCAATTTAAAAAAATATATTTTAGTTTTTAAATATACTTACAAGAATAATAAATCGTTGCAAAAGTTTATTTTTCAGTGATAATCTAAAAAAAAAACTAAAAAAAATTTACGACTCCGTCCGGAGCCGGCGGCACCACGGTTGAAAATCACTTAGCAGGTGCCGGTACTCTCTTCTTTTTATTTTGATAAAACAAAAATAGACAATTTTTTTTTTGTCTTTTGTACAAATAATAACTAAAATACAAGTAGCAAATTAAATAAGATAGCGAAAGTAATACACATATCATGAAGAAAAAATATTTATAAAATTTGGTGGTACTCATTGAAGCACTCAAGTTCATTTTCTAACTTCCTCTCAATGTCTTCAAGTTGCAGAGATTTACGTAAGGGACGAGACTTTTTGGGACCCGATGGTCCAGCATCATCACTCATTATGACAATAAGAAGATTTTGACACAAAAAACTTAAAAAACACAAACTTATCGTTTACTTTTTTCAATGGCCCTTTACAACAATAACCTATTTTTTTCTTGAAAACCAATTGCTGTAAAATATTGGTACAGTTGTCAATAACAACGCCAGCTACAGAAACAACCATTCGCCGCGAGTGCCGGCAGGAAAATGATGTTTGTGCAAACATACTACTCATGGCTCCGACCGGAGCCGCCGGCACCCAGTGCCAGACGCCGAATGGCTCCGACCGGAGTCGCCGGCAGCTTGTTTATTGAGGAAATTCCATTTTTTTATAATTTTAAGTTAATCATTTTGGTGATTCCAAGCATATTCCAGGTCTTCCGACTAGAGTGAGTAACATCGCTGTTTTGGGCACAGTCGTTTCTTTCATCTTTGCGGTCTTTGTCCAGGGATTGAAGGAGCGGAGAAGCAGTATTTGTGTTATTTGTTTCCTCCTACTCCCTTAATAGAGTTCCTTGTTGGGATGGAAGTTTCTCTGTAGCCTCTTTGGATATTTTTGAAAGCCGATTTGAAAATAGGTTTTTTAAATCAATTGAAAAACTCGGGCTTTGACGGTATATTTAGGATATATTTGTCCAAGTTTTCAGAAAAGCCTTTCCAGTTAGCATGTTTCAGATTCCATCTTGATTTTGGGATGACACTAGTTATGAACCTTTTGTTGGTAAGTCAACAGAACTACATTGAACAGGTTCTGAAGCGATTCAATATGTATGGATACAACCCTGTGGACACGCCACTAAAAAAAACTCAAAACAGTAATCACCAAATGAGAACACCTCAGCTATGATGAAAAATATTCTGTTCCAAGAGGCAGTTTATTTGCGGTTAGTCATGCGAGTCTTTTTAATAACAATCCAGGTCAGGCACATTTGGGTACAGTCAAACGAATCATGCTTTTCATAAAGAGTACTGGAGATTGGAAACTGGATTTTGATGGATGCACACCCTCCTCAAATGTTGGTTTCTGCAATGCTGATTGGGCCAGTGATTGTGCCGAAAGGCTATCTGCGACAGCATGTGACACTCCTACAGTTATCCATGTGGACGACCAGGTAGTGGCAAAAATGAATGGGTGTTACAAAGCAAGAACAAAACACATAGATGTGCGACATCACTTATTTCGTGAGAAGATCCAGTCCAAATTGATTTAATCCAAATACATTCATACGACTGTCTGCTCTCTCACCAAAGCTTTGGATTGAGAGAAATTGATAAATCTCATAATGACATTATAAAGTATCTGAAAATGGCTTTACAAAAATAACCTCTCAAACGATTCCGTGTTAGCTCAGCTGCATGAATAAACCACTGGTCGACTGTTCATGTTCTATGTTTGACACATAAATAAACACATAATCAACCACTATCGTTTGTCAGTTGACAGTTCAATATATAAATAAACCACTCATGTTCTACATTATTTTTCATAAAAAACCACTGATTATTTTATGTTTATTTTAATTTTTCTTCTATGGATTTATGTTTTCTCAGAATTCGAGACAGACAATAATATTCCTTTTCATTGAGCTATCGAGGAGCTAGATGCTAGATATGCAAACGAGGGCAAACATTATGCCATCTATAAAAATTAACGTAAATTCACAAATCCTTCCAAAAAATCGGTACTAGTTTATTTTCATCAATTTTATTACTACTAATATGTTGAAATTTTAATTTCCTTCCAATAACAGCACCCAAAAATATATTTAGAGCTTGGCTAAGCGATGGGCACAATCGATGAATCATCAATGATTTACTCGATCGTTTTGACCATCGAAATATATCGATTCATTTTCATGGACAGGTCGATTCTGTCAAAAACCATCAACCATCACACAGTTCGAGACAATCGTTTTAAAATGTCATCAAACATGGAATCATTTATTTTTATAAGCAATAATTGTTCGCCTGAAACACTCATCCACATTGAAAAAATCTCCTGATAAAAAATACATGACGCCAACGGGACTCGAACCCGTGTCCATTCGATTTCCGGTCGAAAGCTCTGACCACTGAGCTATGGAGGCTTATTTCTTACCCGCGAAATTATTCAATATATGCTAGTGTTTCATTCAACAATTACTGTTTGTTACAATTACACGGGTTCGAGTCCCGTTGGCGTCATGTATTTTTTATCAGGAGATTTTTTCAATGTGGATGAGTGTTTCAGGCGAACAATTATTGCTTATAAAAATAATTGTTATCCTTTGTGCTATGCATAAATAAAATCTTGTCTTAAAAACATTAATTTATCAAAAAAATAATGATTAAACATGGAATCGATTCGGTCAAAAATCGTTCGAAACCACAGCCGTCACGTCATTGATCAGAGTTCATCGATATAAAAGCGTTACGCCATTAGTCCGAATTCATCGATATCAAATCGATTCCCATATCCGAGATACGACAAAAATATCTCGGACTCGGATTGCTTGACAAACGAGATATTCTTCTCGGGGGTGCATTATGTTACGTACTATCTAATATGATTTTGATATGCATTTGGGATTACGCAATTATTCTTTCGTAACTGTGTTGTGTTAATAACGTTAGGTATTAGATATTAACTGTTTAATGATGATATTATCTAGCAAGCTACGAGTCATAAATTCATTCATTTTTAGGTTGGGATTTACGACGCCCGTACATAGTGTGTGTGTAAAGAATGGCATTCTGACTTATAATAAGTTGGGAAGGTTATTAATAAAAATAACCTTCCCGAGTTTGCCGTTTTTGTGAAAAATCTGATCTATTCCTACAATTTTTACAATTAGGTATATTCATGGGGAAAGGATAGAAGGGAGAAGGGTAGCTGAAATTTTTGAATGTGAATGAAAAAACAAAATTAAAAATGACTCACCTTACGGTTTTTGAAACTCAAAAAAAACACAGGCAATTTATTAGACAAATGTATTATAAATGTTACTTTACTTTTTATGATTTCATATTAAAGTAATTCATAAAAAAACTTTTGAAGATTCATATTTTTTCAAATTGGGATCGCTGGCTACGCTTAATACGATTTTTTTTAAATAAAACCTTTTGATTCACCTTAAGGCGATGCACTACGTCGTGTAATATTTTAAATTGAGCCGCTATCAATAACAACCCTTACGTAGATGGCGATAAGGTTTAAATTCCAGCTTAACACCATCCGCCTGCTTTGATTTATGCTAGAAAAAACATGGCCAAACGGTACCTTTTATTTTATTTTGTGGATGTTCAGGCAAAAATATTTAATTTTTTTCTGATCATTTTATAAATAACTTAATTTGCCACATTATACAAAAAAATCATAACCGAAAATGGGTTCGTAAGTAGGAGATTTTGAACTTTAAAACAGTTTTCATAGGCCTTTACATTATTTTTTTCTGGGCTTATAAAAAGACTTATCTATCTAAAAAATACTCGATTATTTCAAAGGTCACGATGTATTCTACTCGCAGTATTTAATTAAAGCATCTGAAACATTTCTAGGCGACCAAATTTTCAAACCAAAACACACGATTTTGCATTACTACGTATGGCATCGCCTTAATTACTATAAAAGACAACAATCTGCATTTATAATTTTTTAAATCTTTGCATTCTAATTTTATTTGCGTAAAATGAACATTCACTTTCGTAATATAAAATAGTAATTAAATTTGTTTTATTTTCAACTTAATAATATTTAATTTCTTTATTTATTTAGATGTACGTTTTAATATGGCAGACAGAGTATTGCACTCGCCGCTCTGTTCAGGTGAAATTATTTAAAAACTATTATTATTATATGGGATTTTAGGTGATGACAGCCAAAATAATCTCGGGAGTCGCTATATGCACAGCGACTAGTCGACAGGGGGCGTGGCCAACATATCCGAGCATACCCGAAGTGAAGTGTTTCGGCGCTTTATTTGAAATTGGTTTTACGCTCAGATTTTTTTTGTGACGTCACGGCCGAGCATTTCCGAATATTGCCGAGCATTTCACCTTGATTTCATTTGGTTAGATTACATTACTATAGGGCCAATATCATACAGTCAATTCCAAAGCCTTAATAAAGACTGTTTGGTATGGCAACCACATTCTAATTCCTGCAAATATAATTAACTTTTGGACAATAAAGACTTGTGGTAGGCCCTATGTTCAACTTTTGTACAGATTCGTACTAGGCCTATATATACTCAAAGTATCTAATCTTTTTACATTACAAAACAGTAAACCTATGGGAAAGTGAAACTAGCATTATTTGGAGTCTATGTGAAAATTTGGATGCCATATAGTATGTTGGAGGATAAGTGAGCAATAAAGGAAGTTGGGCAATTCATTGATTCATATACTTACTTAGAAAAATTTAGCATTATAGACCAAAAACAATATGGCTTTCAAAAGAAAAAAAGCACAGAGAATTTATTACAGGATTTTTAAAATTATATTAATAATGAATTAAACCATAAAAGACATGTTTAAGTACTATTTATAGATAACTTCAAAGCGTTTGATACAATTGACCCACAGAAATTATTAAAAATCTTAGAAGCAATTTGGAATTAGAGGTAACCTACTTAATTTGTTTAAAAATAATTTATTTAATAGACATATCTGTGTAAAAATATTAGAAAAAATGAGCAGGAGGAAAAAAATCTATGCTGTAGTCCCGCAGGGTCGATTTTGGGTCCAACCCTTTATATTATATTTGTATCAATAATGAAAAAAATATTTAAATATGTACGACACTTTGTATATGCTGACGACACTGCTCTTGTCATATCCGATGAACAATTATCCATTGCGATTAAATATATGCAACATGGCTTTACGTCCGTGATAAAATGGTCACATGACGCAGGTCTAACATTAATACCAAGAAAACTAAATTGATGTACATACGGTCTCCACATGCTTCATTTCAGATCATGCCTAAAATAATTTCACATAACTTTATATGTAGTCATCAAAACATTTTACAGCCCTGTTTGTGTGAAAGTATTGAACTGGTAAATGAATACGTTTATTTGGGGGTGACTGTTGATTGTCATTTCAAATGGGATACACAAATAAACAAAACTTGCAAGCGGCTGAGAGCGATAGTGGGTAGGATATACAAACTGAAATGTTTCGTTCCGGTGAATATTTTTAAAATTATTTACCTATCACTCGCAGAATCAACTTTACGGTATGGTTTAACTACTTGGGGTCACTCTTGTAAAACTAATTTAAACCACCTGCAATCAGTACAAAATTCTATGGTTAAGTTATTAGCTCAAAAACATATTTTTTCACAGAGACGAAACATACCATTGTTGTATCGGAATTTAACAATATTACCGGTGCAAGCCTTATTATGGTACAAAATATTGATTCAACATATATCTGAGTCTGATTATAAAAAGAAAGTGGAACATGAATATAATACAAGGTTTACAAAGAATGAAGGAATGCTTGTTCCAAAATATAATAATAAATACGGACGGCGAACCCTAGAATTTAACGTGCCAAAAATGCTTTACATGTTACCCATTAATATAAAAAATTGCGATTCTACAAATAGATTGAGATATATGCTGAAACAATGGTTACTAAATAGAGATAGTTTATATTAATTTAGGTGTGTTAATTGTATAGTTATAGTAATAATAGTATGTGTGTATGTATGTAATTGATCATTAACATCCTGTTGACAGACTGCTTTATTGCAGTTTAACGGGATTGTAGCTTGAAAACCAATAAAAAAATTAAAAAAATTATATTATTTTATTAATGGAAAATAATACATTACACCACAAAAAGGAAATATAAACATTGAGGGAACAAACCCCTTTAAAAACATGACAGATAAATCCTGAATTGAGCCGATCAGGTTCTGCCCCATCCTGAAATTTATGTTTAATAAATTGCTCCAACAATAGAGACACATCTCGTGTACTGAGGAAACTCCAGCTTCAACAAGCCTGTTGATCTCCTGTATCAGGTCAGGATTAATTTGTTGGGTCATCTTGGCCGCGTCTCTGCTGTGGTTGTGGCTCGCTTCTCCGGTTGCCGAGACGTAATAACGTAGCACACATTTAGGTGGGCTGGTGGATTGAAGGGCTGTCTTCACTTGTTTCAGAATCTGAAAACAAGCCACAATGTTTTACTATAAATAAAAATAACAAAACCCTACAAAAACAGTAATTATTGGTTTGGTAGGCAGTAAAAAATATAAAATAATATTTTCAACAAAAAAATATCTGATTTCCTGAAGGGCACAGGAAAGTATGCTTCACACCTTCTATTTTGCAGTGTTGAGGCCCTGGGAATCATATTTCCGGCCATGGTACTGTACTGACATCTACCATGGCAGCACAGTCAAATTCAATAGATAAGAATGTTGAAAATGTGTTTAAGTAAGCGATGGGAAGTTGCGTATTCCCACCACATTTCATTCTAAACAAATGTGTGTTGTCCAAAACGGTATTTGTATAACCTTGCATCTAGAGTGGAAGATACTACCAGTATCGCCCTGGTGTAAGACCACCATTCAGAATTGAAACGTTGCTCCAAATGGCTTTAGCCGTGTTTAGTGACTAGATCTGAATAGCCAGGTACTTCCCCACCTTCCTCTTTCACTTCCCCACTTACCTTCAGCCTCACAACATACCCCAATTGGGGATGCCATAGTCTCACTGGCTCCAGACGAGAGCAGTTGGGACTCTTGTGAGGTATTCACTATAAAAAAAAAAATTTAAAAAAATCTAACTAGTGTTGTGTAGTATCTAGATACATTTTTGTGTATCTGTATCTAGCTATATTTCTATAACTGTATCTGTATCTAGATACATTTTTACTAGTATTTGACACCTCAGATACTCAGATACTTTCAGATACTTTATTTTCGAAGTGAACTTCTTTACCGATTTTCTCTAGTTAATTTTAAAGTTTTCTCACAGATTCAGCTAGTGGGTACCTTTGTCCATCTAGTGTATAATATTTTAAAGCAGTTTATATACATGCATTTAAGGGGTCCTAACCCGAGTAACCGAGTACCCGGGTACCCCCGTATATAAAAAAAAAAGAATTTAAAAAATAAAATAAAAATAATGAATAATTAATTTTTTTTTTAAATTTTCCATAACCCAAAGTAATCAAGTTGCACAGAGTTCACGTATTTTTTATTTATCCAAGGGGCGTCGGGTACCCGGGTAGTAATATGCTACCCGGGTACTCGCGAGGACCCCTAATGCATTTATGTTATCACCGCTTGCAGGCCAATTTGCCAATATCTTTTTGGGCAACGAATAAAACAAGCAAGTGTAAATATGTAAATTAATCACAAGCGTTTACGTCTACCGTCTTTAAGAAATTAAAGTAATCGCTGTTTTCGATAATATATATATATATATATTTTTAAGTTTTCCCCAAAAAAGAAGAAAAGTATCCGAGTATCTGTGAGTTACTTTTAAAAAGTATATGTATCTACATACAGATACAATTTTACAATGTATCTTGTATATGTATCTAGCTACAAATTTTGCCAAGTATCTGTATCTGTATCTAGATACTTTTAAAAAGTATCTGACACAACACTGCATCTAACTATAGTGAAAACATTAAAATAATGTAATAAAGTGATTGCCCATGTAGGGATAAGCAGAGAAAAAAAACTATCATACCTTCGTTTTTGCTCTTTCTGCAATTTGAGGTGGAACAGGAAATTCTGGAAAATATTTTATTTGTTTCACACTCATCATTGCGGGACAACCAAGCTTCTTGGAGTCCAAAACCCGGAACCTCTTCTTCTTATGGTTTGGGTAATCAGCCTGAAAGAACAATTCAAGGTATATGGTCTAATAGGCTTATACGCATAAGACGCCTATTATTTATGCGGCAAATAAATTGCCCATGGTTAACTTATTTGACGCAGATGATTAACTTTTACAAAAGTTGTTAGGGCCTATGCAATGTTGACATTAGTATAAAATTACAAGTGTGGTTATAATCCAGTGTGATATGAATTAAAATTGTGAAATGAGATATAGCTGCAGGGCTTTAATTAATTTGGCACTTTGAGCATGGTCTTCTGTAGACTAACACGACATAAGGATGTGTTACGAGCCACGGCATACTTTTTAACACACAAAGATGAATTGTGATTGGTGTGATTGTCGTGTTAATCTTAATGAGACGGAGCTCCAACTGCCATATTAGGAAGGCCCCTGGGGGTCAAGCACAGAAAATTCGATAACTTTACAATATCGGATCGACAGACGTAACTTCCGACGAGTTTATATCAATACCCCCTAGCATGTAAAAGCTATCGGTAACTATATCAATATTGATAACGCAATAAATAAGAAATCGATATACGCTGGCAATACTGAAGCAGTTGTCTATGGATCGCTTCTCAAACGTCAAACGTCAAACTTCAACGGTTACCAACGTGTTTACGTATTATCTACAAAAATCAACTTATTATGATGTCGAAGTCAAATGAATCAATGTAAGTTATTTATTTATCTTGTTTATATGGGATTATCAATAAAGATGTGCTTGTAGTCCGTAAAACACTTTTAAGCTGATATTATTTTTGTTCTTTTCAGACATGGCGTGATTTAAAGTGTAAGTCGCGGGCAAAAAACGCCGATGCCAAGCGAGCTGCTCTCAGAACTGGAAACACTGTTACCATACCGGTATTAAGTGACATCACTCAAAAAGTGATTAGTATCATTGGCAGAGCCAGTTCTGAGGGCAGTGGAGTTCCCGAAAGCTGCATAGGAGAGGGACCAGGAGGGCGATTCTCGTTCTACTTAACGACACTAAAATCGTCCTTACATTCAAATTAACGATTTTTCTCGGTTTATTCTTATGAAGCGATTCCGGTTCTCTCGATGACAGATGGAATCCTTAGATTTTCGATTGCGCGCGAAAACTTTTAGCCTTACGCGAAGGGGACCCCTAGACCTGTCTTTCGGCGGCCGAACGCTAGCGTTCGCGAAGAATTTGCTTCATTTAATTGTGACGTTTTGACAATTAGCAATATTTGCGTAGTTTTAACAAGAGAAAACTTAATATTATCGTAAGTATTGACTGTAAACATGATTAGTGACTTGTTTGTGGCACAATAATGCTATTAAATGAATTGAATAAGGTACATTGCGATGTTTGTAAAGTACGTAACATGTCGAAAGCCAGATAAGTGATTTAATTTACAATAAACTACACATACCATTGAGGATTTCTACATAAATAATAATAAGTTTCAGATAAAATGACTGCAGGATGGCTGGTGCTGGAAATTGTGGGTTTTGAAGTTTACCACAACGAAATAAGAATCCCTTTCCGTATCTTAAGAGACGCCCAAAATCCCATGGAAATGGGGCAAACAGAGTTCCTGAATTTATTCAGAATATCTAATGAACTCGTTATCCCCTATCTTACAACCGAGAAGAAAGCATGGACTGTCTGAGTGGGGCTTGGCTGTCTGTCGGTCGTCGGTTAGCCGATGCATATTAAATGTTTCATCGGCTATCAACGACACACTACTCCAGACGTGGGTTAAATTTCCTTTGACTGCTGCAGATAGGCAAAAAGCCAAACAAATATTTGAGCAGTCCGGTGATCCTTTCCCTGGTACTATAGTAGCAATTGACTGCACTCGTATAGCTATCGTTGGTACTGCAGTACAGGAATATATGTACTGCAATCATCACGGGAATCGCTCCTTAAACGTGCAAATGGTGAGATCTTCATATGCACAAGAAAGTCATATTATAATAAAAAATGAACATTTCAGATTTGTGATTCGAACTTGGTTACCTTGGATGTAAATGCAAAGTGGTGAAGCTGCGTTCCTTGTGTTACGGAACTCCGGCATGAAATAGGAAAACTCATAGCTCATAGGGAAAAATAATTCATGACATGTAGTACATAATAAACGTTTTATTGACAACACATAATTATAAATAATTTTTCAACAAAAACAAGTACACAACAAATTATATATGCTTCCGATTTTGTTGTCCGGGTTAAATCTTCCCCATAGGAAAAACTAAACCCTTCCACTCACTTTTCCACAAATGATCATCTAGTCAATCAACATTATGTAAGTGCATTATATAAGCAAAATAAATACAAAACAATACAAGAACAACACGTCAACTCACAAGAGATCAAATGGGAAAATAATTCACCGTCTCCAGATATTTTCATATCAGAGGGTTCGGCTCGGTAGAACTTCTAACAGGGCCTATAAATCCTACTGATCCCTCAACATAAATATTAAAAAAATCTTTTGTTATCCTACATGTATTCAAAATGACAGACTTTTGCATCTTTATATATAATTTTTTTGAAAGATCTAATACGCCTAAATTTTGAATTAGAGAGCTAGGTATAATGCCAGTAGCCGAAATAACGAATGGTAATATTTTTATAGTCTGAGAATGCCAAATTCTTTTTATTTAATTTCCTAAATCTGTGTATTTTCTTATTTTTTCGCTAACAGATTTTTGAATATTACAGGAATTTGGTATAGCGACATCAATGATATAAGTTATTTTTTAAATTTTGTCATGTAAAACTATATCGGGTCTATTATGACTAATCGCTCGGTCTGTTAGTATAGTTTTATCATAATATATTTTATAAAATTCGTTTTCTAAAAATGAATTTGGTTCGTATTCATAATATGGTACTATATTACGGCAGTCAATCAAGTTATGTTTAATTACCAAATTTTGGTGAATTATTTTTAAAACTTGATTGTGCCTAAATGTATACTCGGACGATGCTAATATAGAACATCCCGATATAATATGTTCTATAGTTTCCGGAAAAGCCAAACATTTTCTACACAAATCATCAATTTGATTTGTAACTTTGATTATATGCTTTCTATAATTTTTAGTATTAATGACTCTATCCTGAATGGCAAGCATAAATCCTTCTATTTCTGCGCTCAACTCTCCAATACTCAACCATTTGTTTGACGAAAATTTGTCAACATACGTTTGGTTGAGATAATTGAAGTTTTTTGCGTGTAAAATTTTATTTGACCAGGAATCTAATAATTCCTGGTTGGGATTTATAAAAATGTTGGCATTCTCATCGTATAAATTTAATCATAGAACGGGAAACATTATATTTAGTTCAAAGATATTGATATATAATATTCGATTTAAAAACAAAAAGAATATGTGTATGAGTCTGCATGAGCGACCCGAATTATAAATTCATACGTCGTGTAGCACAATCCACGCAGGATAAGCAGAATCGATGAACCAGTTTTCTTCACCAACATAGCGCCGTTCTGCTAATCCATCAGCTTCTCATCAGCTCTGCTCTCGTTTCGGTCTGAAAAATTTAATAACTATTAAATTGATATCTCTAATAATTTTTAATTGATCTTACGAACATTATAAAATATAATTTAAATAACACGCTCGCTCGCGCTAGGCCGCAAACAGCAGCAGTATGGGGGGGCCGACGCTCCGTGGAGACGATCGGACGAATCTCTTGGCGTAGGGCTGAGTCTCAACGGATCGCAGCATGACGCTGCTCTACCGGGCACAACACCCTGCCAGGTACGAAGGTCGTCTGCGGACGATTCCGAGTTCCGACGTCGAACTTAAGCTTGGTCAGAGGCGGGGCGCCATCGCGCCGGGACATTTAACCACGTTGCGCAGTGCTCGCCTCGCCTCGTCGGGCTTCGACGGAGGCCCCCGCGGACGGGGGCCTCCGTCTGATAGATGTCACATTGTTTAGAGAGCCTTTCGACTCGCGGAACTCACATCACGTATCACCGCCCGATTTGCCTAGGCGGGATACGGCCTTAGAGGCGTTCAGGCCTAATCCTGTGGATGGTAGCATCGCACCACCGGCCGGTCGACCGAGTGCGTGAACCAAATGTCCAAAACTGCCGTTCCTCTCGTACTGAGCAGTATTACTATCGCAATGATCGGTCATCAGTAGGGTAAAACTAACCTGTGGTTTTCCTGCGAACGTAGATTAAATGGACGTGAAGCTACTTTATTTGTATAAAGAATTACCTGCTACGAATCGAGGTCTTCTCCTTGGCTGGCTTGGGGAGGGGGAGGTCTGTCTACTGTGGGCTTGTCACGGGGTATTCACCCAACACTCCACTGCATCTCTACCGCTAGCATCTCTACAAGTACAGGAGGCTCATCACTCTCATCAGCGACATCCACGTGCAAGAAGAGATCTCTATGAAATAAATAAACGTATCAAATTGTATCTTATGAAATTTGATTATTTAGTAAAACATATTATATAAACTAACAAATAAATTTGTGTATACACATATCAGGTATTTTGACTCTGCATATCCTCTCTGCCAAAGGTATCTTGTGTTTAACCGCTATGCATTTCGACACACAATATCAGTTGTGTACTTGTTAAACATGATATAGCACCATAAAACATAAATAAACTACGTACATCGTCATTGGGAAGGACTTTGGGCACATCTAGTCCTTCAATTGACTACACATTGTCGAACAGGCACTATTCAAAGTGGATAAATAAACTTACTTTTTGCCATTGGATTATAGTCTTGTGTGGAGCAGCATTATTTAATTAATCTCCTAGGTTTTAAATGTCGTCTCCATTTTAAAAGATTGGCTCGGCTGTCATGGATCCGCCAGCAGCATTTATCGAATTGTCTTGACCGTGCCACTCTGTTGCTGCACACTGAAATTGAATTTTACGACAATTGATGACATGTAACTATTACACACTATTCTTAGGTTTCAAACACAATGATGTACACGAAAGATAATAATAAAATAGCTGTCTCACTTTTTGACCTAAAAATGCAATTGTACACAGACATAATACGTTGTTAATTCCGTTTCAGTCTGGGGTGAAAAGCATCTAAATGATATCATGCTTTTACTTACAACATATAGCTTTTGCTTACCTCATTTTAAACAATTTTGTCAAGTTAATTAGCAAACGAACACGAAAACGTTGACAACATAAATCAACTTGGGTGACAGTTAGCGACGTTAGTTCGACACCAAACGTCACTTTAGAAGTGGTGAATCTGTAAAAAAGTCATTACTATCCAGCGAGGTAGGTACCTTTTTACAAAACGTAAATCTTCGATAAATGGCTTATTTATGTCATTCATAAATAAAATAAGCAGTTATTAAAATGCATTATAATACAAAGTATTTGTTTTTTTAAGTTTTAGTTAGAAACCTTGCGTCACTTAATTATATTTCACCAATTTGTGTTTTCAATAATCTCTTAACAATTTCTTAACCACGCTTCTTTAGGATTTTTTACTAGGTCTCTCCAAAATCGAACTTGTAAGGATATCAAAAGAACGAGAATCGCTTAATAGTTAAGAAAAGATGTTGCAAGCGACGGACAGCTATCTTTCGCAAACGATAGCAGTCGTTGACGAATGCTATCATTTAGCTTAAGGCTAAAAGAACGAGAATCGCCCTCCTGAACAACTTGTGCTGGATATTGAGGTCACTAATGTCTTAGAATGTTAATATAATATATATTTGCTGTCAAAATGGAAGTTATCGTTCATCATCAATGCCAATTATTTGTGTTTTATAGTACTCCGATCAGCAGCTCTTCACGCCTCAGCCCAGTGTAGGGATGGAAACTGGGCTGAGAAGTCAACCCAACCCAGCCAAGAAGAGGAAGCTAGCTGCTACGCCAGATGTCGGCTGTCGTATGGCAAAAGCTCAAGAAGCCAGCAACAACATCTTTAAAGAGCTTGTGGCAGTCGCCAACAGATTTACAGATGTTTTTGAGGTATTTCCTACATATTTCTTTTTGAATCACTCCCAAGTAATTTCAAATTAAGTAAAATTTATGAATTGTTATTTATAATTTCAGAGTTCAGTGGCAACCTTTCAAAGTTCAGCGGCGGCCTTCTTATTCTCATTAACTTACTAATTAACCATCACGCCGTTTCCCGCAGGGGTAGGCAGTACCAGTATAAAGGATGTACCGCCAATCAACTCGGTCTTGGCACACACTTCTTGCCTCTTTCACATTCATACATCGTCTCATAAATTAATGTCATCATATACAATGTAAAACGAAAATACGTCGATGTAAAAAAATGGTCTCATCGGTAAATTAATGAATTATTATCTATCGTTTCAGAGGTACACTGCAGCACAAGAAGAAAGGGTTGACATACTCCGACAACAGATATTGAGGTATTACAGTACATATTTCATATTATTATGATGTCACTTGAATGATTGAGTATGTCTCAAGAGAGGCACGAGAAACACGATAATTAAAAGTTCATGAAGCGAGGCTAGCAGCCTACAATGGAAAGCTGGTACCTACTCTAATATATATATATATATATATAGCAGTGAGGCATGGAACTGGCAGAGGAACGATGAAAGTATAATGAATGAAATCTCTAATAATACACTTTTCTTTCTATTTCTAGACCAACAGATCCAGTACCATCGACTTCCCATAACTATTCATTGCAGTTGGAATCTGAAGACGAGGAAAATTCAATTTAATTTTTATGTGTGCCATTTGTTCCAATATCTCTGTTTTACTTGTTCATTAGAATAAGTTTTATTTTATTTTTATTTTATTTATTAAGTTAAGAAATATACATATTTCGCTTTATTAACTTAAGTACACATTTTATATAAGTACATTTCAATTTTGTTCACTAATTTTAAAATCAAACGGTTTTCTTAAATATATTAATTCTATTACTGTTTTCAAGCTATCGGGAAGGAGATTGTGTACGTGTACACCCTCATAGCCTGTATTTCTTTTGCCACTTTCAGTCTTTGGTGAATTTGAGTATATGTAATTTGTTATGTACTTGTATAGTGTTCAATGACTTGTAATGTTTACATAAATGTTGTATTTGTGTGTATGAAGCCATTTTGGTTTTTGTAGATTTATAGACATATGTTATATTCATACAGTTTTAGTAAAATACTTTTTTTATGTGCTCCCGTCTGGAGCCAGTGAGACCATGGTATCCCCAATCGGGGTATGTTGCGAGGCTGAAGGAGATAGGGAAGAGGAAAATGGGGAATTAAAAAAATACACAGTTTAGCAAAAATAGTAATTATGTAATCACATAAATATGAAATATTATCTTATCATAGTAACAAGATGTTAGAATCTGTCTTAAATGTAGCAGCTAGATTTGAGATTAGACAAAAATATCATTATGTAAGGTAATTAACAATTAGTCTAACAAAATTTGAAATGTGTTTTTGGCGGGTTCAGTGGTCAGTGAGAATCTTCTTCAGCAATGCGGGCACAGGCAGTTCTTCATCCAAACATTAAAAATAGAAATGACACAAAAATTGTATTTGTTTATTGTTGCTTTACTTTCTTTCAAGTTTTTTTTTTATATTTAATAGTAAATGATTGAAATGTTTAAACTTTGTTTTATTAGATGGGTAAGATGAGTTTATTCATTAGAGAAGTACTTCCGAACGACTTGATCTCTCATTCCGCGGGCTGCTACTACTCTGCTGACATCTTCAGCCTGGTTTAATAGCTCAATCTCTTCTATCACGATATTATCAATAAATTCATCTGTTAATCTGAAATAAAAATATAGCCTTCCATGCTCCAAATAGACGTTCTATGCAACATCTCGCCTTACAGTGCGCCTTTGTATATTTGTACTCTGCACTTCCCTCAGCTGCATCAAATATTGGGGTCATGAGATAAGGTTCCAATGTGTACCCGGAGTCACCTGATTGAAACATAAACACCCATTACAATAGGTATATATAACTACTAAGTTATGGATTGTTGAAATATAATATAGTATAATACCTAGCAAGAAATACGTCCCAATTCTCTGATTATATAGTCTGGTCATTTCAGTTTTTACTGTACTACTATTCCAAACAAATTGATCGTGGACAGTACCCGGGAAGCGTGTGTTAATACTTAATATTGTCAACTCAGCATCACATACCTGTATAACAAACATGTAAAACCTTCAATAAAATGTGAAAACACCGTACACCAACTGTTTTATTTGTAAAAACAAACATTTTACCACTTGAACATTGAGCGAATAGAATCCTTTATGATTTTTATACTGCTCTTCATGTCTGGAAGGGGTCACAATGGCAATGTGGGTGCAATCAATGCAGCCCAGAACATGAGGAAAGTTTAATTTGTCCCTGAAAGCACTCTCCACTTGCTTCCTGGCTTCGTTTGTTGCTGGAAAATGTATCCACCTTCTATAAAGGTGCTCCAACACTGCCTTCATAAACACTTTGATGCATTTACTGACGGTTGTCTGACCTATAGCCAGCATATGGTCTTGCCCCACCCCACGTTGGTAACTTCCTGTGGCGAAGAAACTTATTGGTGCTAATACCTGTCAACATTATAATCCTTTTATTAATGATCGACATTGTGTTTTTACAAAGATATCATAATAATATTAAATGCACTTACTTTAATGTACATTGGAAGTCCGCTTGTACTTTTTGACACTAAAAAGGGAGTTAGTTGATCTATAAGATCTTTAGCCATTATACGAGATATCCGGAACAAGTGTCTGAATTCAGTCTCTCCAAGTTCAAACGGATTCAATTGATCGCGTAAACGGCGTCTTTCAATCTTACGAGCTTCTTTGGAATCGTTAGCCTGCCTCCGTTCATTGATATACCAGTAATTTTGTAAAAAAAACGGCATTATTAAAAAGTTGTTTTTATATCGAAAGTTTAACTGACAGCCAAGAGTCCGCGATAGATTTGGCGGGTTTTTGTCAATCGTCGGTTGGAATATTTGACAAACGTGCTCGCAAATAACGCCAACTGACCATAGACAATGAATTTTGTCAATTGTCGGTCGGAATATATCCAATCTACCATTGACCATGCTCGCAACTATCGGTAACTGATCTTATATGACGAATTTTATCGAATTTTGTCAATATCGGGCTTTATCGATCGTTCATGCTAGGGCCCCTGGTGTAATCTAGTCCTAGCTTACCTAGGCCCAGGCTCATCGCTTTTTTTATATTTTAAACACATCACCGACGATACGGAGATCATTTTGGGGTTATAGACATTAATCTTGGACCAGAGAGTCCTCGGTGCTCTGTCAATGCTACTATTGAAAGACGAGGGGGGGTAGGCCTAGCTGATGTGGTTCAAGGGTGTATTAACATACCAATTCAACTATCTTTTCTTCTTGTTATTTGGGCGGTGTAGTCGGGGGCCTTGGGCGCACTCTCTGTACGCATTCATACCGAATGTAAATGGCATCCCAAAGAACTCCACTGTAGGCGGGCAGAACGTGTATACTGCATCTGAAAGATTGGAAATGTTAAATTCGAATAACTCGTAAATATCAGCAGCTGCTTATGAACTGAAGAAATGGGAAGGCCTACCCTAGACCTAGGCCCCAAGGTTTAGAACTTACCTCCCAACTTCTTTTTCATACTGTCTCTCGTTGAAAAAGAGTGCCCCAACGCGTTCACAGAACACAGACATGCTTCATAATTTAGGTAATTATTCGGAATCGCTGGACAAGGATTATATGAAATATTTTTAAATAAAACTTCTGATTTACCTTAATTACTATAAAAGGAATCTGACTGCATTTGGGATATTTTTAATTTTAGCATTTTAATTTTTAATTACGTAAATCGAAAATTCACTTTCGTTGTATGGGATGACAGCTGGAATGATTTCTGTTGATAAAATTTTCTTTTGTTGATTTGCTGAAAAATATCTTTATTTGAAATAAAATAAAGATATTTAGTTATGTTTTATGGGTAAAATTCGGTTTATGGGAGTCACTCGAATAACCGAAATTGAACTTGATTTAGACTAACTTAGGGCTGGGGAATCCGAATCTGTAAGAATTAGGTGGGGGTCGGCACTATTAACTGAGTTATAGGGTTTTGAAATTTCGTACGCGATACATAAAAACCATGTTTTATTTATCAATTATGACATAAGAAAATCAAATTAGTGACGATTTATTAGTCTCACATTTCAGAAGTGCCAACCAAAAAATAAAAAGTGTTGCCATATAATGATAATATTTTTTTACAAAATAGGTTAGGTTTTTAGTTTGGGTTAGAGTAGGCAGAAGAACATGGGAAAAAGGTATTATAATTAAATCACAAACCAGTCTATACAAACCTAGCGTAGCCCACAAACTACTTTAAAACCGGGATATAACTCTAAAGGGGACGCGAGCAGGCGTTATTAAAGGGGCATTTTTTTGTAACAGGAAATACCATGGAAAAAAGGTATTAGAATTAAATCACAAACCAGTCTATACAAACCTAGCGTAGCCCACAAACTATTTGAAAACTGGGATGTTACTCTAAAGGGGACGCGAGCAGGCGTTATTAAAGGGGCAATTTTTTGTAACAGGAAATAACATGGAAAAAAGGTATTAGAATCAAATCACAAACCAGTCTATACAAACCTAGCGTAGCCCACAAACTACTTGAAAACTGGGATATAACTCTAAAGGGGACGCGAGTGGGCGTTATTAAAGGGTCATTTTTTTGTTATAGAAAATCACAGTTAGGTTAGGTTATATATATATATATATATAAATTTAATATTTACAAGATTTTAAATAATAAACTACAAATCTGGCAAATGATATTTAATTTTCTGAATTTTCCATGCATTGATATTATTATTATATGGCAACACTTTTTATTTTTTGGTTGGCACTTCTGAAATGTGAGACTAATAAATAGTCACTAATTTGATTTTCTTATGACTCACCCTATAACTCAGTTAATAGTGCCGACTCCCACCTAATTCTACAGATTCGGATTCCCCAGCCCTAAATTAGTCTAAATCAAGTTCAATTTTGGTTATTCGAGTGACTCCCATAAACCGAATTTTTTCCTGTTTTATAAAATAGAAAAATTAAAAAAAGGTGAGGTTATTATAGGTTAGGTTGGTTTATTATTAGGATTTAGGTTAGGTTAGGATAGATTGGATATTATAGGTTAGGTTGGATTATTATAGGTTAGGTTCGATTATTATAGGTTAGGTAGGATTATTATTAGGATATAGGTTAGGTTAGGTTAGGTTGGATTATTATAGGTTAGGTTAGGTTGGATTATTGCAGGTTAGGTTCGATTATTATAGGTTGGGTTGGATTATTATTAGGATATAGGTTAGGTTAGGTTGGATTATTATAGGTTAGGTTAGGTTAGGTTGGATTATTATAGGTTAGGTAGGATTGTTATTAGGATATAGGTTAGGTTAGGTTAGGTTGGATTATTGTAGGTTAGGTTCGATTATTATAGGTTAGGTTCGATTATTATTACGATATAGGTTAGGTTAGGTAAGGTTGGATTATTATAGGTTAGGTTAGGTTGGATTATTATCGGTTAAGTTAGGTGTGTTGGGTAAGGTTGGGATTTAGGTTAGGTTAGTTTAGGTTTGGTTATTATAGGTTAGGTTAATATAGTTTAGGTTAAATAAAACAATAATTATAATAATACCTAAATATAAATAATTTAAGTTTTTTAAGTAACATAGAAATATTTTATTTTTCGAGTTTGGCCAAAACAGTACCTAACTAGAATTTGCATTCTGAAATGATTCAAATTCTAGCTACTCGTATGTATTCTAGCTACTACTACCAGAGAAAATGTCATCAACAGAAATCATTCCAGCTGTCATCCCATACAACGAAAGTGAATTTTCGATTTACGTAATTAAAAATTAAAATGCTAAAATTAAAAATATCCCAAATGCAGTCAGATTCCTTTTATAGTAATTAAGGTAAATCAGAAGGTTTTATTTAAAAATATTTCATATAATCCTTGTCCAGCGATTCCGAATATTTACCATAATTTACTTCATTGTCAATGTTTCCACTGATAACACCCGTCTCTGAATTCTTTTTGAAATTACTTAACGAAACTTCTAAAAGACGGTCTAAGCCGGCACACAAAGACGCCATTTCTGATGATTTCTGACGTTTCGTGACGTGACGTGAGAAACAATTTACTCGGAACACACTCGGGTATGCTCGGATATGTTGGCCACGCCCCCTGTCGACTAGTCGCTGTGCATATAGCGACTCCCAATAATCTCTGTTTATGACAAATTATTTTGTTGGTATTCCTGATACTATACGAGTGGCTAGAAGATATTTTATGACCATTTACTCTATGCAAATTAGGTAGGTGCTATTTTGGAGCAAGTTGGAAATAAAATAAAATTACTTAAGTGAAAGTATTTAGGCATGTTTTAAAATAAAAACATATGTTCAAAAAAGTAAGGTTATTATAGGTTAGGTTAATATAGGTTAGGTTACGTTACGTTAGGATAGGTTAATTTAGTAAAGGTTAGGTTAAGTTATTGTAGGTTAGGTGAGGTAAGCTTAGTAAAGGTAAGGTTAGGTCAGTATAATTTAGGTTGGGTTAGATTAGTATAGGTTAGTATAGGTTGGTATATGTTGGGTTATTATAGGTTAGGTTAGATTAGTATAGGTTGGGTTAGGTTAGTATAGATTAGTTTAGGTTAGGTTAGGTTAGTAAAGAGTGGGTTAGTATAGGTTAAAAAAAGTGTGGTTAGGTTTGCTTAGTAAAGGTTAGGTTAGGATAGGTTAGATTGGGTAAGGTTAGTAAATTTTAGGTTAGGTTAGGATTTTTATAAACTTTTAGAAGTGGGCCCCCAAACTAAGGTAAGGTTAGGTCAGTATAATTTAGGTTGGGTTAGATTTATATAGGTTAGGTTAGGTTAGTATAGGTTGGTATATGTTAGGTTATTATAGGTTAGGTTAGATTAGTATTGGTAAGGTTAGTATAGGTTGGGTTAGGTTAGTATAGATTAGTTTAGGTTAGGTTAGGTTAGTAAAGAGTGGGTTAGTATAGGTTAAAAAAAGTTTGGTTAGGTTTACTTAGTAAAGGTTAGGTTAGGATAGGTAAGATTGGGTAAGGTTAGTAAATTTTAGGTTAGGTTAGGATTTTTATAAACTTTTAGAAGTGGGCCCCCAAACTAAGTAAGACCAATGGCCCCTTCACGGCTTACGATCCGACGGCTCTGTTCGTAACCTCGAGCGGGTACATGTGAGCTTTTATGCAAATACTTCTAGTTTATTCTGACTACTTCCTTGTTCCTTCTCTGTAGGCTCTATTCACATTTCAAATGCCCCCCCCCCCCTACCTTGAAACCTGGCGACTCTTGTAGGTATATTATTATATATTAATAGATATCAAAATAACATTTCTGCTCGCCAACAATATTAAAACATTTAATGTAACAAAAAAATGCGTGTAACTTGGCTTAATAATCATAAAATTATGAGACTAGTAGTTGTCACAATATTTACAAAGTTATCAAAATAACGTAAATTTTTCTAACGGTGAAAAATTTCAAGAAGTTCCTACCCTAGTAGTGACTTCCAAGAAAAGTACTTATGCAAGTACATTCTAAGGAATTCTAGGAATACAAACCATAGATCAGTATATTATCGGCAGTCAACGGATTATGACATTTCGGTTTGGTCGCTTCGGCATCTAGCCACCGATCAATAAGTAGATTATACACTATGGTGGTTCCAGAGGCTATGGAGATGCGACCTAGTCAGAATAATTTGCCAGAACACCGCTTTAAACCGAACAATTCGACAACATCGCGATTCGTGCCCGAAGGACATTTCATTCCTCCCACTATGATGGAAAGAAACATCGCATTCGGAGGATTCGGGTCCAATTTGGGTCCCCGCTACCCGCCACTGCTGCCGATGCCACCTATGCCGCCGATACACCCCATGTACCGCGGGCGCATGGGTCCGCCGCCGCCCAGGCCTTACTCGGGCTACATGCCGCGTCGGCCCATGTCCGGCATGATGCCCCATGCGATGCGTCGCATGCCCTACCCGGCCCACGTCCATTTCATGCCGCCCCACATGCGATACCCGCTCATGGGCCGTCCGCTGCCTCCCCACAGGCGCCTCCTGCCCCATGACATATTGCCCCACCACCTGGGCCGCCACATGGCTCAGATGATGCGCCCCCTGACGCTGTCTCCGCGCACCCACCGCCCTCCCCCGGCTCGCGCCAAGAAAAATAACAACAGTAGTAACAGGGTAAACAAGAAGAGGAACCCGAAGCAGAGGGAGCCCAAGCCGAAGGAACCCAAACCGCAGCCTAATCCCGAAGACAGTTTCCTGGAAGACATGACCCAGCCTTGGATCACTGCCGAGATTCGCTACGAGTTCGATAAGAAGCAGCACCTTAGCCAGGTGGCCCGCTCCACTCGCTGCGACGCCGACTGGGCCCACTTCAAGTACCAGCGAGAGAGGTGTCATGCCATGATACGCATGTCCCGCGACCAATACTACGAGCACCTGAGGAGGGAAGCTGACAGAATTGCTGAAGAGAACATGGACTTCACAGAAGATAACTATTAGGTGAATATAAGGATGATTCTATCTCTTCTTTGGACTGCTCCTTACTTTATTATTATACCAACTGTAATTTTTCGCTGTTTTCGTTGTTTTATAATATATTATGTCAAAGTTATGTGTTCAAACGTTGCGCAGCCCGCTTTGCTGATTATTTGAGAGTCACTATAGTTTATTTTTGTTTTCTTATGTTTCTGTTTATGAAGCACTCATAACCTCTAAATTGATATCAGCGATCCTTTAATGTACAAATTTAACACCGAGGTAATTTAAATAATTTCAGCCTTGATTGAGTCACCTGAACACGTTTCCCTTTGAACAGTTCCCAGCGGGCTGCTTCTGTAATATTTGCGTTGTACATCAACATCTCAAAACCTGACATCGAATAGCAGCGATTTGATTATTATTATTGTTAGTTATCTAAATTTCTAGGAAAACTTTTACAAATCGAGATGCTTTAACAGGGTCCCAAATTTGCCAATATTTCAGAAAGGGCATATTTTTGAAAAAAAAAGATATATTCATTTGGACTAACAAAATTAGTAGTAGATTATATTTATGTAGGCAGTGTATGGCCCTTATTCTCACTTGTGCAGGTTTTTTCGTAAATTGTTTTAATTGTCTCACAAGAAAATATCCACTCTTCCATCTTGTAAAACCAAATGTCACCTCAATTTATTGTATGAAGTGTAATATTTTTATGGGCTCATTTTTAATCTATTATTCAAACTTCGACGGAAATTACAAAATTATAATTCGTGAATTTATGGAATAAACATATTTTTTTTACTCTATTACTTCAAATTACTTCTCTAAATAACATTCCATTCACTCGAGCTTTTATGAGGTAGTAAGATCGACCTGTGGAGATGTTTAGTTATCCTATATTTATTGTGGAAAAATATTAACTATGTTATCAGGGGGGCCAATGTCAAAATACATATATTTTTTTGTACTATTAAATATTTAAATCCTCCCATCGTTTGTGCTATTTTTGATAACGGAGCATAAGTATTTCTTTTGCCTCTTGATAACATCTCGTGTTCCACATTTCTTCATCATCCTTGAGGGAAAAAATCTCTTTGTTTATTTTAATGTTAGTTCCCCAAATGACCGCGTATTAATGAAGTTGATTCTACTTTCGTTTACAACAACGGAAATATAATTTTTTAACTATCACCAGTTTGTGTTTTTTTTAAAGATAAAAATAATAAATTATTTTTGTTTGTCTTATGTTCCTCATTATATAGTTTCATTTTGTATTTCAGTTATTGTACACCAGTGTGTGTTTTTGTTTTGATGTTGATAATGTAAAATTATTTTAGTTTCTGCACGAGTTCAGTAATTAATTCATTTCATATTCCAGTCATTGTGTACACCGAGCATATCAAACTCCAAACATCCAATATGTTTGCTGCCCGCGACTAACGACCATTTTGGTGGTAAAAAGGTACTTTTAATTCAAGCTCATAATTCATATTATGTAAGCTAGTTCTTTGGGAAAAGCAGATGAAAAGGAAAGAACTTTAATTTTTTTTTTGTTATAGGTAAATATAGAAACCTTACGCAATCCCATTCAAATGGAGATAATCGAGATCCGGTGAAATTCATATATTAAGATAAAATTCGATAAAGTTGAAGTGTTTGAATTTCACAAAAAAATGTCAGCCATCATATCCATGTGTAGAAGTTTAACTGATGTAGGAAGAATGGCAGGTAGCAGACATGAGATGCCAAATGTTGCAGAAAACATTATCAATGTTACTCTTTTCCTACTGTAATTTTTAAGAAAAAAATATTTGTATCAAAAATTATTTTCTCTGAGTTTGACATGCTTGATGTACACCAACGTATGCGTTCTTGTTTTATTGGTAATGATACAAAATTGTTTCTTTTTCCTACTTTTTCACCGAAGTCAGTATTTAATTGAAATTATTTTAGCACCATATTGTTTTAATCTTAATTAATAATGACCAATTCTTAAATGTGTAATTATTTTAAAATCTTAACACAATTCTCAAGCTTGAATAATTGACCTCAACATTGAATGAGTTGTCAAAGGCCTAAGAAGAATGCCATGAATGAGGCATTGGGTAAATTGTGTTTTTCTACAAACACTGTTTTACCATCATTGTGCTCTAACCTAGTCAAAATACTCAGTATTTTTTTTAATTAATTGAAACTTTAAAACGATTTGAAAAATCTGATAAGTGCTAGTATGTAATGTTGAATTACTTTTAATTTATAGTTTTATTTTTTTATCTACAGAGATTGTCTCCAATAATTTTGCTCTATAACCTTTCTTGTAAATATGGTTCTGGTGCTCTTTGATAATTTGCGTTTGTTGATATTGTAGCGGACTTTTGCTATATGGATAAATAACTTTACTTTTGCCGAATAAGCGACTGTCAATACTTAATATTTTAAAAGATCTCACAGAGTCTTGATAATTTCTCTTATATTTTGGGACATTGGGAAAAAAAAATGGATGGCCTATTTCAAAGAAATTCTTTTCAATACATATCAGCTTACTTTGTGTCCGAATTCTGCTCAGCAATAGCTTTTTTCGAAGAGCACTTGTACTGTTAAAGAAAATGTCTAAATTATTTGGAATTTGGGTGTGCGAATATATATTTGGGAGGTTTTGAATATAAAGGATTTCTACCTTGTACGTAGGTAAAGTCATAAGTCCAATTCATGTAAGGCTGTACTAAAGTCAATCTTATGATAATGTATGTTGGCGAAAAATTTAACAAATTATTGTGAAATAATTGATTGTTGCATTTCAAAAATTTTATCACTGCAAATTTTGGCACTTGAGCAAATTTTGTTTTCAAAATGTAATTTGGTGAGTAAACATTTTCAAGCATTGATGTAATATGCAACATGTTGTTTGTACCTTCTGCATAAAAGCATTGACCTGTAACTAGTTCACCCCTGTGATAATTTATTGCCAATTAAGGATGACCGGTATTTTTAATAATTTCAGTTACCGATTGACTTAGAGCTACCTCATGATTATATGGTTTAATTAGTTTAACATTTATTATTTATGATTCTACAGTTTGATTAATCTCTGTTTTACCTTGATCTAATTTCTGATGATCCTGGTTCAATGACAATTATAACTATTATTTATCTAAATGAAGGGAAACTATTTATAATGAAGCTATACTTGGTCAGCCTCCGTATTCTGTCTTGGAAAACCTCGTCAAATCAGTTAAATTACTCTGTGTTGCCACCATCTCATATGAATATTACATTTGGAATTTTATGGCAGGTTAAAATAAAGATGACTTTATTCGTAACATAAGTTTTAATCAGTATTAAAAGTGAATATTTACACAAATATGTATACTAGGTTAGGACAAATTAAAAAGTATAAATTAATGTAAATTAAATATAATATTAATGCTATCTAATATTAATACGAAACCAAACCATTTAGGAATGCACCCAAATGCATTACGCTTCAGCCACATAAAATATAAATTAATGACTTTATAATTTTATTTGTTCAGCACGTTGATGTGTATATACTTATACTGTATTAACACATTCGTTATATTCATTACCAATTCTTTGGATTGAATCTTTAAATATTTTAACGCAGTTGTACATCGTCACCTGCTGACTTTTCTTTGTGAATGCAAACTAAGCGTTTTCTACTGTCACGGCGAGCACCACTCTCAAGTCTACAAACTAATAATAAACTTCGTAACACAAAATACTACTACAAACAGAATTATGGCGAACGATGCTGGATACTTTTCGTTGTTGCAAGTGTAAACGCAACATGTTATGACAACAATAATAGGGATATTTTAGTGTTATACCAAAAGTCAACTAGGGCTGAGATCAGCGCGTGAATTTGTTCGTACCGATTCTCTACTACGATTTTCTCATTTTATACACTATTCTGTTTTAAATTTTCAAGTGTTTCTAAAGAATTAAATGAAAAAAAATACAAAACGGGACTGTCTATGTTAACAAGTCTAGGTTTGAAGCTAGTTTAATCATTGTATAATATGAACTCAAGCACTCTTCACATTGGGTATCAAAACATTTGGTTATTTGAGGCATCGGGGAGTAAGCACCCAGGTATTTGCATTTACTATTAACTAACTTCAGCATCTACAATTTTTAATATCCAGGCTGCCAAAAAATGCTCAACATGTTCGCTGAGCGGATACTCCCAGTATCAACACTCCTGTCAGATTCCGTATTAAGTCATAAATTTTCGCATCGCCCTGAACGAGTCTCAATGTGAAAGGAGCTTCAGCATTGTGTGATGTGCCAGTGTAATAGTTAATGGCCGTGTAGCACTCGTCTCAATTCTTTGTGCTAGCTTCGTAGCTTCGTTTTATTTTAAATTAAAATGTCACATCATAAAGTATCAGCTTCATATGAAAACAATTTTTCTTTTGTCTACTGTCACATTATTGCCACTGAACAGATATATTTTTTTTACCTTAGTATTGGATTACTTTTCACATTCGATATACAGACCTTAACATTGGACCTAGCACTCGCTTTACATTTTATTTTTTAAAAACAGTGATTCCAAAAACATTTCACAACATTTTAAATTATAATTAATCATATTCCTTCGAGTACATTAATCTATTAAATACATTAATTAAATCAGTTGTGATGCATCATTTTGTTAGCAAAAATACTTATTCTAATCTTGAATTCATCGAGTATATTCTTGAGTTTAATTCTTGAATATATTAAGTCTGTCTATTAACATTTGTTGTTTAGGGTTTTATATTTATAATGAAATTATTCTAACCATTTAACCACTAAATCATTTGTAATATTCAAATGAAAATGTAGGTACACAAAGGGCTAATGGAGCAGTAATATTTAAATTTTGAATTGCGGTCAAAATTTGCGTGTTTATATTTGCCAACGATGTAAAAAATGATTTCTTGTATTTTGTGACATTGGAACTTGTAATTGTGTAAAATGGTGCGATGTAAAGATGAATTAGTTTTTAAGTTTTTTTACTCTAATTAATAAAAAGAAAAACTGATTCGTGTAAGGTAGTGCCTAATGCAATTTAATTTTAGTAGAGGGTTCTTTCTTGATGGTAACAATTTGTGGATGATTAAACAAAACTGCCTAATTGACGAAAGCATTGAGAGCCAATGTGGCATTTCTTTAAAATAGTAGCCTTTTCAGTTTATACGTAATTTCATAACTGTCTTTTAATTTAATTATTAACGTCAGTTTGGCTGTCTTGTTTGTTTGTCAAAGATGTGAATCCTCCCCAATCTTGTATTTTATACTGTTTTTCCGTCATAAAAGTTGTACCCATATTGTTTTTGCAATTATTGCATTTTTAAAAAGTGTGGGTTGTTGAAGTAAAACTTTTTTGTTCATTGTTCAAGTCTAATATGAGACTTTTTTTTTTCTTTCTTCATAATGTTGATTCATACTTACGTTGTAGTCTTGCACCATTAACGTATTACGTAATATTGTAGCATCCTTTACTTTGCACTAGTAAAAGTTATACATATTATCAGTTATAACAGTTCATCTCTGGTAAGAAATGTGTGTTTTGTTGATTTGAACAATTTGAACAATTTTCACACCAGGAAGTTACTCGTAGTTCACAAATATATGTTTGTTTCAATTAAATTTCATTAAATATTTTTATTTTAAGCAAGCACAAAAAATATATAAAATATTCTATAAAAATACGAAAAAAATAGTTATGTTCACAAAGTAAAGTTTCAAATGTCTGTTTATTAATATTAATGTATCAGGTAATAACCAAGTAATGTAAAATTAAAATAAGTATTGGTGTTAAACTCAGTGTGATTAAATGTTTAATGTGATATATTGTGATTCAAAAGGATAGTACTTTATTGTTTATTTTTGGAAAAAAAAAACAATTTAATAGCCATATCATTTTATGCTTGACAAAGTTTAATTTGTGCCTGATGTCCAACATCATGCACTATTATTTGATGGATGTCTGTATAACACAATATATTATATCATTCTATATGTGACAAGTAAACTGTTGGTTAAAATAGGTAAGTACATAAAGTAAGATAAAAATATCAAACATTTGATGGCATTTCACTACTTGCTGTATACGTGTTATTAATAATGGACCTTCTTTTAATGCTTTACTGTAAACATTTAATGCAGTTCTTAAACCAATAAATATACCAAAAACGTATCTAGTTTGTTATTTTTCTTTATTCATTCATTATCCATCCACCACACAGTAGGATCAAGGCCCACCCGGGGTTCTAGCTGTTGGCGATGGCAGATTTTAGAAATAGCAGATTTACTTACTGGAGAATGTTGTTGGCATCTCTGGGTGCCTTGGGTAAGGTAATTAATTTTCAAATGTTTATCAAAATCTTTTCTTAAACATTTAATCAATTTCATTGGCCTGTGGCTTAGGTGTTGAACGATCTTATGTGAATTGGTGACAAAGGTTTTCTAGCCTCAAAATTATCTGTACAAAAGTAATATTCCTGTAATATATGTACAAAAGCACGGAGTGATATTTCAAAAATAAAATATTAGTATTGTAATAGCAGAAAAAGATGCCTTGTATTATTCATATTCTCGTAAAAATTCTATATATGTCTTTACCCTGGAACCTGTCGATTTATTAATGTAAAAATCATAAATTTCGCTTTTTTTTCACGAAATCTGTCAATAATGATTAAAAATATTATGTTCTTGAAATTTCAGTACCTTGATTAAAAATTTGTACGTCTGTTACTGTTAGGAAGCTTTGTAGATGCACGCACAGATGGCAGTGCATAGAGCTTGCGGGGAAGTCCGCAAGATGGAGCCAGTGGCCAGTTGTCGCCATGGACAGTGCGAAGGCTCAGACAATCTCACTGGCCCAGATTCCAATTAGCGAGCTTCTAGTTAGGTCGACTATTGAGTCACCATTATAATACGTGGAGTATTTAATAAATCCCTGATTAATATATAAGAACCATCTTATTATTAAACTCCTTCCAAGACGAGTCGAAGACCTGTTTGTGCGAACACAACAGCTGTCGCAGCCATAGGATTAATCGGTGGATTTTGTTTTGTTGTCACACGACAGCAGAAAATTTAACCAGGAGCGAGTGGGCTAAAGTCACGGGCATGACTTGCAATATTTTTTTCTCTTCGTGGAGAAGAGAAAAAGTGCACTGGATCTCGATCGCCAAGGATCGGCATAGTAATTTTCTGTTCCATGCAAATTACTAAAACCAGGAAAATTTACTAAAACAAGGAAAGAACCAGGAAGGAACCAGACCAGGGAAGGACAATTTGTCATGGCCAAGGTGAGCGGTGACTCACAAAATTAAACGAGGACTATCCGAAGGAAGACTTGTTTGGACAAGGGGCCCAAGAAGAGATCCAGAGATAAGTAGCCTAATTTTTTTGTGGAGGAAATTGTTTCATTTTTTTTAAAATCTTTTTATTGTGGTCGGTTTTTCCTTGTGGATATGGAATAGGGTATAGGATTTCGGGTTTTAACCATCTCATTGGAGATTGGACAATTTTTAAGTTACGGATTGAGCAGTTTTTCGTCATAAATGATGAGAATGTTAACGCAGTTAAAAAAAGAGCTTTTTTGTTGAATCTGTTAGAGCCAGAAAGGCTGTCTTTGCTGATTAATTTGTGTTTTCCGCTTAAAGTAACGGAGTTATCGTTTGAGAAGTTATTGGCACTTCTCGATAAACATTGCAGTAAAAAACATTCTGTTTTTAAAGAACGAGAAATTTTTTATGCAACAAAACAGGAGATTGGGGAATCGATTAGAGATTTTCCAGTCAGAGTACGGTCATTGTCAACTTTTTGTGAATTTGAGTCTAGATTAGAGAATAATCTTGTAGACATTTTTGCCGTCGGTTTGCTACCGGGGAGGATTAAAGAGAAAATCTATTTATGTAAAAGGACTGAAATTATCTCTTGATGAACTTGAAGAATGAGCCAGTAATATGTCGGTGTTAGACATCGCTAGTAATTCAATAAAGGTTCCAACAGTAAACACCCAGTTTCCAAAAAACCAGAAGTCGCTGCCACGTCGCCCGTTACGAAGGCGAAGTTTTTATTCGCCTCGGGCGTAAATCGTAATGTACCACCGGGTGCAAAATTGCCGTGCCGAATTTGCAAGAAAACGGGTCATGGTACTAATACGTGCAAATTTCGCAACGCATCGACATCAACAAGTGCAATCGGGTGGGTCATCTACAGAAATTTTGTGTTTACAATAATAATTCGGATAGTGTCAATCCTATTTTTGAGGATTACCGTAGTAATGATAACCTTATAGAGTCAATCAACCCGTTTACAGTAGACATTCTAATAAATAATTTAAGATTTAGGTCGTTTCCTAGTGGGTAGATTGCATTGAAGTTCCCAAAGCAGACTCAGTAAATACCATCAATGAATTAAGGAGAATTTTCTCAAATTTTGGCTACCCGAACTTTGTTGTATCTGATAACGGAACCGTTTTCACAAGTCAGGAGTTCACAGATTTTTTAAGGAGTAATAATATCGAATTTTTAACTACCCCAGTTCGGTACCCTCAAAGCAATGGGCAGGCCGAGAATTCGGTAAAAACAATAAAAAATTTTCTGAAGAAGATTGTCGTTAATAATGTACTTCAATCAAATTATAAAAATAGATTATATGAATTTTTATTGATTATCGGAACACCCCACATTCTACGACGGGGGTCGAACCGTCCGTCCTCATGTTTGGAAGAAGGTTAAAATCAACTTTTAGTAGACTAATTCCTAAAGGTTTGTATTGAAAAAAATTGTTCTTGTAAAATATTAGTACAAATCACGTTGTCCGCTAGTGTATTGTGCGGGTTTCGATACTATTCTTGTCATCTCTTATGTTCTTGTGTCATGTTATTTGTTTCAGTCTAACATACCTGGATAGCTACGGGATAGCCCGCACCACAGATGCGAAGGAGCGAGACAGTTGTACTGTTACGCGCACTTTCTGCCAGTTATACGCAGCATGTGTTTTTCGGAATTCTGATCTTTTGATTTTGGCGTCGGTTAGTTTCTACCTATTTAGAGAGTACACATTTTTTGTTCCTAAAAATTTTAAATGCTTAATTTAAATAATAATAATAATAAGGTGTTTATTCCGGTATGTGGGGAGGTTAGTGCAGTCCCACACATTCCATAAAGTAAAGGTGAAGTAACGTGTGGGTTAGTTCTTTTAAAAAAGTATATTAAAAACTAGTTTTTACCTCTTATTTCTAGAACTCATTTTAAAATTTTAAATTTTTAATTATAAACTTATGAAATACATACTAATAAATTTAAAATTTAAAATTTTTTTTTATTAAAATATTCTGTATGCTTTTTTTATATAATATTACGTGTAAATATTTTTAGCCGTTTAACTCCCCTGTAGGCATAGAGGATAGACTGCCAGTCAACTTTGTCTTGGCACACACTCATACAATTCCTCATACATACGTCTTCCTTTATTCTTACTCTTGACTGGACTTAAGTATTTGATTAATATGACCGTGCCATGTCTTTCTCGCACGTCCCTACTTCTCCCATTCATGTCTTTTTTTATATTAACTCCACACAGGAGGCCCTGAAGAAAATAATTTCCCTCAGGGCCTATGTCATCTTTGGGGATGCTGTGTGGAGGGTCTTTTGGGGGAGAGGAAGGAGTGAACATGGGTCTTGAAGAGTCCCATGTTGTAGGAGGGAGGGAACACAGAGGCCGGCAGTTCGTTCCACAGCCGAGCTGTTGAACTTAAGAACGAATCGTAGAAGCGACCCGTTCTCATGTGACAAGTGTCAACCGTGTACAAATGTTGGGCACGCGTTTGGCGTGTATCCCGACTACGCACCGGTGCCGAAGGGATCAATGACGCTAGTTCCTCAGAGCATCTTCCATTGTAATACCGATAGAACAAGGACAGCATACCTACCTGACGCCTGTGCTCTAAAGATTGCAGTCCGTTTGTTAAGATTGGGGAATCTATCATACGGACCGCCCGTTTTTGCACAGAGTCAAGGGTTTTTTTCAGGTATTTAGGGGCTCCGGACCAGAGATGGCTGCCAAATTCGACAGTAGGGCGCACTAGCGATTTGTACAGGGTCAGCAGTTGTGTATTATTAAAGTATCTGCGGGCCCTGTACAGTACGCCCAGCTTCTGAGAGGCCAACTTTACTCTGGCTTCGATGGAGCCCCCGTACCTGAGCTGGTCACTTATAGTTATACCTGTGCTGTGGAACGAACTGCCGGCCTCTGTGTTTCCTCCCTCCTACAACATGGGACTCTTCAAGACCCATGTTCACTCCTTCCTCTCCACAAAAAGACCCTCCACACAGCATCCCCAAAGATGACATAGGCCCTGAGGGAAATTATTTTCTTCAGGGCCTCCTGTGTGGAGTAAATATAAAAAAAAAAAAAAAAAAAAAAAATACCAAGCATATCAATGGAAGGCCTGTTCGGAAGATTGCTTCCGTTGAAGGAGACTAGATTATCATTTGGATCCCTTTTAGACGTAATCAGACAGGATTGGGTCTTTGAAACATTAAATTGGACGAGATTATTTTTTCCCCAGGAGGAAACACTCTCGAGATAACCGTCCATTCTCTGCTTCAAAGCCCTCCGAGCCATTGGAGTTTGTGTGCCCTTTGGGGGCTTGTCAAACAAAAAGCTATCATGAACTGTACTGTCATCCGCGTAACAATGAATCGGTGCACATGTCAAAAGGTCATTGATGTGTAACAAAAACAAAGTCGGAGACAGAACCGATCCCTGTGGGACGCCAGCATTTATGGAGTGCGAGAAAGAGGTGAAACCGTCAGCAACCGCCTGAATCGACCTATCCCTTAAAAGTCAGCAATCCACGTACACAGGGATGCGGGAAGTCCGTAAGAATGCAATTTGTTGACAAGTCCTCGGTGCCAGACCCGGTCAAAGGCCTTGGATATGTCTAGTGCGACCGTTTGGGTCTCACCGTGACGTTCCAGGCACCGCCCCCAAACATGCGTCACATACGCGAGAAGATCACCGCACGAGCGGTTCCGCCGGAATCCGTATTGACGGTCGTTGATAATTTTGTTCTTCTCGAGGTATGTGAGCAGTTTGTCGTTGATCACACGTTCCATCACTTTGGACAGAACTAATGTGATCGCTATGGGGCGGTAGTTAGCCGGGTTGGAGCGGTCACCTTTCTTGGGAATAGGGTGAATGACCGCTTTTTTCCAACCAGAGGGCACAGTGCCACACTTCAGGGACATTTTGAAGAGCTTTGTCAAAACTGGAACTATTTCCGCAGCACACCTCTGAAATACCAGGGCAGGTATTCCATCAGGTCCACTAGCTTTGTTAACATCGAGCCCCCGTATGACGTGGAGTACATCCCGATGCCGGATCCTCAGCTTTTTCATATAGAAGCCGCAGTGAGGAACCGACGGCGGAACAGCACCTCCGTCGTCGAGGGTCGAGTTTTCCACAAACATTTTCCCTAATAGGTTAGCCTTTTCGGTGGCGGTGTTTGCTAGTGAGCCGTCAGGTCTGGTAAGAGGTGGCAAACTGGGTTTGCAAAAATTCTGACCTGTTGAGCCCGCAAGCGACCAGAATGCTCTGCTGCCATGCGGGCAGGCAGCCAGCTTTTTGCTGATCTGCAGGTCGTGTTCGAATTTTGACCTATTAATGATTCTCTTGCATTCCTTTGCCGATTTCTTGTATGCTGATCTGTTTCGGGCGTTCGAGATGTGTTGTAGGCTCGGTAAGCCGCGTTTTTTCGTCGAACTGCTTCGGAGCATTGTCGACTGAACCACGGCTTTGAGCCCACACCAGTTTCTTTAGTAGTCGATTGTATGAAGCCATCCATCGCCGATTTGATGACTTCACCAATCTCCTGGGCACATCTTGAAGGGTCCGAAGTCCGAAAACAAACAGCTGACCACGGAAAAGCATTGAAATGGGCCCGCATACCGAACCAATCTGCTGACTTATAGTGCCACACTTTTCTCCTCAGCCTCTCATTGGTTGGTTAACGGGGATTGATGTCGTCACTAGGCAGTGGTCGGATGATCCCAAAGGCGCTGTGACGTCAATCTTATAACTGTGTGGCACAGTAGTTAAGAATAGGTCTAACAGATTGGAGCGGTGAGTCTGGACATCAGGAACCCTTGTAGGCTCCTGAACCATTTGCTCTAATACGTAGCAAATGGTAAAGGATTCCGCCTGTCGGCCAGCTGAGTCCGTTGGGCCTGAGAACTTCAACCATGGTTCGTTATGAACATTGAAGTCCCCCAGAACAACAAACTCGGCCGAAGGGTAGCGGGGCAAGAGATCATCAATAGTATCGCTCAAATGTTTGAAGAGTTCGGAAGTGTCTGATTCGCTATGGTTCGGTGAGCGGTATAGACATGCGTAGAATCTTGCCGTACTGGCAAGATTGACGCGCACCCACATTACGTCGAATCTGGAGTTTTCCAGACTCAATAGTCGTACACAGTTGACGTCAGCTCGACTATAGAGGCAGACTCCTCCTTTGAGTCGGAATTTGCTTGCGAGGGTAAAGCCCGGGCAGTCCAGATAGGAGGAGTCTGGCGGCTCGGCTATCTGAGTTTCGGATAGGAAAAGAAGGTTGGGACGTTGGGACAAAAGATGGTGATGGACGGAATTTAAATTTGTGTGCAGGCCGCGAATGTTGGCAAAATTTACCAACAGTTTTGGCCCGCACCGGGGACGCCTGCTACTCGCCTCTGTAACGATGTTAAAATTGTTGTGTTGTATGTTCATGAATTTTAAGTTTTTTTTTTTTTGTTTTTTTTTGTAAGGGTAGGAGGTGAAAGGAAAGGTCTGGAAAGGAAAGGTATGAGGGGTGGGTAGGAATCTGGGGTTCAGGCTGTCCAGGAGTGATGAGCGTTTGGTTTCAGCCCACCCACTGCGGTGCTAGGCGATAGGCTGGGAGAGTCCGGCTGGAGAGGGCATCCAATGCTCCCCAAACGCTGCTGCTGGGTCCCCTCCGGTCACGAACCGGCACAACAGCAGTGGCGGGGTTTTTTCACTCGCTGATGGGGCAGCCCACCCTTAGTCGTTAGTCCTTAGTCGTATCTGTACTATCGAGCGGCCCGGACAGTGGTAACCGGTTGTAAAGGGTCTCCCTCAACCAGCATCTCCCAACCGGCCCGCCACGCAGACTTAACCCTTTTCACAAATTTGTCAATGTGATATTATTTTTCAAAATAATATTTGCGAAGGTAATCGATGTAAAGATATACGTACTAGATATACGCCAATTATACGTTAAAACACTACTAAACTACATTTTTGACAAAAAAAAAAAATTTCTACATACACAAAATAACACTAACAGACCAGTTAGACAAGCGTACAAAGAAAACATAAAAACTCCAACAGTAAATTCAAGCTTTGGACAAAGACACTACCAATACCACGCAATAAAAGTTTTCAACAGTTTAAAACTTGATATTAAAATTGAGGAAAATAAAAATAAATTCACACACAAAATTACAAAATGGATTAAACAACAAAAAAGACAATATTACCAAAATGTCATAGCATAAAATAAAAATAAAACCTACACGTAACACACAAAACCAATATGAACACACATCACTCACAAACACACAAGATTATATATTAAATGTATTATTTTATCTTATATTGTGGATTGTATTTAGATTATTTTCATATTATAAAATGAAGGCCTCAGCACGGGCAAGCCACCCAGTGAGGCCAACATTACTGGAAAACTTTGAAATGTAAAAAAATATTGTACCAATAAAAAAATAAAAAAAAAATAAAATAAAAAAAGAAATTATCATTTTTATGTTGAAAATGCTTTTTTTGTAAATTTATTGAAATTTTAGGCATTTTTAACGAGAAATAAAGAAGAGTAGGTATTAATAATTAATAATATTAATTGGTTACAAATTATATGTTATTTAAAAATATACCCCACTGTTTAAACTGGAGTGCGCTGTTCGGGCGACCGTAGAGCTTCAGTCTGCGACAGACCAGATGGTTGGAAACAAGCGTCTCGAAACAAACTATGTTTTACAATTTATATGAATACAAGCAGGGGTATCTGGATACCCCCTTCGGAATATATGGATTTTTTGGATGGTTGGTATGAGGAAGGTTAAAGGTTTTGTAACAAGGTGTGTGGATCCTTCAACATATATAATATTTATGGTTTCGGTATGTGGCACTTCCAGTATTTATACATTGACCATTGTGCATTGGTCAGATTGCCAATCCTGGAATTTTTTGGGACATATCGGTCTGTTGCCAAACCTGCCATTCAATCACAAAACATGAGAGTTCAAGCAGCGGATCATTCCTTGTTTAACAGCCCAGAGCAGTGGGCGCCATTTGGCTGGGGACCGACGGATCCGTTGGATAATTTCGTCATCTTCATCTGTTTTTGCTTCAATATTTTGAAGATGAAGGAAAATAAATAATAAAAAAAAAATTTGGTGTTGGGGTTTAAGGTCAATTCTTCTTCTTTTGGTGCCTTCTCTTAACGGAGGTTGACTATTAGCAGGATGATCCTTAGGCTGCAGCCCGGAACTGTATGGAACAGCATTCTTACAAATTACTTACATTACGAAGCTGATTAAATTTATATTCTTTCTTTTTTGTGGAGCTAATACCACCTGCTAAAATGGCAAAATTTCAATAGCACCATCTGGTCTTTCAATAAGGTAACAGTCTTCAGCAGAATTACGTGCTAGCATGAGATAAGGAAAAGATTGGTTGAAAGTTTGTGGATTAGATTATAGGAGTCCAATCTCCGATCTAAAAGTTACTTTTAGTATAATTAGGAAAAAAAGTATTAAAGAGCGCTATGGAAAAGGCATTGCTAATTACTTACACTAGAAAACAAGAAAGAATAGTTGAGTTTCAAGGGTGGCTCTATGAAAGGTGGCTCACAGTCGTCTAAATGATTCAGGTTTGTTAAATGAAATAAATAATAAATAAACTTATTTAAAATAACAAACAAAAATGTCTAAAATTAATCTAAACTGAATTTGCAGGGACTTGCTTCAATTAAATTGGAAGGCAAAACTGTGATAGCAAAGAAAAGATGATGAAATCTGGAACATCCCGGGGTCGTGATGCTCACGGTTATGTCACCGGGTTGGAAACGGCTACCACCATGTTTATGAACATTTGTGGTTACGTCTCAGAGGAATCGGGCCGGAGACCAGGAATATTTCAAAAGAATAATTTCTGTGTAAGGGTAAATATACCATCGAGCGTATCGCTGGTATTTTTAGCCTTCCGGCCGGTCGTCCGGATGGACACAGATTCGAAACTCGTTAAAACAAACATGAGCTGGCTCCCTATTTCTCCGCTTCGAATTGTTCTTTTCGGAACCTCACACGGTGCCCAATTGACTCTTTATTTGCAGTTTTGACAACTGAGTAGCACAAAATAAATAAATGCTGCCAATTTGCAAAACACCAACATTTATTGTGATATTTAATATAACAATACTATGGATAAACGTAACAACACCTAATATTTCATGTCTGCTTCTAAAACTACATAAAATCAGTGATGCAAAATTTCAATTAATTTATATTTTGTAGAATTATTTCTTCAAAACTTTATGACATTTCCTTTCTTAAAAATATAGTGTCACTAGCGTTCGTTTGCTGTCAAAAAATTTATTATTTAGATGTTGACTTTTGTAGATACTGAATTAACCACCATCGCACGAAGATGGAGGCCGTAAAAGAGACAATTGACTGTAAGTTAATATGACATGTAACTCATAATCCAAAATTTAAAATTTGCCACATACATTATTTTCAAAAGTATAGTAATAATAAATAATATATTCCACTAATTATATATTTTTTGTAATTTTATTGTACAAAATATTTAATTTAACATCAAAAATACATTTTTCTATGATTAATATAATCACTTCAAATGAGATTATAAAATATCAAACATATTTTTATATATCTAAACATATATATATATATATATATATATATATATATATATAAATCTCATAGTGCTTCTCAACACCATTATGCCTATAAAGATATAAATTTTTTAATAACCTCTCATAAAACCAATATATAAAGCTTTAAAATTACAAATCAAACGATTATTAGATAAATCCAACTTTGCAACGCGACAGAATGCTTATCCCGTGATCAGTTGTGACGTGTGGTAGTGTGATCAGTGGCGATCAATCTCATCTGCACAGTGATGCTGGAATGAGATGGAGGGTGCTACATTTTTACTCAATATTTTCTCAGGAATCGCTGGATAAAATCCTTCAGGAATATGCTGATACACACTTTATGTAAAGACAAGAAGAGAGATCTACATCACCTTTAAATAAAACCACCATTTGTAAAACAAAAAACAAATAATGACCTGTGTTATATTGCAATCTAATTCGTTTCCTCTTACCATCTCACATCTCTTTATTCTATCTGAATGTGAAGCCTAAATATATATATACACATACATAGTTAAGGCTCATATATATTGTATTTTACTATACAGTGATGAACAAAATCGTCTGTTTGCGGCAACTGTCAAGGCGATCACCATTGCGTGTGTTTATTTATGACACTTTTTAAAACACAAAAAAATAAATTTGTATCACAGTAATATTTTATAAAATGGGTGGCATTTGATACCTTTTTCTAGTGTTATTAAAACTATCTTCTATTCTTGCGGGTATTTCTTATCATAAGTATATAATACAATTCAACCTTTTCAAAATATTTATAAGCCGCATTTCGTTAAAACATTGCGACTGGCTAATTGAATTTTGGTAAATGAAAATAGTTGAGCGTGTTTCTAATTCTTCTGACATACTCACATCAGACTTCTAGCCTTTCATCTGTTCTGAATGAAAGTAATAAAAGCTTAGCTTTAGAATCATTACATATTAGAAAAATAGAATACAATAACTTCAATGCTTTAAAAATAGGGAATTCACAGTCTGACACTCTCATCACATACTTTAGTGTAGGTTAACTTTTTAATTTACAAAAGACTCGCACTTTGCAAACAGTAGGATTAATCAGGTAATATAATATGGTATATCTTCAATGATTAATAATAGTGACGTCTCATATCAGACAGAGACTTACTATGTACATATGTATAGTTACATAAATAAAATGAGTTATTTATTTAATCTTTATGGCTCATTATTGACAAGCGCATTAAAATAATAGCACTTCTCAAAATCTGGAGAAGAATTAATTAATTGAAGGAATTCATCTTTAAAAATAATGCCATTAATCCCAATAAAAATCTTAAAAAGTGTAATCATTTCTAAAATATTTATCAGACTATGTAAATGTTTGTGCAGCATTTTGGCATGTTGTGCAACCAAGCAAAATGTTTTATTTTCACTAGAACAGGGTAGAACAAAAAACTTTTCATAAAATTGTACACATCATTTTTGATTTCTTTTACACACATCATATTTGTTTTATGTTTGTATAGAAATTGGATGCTTTGGTGTACAGTTATACAGTTTATAGGGCAAACATACACTAGACTAAATTAAAACTTAATTCCAAGATAAATGTAATCAGATGAGGAACATTGAAAACTACTGGTCATTTGGTGGGGGCATGGGGGCGTCCTCTTCATAAATCATCACAAGCTTAGCATATTCCCGTTTTTTTTTTCCTGGCTGAAAGTAGAAAATAAATAATGATAATTACTATAAAAACATTTTTCTCTTTGACATTTATTCATTCTATGTAGGTGTTTTTGAAACTGTTCCGATTTAATGAATTCAATTTAAGGGTAAACTTCACAGATGCTGCTAATTTAATTATTTTAGGAAAGAAACACTTTTGCAAATTTGTTGTTTTTTGTTGGCGCCTGTACATACTGTAGGTACATGAATATGAATAAATATTTTTGACCGCTTTTGACTCAATTCTTTCAAGAAAGGCGTATATCGATGCAATACTGTATCGGTGATTCAATCCAATATTTCATTTGTACATTTTTTGCAAGTTACTTGATAAAAATTAAAATAGTGCCATCTATGAATGAGAAGTTTATTAATAATTTTAAATTTTACCTTAAAGCTTTATTCTGAATATAAGAATATCAGCATCAACAGATGTGAGATTTTGAAAATGTAGAATAAACATTTTTATGATATTCACAGTCCAAAAGACAGAAAGTGGCAATATTTTTTTTATGTGGAACTTGAAAGATTACACAGTAGTGTTCAGTGGGTAGGATTAACACTTCAAAAATTACCAAGGATTGTTCTTCTTCACTGGAACTGCTAGTTATTCCTTCATCCAATGCCAGGTTTTCAGAAAATCCTTCAAGTTGTAATTCCATATAGAGCTGCGACAACTGTTCATTAACTAACGAAGGCTGAAAATTAAAAATAAAGTATTGTTGATCAGTGTTTTAAAAAGTTAATACAGTAGAACCCCGAATTTAAAAAAAAAACTAAAGTTTTTTTTTCATACAGTATGCTTTTTTTAATTCTAAAATGGTTAAGTCGTAATTTTAAATTTATTTTTTTGCGTGCACGAAAATTTGTTTGTGTAATTCGAAAAATAAATCACATAATATCGTAAATCTGAATTTGACAGACAGCCGTGGCGGTAAAACGCCGTAAAATGACGATTTACCCGGTTATACATTGTCCTAATTCGTATTATTATATTGTAAATCTGAATGAATTTACACCGGAATGTCGTATTTTTTTGGAGAAATAGCTACTCGTGTGTATTTATATTAATACAATAGATTAATACTTTTACCCATGGTATATTATTAAAGACCTTAAAAAATAATAATTGTATATACCTGATTAATGCTGTTCAGGGAATTCAGGTCAGATTTCAATACATCCTCCAATTTTTTTTCTGTTACTTGGTATCTGTATACTAGTTCAGAAGTTACACAAACCTGAAATACAAAGGAAAACAGTTATTACTATGAAAGTTTACAGTGGTGAAACACTTAATAAATACAAAATATATCACAAGATGAACTAAAAATCAAAGGTAAAGCATTTACTAGACAGTAATAATAAAGGTACTTACGGTATCTAACCAGGGCGGAGGGACATTGTTGCAGGGCTTAGCTTTTTTGATTTCCTGTGTGGAGGTATTTTTTTCCCGGTTTAAACTTTTTGGCGATTTCTTTAACTTGGCGTAATTTTTGGTTGGGTTTTGTGATCCTGTTTGTCTCCACAGCAGTATCTAGTGAACATAATTATTATTTATGAGTACAGGTCAAGTGGCTAGAGGTTATGTTGTTTTACCATAGATGGCAGTACTAGCCAATTGATACTGTATAGGTTTATTACTGTAGAAAGAAGCTGGTTTTTGTTGCACAGATGACATAAATTTCTACGCCCTATAAGTAGAACAGCCTGGGTGCTTTAGTAAGAAATTAACTTATTCTTCCATAGATGGCAGCTTGCCAAGTATTTATACCAGTCGATTGAATCTAAATATTATTATCGTAAGCTTATTTCATAACAATAGCGGGCTTAACACAAATGCAATTATTTTTACTCAAAATATGTTCAAGAATCAATGGTTAAAGTAAGTCAGGGCTGTCTCTTACACTGTGTATATTTAGCTAATATCGTCAGTATCACTGAAACGTGGTTTTGTGGACTCTAACAGTTTTATAAATAAATTTCAGAATTCACTTTGAAAGTCGGTGGGAAAAAGGTGGGCACTTATGGTGGTTGAAAGGATACAGTTGGAATCCCACAGCAGGCACCTAAGTACTTATCATAGCTTATTCGAAAAAGGATAAAAGAAAAACTTACCCTTTTGGTTTTAGCTTCGTTTGTGGTGCATGACCTGTCGTCAGTGGTAGAGGAATCCTTGTCTTTGAATGTGGACGTACTGTTGGTGGGATCTCCCGCGCTGTCCACGTCGCCTATGCTATTGGAATTCTCGGTCTTGAGGAAGGAGGAGTAGAACGAAGAGTAGCTGGAGGCTTCTCCTTCATTGTCATCAGTCGTCAGGCGACTACTCACTGTTTCGTTTTTCTTACTCGGCGGGGTCATCAATTTCTGAAAATGTTACAAAATAAATTAACACACTCGATTTATGTAGGCAAATTAATTAATGTAGAAGTTCAACATAATACATGCACGGTGGTGGGTTTTAAGTGACAATAAAATATAAAATATTATGCGCTTCAGCTTTATAAGAAAATAATATATAATGTGTAATTAAACAGAATTTGATAATTATTAATCAACATTAAAGAAGACACATGACATGCTGAAACTAGATGGCTAAGAGAAATTGTGATTTATATAATTTTAAATACTTTTAAAAGTGAACCATTTACAAATTAACTGACTACAAAGTACTAACATGTACAGGGTTTTCCAATAAGAGGTGTTATTTTGAATAGCCCGCTATTTCGGTAGATGTTACTTATGAAGTTACGCTTACTACGAATACACGCTTCAACAACGCATTGAAATTATTGAAATTCACTTGAGTGAATCAAATGCATATCATCTTGAGTGATGAGGCCCATTTCCACCTCGGTGGCTTCGTCAACAAGTAAAATTGTCGCATCTGGGGCTCGGAAAACTTAAGAGTTATTGTTGAAAAGCCTCTCTATCCTCAACGTGTGACTGTTTGGTGTGGTTTATGGTCCGGCGGAGTCATTGGACCTTATTTTTTCGAAAATGAGGCTGGAGCAACAGTTACGGTGAATGGATTGCGCTATCGAGAGATGTTTAATGATTTTTTATGGCCGGAATTGGATGGTATTGATCCGGACAACGTTTACTTTCAACGAGACGGCGCTACGTGCCACACAAGCAACGAAACCATTGATCTTTTATGATTGAATATCAAAATAACACCTCTTATTGGAAAACCCTGTATTTGGATGGTTGTATGGACTTAAACAATCAATAAACGAATACTAAAAAAACCAAAAAAAATCATATAGACGATAAGAGACCCCCTCTGTAATCCGCCGTTATTTTTATTTACTTGTTAAAATCACAAAATCAAGCACCTTATTTGCCGGTATTCTTATGTCAAATTCGGTGACCGGGTATGTCATCAAAATGACAATTCAACACACCTCCAAAAAGTGATATGAAGTCATGAAAAGTGATGTAACAAAAACTAGGTTAAATAGGTTACATATGTAACTATTAAACCTAGTTTTTGTTTCATCACTTTTCAAGACTATCACTTTTTGAAGGTGTGTTGAATTTTCATTTTGATGAAATACCATGGAACTGTCAATTCAGTATGTAGTCTGTCGCGTGTCTAGTCTCGAGTGCCAAGTTTGTACACTGACAGATTGGGCTATCTTAATTTTATGCACTGTACTGTACTACCATTTTACCAGTCACCGGGGTTCATTATTGTTGTATTGTTTCGGTTTTCCCTTAGTCCTGTGTGTATTTTAGCAACTGTCAACATGTATTTCTGTTCATTCTGCCATGTTTTTTGTTAGAACAAGTTTACAAAATGGAGTCTTCTCGTAAGTGTAAATATGACAACTTAACTTTTTATACCAAGAAAAGAAAATTTTATAAGAGATCGATAGTGGAGTTTGTTTAATTTTACAAAATATCTGTTCTAAGTTTTAGTATATTTTACTGCCGCTTTCACCAATAAGACAGTTGCTCAATTTTTGGGGTAGTGGTTTAGTGAAAGAGTTGCTGTATACCTGTATATTTAAAGAGTCACGGATTACAAAAATCAGAGTTGCTTTTCCTTTTTAAATTTTAAAGTTTATAGTATTTTGGGATCAAGGAAATTAAAAAAATCTTCAATAAATGAACAATTTTACAGAAGAAAATTTCGTTACGAAAATCAAAGAAACAAAAGTTTTCCATTTTTTTTAAAAACAGATAATTTTTTTAATTAAGTAGCTGAACTTTGATCGTTTTTTCCTATGTATTTTAAACTGAAAAAAGTTATTAATTAAAAAAATTTATTCAAAAATGATTATAAAAATTTAAAAGATGAGTTAGTTTCGCTGAAATCAGTCTACATCACTGATAAACTGAGATACACAAAAGTTGAAAACACGAAATACGCTCACAAGACAGAAGGTAAATAAGCACTAAACAGACGGGACCTGCAGCAGGTCACCTTTCATACATATGTACATATTTTAAACACTTACTCTTTTCATAGTGGCCGATGTAAGACTCTCCTTTATACATCCTGGCTCCACCTTCAGGGAGACATCTCGAGACTCAGGAGGGTTGAAGGTGGAATTCGGAGGCTTGGGATTATTTATCTCTGAGAAGTGCCCGAGCCCACCCTGCATTGCCTGTCCCATGCCATTGGTCTCTACAGAAGTCGTTGCCGACTGGAATGCCTATCATAAACAAATTGAAAGTTATTATTGAAACAACAAAGTTTAATTGATTTAAAAAAAGTAACAAAAATGTTTTCTACCAAGAATAATTATTGTTTGACAATAATTTTGATAGACACTAATCTTAATGATTTTTAATAGTCAGTCTGGATTCATTGTTGGTTTGGTTCATCTGCTGTATAATGTAAACTTTGATGGCGCTGTTCACAAGGGTTATATTTTTTTATGAACTTCCTTCAAGTTTTGACTTGTTTTTGAATTTATCTTCTATATGAAACCGCACAAGAGTCCCAACTGCTCTCAACCTCAGTGAGCCTATGAATGTAAGCATTCGTAAGTGTATAATGTACATAGTTTTTTTAAAAGTAATATGCATTACCTGTTGGTAGTTGTCAAACGGCAGGCCGAGAGGTTTGATGTTAGTGGCCATAGAGGGCACTGGGGAGACTTGCGTGGTGATGGGGTTTGAGTTGAGGGTCATAGGCTGGTAACCCATGGCCACTTGTGGGTACACGAAGGCCTGAGATGAGAATACCGTGGGAGGATACATCATGTATGGAACTGAAAAATATAAATTTAACATTTTATAAAATGTAAATTTTTGATGTGGGAATAGTATTGAAGGTTTAATAAGATCTCAATTGTATTATGTGTAATAGAAGACAACTTTGTGATGAGTGGTAGGAAAGATACAACCATCCTAACAGGAACACAGGTGACATTTCCAATTTGATATTCGAATACTAGATTCTGTTCTCAATGAAGCCATTGCGTCAACTTTTACCTGTCTGATCAGTTGTACTATTTCTTCCTCCTACGTCGAATGAAATCTTAATAGTTCTTTGTTATTATAAAAATCTTCAAATAGTATGGGTAAGTTGAATTAATTATAACTTGAACTTGACTTTACACAACTTAGGGTGCACCAAGCCATAATTTCCAGTGTTTAAAAAAATATCACCATCCATGGCAAAAGCAACAAACTACAAATTTATTTTGTTGGCTTTCCTTTTCTACACTTTCCGTAATATCTTAAATAGCACTTATTAATAGGTCAGTATAATATTGCTTACCTGGGTATGGTGATGCTTTAGGAATGGCGGAATGTTCTATTGGTAGCTGGGGCTGCTGAGGAGAGATGAGATATACGGCGGGATACATTCCGGGATATTGGATATTTCCAGTATCTGAAAGAAGTAAAAGAAACATTAAAGGGTAAATAAAAACAATGAAGAGGTAGATTTGTTAAAATATGCTTTATGTTGTATTTGGTGACCGGATAAATCATCACAATGATAATTCATCACATCCTTAAAAAGTTATATAAAGTCATGGAAAGTGATGAAACAAAAACTTTATTAACTGGGTTAAGTAGGTAAGGTTAGATTAGGTTTAAATTTTTTTTTTTCATCGTTTCTAATGACTTTATATCACTTTTTAAAAGTGTGTTGAATTGTCACTGTGTTGAGTTATCATGGAACCGTTGTATTTACACAGAATGTGTCATTTATTTACTTCAGATAATATGTTAAATTTCTTACTTTCAGCTATGGCTTGGGGTGTGGATTGCATGGGCGTCATTGTAACCGAAAATGGAGGCCAAAGATTGACAACTCCTGGATGACCTGAAAAATGTAATAGAAATAAGAAAAAATACTTTCCATTCATTTGCTAAGATCAGATAAATTGACAACTATTAATAATTTACTTTTCATTTTTGGAAAATCTTCAAAGAGTCTCTGAAAGGTTCCTCAAAATCATTTAGCTAACAAGTGGTAGAGACCTCTACAGGAAGATAAATGAAGTCATAAAATGATATATTATCTACCCTTTACATTTTAATGTTGGTACATGCACATTGGTAGGAATGTGTAATTATTATGCTATTTACCTGTAATCAATTGTTCCAATGGCTTGTGAATAGTAGTAGGAGTTGTCACACTGTTCAAACATGCCCCACTCATGATGCCATTGGTCGAAGCAACAGCAACAGTAACTAAAAAACAAAAACAAAAAACAGTTGAGTCAAGTCACATGCTTAAGAAAAACTTTTAATAAAACTGACCAGAAAAAATAATACACCACTTAATCATTATACAATAATTTGGAATATGATCCAATAGTGTATATACTGTAAATAATACATTCATTAATTCTATATATGGTAAATATTGTAGTATGTTAGAGATTATAATGTTCACCTGGTGATGTTTGTGTGAGCAAGTGCATCTGCAGCGCTGGATTGACTACAGGCATTGTCATCTTGCTCACTTTACAGTCCACTTCTGTATCCCACGTCATTGGTCTGGATCGCTTCAATCCATGCTCTGGTCTGCCATCCTAAGTGGAAACAATTAGATATTACAATTATATAAGTACATTTTAAAAGCAAATACTATTAAAGTTCATTCAAAATAATTATGTGAACACAAAGCAGATTAGCCAAAAAAAGAGTTTAACATTCTAATGATTAAAATTCTCAATAGAAGAGAGAGAGCCGAGAAACCAAATGGTTTTCAAAGTTAATGATTTATGAATCTAATGTAAAATCATCAAGCATGCTTACATATGTGTCCATTAAATTGGGAACGACATTGAGACAAGGTTTGGTTTGATCATTTTTCTTATCTCCTTTTTCTCCCTTGTCTCTTTCAGAAGCCTTCGAAACGGATCGTGCTTCCCTATACTGCTTTACCATAAGTCTTTCCATGACTGAGTTGTGTCTGGAATAGTAATAGAAAATAAGAACAATGAAATAGAAGAATAAAATTATTAGAGATTCAATGGATAGTGAAAAGTTGGTTACCGGATACCGGCATTTGCCTTTACGGATAGCCGTATATCTGGCCAGTAGTAAGCTTTAATTGTGGTACAAGAAATGACATGTTCAATAAGATGATACAAAAAAGTGTAATATGCTTGCAGCCTTACTAAAAAAAAAAATCCCTTCACAGCCGTTAAACGTTTTTCTTACATTTGTGTAAAGACTAACACCTTACTAAAGAAACACCATTTCACATTCGTTAAACGGTGTTTATGTTACATATTGTATACAGACTGTAAAAGTTTAGATTCAAGTTGGTACTAATGATTTATGTATGTGTATGTAAATATAAATCATAGAAATCGATGTTCATATTGCGCTATCAATGAATTCACAATCTCACTTTTGTTGTTATTCTCTGGGAATTATTATAATATTTTTGTTATTGTATAAAGTTAAAAGTGAGGTAAAGGTTTTCTTGCAGATTCCCTAAATAAAAGGAATGTGTTTTCGAAATTCCGCATTCTCTCAATTATTCAACAATTGGAGTCAAAATATGTTTTTTATATTTTTTCAACTTTTGTCATGTTCTAAATAAAAATATTTCAATTTATAAATATCAAGTCTATTGTATTTTTTTTAGTCAATGTCTATTTCAAATACAAATAACTAAACAAAGGCTAATTTATCTAGTCTCATAAAATGGTATTTGTTTTTTCGACATCTTCAATATTATGGGGTATTTTATATTAGGTTATTTATACTTTTATTATTCATATTTTTGTATAGTATGTTTAGTTTTAAAATATTTAAACTATTTTTATTCACACTGCGACGTTAGCAACAGGCGCCGCGATTAGCTTGTGCACCCAGAGGATATTTTTTATCGTAAGTTTGCTTGTGGTCAAGGTTAAGGTTGCTTGTGAATGAATGTTAAAAGAGATTTTGCTTACTTGCTAAGGAGCTCCTCTGTTAGGTGAGTAGGTTTGTAGTCTACACCCAAAGGAATCTTGATTGCTTCACAAAGATATTTGGAACCAGGATGGTACGGTGGTCTGACACAGTATTTTTCAAAAGAGTTCCTTGAGCATCCGCTGGCGCTGGACCCTGGAGATGTCAGTTGCATTGGAGAATTATATTTTCTGGAAAATAAAACATATATACATAGTATTATTAACACTCAGAATAACAAATACCTGAATTTATAATTTGTTGGTTCACAATTATTTGCTATATTTGTTATATGTATACAGTGGCGGCTCAAACACTTTTTCGGTGGTAGGGACTGACACTTTTTACTGACAGGCATGCATGCAGCCTTGGCCTGGTGGAGGAGAACAACACTGAAAACAGTGATGGCCACACTCAACCACATACAGGGACTTGCATGTGAGGAATCACAGGAGCCACGCAAACCACTGCAATACTAACCATGGGAGTACTACTGAATCTACCCCCACTAAACTTGGAAATAGAAGGGGCTGCGATGGCGGCAGCCTACAGGTTACAATGGAAAGGTCAATGAAGAGGCGAGTTGCCCATAAACAGTCACACGGAGATCGGAACAAGACTGAGGGCGATTAGTCCAACAGCTGGAATGAGGCAGGACGGCAAACAAGCTGAATACTTCTTCAGACAGCAGCTTAGAGTGATGAACAAGAAACTTAGAAGAATGGAACATGCACAAACAGGAACTAATCTTGTTCACAGATGGGTCCAAGAGGAGGAGGAGGGAAAATGGGCCGGGGTTTGTTTACAGGGTTCCAAGAGGGAACTTAGTATACCTCTAGGAATAAATTGCACTGTATTTCAAGTTGAGATGGAGGCCATCTTAGCTTGTGCACAAGAGAACATACGTATCAGGTACAGGAATAAGAACATAGGCATATGCTCTGATAGCCAGGCGGCCCTAATGGCACTGGAAAGTAACCGATGCGACTCCAGACTGGTGATGGAATGCAAAACCATAAAAATGAAGAATGAATGAAGAACTTGCTACCATCAATAAAATAACCCTGATCTGGGTACCAGGACATAAAGGAATTGAGGGCAATGAGCGTGCTGATGGACTTGCAAGGAAAGGGACGAAAGCACCACTTGCAGTATCCAAGCCGGCCGTAGGAGTATGAGCTTGCCACACCAAAATACATATTGAAAGGCTTTGGAAAGAATTTGGCCCAAATTCCGGCACTAGGAGGAATGGGAAAGGGCACCCGGAATGGGGCAATCCAAAGTACTCATAAACGGACCAGACCGAAGACAAACCAGACAACTACACAATATGTACAGAAACTCACTCGGGGAAATGGTAGGACTACTAACGGGACACTGCCATTTAAGGAGGCAGGAAATGTGAAGAGGATGAAGAGACTCCAATTAACCTTTGGTGCCAATGTCCCGCTCTGTTCGGAACAAGGCTCAGATACCTGAGAAGACTCATTGTAGAACCAGAAGTCATAGCCACATATCTAATGACAACCCTGGTGAACTTTATTAAAGGGACCAATTTACTGTTAAAGGAATGAGGTAAAATGGGAGATCATGTCACTACACTAGTAAGTTCAAAGCTGTCACCCTTCCATTTATCTGGTATCTCACCAAAATACGAGCTTGAAAATTATCTAAAATATTCTTTTTATGCACATGCATTATATTTCTTCAATTGTTAGTTGCTTTTATGTTTATAGAAATCATTAATTTTGGTGAAGACAAAGAAACGACTATGTTTTTCTTTTAGTAGATTTAGGGTATAACTGGTGGGATTCATTCCCATTATCCCCCTGTGAAGAACCGCCACTCGTTATACATATATGTAAATGTGGATAAAATATAAAAACCTACACTTGGGTGTGGACTTGCAGAGGTTCCAGTAAACGAATATCTGGAATGGTTATTTCTTGTTGCGGGCTGGACAGATCTGGAATGGTTGTACGAGGTCTGCTTTCAAAAAATCTGAAAATGAAATGCATTTTTGTTAAAAAGCAAAATAAAATACCTATAAATAATAAAATTAACTTGTGGACAGAAATGGTCCATTTTACACAAATAGTGTCCGTTTATTGCTTTGATTTGACTTTTCATGTTTTATTTTATTTATTTATTGCCATAATTCAGTTTACTGTTCAATAAATTAAACAAATCAACATTAAAACACAAACACACACCGGGAGTAATGAAAAGTACAATAGTAAAAAGTGTAAAATCTATACCTCTGTAAATTTTGATTATAATTCATTTGGCTGTAACTCGGAGGGGTTTCTGTGCTAGATTTGCTGTCACAGTATTCGTGATGAGGGGATATTTCACCTAGCATCACAGAATCTCTTTCCTGGAAAAATAATAAAATTATGCATTATATTCTGTGAGAAGTAATAAATAGATGACAAAAAATGTTTAATTATAATGTAACGATTAATGTCTGATATTGTGTCATGATGAACGAATGCAGTAAATGTCACTTTAAATTATCACAACTATGAAAAAATGCATGTGTGTAAATATTATCTTATTGCATGTTTGCAAAAGTTCTTTATGCTAGACATAATTTTTATGTCTCAAATAAATATTATTTTGAATGACATAATGAACATAATAAACCTAATTTTCTTACCGATAAACTGATTTCATCAGGAACTTCTAAACGCAGCTCTTCTTCGGATCGAGCAGAATCCTCCATAAGATGTTCCATGAAAGTTGCCAGGTTTTTGCATCTCTTACTTATAACAAGCTTATTGGACTCACTGGACTTAACCATCAACTAAAAAGATAAGAAAATATTAAAAACTTTTTGTAATAAAATATTATATTTGTAACATTATTATATTATTACTTAAATTATATTTGTCATACAATACAAATTGTTTTTTAAACTATGAATGACAATGGTAATTACCTCACTGAGTCCGTTTAAAATTTCTTCTTTGATGACTTTACTCTTCTTTATGATTTCTTCCGATATAATTTGGTGCATTTTAAATTTAGGAATTTCAAAAACGTCTGTGTTAGCTGGGGCCTGAGAAATGTAATAAATTCAAAATATTAACCAGCATAACATTGGAGATAAACACTATATAATTATTTCAATAGAATATGTGAGTATAAATTACCTCAATTATTTCATTATTACAAGTAATGAACTCTATTTTTCGAGACCACGGATTGACAAATGTTGACCAGTCAGATTCGATTGTTAGGTAATCCCCATTTTGAGTACACAGCCTTTAAATAAATTCGAGTTCATTATCAAATTATAAATAACAATTAAATATACAAAAATACAATGAAGTATATAGGTACATGATATTAAGGTGATTTTAACATTGTACAAATATGATCAATAATATGGGATACCAAAATATGTTAAATACATGACGTATATTTTTACCTGTAAGGCTTGCTTCTGAATGGTTTCTCTGTTGTGGAAAGTGTTGCATAAATTTCTTTGAGGTAAGGCATATCCTCAGGATGATAGAAATCGAAAACGGAATGACCAATAATGTCTTGGGGAAGGAATCCTAAAGGCGCCACGGGATCTATGTGACTGATGATTCCATTCGCCTTGTGGCGACTGATGAAATGACCTTTCTTTATTTTACCCTCTGGAAACGAAAACATGTCGAGATGTTTTTATTAATCAACTACGATAATAAAGATTTATATTATCCAATGATGTGTGAATAAAGATTTTTGTAAGTACATACCGAGTTTACAAATTATGTACATGTATGTAGAGCATAGTAGCAGGCTATTTACTAGTATTATTTTTTAGATGAATTATTAAGTAATCTACAGAAAAGAATGCTGGTGGCATCTCAAATATTTATAAAAATACTCCCAAGTATTTAGTCTGTTTAATACCTTTAAAGAAAAGGGATTTACAGGTGCATTATAAGTGAAGCTTTCAAAGGCACTTCAGCTGTAATTTCCAGGTTTAATTAACAGCCAATTGTGGCGATATTTTAACAGCATTCAAAGGAATACATTATCCTAAATATTTAAGACAGGGATGAATGCATTTCATATTCACCTCCAAACGGTGAAGTGACGGCAGATGCAGTGATGACCATGTACATCTCCCTGTTTTCAAATTCGTTGAAATCTCTAAATGAGAGCGTCAGTTTATAGGGGACATAGCTGACTTCTCTGTCCCTCACTCCGAAACTGGTTGTTCCCGCCCCAGACTTCAGACCGCGGTACTTTCGGATCCGGCAGAATAAAGTTGTACGAGGCAACTCTGCAAATATCAATCTTAACTTTAAAACAACATACATAAAAATACATGGAAAAATGATTGGATGAAGTAATTTGGCACAGAACAGAATGATAGAGATATCTTTGAACCAACAGAATGGTAAAAGGCATACGCATATACAGGACGGAGCCTTATTGAGCCTATGAACCACAAACAATTAAACGAAAGAAATAAAAACTTTTTACACGCAATGTTCTAGACAATTTTGATTGTTTTGCTATGAAGGTTGATGGCAGTAAATTCTTCAAACCATTAAAGTATTTGTGGCATAATTAATATTTAATAAAAAATATAAATAAAAAAATTATTTACCTTTCTGGCGGGGTGTTATAGGCTCACCAAAAGTCATAGCCACTCCTGATGTTGTTTGGTTTGCAAATAGAGAGCGATCCTTAAACACAATCATTCAATATCATATTAGTATGAGCGGATTTGTTTTATCAAGAGGGTGAGTAAGAAAAAAAATCATAATTTTATGACATATTTTACAAATATTAATAGTACCTTTGGGTGAATAAAGTCAATGAACGACCTTCCAATCCACATGTCTTTTGGATAACCCAGAGATTCGGTCAAATTATGATTGTTGGTGTACAAGACCAATCCGTCACACATTGACACCACACAAGAAAATCCATCCTGCAAAAACAAATACCATTGAAGATTCTCAATTCAAAAAACAATCAAGTGGAATTGTGTTAAAAACAAAAGTGGTACATTATGTTATACAACTTAAAGATTGTGACATTGCTATCAGAGTCTTCATTGTTACCTTCAGATTGATTTGATCTCGAATATGCTATCATCTATCAAACCTAGTTATAAGAATGTTATTTTGGCGCAGTACGCGATTGTTTCAATTTGTACACCAACCGCAAACACCTGATGCGTAAATTTGAGATATAATTTGCACTTTTCAATAACAACATTGTTGTCGTAGTTAATTTGTGCGAATCTTTATGAATAATAATGAATGTAAACAATCATATTCAAAAATGTCAAACTTATAGTTCGTGTGCTGCCATTACTCAAGTATTTTCAAATTTAAATACACAAAATTAAATTAAGGTAGCTACCTACTATCAAATAAGATTTTAAAATCCACAAAGATGGTTATCGTTAAATAAAATAATCAAAAGATTGAAAAAGTGAAATAATAATGATACGATAATGAGAAGATGAACTACAGTAAAAAAAAAACAAATTACTGCGATAGGGTGGCTTTTGGTGTGGTGATCCAATATTGGGGCAGTAATACTGGGTTTCGTATTAATTGAGAGTGGAACATTTGGCGGAATTCTCATGGGGCTAGAACAATCAATTGTCAGTGGTGTTTGCTGTTCATCCATCGCTTCAAAAGGCAGTGCCGCTCGGACATCATCTGCTGAAAATACAAAGCAAAAGGAGAGACAATGTTCCCTTTAAATTACACCTTTCAGAATTAGTATTTTTTCTAGGCAATACATTCAATAAAAACAAAACATGGTACATTAAAAAAAATTAAGTTTGTATTAGGGGTTAAGATTATTATACATTATTAAGAGTTTTAAAAACACTTTTTATCAAATAGAGCGAAAATTATTATTTAAAACAATCTTAATATTATTGGAAGAAGATATTTTATTATTTCTTATTCTGCACTGAATGTATTTTTTGAATGACGCAGTCTATTTGAAATATTACTTGTGTTCAACATATGTATCTAGATTAGTAGGTACTTAGTTTGTACAAAAAAGTTTAGGTGATTAGTTACTTGTATGGCAAAATCATATACATATTATCTAACGTTGTTTATGAATGAAATTGAAACATTTACTTGACTAGGTAGGTAAGATATCTATAAAATTATAAAATATATAGTTTAAAAGTAATTTAATTTATACAATCAAAATATCGCAAAGTAATTCATTTTTTTATCATTTTTTTTGTTGTTTTAAAATATTTTGTTAATTTTTTGGTATCTACACCCTTCTTAAATCGAAAGTAAAAATTTTAACAGTGAGTTTACTATAAAAAGATAAAAACTACAAAAGGTCAACATTGCCTAGGTCTAGACTCTAAGGTTTTTTAAAAAGTTTAATGTGCCGGTTATTTTGTCATTTGTTTCGATGATTAACTTTATGCAAAATTTAATTAAATAGTAGTAGCTAATCTAATAACTTACTGTTGAAGTTTAGAGAAACATTTTTTTTTTATGTTTTCTAAACGGAATTTAGAAAGGGCAACACATTTAACTTGTAGATATTAGAAAGAATGTATGAATTATAGGTCTATGAATAGTTAGGCAAAATAAATGTTCAACAAATACAATGGATCAATTTTTTTAGTGCAATAACTATTCTAAATTTAATTGTTAAAATAATAAATTTTATTAAATTGTTAAAATTATACATTAGGTATAAATATCTTTTATAAGTATTATAAATAAATAGAACAGCATTTAAACATTCCATGTAATTTGTAGGTTTGGTAAGTTTTTTGAGAGTTTAGACATTATTAGGTAAGTGTCACTGATTTATTATAATAATTATTGTAATCACTTCATTTAAAGAATTATAAATTTGAGTTTCTGATATATTTAATAATTATAATTATTGAAAATTATGTATGTTTTTTTAACACAACCGTATTAATATTCTTAGTATGCAGATTACTTAAATAATATTATATAACAATTAAGAAAATTATGATTTTATAATATTATTATGGTATTTGAAGCAAAAACGAGTATGCTGATTAAAACACCATTTAAAACAGAGAGGCACATAATATTTTTTTTTTTTTCAGTACTTCGAAGAAAGTAAGTTTTTGGCACTTGAATTTATTGTACATACAAGTTAAGTTGTTGATAATCATAACTCACTTTCAACATTCTTGATAGTTTAAAAATATTTCAATATTCACCAAAATATGAAGGTTCACAGTGGGCATTGTTGACATAATAAATATAAAAAGAGAATGAACCTGTATCATTTCATAGCATTTCAATGCACATTACCAAGGAGAGCATGGTACTTTCATACTGATTTTAAGTCACATTCTTTGGAAATCCAGAGATATCCTTAAAACACGCAGTATGTGTTTTGGCTGGTTACATTTGGTCTACACACGCAAGGATGTTTCTAAAAACACCTGAAATAATGCACATAAAGTTTTTCATTGGTAAAGTAGTAGAAGTTTGATTATTTAATAGACAAAACACATATGTACAAACAAACTACTGAGCTTAAAATAATAAAAATTCATGTTTTGAACATGCAATCAAATTAAGTCTCCGGATTATCAAATGTTTTAGCTTTTTAATATTACTGGGAGATATTTGATGCGAGAATTAAATAATTAAAAAATTGAAAAATATTATTGATAGATAAATAATAATGGTACATAACACTGATCAATATTTTGTAAAAAACACACTTACAAATTAATTAATTCCTCGGCACAGATATTCACCAGGATTTCAATTGACTGTTACAACATGTCATCTTAAATAAAAAGTAAGTTTTGTAATATTGATGAAAGAAAGCATTTTTTGATAAAAACTAGAAATGATCAATTTTATTGCAAGGCGGAAATAAGTTTATTATACCATTATACTTCAGACAAATTGTCACATTGATTTGTTTTTATATGCACATAAATATATGTATTTGATAAATTCAATAAATCACACTTAACAAGCACGCTCATTCAAAACTGTCAATTAAATAACACACGACGAAATGATCAGGATCATTAGGTTTTATATGAGAATAATGGTTTTTAAACAAATTGACATTCCATTCTATTATTATTTTTTTCCAAAAAAGTCCTTCCACATGGTTTTCACTTTGTAATGGCATTATTTATTTATTTAAAAGAAAAACAACTTTGTTTACATTACTTTATTTTGATACATACTCGTAATCAACGGTGACCGGGTGTGTCATCAAAATGACAATTCAACACACCTTCAAACATTGATATAGAGTCATGAAAAGTGATGAAACAAAAATAATGTTAAATATGTTACATAGGTAACCATGTAACTATTACACCTAGTTTTTGTTTGACTCTATATCACTTTTTAAAGGTGTGTTGAATTTTCATTTTGATGAAATATCAGGGAACCATAATCAACATGTTTCTTGGACGATGTTTCAGGAAACATAAATATAAATTCTTTTATGCTAAAGTTCAAAATTAAAAAAATAGATCTTCTTTCCAGTGGCAAGTAAGGGGGGAGGAGTGAGAGGGGGTGTGGAATTTTATTAGAATTAGTAATTACACTGTCATTAGAAGGGAAAGACATTAAAAGTGGAAAAATATTTAAAAAAGGGTCGATAATTCTTTTGCTTATTAATTATATCTGCATTTACACAACTTCTTTCTTATTTCTAATATTTCAAAATAATTAATCTGCGATTCCTTACAACTTATATGAAGCATTTTTCAAACTGTATTTAAATAAAAAATATTTTCCAAAAAAATGTTCAGTGAAGTCGGAGTCATTCCTCATCAATATAGGGTTAGTAAATAAAGTCAAAGTCAATACAGGGTTAACAAATCAATAAATAAAGGGTTAAAAATACTACATACAGATTGTAAGGCATTGCAGATTTATAATTTTGTAATAAGAAAAAAAAATGCAAGCCCTCTGATAATAATCAATGTTCCCTCTTACCTGGTCTTTTCCTTCATGACAAAGTAATTCGTAATTTTAATAAACTTCCCCTACTCTTCCGCCCCATACGTGTTCCATATAGGCATTAAGACCCGCCAAACTATATTTTTGGCATTAAATTATCAAATATTATTAATCTTTATAATTCAAATTTTTCAAATTATTTCTAGAAATAATTTGGAATTTTTTTGGGAAAGTTTAATATTATTTGATATTTTAAAGCGAAAAAGGTAAACTACACAAATAAAAAGGTAAACTACATTGAATGTAAACGCCTGCTCCCCCCTCCCTCTACCCCCCTTTCTAAAATTGATATTTTTAATTTTAACTTTATGATGCAGTTATGCCTAAAGAAGACATCATCCGCGAAATGTGTGGATTTTGTATCAAAATACAGTGTTGTAAACAAAGTAATTTGTCTTTTAATTAAATCATATTATTATCTTGAAAAACTTTAAGAAACACACCAACGAATCCATTTTGTCTTTTTGCCAAATAACATAAAATTGGAGGTGGGATTACATACCAGATTATAGTTTCCATCGGAACGGACGGCAACACAAGGGCACCATATTATTTAAGTGGCGTTTGAAGTGACAGTGTTCTTACCTACGGAAGCTATCGAAGGAATGTCAACCCTGCTGCAGCGGAAGTCATATATTAGTATGTATGATAAAAATATCTTACAAAGCAATTGTTAGGATTTCAGAGCCGTCGAAAAATTATGTTAATAAATATTATTTTTATTGTTGGTTTTAATACCTATGTTACTTGCTTTTTTCATGGTGGATTGCAATATTGGGTTAGGTACATTGCAAATGATTAGGTCTTTATAAAATATTCATTCGTATTTTCAAGCTCTGTGACTTATGATTATTATTTATTAAATAATGTGAAATACTCAAAAAATAATTAGCATAAAAGTAAAAGAAATAAAATCTGTAAGTAAATTCCAACTATTAAACCAATAAGTAATGCAATATGGCTAAGAGTAAAACATTAACACTCTTGTCTCTGTGATAATGAATGCCATATTATAAGCTTTTTTCAAAGCTGATTTTTTTTTTTAAAGAAAGACAAACATTCCCGGGTTACGAATAACCTGTCAATATTTGAAAATCTCCTACTTCCACCACAGTAAGCGGAAAATGTTACTTGTGTTGTAATGGAGGACTTAGCCAGCCGAGGAATTGAACACACTATGCCTGGGTGGGACCCAAACGCGATGTCAACTCAGCCACCAATTGTTTGTACACATTTTGATCATTTTAAATTCTTCTCATGATAATGAAATTGAATTAGAAAAATAACATTATTTTCTCTGTTCGGAAAGTCGAATTCAACTTTTAAAATAGGTAACGTAAAATACACTATATGAATAAGGAGAAGACAATGTTTCTGAAGTACAAGAGAGAAGAGTTTTCGAATACCATGTTGCATGTGATACATAATATTAAAGTACCGTATCTACAGGGAAGTTGTAGTAAGTTTAGTTAAGTTTGTCTGATAAAATGAACTAACCTGTTAGTGGCAATGGCAAGGGGGCAATAGCGAGCAGGGGTGGACCAACACTCTCTCCCAGGACAACATTCTGTTCATTCGGCACAGGGCACTCGGGAACCGGGAATGTTACTTCTACAAAGATATAATAACTTAGTATTCATGGCCAAGTAATTAAGTGTGAAAACAACCTTTCATAGAAAGGAAACACGAACCCTCCTTTTCAAAGGTGAAATATAATATTGTCTTTTAAACGATTATTTTTCTATAAGTGATTGGAAAGTGATCTCTGACAAGTTTTAACCAACGAAAAACATTGCTCTTATTAATATCTAACGTTTTGTAAATATAAAAGAACATTATGATTTAAAATTACAAATCAAAAAATGTGAAATTAATGATGAAAAACAAAAATTATGTTGTTTACATCCTTAAGTCAAACTGACAGTCTCAGTATTGCCATAATGTGCAATGTGCTGCCATCATAGAATTAAAATACTAAAATAATAATAATATTACTAGCGATAAGTTCTAAGTGCCCCACAGACGGGTGGTTTGCTTGGTGATTTATGTATTGTTTAAAAAACATGTGGGAAGGGTTCGAAAAATATGATTGACAAGTAAATGAAGGTAGGCTTCAGTTAGTAACAGGGACAAATTAAACTGTATCGGCCTTTGAAATTGTAAAATAATCGTTATTTATTATTATTAATAAGATCCGTCTAATAACTAGCGAGTCATAATTGTTTTCTCACCTGTCAGGACAGTTTCGACGATGATCTCTGGCGACGGGTCGGGAACTGCAAGGGGAGGACTGGGTTCTTTTTCACTACTCTCCGTGAGCTGATTGCGAGAGACGCTCGCGCTGAGAACGGCGAGCTCCTGAATTGCAGAGCTGCCATTCTGGCATTTTGTTTTCTTCTTCTTATCCTTGCGTTTAGAGGAAGCCTGGCCGTCAATGTCATTGCTAATGAAATTATATTAATTATTACAGCTGAAAATAACATTTTCACAAATTTCGCACTATTTTATGCAAGTAATATTATAAAAAGTTTGTTTTTAACATTTCTTCAAAACATTGAAATCGGTTTAGTTCAGCAAACATATCGCAAGGTACATAATAGCCGCCGAATACTCATCTACAAGCTGTAACTATTAACCGTTGCAGAAACAGTAACTAGGCTCTAGCCTATTTAACGCTGTGCAGGTGCAGGGACACTAGAGGGTCTAGATTCATTGAAAAGTGGCGTCGTTTATTAAAAAAAAATAGAGACCTGTGCGGCGATAGGGGCTTCACGCCTTGGGAAAATGGCGGGTAACCTCTAGTTCGCAGATGAGTTTAGGCATGAATACGCAAACATATTACGCTTGTGTCAATGTGTCATGTCGCGTAAAGTGATGATTGGTACCCACTTACCGTTCAATGATTTTAGTAACATTTATTTTATAAATAATAATATTGTAACCTACCTCTTCGTCAATGTTGAAGTAGAAGATGTTTTTCCGCCGTAGCCACTGCTTCCGCTAGAGTTACTTCCCGAGTGATGCGATTTAGAGCTCCCGCTGCAAATAATGAAATATTTTATGTTTAGAAAACATCTTGATATGACTGATATATATATAGATTATTTGGTATGTGGGTTGAATATTATATATTTCTGTGTAGGCACAGAGTTTAGAACACAATAATAATAAATAAATTGTTATGAATATATTTTTTCATTAGGTACCTCCTCTGTGATTGACTGTTTCCGCAGCTGTTCGAATATGCTGAATCAGAGATCTTGGTGGGAGTTCCCTCGGAACCCTCGGCATTCTCCATTCCAAAAATTTATCTGATCACAAAAGAAACCGCAAATTAAACAATATTGAAAATATTTTTTTACGCATATTATTTTTTATCAATAGTTTTCTTGAACTGTCAGTGGTGGTTCTTAATGGAAGATACTTCAAATTATTAGTAATAATTATTGGTTTGACTTTTTTTTTCAATTCTCTTTTTTTTTGTATAGATAAAGGGAATTATTATTATTATTATTTTATTATTATCTTATTATTTTTTAAATTTATTTTATTATTTTTCTTTACTATGAATTATCATACAATTGCACCAATCTCACTGAAATCTGGAATAATATTATTTACACCATCTCTTTGATCAATGTGACGTAAATAAGAGGCTCTGGTAGTAGATGTCCCGAAACACTTGCTAATAATTTTCAATCCCCCTCCCCCCATTTATCCCTGGCCGACTTCCCCCCCTTATGGTCGAACCCCCCATGTGAATACTATAGCTACGTCCTTGAGTGCAAATAATATTATTGTTTTTTCCACGAATGAAATCTACGAGTACTGCTGTATTTCTTCCAGAGGAATTCTGAGGCCGATGAGGAGGGGGATTGAATCCTTCCCCCCCTCCCCCCACCGACGGTTCTGTTGAGGTATCAGAACCGTCTAGAATTCGATCGCTTGATGTTGGCCATCACTCCACTTTCCCCTACTTTTTTAAATTTAAATCTCCGAAAGGTACTATTTCTACATACCACGACCTTTCAGAACATAGAGTTTTTTGTTTGTTTTGTGAACACCGGCTTAGAAAAACCAAACGTTTGAGTAAAAGCGCAGTTTTAGTTTTCAACCCCAACTAATACTAACATCTACTACTAATAGAGAGTTCAAGAGTTTCAATTATAGTCGATCAACTCGACACTTGAAAGCATATTGACAAGCGTGAACCTTTTTGAACGCGAAGCGTGAGTTTTTCATTAGAAATCTTGACGATCGATAAAAGTTGATCAACTAAAAATGAAAAGTCTGAACTCGCTGACTATTGTTAGTACAAACGTAGGTGTGTGAAACTTATTAAATTGTTAAATCAGTACATATCAAAGTTATACTATTTGAAAAAAATAATATTAATACAAATGTGATCTACTTAAATCTAAGTCTGACTGTCTTTATTTTTTATGTCTTTTTCTATTTACTGTTTCGTTTGAATTTATATATTATATTATAATCATCAATTTTTAAATTGTGTTCAATTTGTCAAAATGCCTAAAATGCGATGTGTATAAAATGTACCACGGCATAAATCTTATAAAAATGTTAAATTAACTATTTTCTTTTCTTTTTCGAAAACAAGGAAGGTAATGGAAAGCCCCCAGGTGGGCATATTTTTAAAGACACACTGTACTGAGAAAATGTTGTACTGGTTACTATTTTTGGTAAAACGAAAATGTTGGTGAAACAAAAAACTAAAATACGTTTTTGACAATTAGATTGTCGAAGGTTTCGATTGCCAGTGAAGTAGTAGATAACAAAAACGTGTATGCTGTTCAGAATCATTTTATTTATTTTATTAACACATGTTTTTCGCATGCGTTAGAAAAAATAACGGTTATATTGGAAAAACTGTCAAAGTCATTCCTTCTTTATATAACAATTTTTTATAAATGGAAACGAATGGTTTTCATCTGTCTCAGCAGGCAGTGAAGTCCAGAATTTTATTGCGCGCTCGCATCTGATACTGGCAGGCATTACTGGGGGTGGGATTGTGGAGAGGGGAGTGGGGTGTGGGGTGAGGGTAGTGGGGAATAGGGAGTGGGGAAGTGGAGAGTGGGGAGTGGGTACGGGCTATTGCCTACCAATGTCTCAACACCCGCCTAAAAATATGTCAGGAAACTTGACAAGTGATTTTCTACCAATGATTTCGGAGCTCTTCCATGCCATAATTTTATCTACTATTTGCACGGTCGGGTAACTCAACTGCAGGTCACCCCAGTTATGGTAGGATGCATTGCATTGTCAATCGTGCCCCAATTCGTGGAAATTAATTGGCTATCCCGAAATAGAGTAATAATTATTAAAATTTACGGAACAAGTTTAGTTTGGGACCCATTACCTATGGAAAAGTAGGAAGTCATGCATTACAATAACTCAATGTTTCACATTGCTTTTCTCAAATGCAGTTAGTATTGCTTGCTCCATTTGCACACGTGTCTAACCGTTCTTATTGCCAGAGATTTTTCAATAAAACGTTAGTTGCTTTTGCTTTTTGCAATACTGGCAGTTCAATTTATTTAACCTTTATATCTTATCTCTTAGATCGTTCACCTATCTCCATAGCAACTTATCTCTGCAGGGGCGTGGGACCGTGTATCGAAGAGAGCATCGCCTTAGTTACTAAACTGAAAAACCTTCCTCAAATGACCGACCAAATTCGCAAGTATTTTTAATTAAGATTTCCGGTTTAAAAGCAGAGCAGGTTAGAATTCGGTTGTATTCCAACACTTGTGGTAGATATTTGAACTGTACTGTATTTGTGTAGGTACTGTATTTTTCCGTTAGATTACAAACACGAAAATAGAACAAATTTTGTAGTATAATATAACTCTCGCTGTAAGTACCATTCTTGTATTGTCTGTATATCTTAATTATATTTTTCAATGAGGCTCCGTAGTAAGCGTTTCAAAAAGAATAAGAAGATGGTATTAAAGGAAGATATGCAAAATCATAATATAACACGACTCGTTTAAAATATCGCAAAAATCTCTCGTCAAATGCTAGATTTGCAATTAAACATAGAGTGTGAATTTGTTCATACCTACAACATGTTAAATAACTGAAAACATATGTTTTTAATCAGTTTTGGAGTATACTTTGCTATTTTTTCTATCGAGGGAATTTCACGTAATTATCATTTCGGCTTTACAAATGTATAGATATTATTTAAAAAAATAAAATTTAGGAACTAAAGTTCCCAAAAAGTTTTCAAATGAAATATGATATGAATACTGAATGTGGATTAAAGAATTCTTACACCACAATCTGTTTGTACTCTTAGGACGAATCACATTTAGGAAGATGAATTCTAATCATATCCTTGTAATTTACCGCACATGAAAAAATACAAATTATAAAATAGATTATACAATAGCATCTCCTATAACGTGTGTATCCTCTACGTGCAGAACTGTGTCTAAATTCCTCTTGTACATATAGTTTTATATTAGTAATCGATGAACCGGTGGATCCCATTTATGGTTCTAACAACTAATATAGATTAATAAACATATTATGTTAAAAATTACATATCCCTGAGGATATTTTTCACAAAACAAACAAACAATCAATCAAAATATTATAAGGCTAAACCAAAATAAACAAATGTGGTTAAAAATTGCATTTCCACTTCTGTGAAAAACGACATTAAAAGACTTTTGTTTTAGGTTTCATTCTTCAACAAGAGAAAAGGTTTCTTTTGTTATAAATGTACTGTTATTACTGGTACAATATATTAAGGCTTTATAAATAATAGGAGTGGGCGGGAAAAATTTATATTTTTATAATTATTTCACGTTTAATTCTACAACAGAGCTCAAGCGTTCATGCAAAACAAAAATGCGTAACCATAGTTCCTTTGAGTCCTCGTAGGAATAATATTAACTTGCGAAGAAATAAGATAATGGAGAAATGTTCGAAATGATTCGATAACAAATAATTATAGCTTAAATTAAAGCAATTCAATATTCAAAAAAATATTTATTGCACGAAAATACAGAGTACAAAGGGTATAGCTTATAGGTTACATCCTATTTCTTCCAGCTAACCCAAATTGTGTTTTATTATATAATAAAGTAAGATAAGCAATTAGCTTATTAGAAAAAAAGATAAATCTTGCATACATTACTTATTAAAGTAATTAGGTACTTTTAAGATACTTTTTCGCGGAAGATTTAGATTGTGATATGAAATGGGAGTGTACAGTACATTGTTGTGGTTATTTATCAGTAATGCATAATATTCTAGGTACCGTAGTAAGTAAATTGCAATGAGAAAGTAAAAAGATTGTATTACATGTATGATATTGTTATTCAGTGTTTTAATTGTATTACAATGAGGACTACATTTTTGTTTGATCCTTATATAGCCTGTATTATTACTCGCAGTCATCTACCTAGGTAACGGGCAAATTATTATTTATGAATTAAAATTTATAAATTCTGGTACCATACCTTCGATTATGAAATATCAATTAAAATTTCATTAAAAAACCACAGGAAATGAGTCGTGACTGAAAAGTGATTGCTTGGCGATATATCGTTGCATGCGCCTCGATTATGCCTGTTATAATCTAAATCACTAAGCCGACAAAACCGTTTTTCGTTTATTCCATACGAAAGACGTTACCTAGTCTTACACATACACTGTTCTATTTCCATCGAGAAAGCCTAGAAAACTTGGAGTTGAAACTATTTTTACTCAAAACTTCCATTATTATCAAGCATGGGGTCCACCCCTCCCCGTACAGGTGACTGGTTAGGTAAACAAGTTTATTAATAGATGCGAAGGTTTCGCGTGGCATAATGGCGTGGAAATAGCTGAGAGAAATATTAAGTGGCTACCTAACAATAATTAAATTACCGGTCACCTCAAAAAAGGTCACCGACTGAACTTCATTATGTAACATCACATTATAATTAAACACTAAAAGAACAAAATGTTCGTACCTGTTTTTTTCTAAATTTACAATAAAAAAATCACATTAATTTAGTTTTGCTTATATTTTATCATTTCTATGTTATATTGTGGCTTGTATCGCTATATAACCAATAGCCATCTCCAAATCATAAACTTAATAGGTTATTTATATAAGTACCTACCTACCTTGATTTATTTAAATGTCGCAAAAACAATAATCGCTTTTCACGCTAATAAAATATTATAAAATATCATAAAATATTATATTGAGAAAACTGAAAATGACAGTTTGCAAACCTTGGAAAGTTAGACTTGGAAACTTAAACTTAAACCGCATGGCAGCAGAGCATTCTGGTCGCTTGCGGGCTCAATAGGTCGGAATTTTTGCAAACCCAGTTTGCCACCTCTTACCAGACCTGACGGCTCACTAGCAAACACCGCCACCGAAAAGGCTAACTTATTAGGGAAAATGTTTGCGGAAAACTCGACCCTCGATGACGGAGGTGCTGTTCCGCCGTCGGTTCCTCACTGCGGCTTCTTTATGAAAAAGCTAAGGATCCGGCATCGGGATGTACTCCACGTTATACGGGGGCTCGATGTTAACAAAGCTAGTGGACCTGATGGAATACCTGCCCTGGTATTGCAGAGGTGTGCTGCGGAAATAGTTCCAGTTTTAACAAAGCTCTTCAAAATGTCCCTGAAGTGTGGCACTGTGCCCTCTGGTTGGAAAAAAGCGGTCATTCACCCTATTCCCAAGAAAGGTGACCGCTCCAACCCGGCCAACTACCGCCCCATAGCGATCACATCAGTTCTGTCCAAAGTGATGGAACGTGTGATCAACGACAAACTGCTCACATACCTCGAGAAGAACAAAATTATCAACGACCGTCAATACGGATTCCGGCGGAACCGCTCGTGCGGTGATCTTCTCGCGTATGTGACGCATGTTTGGGGGCGGTGCCTGGAACGTCACGGTGAGACCCAAACGGTCGCACTTGACATATCCAAGGCCTTTGACCGGGTCTGGAACCGAGGACTTGTCAACAAATTGCCTTCTTACGGACTTCCCGCATCCCTGTGTACGTGGATTGCTGACTTTTTAAGGGATAGGTCGATTCAGGCGGTTGCTGACGGTTTCACCTCTTCCTCACACTCCATAAATGCTGGCGTCCCACAGGGATCGGTTCTGTCTCCGACTTTGTTTTTGTTGCACATCAATGACCTTTTGACATGTGCACCAATTCATTGTTACGCGGATGACAGTACAGTTCATGATAGCTTTTTGTTTGACAAGCCCCCAAAGGACACACAAACTCCAACGGCTCGGAGGGCTTTGAAGCAGAGAATGGACGGTTATCTCGAGAGTATTTCCTCCTGGGGTAAAAATAATCTCGTCGAATTTAATGTTTCAAAGACCCAATCCTGTCTGATTACGTCTAAAAGGGATCCAAATGACAATCTAGTCTCCTTCAACGGAAGCAATCTTCCAAACAGGCCTTCCATTGATATGCTTGGTGTAACTATAAGTGACCAGCTCAGGTACGGGGGCTCCATTGAAGCCAGAGTAAAGTTGGCCTCTCAGAAGCTGGGCGTACTGTACAGGGCCCGCAGATACTTTAATAGTACACAACTGCTGACCCTGTACAAATCGCAAGTGCGCCCTACTCTCGAATTTGGTAGCCATCTCTGGTCCGGAGCCCCTAAATTCCTGAAAAAAACACTTGACTCTGTGCAAAAACGGGCGGTCCGTTTGATAGATTCCCCAATCTTAACAAGCGGACTGCAATCTTTAGAGCACAGGCGTCAGGTAGGTATGCTGTCCTTGTTCTATCGGTATTACAATGGAAGATGCTCTGAGGAACTAGCGTCATTGATCCCTTCGGCACCGGTGCATAGTCGGGATACACGCCAAACGCGCGCCCAACATTTGTACACGGTTGACATTTGTCACATGAGAACGGGTCGCTTCTACGATTCGTTCTTAAGTTCAACAGCTCGGCTGTGGAACGAACTGCCGGCCTCTGTGTTTCCTCCCTCCTACAACATGGGACTCTTCAAGACCCATGTTCACTCCTTCCTCTCCACAAAAAGACCCTCCACACAGCATCCCCAAAGATGACATAGGCCCTGAGGGAAATTATTTTCTTCAGGGCCTCCTATGTGGAGTTAATATAAAAAAAAAAATAAAAAAAAACTTTGTGATATAAAAATTTAACAATAGTATTTTTTTTAACTTGAAATTTTATTATTCTTGTAGTATGTTTTTTTTGTTATATTTTGGATTTTAGACTGTGATGTAAAAAAATAAGTTTAAATACATTATGTTGGCATGAAATTTCGTTTTACATAAAAATGTATATCATTGTTAAGGATATACAATATCCGTGCTCATAAAAACCACTGCCCGGAGGATTTACAATATATATTTTAATATGTTTATATATTTTAGACGGTAGGTTTAGGAGATGCAATATTTGAACCTAAAAAAAATTAGTACATCTTTGGTACTTTATACCAAACTTGGAAACACAATATTATGCCATCGACTTGTAATAATTAAACAGTTGCATAAATAGTGAGTGTTCACATAATCATTAACGCAATAATATGTAATTTATATATGTAAGTATTTAATTGTCGAATTTGGCAGCCATCTCTGGTCTGGAGCCCCAAAATATCTGAAAAAAACCCTTGACTCTGTGCAGAAACGGGCGGTCCGTTTGATAGATTCCCCAATCTTAACAAACGGACTGCAATCTTTAGAGCACAGACGTCGGGTAGGTATGCTGTCCTTGTTCTATCGGTATTACAATGGAAGATGCTCTGAGGAACTAGCGTCATTGATCCCTTCGGCGCCGGTGCGTAGTCGGGATACACGCCAAACGCGCGCCCAACATTTGTACACAGTTGACACTTGTCACATGAGAACGGGTCGCTTCTACGATTCGTTCTTAAGTTCAACAGCTCGGCTGTGGAACGAACTGCCGGCCTCTGTGTTTCCTCCCTCCTACAACATGGGACTCTTCAAGACCCATGTTCACTCCTTCCTCTCCACAAAAAGACCCTCCACACAGCATCCCCAAAGATGACATAGGCCCTGAGGGAAATTATTTTCTTCAGGGCCTCCTGTGTGGAGTAAATATAAAAAAAAAAAAAAAAAAATTGATTTATATAAATGCGGCAAATACGCTTTTATGCTAAATGTGTGCAATATCATGTTCGAACATGTAATAATAATGTGTTTTACATGTAAGAGAAGAATGGATCACATTTATGATCTATCATGAGGTAGGCGTGATTTGGGAGAACAACGCTAATTATATTATGTTATTTAATGCATTGATTGGAACCATAATCTATTTCTTGGGGTACATAAAAAGAATTAGTTATTGAAAATTTATTATGAAATTAACATCCGCCAATCAAACGTGCCACATTATCCGCACGCAGTTAATCCCAAGCCACATTTTAGTGGGCGGAATTCTCCCATTTGAGAAATATAAAAAAAACCTTCCTTTGTCGACAACCACTCAATTTAATTTTTTGTCACGTTAATACGTTGTTTGTTAAAAATATTACGCGTCCGAAATAAAACAAAAAATACACAAGTTTATTTTTGTTTATATAAAGTTGTCTATTTTTAGATCTCTTGCATATTTAAAAAAATTGCTTTATTCACAAAATTACTGTTAATGTTTTATGAACTTTTAGACTTACCTGTATTACAAAAAGTTTACATATATATTGTACTATCAATGATTATATCTATATGGGACGAGGGGTATTGCACTAACCTCCCCACATCCTGGAATAAAAATTGTTATTATTATTATTATATTCAGTGGTCGTAGACGTAAATAGGATTTTTTAATAAAATTAATTTAATACTAATAAAACATTAAATAACCATATGAAAACGGTTTTTCGAAAAAAAATAATAATGTTTTTAATAACAATAAAAAAAACAAAAAATCGCTGTTTATTAATATATAATAAAACTATAAGTATAGGTAATAGTTTAATGTTCGTATATGTTAGTATCCAGCATAACTGGATGGATGACGCAATCCCGAACTGCCATTTGACATGGGAAAATACAAGTATCAACAATTTTTATATTTTAAGAAAAAAAATAACTATCACAGATCTTCTGGCAGTTTTAAATCATCGAATCGAATCATTCTCACTGCAGTGTACTTACTACATTAAATAATACACTTACCCATAATATTATTAATTACTATTATAAATAACTACAATAATGTACTGTACACTCTTCTTCTAATCAGAAGCTAACGCTTCCATGGAAGAGTAACATCAAAAGCTCATTAAGTTTAAAAACTTTATATAAATCCAATTTTATATGTACTTACCTCATTTCGTAAAAAAAAATCTGTCTAAACATACCTCGAATACTATTCAATTGGGCGATAGACCATACGCAACTAGACATTTTCTAGTTATACATCATTGTCATATCGCACACATAAGTTATTAATGAAGATGCTCTAGATATTTTTGTTATTTGTTTTTGGGGTGTTATGCCGTGTTGCGCTAACTCCTTCTTTAGCCAACGTTTCGGACAGCATTGCAGTGTTCATCATCAGGGCAGATGTGTTATTTTTGGCAAATTTTATTCAAAAATAACACATCTGCCCTGATGATGGACACTGCAATGCTGTCCGAAACGTTGGCTAAAGAAGGAGTTAGCGCAACACGGCATAACACCCCAAAAACAAATAACAAAAATACTTTTGGCCGTGAAAATCTTGAATCATATGCTCTAGATAATTGATATCTGGAAAAATGGAATTCAGTATTTTGTTTTTTTTTTTTTTTTTTTTTTAATTATCTACTGTTGAAGAAAAAAACATTTTGTATTACTTTCATTTTTATGCAAAAATACAGTTTCAATCCGATAATGATGAAATTTAGCTCACTTGACTTTCAAAACAAGAGGATGCTTGTTGTTAGATTATTATATTTCGAAAAACTCTACGTAAAGCCTGGGCAGCGATATTTTGACGGATGTACCAATACAAGGTAGGTATTATAAGATGAAACGACTCGCAAGTCCATTTATAGAGACGACATTATTACGTGAATGGTACTACCTTCTAGACCACAGGTACCTTTGGGAACACTTAGGTATTTACCGTTTAATCGAGTTTAAAATTAATTATTATTTAATTGGCTTTTGCTTTAGTTGAAGAACATTTCAAGTTCACAGATAATTCATTTATATCTGTAAGTAGACCACAAGTAAATTATAAATTAATTTTGTAAAAAAGAGATATTTCACTTCACGCAACGACAACCGAAATTAGGATTTTTAATATTAACAAGCACTCCCCTTCTAAGACTGTAATATTATATTGTGCGAAAAATTAGTATTGCTAAAGCAAAAATGCCACCTATTAAAGATAAATAAAATTCTCACATAATTCTTTTCGCTTCTGTTACAAATCATACAAATTTGACATAAATAACGCAAACATTGAGATCATAAAGCAATATTACAACCTGTGTGTGTGTGTGTGTGTCTGTGTGTGAGTTAGTAATCAGTTTGATGAGAATGTTCATGGAAAATAATTAATAAATTTTATACTTAAGTAAAGATAATACGTATTAAAGTATGTACGAAGCATCAACACAAACAATAAAGTTTATAACACAAACAACGAACATACAAAAAAATACAAATGAAGAATAATTTATTGTAAGACATTTATAATTCATTCTTCCATGGTTATAATACTTAGTTTACTTTGAATGTAGATAAATAATTATACGTAACAACACGATTGTCATAAACATTGAATTTGATAACATTATTCATTTTCTACGTCCAAATTTATTAAGTGAAATTTAAAATGATTTGGTATTTTAAACAATTCATCCAGATGATCGATTAGTTCCTTTGGCAAAATGTTCTATATTTATTTTCAAAATGCGGACATTCTACTTTATATAAATAGTTTACACAACAACATCGAAACGGAAACATCCATGGATAAGTGGTACAAAAAAAGCAATCTTACCGAAATTTCTGGGAACAACGAGGAAGAGTTATTTACTTGTTTTTTATCTCTATTAGTCACTGAGTTTGAATAAATTCATCCAATAACAATTGTTACGCAAATGGATATGTTGTAGGTTGACATGATAGCATGGACCTCCCTTATCGGGATCTTTGCTAAGACTGACTTGAAGAACTCTACTTCAAAGCAGGAGTCCACAATAATAGCGTTGGAAATCACGTACCGATCCACGTGAGTTACCGCAGTGTTGGCGGCACACCGGCGACCTAATGTTTAATACATCCGTCCCTTTCCAGCGGCCGGTCTTCCTCTAGCGACAGCACGCATTTGAGGATAATTTTCTACTGTTATAGCTCATAATAGTACGATAGTATGTTTCAACACGTGCTTATTTTACAGTACCATTAATTATTATACATAACTAAACTGCTTCAGTAACAATCTTTTGCATTTGTTAAGGGATAAATTCAAGGTATCCACTGACTGTATATGTATTTTCCACCATAAGTATTCTGGACAGTGAGGAATACATATGGAAGTTTGTCACAGAATTTCTGCACTGAAATAAATCTCTTATTATACAATACTTCTTCTGGATAGATCCCTTTAATATTAGCTGGTATTTTTTGTGCGCAAAATGTATGCATGACAATACCAATTTTATTTTATAATTAAATATTCTTCCCTCCAGTCGAATTTCTATATACATTATTTTTTAAGGCCCGCCAAAACTCACCAAATCTTTGACGTGTCGGGTGAGACGTCACATTATACGTAAAGTTTTTCGTTCGTCGGGTCAGTGCAGCATTGATTTTTTAATCGCTAAAACAAAATAATAAACACTTTTTAATTAGCTTCCTGCTCACGAGAAACGTGTATTTTGTTCCTGGTGTACATTTTTGCCTTACTTCTTTGTCATTGCTATTCCGCATAATATTTTCTTTTTTTTTCATTCTTGTGATGTTATATTGGTAATAATAATAATAACTTAACATTTATATAGCGCAGTTTTGTGTTATTTCACTTCATTTTTTATCAAAGTCGTGGTTTTTAATCATTGAAGCAAAAAACAAAAAATATTTTGTATTTTATTTTATCACGCCAAAAATTGCTATGTGTTTTATAATTCAGAAAAAAAGCTGTTTTAATTAGCATCAGAATTTTTAAAAAAACGAACCCCGAAAATAAATGAATATAAAAGTGAAATACAAATTTGAAAAATTTAAGAAGTGTACTTTTTCCAAGAATTTTAAAGGAAACTTGTATTAAGGTTAATATTACTCATTATAAAGGAGAGGGTCCATATAGCGGGCGGGCGGGCGAGCGGCCGCGTTTCAATTTTTATACAAATTTACAGTTTTATTCCAACACTGATGAAATTTTGGACATTTGATTTTCGAAACAAGAGCGAGGTCATTGTCTATATTAGATTTAAAAATATAATTCTTGGGCAACGTACAAAGCCTGGGCAACGCTAGGGACCTCAGCTAGTAAGATAATGAAAATTTCGTTTTCTTATATTCAATGCACAATGATTCGTATTGGAGCTTGAAAAACTACACACAGCCTACCTTTGGTCATAGGTTTCGTCCACACGATGCTCACACAATGTACTGAGCTGCTCCCGACTCGTAAATAAATTATTAAATTGTCAAAAGGGCAAAATAAATCGGACCTTCCCACCAATGTTCAAGTATTTGTTAAATTACTTGCTGGCTGAAGTACACACGGAGAAAACTTAGTGACAAAAAAATATTTCCAATTTATTGAGAATCTCTTCAAATTATTCGTAATCAAATTAATAAATGAATTGATAGGTTTCCTCAGAGAAACTTTTAGAGAAATACTAATGTATCGTCACGTTGCCGGAACACGTGTTCATAAAAATATTATGTGGACCTGTGGATTTTCATAATTTTAATCTATTCTTCTATATTTCTTTGCTTCATTGGTGGTTGTAAGTTGTAATGTTATATTATACTTCATGAAGTCTGCCATGTTGGGTAGTATTTCTGTAATATAAGTGTATTTTTTGTTTGGGTAGTTGATACTACCCAAACAAAAAATACACTTATGATTATATGATTATGAGATTTTTAGTCATTCTTTAAAGATTTCTGTTTTATTTGTGAATATTTTTTTAACAGGTCCTATTCGGATAGGAATGTTGCCTTTTCTTGGTTTTTCATAAAAGTTTATTTGTAGTAAGGTGAGAGCACTTCACTCAGGTATATCGGTGAATTTGAAATTAGTGTTTTAGCCGATTTTTTTAATGACAGAATTGAATCCTTTATTTTCGGACTATGAAAAGAAATGTGCAGTTTATCCGGGGTGTTCTGTCTGTGATCTCGGGTCCTGGTAACTAGACTAATTTCCTCTTGTAGCAGGGAGTATCCTAGCGAGCTGGCTCCCCAAGTACAGCTTCCGTAGGTTGTTGCCTGGCTGCAATCCAAACTCTCGGAGAGCTTCTGTAGGTCTACATTACAGATTCTAACATTTTTCTCGTTCATTCTCAACTCGTTGGAATGGAATTTAGTTTTTAATTATTGAAGACAATATTAGCGATTTCTAAACGAAAATCTGAAACACGAAAATCAGAAAAGGATACGGTCACATCTGGGACGACACGAACCCAGGACCCTTGTCTTGCCGGTCCTAGATGTGACCGTATCCTTTTCTGATTTTTCTGTTTCAGATTTTTGTTTAGAAATCGCTAATATTGTCTTCAATAATTAAATATTAGAATTTGAGGTTTTACTCAATAAAGTTATTCCGAAAAATAAATAAAAGGAATTTAGTTTCTTTATGAAGTTATCGCATTTATTTGAAACTTGATAATAGGTCTTCGTACAGGTTACACATGCATTGACTGCTTCTCTTTAAGGCGATGCACTACGTAGTAATGCAAAATCATGTGTTTTTGGTTTGAAAATTTGGTCGCCTAGAAATGTTTCAGATACTTTAATTAAATACTGCGAGTAGAATACATCTTGGCCTTTGAAATAATCGAGTATTTTTTAAATAAGTCTTTATATAAGCCCAGAAAAAATAATGTATAAGGCCTATGAGTGAGTGATTTGTAAAAGCGTTCAGTCAGTCTGTGTGTGAATTCGTATAGAGTTGGAATTTGTTCTCGTTGGTGTAATCTCTTCAAGTTTGTTCTGAGTCTCGTGTTGTATGTGATTTTAATGCAGAGATTTTGAAGTGTCTGTAGTTTCTTGTGGTCTGTGTGTGAGATGCTGTTCCATACGGGAATCGCATATGAGAGTACCGGACGAATGAGCGAGTAGTAGACGAGGAGTTTGGTTTTGGGAAGTAGCGGACTCCGTCTATTGAAAATTGGCTTCATCATGCCGATCGCTTGTCGCGTGCGCGCGTGCATCTTTGCTTGGTGAGATTTCCAGTTGAGGCGGGAGTCCATGGTCAGGCCGAGATATGTAACTTCATCTTTCCATTCAATGCTGTGTCCTCCCATTTCGATGTTGAAGTCAGGTGTTCTATTTATACGTTTTCTCGTGAACATGAAGGCTTCGGTTTTCGCCTCGTTCAGTTTCAGGCGCCATTTCTTGTAGTACTCTACGAGCGCGTCGAGCGCTCTCTGTAGGTAAATCGCGGCCATGTTCGCTTTCAGCGAGGAAACGTATAGTTTGACGTCATCTGCGTAGATAGACAGATTGCATCTCTCGTCTCGGGGGATGTCGTAGGTGAACAGAATGAAGAGAAATGGTCCCAGTAAACTTCCTTGCGGCACGCCTTTTGGAATCTCACGCATTGAAGATAGCACGTTCCTTATGAAAACTCTGAAGGATCTATTCTTTAGGTATTTCTGTACCAGCCTCGTTAGGTATATGGGCGTGTTAGTGCGGTGCAGCTTATGCACGAGCCCGTCTATCCATACGGTGTCGAATGCCTTCTCTAGGTCGATGAGCGCAGCAGCGGTGAAGCGATGTTCGTTAAATTTTCTTGCGATGTATTCCGCTACTCTGGTGAGTTGATGGGTCGTGGAGTGCCTCTTTCTGAAGCCGAACTGCTCGTCTGGCAAAGTCTTGTTGTCGTCGTGGTGTGGGACAAGCCTGTTGAGTATAATTTGTTCAAATACCTTGCTCAGCGTAGATAATAGGCTAATCGGCCGGTAACTTGTCGGCTGCGTTCTATCTTTATTCGGCTTTGCGAAAGGCAGCACGGTCGCCGATTTTCAAATCTGGGGAAAATGCCCGGTCATGAGGCAGGCATTGAACAATTTTGTTGTGTAGATGATGGCTTTTTGAGGAAGATGTTTGAGTAGAATGTTGTGAATTTGATCGCTTCCCGGCGCCTTGTTCGTTCTGAGCCGCTTGATTGTGACCGCAATCTCGCTCGGCGTAGTGAAATGAATATCTTCAGCGTTTGTCTGCTCTGCTTCGTTCAAATCTCGTAGAGAATCAGCTACGATCCGGTCCGTAGCCGGGTCGGAAAGGCCGTCTGTAGCGGCGTAGGCTCTCTCGAACCCGTCGGCGAGTGTTTCAGCTTTTTCTTGTAGCGAAAGCGCCGTCCCGGGGCCGTTCAATTTCTGTAGCGGGGGGATTGTGAAATCTTTATGTCTCAGCGCGCTAGCCATTTTCCATAGGGAATTATCCTTCGGCGTGAGCGACGCGACTTTTTTGTCCCAAAGTTCGCGCTTGAGTTCTGCCTTGTCTTTTCTTTTTTTGTCCTTGATGAGCGATAAAACGTGTTCGGGAAGCTTGATCGTGTATGAATGTACTTCTTTGAGAGGAATGTGTGTATCTTGTGCTGTTTGAAGAATCTCTGTGAGAGTGCTTGTAGCTGCGTCGATTTCTTGTGGCGAGCGCAGAGTTCCCGAGGTGAGATGAATTCGTTCGTTGACTTCTTTTTTGAATCCTTCCCAGTCGGCGTCCTTATAATTGCGCTGTTTTCTGGGGGTCCTTGAAGTTGTGCCGCCTATTGTAAAATTCACGGGCAGGTGGTCCGATGACAGCTCGTCTAGCGTGCGCAGTGGAGATATTGTCTTAACATTTTTCTCGAGTACGATATCCAATGTTCTCGGATATCTAGAACGTTGCGAGTAGTACGTAGGTCTGTCGGGCGCCATTATCGAATAGGTATTTGTCTGCATGTGTGTAAAGAGCGTATTTCCGTTCGCATTACCTCTGTAGTTATTCCAGTAGTTGTGTTTGGCGTTCAAATCGCCTCCCATCACAACAATTGGTCCCAGATTGAGCAATTTATTGAGATCTTCTCTCACTAGGTTACTTTGGGTCCAGTATACGGAGATGATGGTATGCGCTCTACCCTCTATGGTGACTTTGATAATCGTGGCTTCAGCGTGCTTCAACTTCGGAGTGGGTATTCTTGTGGACGTCATAGATTGTCGAACGAATATTGCGGTTCCTCCGCCTGATCTTCCCTGTCGGTCGTCTCGATGAATCTCGAAACCTTGCACTCTCAGCGGTACGCTTGGATTCAAGTGGGATTGTGATAAGAGAATAATGTCGGTGTTTAATTCATTTGCCAAAGCGAGCAGTTCGTCTGTCTTGTTGCGCACGCTAAATGCGTTCCATACGAGGACTTTCACCGTCTCGGTACTAGGCATCGAGGGTGTCTAGAAGCTCTATCAGGATGACGAGCTTGTCTGCTCTTGATGTGCAGCGGGCGAGCTGTGATCGCATCCTGAGGAGGCCTTGGAGCAGGGCCATCAAATCCAGGTTGTCTTCTGAAGAGGTGGACGCGCGCACGGGCTCCTGCTGTGGGCGGGGCTGGAGGCGGGGCTGTGGGGGCGGCGCGGACTCGCGCTGCTGTTGGGTGGGGGCGGTGCCTCCGGCTACGTTGGCCCATGTGCGTCCATCCGTCCTCGGCTGAGGAGGTGGCCTGCTCGGGTTCTGTTCTGCCGGCGGGCGTTGGGTCCTTCTGGCAGGTCGCTGCTGTATTGAGGCGACGTACGCTACCCGCTTGGGGCAGCCTCTGTAGTTGGCGGGATGCGGGCCTGAGCAGTTGCAGCATGCGGCGGGCTCGTCTCTCGTCTTCTTGAGGCATTCTGCCGAAGCATGCTCCAGTAAGCATTTTACACACCTTGCTGTGTGCGAACAGTTTCGGGACCCATGCCCGAAGTCTTGACATCTGTAGCACTGGGTGCCGTGCTGAAGGTGATTGCTCCTGTGCTTCTGGAGTCGAATGCGGCAGTGGCACAGGTATTTGACGGCCGCACGCAGCTGTCCCATGTTGACTTCCTTATTGAAGTGTGCTAAGTATATGGGATACTCAATTGAGGCGGTCATCTTGACCACCTTCACAGCTGGGAATCCCTGCGATTCCAGATCCGCCGCGATGTCTTCTACTTCTACGAGTGGCAGGCCCTTGATCACGGCCTTCTTCATTTTTTCGGCTTCGGCCGTGAATGTGTGGAAGCCGCGAGCCTCCGCTCGCAGTCCATTAGTGAGGGCGCGATGGTCCTCCATCGTGCGAACGAAGATGTTGGCCGTGCCGCCCCTGTTGTACCTAAAAGTAAAGAGCTTACCAGCCCCCAGATGTCCTTGGACCGCAGCTGTGATCTGCGCGTGTGTCATGTTCCCCAGGGTCATCACAACCGGGGGAACACGGTCTCTCCTGCCGGTACCTGCGGGGGAGAAAGTATAATTAGTATTGGCACGCTTGTTACGCGGCGCGCCGGCGCCTTCGCTTACCTCGGACAACTCTTCGAATCGGTTGCCACACTGGAGCGGTTGTGGTCCCCGTGGGGACATGGGCCTCTTCACGGGGTTGGACGGCCTCGTCCAGCCTCCATCCTGGGGGGCAGCCGTCTCCATCGGCTGCTGCGGCCTCGGGGGCGCCACGTAGGCCAACGCTGGGCCTATCGGGGAGCGCCTGGGGGCAGGACTGGGTCCTGTTGCCCAGGAGGGGCCTGCTACGGGCTCCGTCATCTCGGTTTCATCGGGCGTGGTGGCAGTCGTGGTGGTGGATGGTCTCCGGGTCCTTGGGTCCTCGGGGCGGGGCTGTGGTGCGGGGATCGTAAGGCGCACGGTCCCGGTCTTCTTGCGAAGCGCAATTTGGTGAGCGCCGGGTGGTACCACGACCGGGAAGTCCTCGTGGTCAGCGGGGAGCATCCTCGTCGGGAACATCTTGACTTGTTGAGAGCGGTGACTCCTCTTAAAGAGGGAGCACGTCTCTGGAGCTTGCGGACGGTTTGTGGGGGCCAGCGTGGATATGCGTACTGAGTATTTTTATGCGTAAACGTTGCCTTGAAAAAGGCAGTTGGGGCGCGGGCGCCTGCTCTGGGGGCCGGCGGGATTCCTCCGGCCGGCAAAAGTAGCGGGGCTTGGCTGAAAACTCAAGCCAGACAAAAAGACTTTAGATATATGAGGAAGACATTTGCAAACTTTTTAAACACTGCCTCAAAACGGGATACTTTGCGTTTCAGGGTGAACTGTTTGAGCAATTGGAGGAAGTTGCGATGGGCAGTCCGTTGTCGCCAGTACTAGCCAACTTTTTTATGGAGAAGTTTGAAAAAGTGGCACTCGACACAGCTTCGGCCTTCCCCAAAGTATGGTGGCGCTACGTCGACGATGTCTTCGCCATTTGGCCTCATGGAATGGAGAAACTAAACGAATTCCTAGACCATCTTAATTCTCTCCACAGCAAAATAAAATTCACAATGGAACTGGAAAACGAAGATAAAATCCTGCCTTTTCTAGATGTGGAGGTGATGCGAAAACACGATGGTAGCCTAGGACATACTGTATATAGGAAACCAACCCATACGAATCGGTACTTAGACGCTGATTTGCACCACCACCCAGCGCAGAAGAGAGGACTTATCCATACATTGGTAACCCGAGCGACCAGAATATGTGAAGAACATAAAATCGGAGCGGAACTTACGAAGCTGACCGATGCACTGGAGCGTAACGGTTACGCAGCAAGTCAGACAAGGCAAATCATAAGAGCAAAATCTGCACCAAACGAAGACAGAATTGAACAAGAGTCGAAAGGCTGTGCCTTCCTGCCTTATGTGCACAATGTAACAGACAGAATTGCCAGGCTATTGAGAAAGGAAAGTATCAAGACTGTCTTCGGAACAACAACAAAGATACAGGACTTACTGAGGTCTGCAAAGACTAAGTTTCCTCTGGAAACAAATGGAGTGTATAAACTCAGCTGTTCCGGATGTGACAAGGTCTATGTAGGCCAGACAGAGCGGACTATCTCCAAAAGGATTTCAGAACACTTCAGAGCTTGTAAACTCGGCCACCCTGACAAATCGGCAATTGCCGAGCATTTGATTGACACCGGGCATTACTTTGGATTTGTTCCTGAAATCCTGGGGAGACCCAAAACTTATAGAGCACGGCTGATTACGGAAGTAATTGAAATTCATAAAAATCCCGTAAACATTAATAGAGACGATGGAGCTAAGCTCAATAGTTCTTGGTATCCGGTAATTGACGGATACACCAGAGCTAAACGAAGAAAACCACTTTAAATAAAAAAAAAAAAAAAAAAAAATGATACGTTAATGTTAGCTCAGAGGGTTGGAGCTGGCAACACGGTATCACAACCTCATACATAAGCTCACATTTTTACACAACCTCAAATAACACATCTGCCCTGATAATGGACACTGCAATGTTGTCCGAAACGTTGGCTAAAGAAGGAGTTAGCGCAACACGGCATAACACCCCAAAAACAAATAACAAAAATTCTTCAGAATATATCTGCAATTAAAGTTTGTGCTCCTATGCCTTGCTTCCTTACAAATTGTAATAAAATAATTGTATACAAAAATGAACATATGTACAACATGAGTGCAAGTAAAAGACGACGAGCGATAAATATATTTTAAAATTTCCGAAGTGCGGTGCTTGCACGTTTTTTTTTATATTGTAAGCCGCCTCTACGTCGCGTAACCAAACCTCCTATTATCCGGGTCCCGAAATAGCCCGGAAGCCGTACCGAAAGCGTGACCGAGGCGATGGTGGGAGAGTGGGAGGAATGTAATTGGGGAGGCTAATATTAATTAATCCATATTATAATTATTTTCATAATCCATGTATAGATTATGAATACATAGATTATGAAATGGTAAGCGCATTATTATTATTAATTATTTCATATTCTGATCCTATGGCCAGAATTAAATAATTAATGTTATGAAACTACTCAATACAACTTACATAATATTGTCTAAAACCCAACAAGGAAATGTCATTAAAGACTTTTGATTCATCTTAATTTAAGTTTTTTTGTAAAAAAACAAAGAGTAGTGATTTTTGAAAAAAACACTGTTTTTTTAACTGTTGGTAGAAAGTAGTCACTTTGTGGTATGACATATTAAAGAAAATAAAACATTTACTTTGTTTGTATCCACGAAAATTTATTTATTTAAATTTTCTATTGCCGACCAGTTTCGCTTAGCACAAGCATCTTCAGGGTGTGATGATTTGAATACTCACGTAAAATAAACAAACGAAACGAACGTGCTCCAAAATTTTTTTTTGTTTGGGATAAGAACATAAGATTTATTGACAGGCAGGTTTTATGAGTAAACACGTTCCCACGGGAAGGTGGAAAGAAGAGATCGCTGGGTCAGTCGGTTTTTGAACTTGGGTACGTTGACAGCCCCGAGAAATGAATACAAATCAGAAGTGATGTGTGAGATTACAGTTAATTAGTGAATTCAGATGGTGTTAGAAAGCTTTGTTGGTTTTTGAATTAAAGTGAAATATTATTGAACCGGTGTTTGTGTGAAGTGAAAGTGGTTGGACTCAGTGAGAATACAATTAATAATAATGACAATAATAATAATTGGATAATTTGTAGAGCGCCTTTTTGTGAAAAATCTCCCCAGGGGCGCTAAGAGTTGGGCGATCGCGATTATAATATAAAATGTGTTAAATTAAACGTGATTTCGTAAATATGTAGTTCAAACTAAATTACTTGTTTTAAAAACATGAAAATAATAATAATAATGATTGCGTTTTAAAACAGAGTGAACGTATTTAAAGGCAGGAAGTTTTTTAATCGGGCTAGGGAGGAATTGATTTGGCAAGATGGCATTCTATCCACGGAGACCGAAAACCAGAGAATCAAACAAATCATAAACTCGGGTTCGAATCCCAACAGAGATTAGGGAGGTACAATTGTATTTACAGAATTATTTAATTACCCCTTTATAGGCGTAGGGAGGGGACCAAAATTGAACAGATTTAGCTATATAGAGTAACCAGGTAAGCTTCACGCTGAGAATGAGAGATGACTAACTGGGTAAGTTTTTTTTAATATTATTTATTAAATTCCAGAGGACCCTTTTAAAAGACGGATACAACCGAGGTACAGGAACTAAGTTTACGACACCTGCCGCCCAAATAATGTTATCATTAAAAGGAATGTGCTAGACGAATTGTAAATCAGCTGTGAGTGGGAGACGGGCCAATGACCTTTTCATATATAGGACAAGACGCAGGTACCGTCAGTCAAAGGGGAAGTTTTGCTAGCGTATGACCGCCCGAATGGAAAGCGATCGGATGCAACCAGACAGAAAAAAATGAATACTTTTCTTCTGTTATTTGACTTTCTAATTTAATACTTTTCATCTATTGTTTGACTTTCTAAGCTACGAATTGGGATGCACAAAAACAAATCTAGAGTCAAAAGAGGGAGATGGTAATCTCCGAAATAAAACTACCAACCGAACAACTTTTCTCAACAGGTACCTTTCGAGAGGTAGGCAGCCTCTTTAAATTAAATGCAAAAATCAAACCAATTATCCGTTTATACCTACCTGAGAGGATAGGTATTCAATAGAAGTTACCCATACCTAATACACGAGGGTGCTAGTAACCTAATAAAATAAATACTGGAACCAAATATTAAAATACAGACAGTTCTCATCCTAAAATTGGCATTTCGAGTAGACCTTACATATATCTCACATGATAATTGGCTGAATGGGTAGGCACACAACCTATCGCTAAAAGCAGGCTAAATGTCGACAAGATCATCGTGTGTTATTTATTTATTTATTTATTTAGACGCCGTAAAAGGCTTTTACAATATACATGATTTATGTTTACAGTGGTTCACAGGAACGAAACAGTATTATGTTAAACAGAATAATTACTGAGAAATTATGTTGAAAATTAAACAAGAATAACATCTGGTATACATAGGTACAATAGCATTTTTATTTTCAATCCGTACAGTAATTTAGTATTGAGGTTATTGTTACCTTCAATATTGAATTTGGTTGAATTTGCTGAGAACTAAGAGTTAGCTCTATTGAATCAGGGCTGTCAGTAAGACATCTCATAACAATTTTGGGAAAAATTATAGTTTTGATTAAGTATATAACACTCTTCTGTCTGATATCTGATGTAAGTGCATAGTTTAGGTTTTGTGATAACTTATGAATAGAATGGTATTATGCCTAATAACATTGATAATTACGACAGAGGTATGTTATTATAGCCTTCTTATAACTATATTCCGTGCAGTTGAACACATCTACTACTTCTGAGAAAGCATTGCCAACTGCATGCAATCTAGGTATAAGCGAGTTTCTAAATGACTCAGTCCTGATATTGTTATTGAAATTAAAAAGAATTTTGGATCGAGTGGTTCTAGTGGGTATATTTATTTATATATATATACGCCTAAAAAGGCTTTTACATAGAAGTGATACATGGTGCAGTACAATAAGAGAATATGTATTATACAGGAGATATTGACAGTAAATAGATGTAATCCATTTTAAAGAAGGAAAAAAATAACATAAAGTAAAAAAGAAATTACAACAACTTTACATATAAAACAAATCATTAAAACTAATTTACCAAAGCTACTCTAATTTGTAGGATTCAACAAAGTGTTGATGTAGATTATGCTTAATTCTATATATGGAGTCAATAAATAAATCAATAACACCCCCATACTTGTTGCCCAGATCATGCATCCTATTGGTCAGTGAGTGTGTCTGATAGTTGGTCGAGTATGTATTACAGAAGAATGTTATATTTTGCCTTGTATTCCTAGTCGGCACATGTAGTTTAATAGTGGCAAGGATGGCAGGACTATCAATTAAGTTGCTAATGACTCTGTGTAACACAACCAGGTCTGAAATAATTCTCGTGTCAGACAGTGTTATTAGATGCAATTGATTCATCAAACCGACATAATTAATGTAATCAATAGGAATTCCGAGCTTAAAATTTACGTACTTAAGAAATTTGTGCTGAACTCTTTCTATATTATTGGAGTGAACTTTATATAAAGGGGACCAAATAGGTGAATTATACTCCAATTGACTTCTGACTAATGAAGTATAGAGGGTTCTCATACAATCTATGGGCTTAAAATCGGTTAAAGTTCTGCAAAGGAAGCCAAGCATCTTTAAAGCCATATTAGTTATATAGTTGATGTGTTCAATGAATGACAAGTTTTCAACGAATATTACACCCAAGTCACGAATATGTGATACTGGTATTAATTTAATATTATTTAATGTATCTATATTCATGTAATATATTATAACGAGTTTTGGAAAATCGTATTACTTGACATTTCTGAATGTTCAAAAATAAAGCATTTTGTTCACACCATTGATGAAGTTGTTCTAAATTACTCTGTAAAATTTGACAATCGGATACATTTCGTATTCTTTTATATATTTTTAAGTCGTCAGCAAATAGCAGAACTTCTACATCATTAAATTGGTCAACAATGTCATTGATGAATAATAAGAAAAATATTGGGCCGAGGTGGGACCCTTGAGGAACCCCACTTGTGGCCTCGAATATATAAGATTGTACAGAATTAATCTTAACACTAAGCACCCTATGGCTAAGATAACTAACAATCCAACTCAATAATTTACCTTTGATGCCCAACGATCGAAGTTTATAAATAAGTATGTGATGTCGAACCTTATAAAAAGCTTTACTAAAGTCAGTGTATATACTGTCCACTTGTTGTTTGAGACCCAGAGATTCAGATATGTAATTTTCATAGATCATTAAATTACTTAAGGTAGAACGACCTGTGATGAAGCCATGTTGGTTAGGAACAATAATGTTGTTGATAGGTTTTACAATGATATCTAGGACTAATTTCTCAAAAACTTTCGGTAAAGCAGACATTATACAAATTGGTCTATAGTTTGATATATCGCTTTTATCTCCTTTTTTATGAATAGGGGTTAAATAACTCTTTTTCCACTGAGCTGGAAAAGAACCAGAACTTAAAGAATGGTTTTTTGTTTCTCGGTTTAGAAACCTAGTTATCTATGTATGTGTGGTATCCCTTGGTTCTTTTGAGATAGAGTGAGTTGAATCCATTACCGCTGTGTTTTAAAGCTATTTCATAAACCTTATTTTTCTGAGTCGCCTGCTCTTCAAACTAGCTACGTGATTCTACCTGTCATAGGGTTATGTGAGTATGATAAAGTGTTAGATTTTATATGTGTGATAAACATACGATAAATTTATGGTGTTAGTTGTCGGCGCCATCCATGTATATATTTTGGGAGGGGTAGGAGAGGAAAGGAAAAGAATTTGTTCAAGCTAAGATTGGCTCCTCCTCTTTACCAAACAAAACCGATGGATGATAATTTGAGCAAGGCGATCGATATCTGCGTGTCTGGATATCACAACCGGCCGGGTCTCCCCTTGTTCCAAATCGGCAACCGTCACGCCAGAATAAAGAAAACCAGGTCTCCTCACCAATTTCAGAATTGCTCCAACCTTTTTCCCTTTCCCTTCCCCACTTACCTTCAGCCTCACAACATCCCCCAATTGGGGATGCCATAGTCTCACTGGCTCCAGACGGGAGCAGTTGGGACCCTGAAACGCAAAGTATCCCGTTTTGAGGCAGTGTTTAAAAAGTTTGCAAATGTCTTCCTCATATATCTAAAGTCTTTTTGTCTGGCTTGAGTTTTCAGCCAAGCCCCGCTACTTTTGCCGGCCGGAGGAATCCCGCCGGCCCCCAGAGCAGGCGCCCGCGCCCCAACTGCCTTTTTCAAGGCAACGTTTACGCATAAAAATACTCAGTACGCATATCCACGCTGGCCCCCACAAACCGTCCGCAAGCTCCAGAGACGTGCTCCCTCTTTAAGAGGAGTCACCGCTCTCAACAAGTCAAGATGTTCCCGACGAGGATGCTCCCCGCTGACCACGAGGACTTCCCGGTCGTGGTACCACCCGGCGCTCACCAAATTGCGCTTCGCAAGAAGACCGGGACCGTGCGCCTTACGATCCCCGCACCACAGCCCCGCCCCGAGGACCCAAGGACCCGGAGACCATCCACCACCACGACTGCCACCACGCCCGATGAAACCGAGATGACGGAGCCCGTAGCAGGCCCCTCCTGGGCAACAGGACCCAGTCCTGCCCCCAGGCGCTCCCCGATAGGCCCAGCGTTGGCCTACGTGGCGCCCCCGAGGCCACAGCAGCCGATGGAGACGGCTGCCCCCCAGGATGGAGGCTGGACGAGGCCGTCCAACCCCGTGAAGAGGCCCATGTCCCCACGGGGACCACAACCGCTCCAGTGTGGCAACCGATTCGAAGAGTTGTCCGAGGTAAGCGAAGGCGCCGGCGCGCCGCGTAACAAGCGTGCCAATACTAATTATACTTTCTCCCCCGCAGGTACCGGCAGGAGAGACCGTGTTCCCCCGGTTGTGATGACCCTGGGGAACATGACACACGCGCAGATCACAGCTGCGGTCCAAGGACATCTGGGGGCTGGTAAGCTCTTTACTTTTAGGTACAACAGGGGCGGCACGGCCAACATCTTCGTTCGCACGATGGAGGACCATCGCGCCCTCACTAATGGACTGCGAGCGGAGGCTCGCGGCTTCCACACATTCACGGCCGAAGCCGAAAAAATGAAGAAGGCCGTGATCAAGGGCCTGCCACTCGTAGAAGTAGAAGACATCGCGGCGGATCTGGAATCGCAGGGATTCCCAGCTGTGAAGGTGGTCAAGATGACCGCCTCAATTGAGTATCCCATATACTTAGCATAGTCATAGGGTTATGTGAGTATGATAAAGTGTTAGATTTTATATGTGTGATAAACATACGATAAATTTATGGTGTTAGTTGTCGGCGCCATCCATGTATATATTTTGGGAGGGGTAGGAGAGGAAAGGAAAAGAATTTGTTCAAGCTAAGATTGGCTCCTCCTCTTTACCAAACAAAACCGATGGATGATAATTTGAGCAAGGCGATCGATATCTGCGTGTCTGGATATCACAACCGGCCGGGTCTCCCCTTGTTCCAAATCGGCAACCGTCACGCCAGAATAAAGAAAACCAGGTCTCCTCACCAATTTCAGAATTGCTCCAACCTTTTTCCCTTTCCCTTCCCCACTTACCTTCAGCCTCACAACATCCCCCAATTGGGGATGCCATAGTCTCACTGGCTCCAGACGGGAGCAGTTGGGACTTTTGTGAGGTATTCACTATAAAAAAAAAAAAAAAAAAAACCTCATGCACCTCCAGGATAATCTACTTTACTGAGTGTAGAAGGGGAAAACCATAACATCCCTTTATCACGAATCTAGTCGAGAAAATGTGACACGTAAGGTCCTAAGTTACGTGCCACCTCTAGAAAACGTTGTAACTTCCTCGTCGTCGGGAATTTACATGCCTAGACTAACTCGGACCTAACTCGGTATACCTATAGAATCAATAAATTACTATCACTTGATGAAAGAATTAAACTTACTTAAACTCTCAGATAGAAGACTTATTTCCGATTTGACTTTTATTTTTAAAATTGTCAATGGTATTATAGACAGCCCTGATATATTAAGCCTAATTACCTTCCATATAAGAAGAGGTATTAAATCTAAGCCAATGTTTTTTTGTTGTTTGTTTTTGGGGTGTTATGCCGTGTTGCGCTAACTCCTTCTTTAGCCGACGTTTCGGACAGCGTTGCAGTGTCCATCATCACATACCCGATTGCCGATTTGTCAGGGTGGCCGAGTTTACAAGCTCTGAAGTGTTCTGAAATCCTTTTGGAGATAGTCCGCTCTGTCTGGCCTACATAGACCTTGTCACATCCGGAACAGCTGAGTTTATACACTCCATTTGTTTCCAGAGGAAACTTAGTCTTTGCAGACCTCAGTAAGTCCTGTATCTTTGTTGTTGTTCCGAAGACAGTCTTGATACTTTCCTTTCTCAATAGCCTGGCAATTCTGTCTGTTACATTGTGCACATAAGGCAGGAAGGCACAGCCTTTCGACTCTTGTTCAATTCTGTCTTCGTTTGGTGCAGATTTTGCTCTTATGATTTGCCTTGTCTGACTTGCTGTGTAACCGTTACGCTCCAGTGCATCGGTCAGCTTCGTAAGTTCCGCTCCGATTTTATGTTCTTCACATATTCTGGTCGCTCGGGTTACCAATGTATGGATAAGTCCTCTCTTCTGCGCTGGGTGGTGGTGCAAATCAGCGTCTAAGTACCGATTCGTATGGGTTGGTTTCCTATATACAGTATGTCCTAGGCTACCATCGTGTTTTCGCATCACCTCCACATCTAGAAAAGGCAGGATTTTATCTTCGTTTTCCAGTTCCATTGTGAATTTTATTTTGCTGTGGAGAGAATTAAGATGGTCTAGGAATTCGTTTAGTTTCTCCATTCCATGAGGCCAAATGGCGAAGACATCGTCGACGTAGCGCCACCATACTTTGGGGAAGGCCGAAGCTGTGTCGAGTGCCACTTTTTCAAACTTCTCCATAAAAAAGTTGGCTAGTACTGGCGACAACGGACTGCCCATCGCAACTTCCTCCAATTGCTCAAACAGTTCACCCTGAAACGCAAAGTATCCCGTTTTGAGGCAGTGTTTAAAAAGTTTGCAAATGTCTTCCTCATATATCTAAAGTCTTTTTGTCTGGCTTGAGTTTTCAGCCAAGCCCCGCTACTTTTGCCGGCCGGAGGAATCCCGCCGGCCCCCAGAGCAGGCGCCCGCGCCCCAACTGCCTTTTTCAAGGCAACGTTTACGCATAAAAATACTCAGTACGCATATCCACGCTGGCCCCCACAAACCGTCCGCAAGCTCCAGAGACGTGCTCCCTCTTTAAGAGGAGTCACCGCTCTCAACAAGTCAAGATGTTCCCGACGAGGATGCTCCCCGCTGACCACGAGGACTTCCCGGTCGTGGTACCACCCGGCGCTCACCAAATTGCGCTTCGCAAGAAGACCGGGACCGTGCGCCTTACGATCCCCGCACCACAGCCCCGCCCCGAGGACCCAAGGACCCGGAGACCATCCACCACCACGACTGCCACCACGCCCGATGAAACCGAGATGACGGAGCCCGTAGCAGGCCCCTCCTGGGCAACAGGACCCAGTCCTGCCCCCAGGCGCTCCCCGATAGGCTCAGCGTTGGCCTACGTGGCGCCCCCGAGGCCACAGCAGCCGATGGAGACGGCTGCCCCCCAGGATGGAGGCTGGACGAGGCCGTCCAACCCCGTGAAGAGGCCCATGTCCCCACGGGGACCACAACCGCTCCAGTGTGGCAACCGATTCGAAGAGTTGTCCGAGGTAAGCGAAGGCGCCGGCGCGCCGCGTAACAAGCGTGCCAATACTAATTATACTTTCTCCCCCGCAGGTACCGGCAGGAGAGACCGTGTTCCCCCGGTTGTGATGACCCTGGGGAACATGACACACGCGCAGATCACAGCTGCGGTCCAAGGACATCTGGGGGCTGGTAAGCTCTTTACTTTTAGGTACAACAGGGGCGGCACGGCCAACATCTTCGTTCGCACGATGGAGGACCATCGCGCCCTCACTAATGGACTGCGAGCGGAGGCTCGCGGCTTCCACACATTCACGGCCGAAGCCGAAAAAATGAAGAAGGCCGTGATCAAGGGCCTGCCACTCGTAGAAGTAGAAGACATCGCGGCGGATCTGGAATCGCAGGGATTCCCAGCTGTGAAGGTGGTCAAGATGACCGCCTCAATTGAGTATCCCATATACTTAGCACACTTCAATAAGGAAGTCAACATGGGACAGCTGCGTGCGGCCGTCAAATACCTGTGCCACTGCCGCATTCGACTCCAGAAGCACAGGAGCAATCACCTTCAGCACGGCACCCAGTGCTACAGATGTCAAGACTTCGGGCATGGGTCCCGAAACTGTTCGCACACAGCAAGGTGTGTAAAATGCTTACTGGAGCATGCTTCGGCAGAATGCCTCAAGAAGACGAGAGACGAGCCCGCCGCATGCTGCAACTGCTCAGGCCCGCATCCCGCCAACTACAGAGGCTGCCCCAAGCGGGTAGCGTACGTCGCCTCAATACAGCAGCGACCTGCCAGAAGGACCCAACGCCCGCCGGCAGAACAGAACCCGAGCAGGCCACCTCCTCAGCCGAGGACGGATGGACGCACATGGGCCAACGTAGCCGGAGGCACCGCCCCCACCCAACAGCAGCGCGAGTCCGCGCCGCCCCCACAGCCCCGCCTCCAGCCCCGCCCACAGCAGGAGCCCGTGCGCGCGTCCACCTCTTCAGAAGACAACCTGGATTTGATGGCCCTGCTCCAAGGCCTCCTCAGGATGCGATCACAGCTCGCCCGCTGCACATCAAGAGCAGACAAGCTCGTCATCCTGATAGAGCTTCTAGACACCCTCGATGCCTAGTACCGAGACGGTGAAAGTCCTCGTATGGAACGCATTTAGCGTGCGCAACAAGACAGACGAACTGCTCGCTTTGGCAAATGAATTAAACACCGACATTATTCTCTTATCACAATCCCACTTGAATCCAAGCGTACCGCTGAGAGTGCAAGGTTTCGAGATTCATCGAGACGACCGACAGGGAAGATCAGGCGGAGGAACCGCAATATTCGTTCGACAATCTATGACGTCCACAAGAATACCCACTCCGAAGTTGAAGCACGCTGAAGCCACGATTATCAAAGTCACCATAGAGGGTAGAGCGCATACCATCATCTCCGTATACTGGACCCAAAGTAACCTAGTGAGAGAAGATCTCAATAAATTGCTCAATCTGGGACCAATTGTTGTGATGGGAGGCGATTTGAACGCCAAACACAACTACTGGAATAACTACAGAGGTAATGCGAACGGAAATACGCTCTTTACACACATGCAGACAAATACCTATTCGATAATGGCGCCCGACAGACCTACGTACTACTCGCAACGTTCTAGATATCCGAGAACATTGGATATCGTACTCGAGAAAAATGTTAAGACAATATCTCCACTGCGCACGCTAGACGAGCTGTCATCGGACCACCTGCCCGTGAATTTTACAATAGGCGGCACAACTTCAAGGACCCCCAGAAAACAGCGCAATTATAAGGACGCCGACTGGGAAGGATTCAAAAAAGAAGTCAACGAACGAATTCATCTCACCTCGGGAACTCTGCGCTCGCCACAAGAAATCGACGCAGCTACAAGCACTCTCACAGAGATTCTTCAAACAGCACAAGATACACACATTCCTCTCAAAGAAGTACATTCATACACGATCAAGCTTCCCGAACACGTTTTATCGCTCATCAAGGACAAAAAAAGAAAAGACAAGGCAGAACTCAAGCGCGAACTTTGGGACAAAAAAGTCGCGTCGCTCACGCCGAAGGATAATTCCCTATGGAAAATGGCTAGCGCGCTGAGACATAAAGATTTCACAATCCCCCCGCTACAGAAATTGAACGGCCCCGGGACGGCGCTTTCGCTACAAGAAAAAGCTGAAACACTCGCCGACGGGTTCGAGAGAGCCTACGCCGCTACAGACGGCCTTTCCGACCCGGCTACGGACCGGATCGTAGCTGATTCTCTACGAGATTTGAACGAAGCAGAGCAGACAAACGCTGAAGATATTCATTTCACTACGCCGAGCGAGATTGCGGTCACAATCAAGCGGCTCAGAACGAACAAGGCGCCGGGAAGCGATCAAATTCACAACATTCTACTCAAACATCTTCCTCAAAAAGCCATCATCTACACAACAAAATTGTTCAATGCCTGCCTCATGACCGGGCATTTTCCCCAGATTTGAAAATCGGCGACCGTGCTGCCTTTCGCAAAGCCGAATAAAGATAGAACGCAGCCGACAAGTTACCGGCCGATTAGCCTATTATCTACGCTGAGCAAGGTATTTGAACAAATTATACTCAACAGGCTTGTCCCACACCACGACGACAACAAGACTTTGCCAGACGAGCAGTTCGGCTTCAGAAAGAGGCACTCCACGACCCATCAACTCACCAGAGTAGCGGAATACATCGCAAGAAAATTTAACGAACATCGCTTCACCGCTGCTGCGCTCATCGACCTAGAGAAGGCATTCGACACCGTATGGATAGACGGGCTCGTGCATAAGCTGCACCGCACTAACACGCCCATATACCTAACGAGGCTGGTACAGAAATACCTAAAGAATAGATCCTTCAGAGTTTTCATAAGGAACGTGCTATCTTCAATGCGTGAGATTCCAAAAGGCGTGCCGCAAGGAAGTTTACTGGGACCATTTCTCTTCATTCTGTTCACCTACGACATCCCCCGAGACGAGAGATGCAATCTGTCTATCTACGCAGATGACGTCAAACTATACGTTTCCTCGCTGAAAGCGAACATGGCCGCGATTTACCTACAGAGGGCGCTCGACGCGCTCGTAGAGTACTACAAGAAATGGCGCCTGAAACTGAACGAGGCGAAAACCGAAGCCTTCATGTTCACGAGAAAACGTATAAATAGAACACCTGACTTCAACATCGAAATGGGAGGACACAGCATTGAATGGAAAGATGAAGTTACATATCTCGGCCTGACCATGGACTCCCGCCTCAACTGGAAATCTCACCAAGCAAAGATGCACGCGCGCACGCGACAAGCGATCGGCATGATGAAGCCAATTTTCAATAGACGGAGTCCGCTACTTCCCAAAACCAAACTCCTCGTCTACTACTCGCTCATTCGTCCGGTACTCTCATATGCGATTCCCGTATGGAGCAGCATCTCACACACAGACCACAAGAAACTACAGACACTTCAAAATCTCTGCATTAAAATCACATACAACACGAGACTCAGAACAAACTTGAAGAGATTACACCAACGAGAACAAATTCCAACTCTATACGAATTCACACACAGACTGACTGAACGCTTTTACAAATCACTCACACTTAGTAAAGCTCCACTCATACGAAACATAGGACAATACAATGCTCCGAGCGACCTGACATTCAAATATTCACACAGACTACCTAAACACATCCTCACGGACCATGACCACATATGGTACATACCAGAATCAGACGCGGACGAATAGCGAGCAGTAGGTATTTCCTAAACTCCCGACTTTCCTCCTAAATATATAATTTTTATATATCTATTTATATATTTATATAATATTTTATAATTTGTATGTATATGTTATATAATTTGGAAGGTGGTCAATGGGTACCGCCGCCCCGGGAACCATACTCTGTGTTACCAACACCTCTGCCACAGGTCACCTGAAGTGGTTCGCTACGTTTGGTGACTTAGCAGGGGTGCCCGGGCTCATGGAGGGTTGTGCGTTCTGGATCACACTGATGAATGGGTCGGCCTACTCACTGCGGGGCGGGCCGGACTGGGAGAGGCCGGTTGAGGGAGATCCAGTAAACCGGTTATCGCTGTCCGGGCCGTTGGATAGTACAGGGGCCCGACCCTTGGGCTCACGACCAAGGGTGGGCTGCCCCATCAGCCAGCGAAAAAACCCTGCCGCTGATGTTGTGCCGGTTCGTGACCGGTGAGGACCCAGCATCTAGCGTTTGGGGCGCACTGGGCGACCTCCACAGCCGGACTCTCCTGCCCATTGCCTAGAACCGCAGTCAGAAGAACATACCTTACATTTGGTGTATCCAGTTGCTCCACTCTCCAACTCCCCACCCAACCTTTTTAACCTAATCCTTCCCAACCCATCCTAAATCCCACAAACAAATAAAACAAACTTAAAAACTATGAACTCACAACAAATTAATATAAACTCAGCGACAGCGAACAGTAGGAGTCCTCAGTGTGGACCGAGGATGAAGGTGAATTTCGCTAACATTCGCGGTCTGCACACCAACCTAACTCCCATCCACCACCACCTTCTCTCACAAAATCCCCATCTCCTCTTCCTTACGGAAACACAGATTGCCGAGCCCCCAGATACCTCCTATCTGAACTGCCCAGGATATCATCTGGAAAGCCTTTTCAGGCCCAAAGGAGGTGTCTGCCTTTACAGCCGTGCTGACATCAGCTGCGCTCGTCTCGCAAATATCGAGAGCGCAAAACACGAAGTGTTATGGGTACGTGTGGATCTCACCGGTATGATGAGAATTTATGCGTGCCTATATCGCTCACCAAACCTTGCCGAATCAGACACTGTTGAGTTGTTTAAATACTTGAGTGACACTGTAGATATTCTCTTGCCCCGTTACCCATCGGCCGAGTTTGTAATCCTGGGGGACTTCAATGTTCATAATGAACAATGGCTGAAGTTCTCGGGCCCAACAAACTCTGCCGGTAGATCAGCGGAATCCTTTGCCCTTATCCATGGACTAAGCCAACTCGTAGAATCTCCGACCAGAATACCAGACATCCCATCACATCGAGCCAACCTACTCGATTTGTTTCTCACTAGTGAGCCACTCGGGTACAGAGTGGAGGTGACAGCGCCCTTAGGATCCTCTGACCACTGCCTGATTACCACCTCTGTCCCATCCTCCATGAACCGTCAACCCGACAAACATGTAAAGAGGAAGGTATGGCACTACAGGGCAGCAAAATGGGACGGCATGCGGTCTTTCTTCGGCGCCTTTCCTTGGAGTACTGTATGCTTTAGCTCCGAGGACCCATCAATTTGTGCACGCGAGGTAGAAGAAGTAATCACATCAGCAATGGATTGCTACATTCCCTTCTCCGTCAAATCCTCTGGAGCGGGCACAAAACCGTGGTTTGACCATCGCTGTGCTGAAGCTGTCAGACTCAAAAATACGGCTTTTAATGCACTCCGGAAGATTAGCTCCATGAATAACCTTTCGGAATACCGAAAACGGGCAAGGGATTGTAAGAGAGTTCTAAATAGAGCTAAGAGCGATCACGACCAGAGAATTGCGAAAAAGCTGGCTGACTGCCCCACTGGTAGCCGTGCTTTCTGGTCACTCGCTAGCTCGATCGGAAGAAATTTCTGCAGAACCACTTTCCCACCTCTGACCAAGCCTGACGGCTGGCTAACTCGGCCCGCGAGAAAGCTGAATTATTAGGCAAAATTTTCGCGGAAAACTCAACTCTTCAAGATAACGGAGAGACTCCCCCTTCCATTCCGCACTGCGGTTTTCAAATGGAGGAACCGAAGATCCGGAACAGAGAGGTTCTCCGAGTCTTGAACGAGCTGAAAGTCGACAAAGCCAGTGGGCCGGACGGAATACCTGCCTTGGTCCTCAAGAGGTGTTCTGCAGAAATGACTCCAGTGCTCGCGAAATTATTTAGGCTCTCTCTCAAAGGTGGAAAGGTGCCAGATCTTTGGAAAAAGGCAATCGTCCACCCAATCCCAAAAAAGGGGGACCGTTCCGACCCTTCTAACTACCGCCCCATAGCCATCACTTCCATACTCTCGAAGGTATTAGAAAGGGTGGTTAACAACAAATTGCTCACATATCTCGAGAATAACAATATCCTAAGCGATCGGCAATATGGATTTCGTCGAAACCGATCGTGTGGCGATCTACTCGGATATGTAACGCATATTTGGGGGCGGTACATGGAACGTTTTGGTGAAACCCAAACCGTTGGGTTAGATATCTCCAAAGCCTTTGACAGAGTCTGGCACCGGGCGCTTATCGGGAAATTACCATCGTATGGGATCCACCCAACCCTGTATAGTTGGATTGCGGACTTTCTGAGGGGAAGAACAATTCAAACCGTGGTTGACGGCTCTTCTTCCTCACCGCACCAAATCAATGCGGGGGTGCCACAAGGATCTGTGCTGTCTCCGACGCTGTTTTTATTGCACATCAACGATCTCGTTGAATGTGCACCAATTCACTGCTACGCTGATGACAGCACCGTTCACGAGGGTTATCTTTTTGACAGGCCCCCTTCCACCTATGATGTCCGAACAGCTCGGGAAGTTTTGAAGCGAAAAATTGACCACCACCTAGAGATGGTTCGTGCCTGGGGTAAGGCCAACTTGGTCAGTTTCAACGTCTCAAAAACCCAAGCGTGTCTGATTTCGGCAAAGAGGGAGATCAATGACTGTCTGGTGCAATTTGATGGGAGCACTCTCCCCAATAAAGACTCCATTGAAATGCTTGGAGTTACTATATCAGACCAGCTCAAGTATCGGGGATCCATAGAAGCCCGAGTAAATCAGGCCTCCAAAAAGTTGGGCGTCTTGTACAGGGCTAGAAGATTCTTCAGCAGTGACCAGCTGCTGACCCTGTACAAGTCTCAAGTCCGCCCAACTATTGAATTTGGGAGCCACCTTTGGGCTGGTGCCCCAAAATACTTGATAAACCTGCTTGAGTCTGTGCAAAGGAGAGCGATCCGTCTGATTGACAATCCGTTGTTAACAGACCGATTGCCTTCTCTGATGCATAGACGCAATGTAGGCATGCTGTGTCTGTTCTACAGGTATTTCAATGGAGCCTGCTCTAAGGAGCTAGCAGCATTGATTCCTGATGCACCGGTGCACGTGCGCGAAACTCGACGGACACGAACTGAACACCCGTTCACGGTTGACGTTGGCTTCATGAGAACGGGCCGTTTTTACGACTCGTTTTTGTGTAAGTCGGCTCGTATGTGGAACGAGCTACCGGCATCTGTTTTTCCTCCCTCCTATAATCCGAGCCTCTTCAAGGCCCGCATTAACAAATCCCTTCCTACAGCCCCTACCTTACTCCGCCTCACAACGCCGCCCAACCGGGTGGTGACATAGTTCCCCTGTCTGTGCACTGCACAGGCAAGGACACTCTTGTGAGGTGTCACATAAAAAAAAAAAAAAAAAAAAAAAAAAAAATGTATGTTTATTTTCTATCTTCCCATAAGTATATATTAACATAAAAACAGACACACACACACACACATCTCAAAAACGCAGGACATCATATACCGATGTTACTGAAGGCCGCATACGTTTCAAGTTGACGTTCGGCCGCTCCTTCCGGGTAAGGTTTTCTGCGGTTTCCCTTACTCTATCACGCAAATGCGGAAGGATACCCACAAAAGGACGCAGCCGAATTTCCCCCCCGTTCCCAACACAACACAAACAGACACGTATGTAGTATATGGCCGCTGTAGGTCGCTGTTGGTGCTGATGCTGAATGACACATGCAATTTTAGTAGGGTTTTTAGGTAACAAATTTTTTCCCTACCGAGAAAATACAAGGCCTCTAAGTCTATAAAAGCCAGGTAATATTTGAATAAACCCATATGAGGTAAAAATTGTGAGGCGCATATGACGCCGTTCTATTTGTGTAAAGAACATTAACTTTAAATTCAGTAAATTTAAATGATTCACCACTTCATGGAATATAAGAATCTAGAAAATAAAATAAAAAACAACCTCAAATAACACATCTGCCCTGAAGATGGACACTGCAATGTTGTCCGAAACGTTGGCTAAAGAAGGAGTTAGCGCAACACGGCATAACACCCCAAAAACAAATAACAAAAATACTTTTGGCCGTGAAAATCTTAAATCATATATTCTGAAGAACATCATCCGTCTATAGCCCTTGGAACGCCACCCTCCCAAGACCTAAATTTTCAAGTGCTGTTATTTTTAGTTCTGTGAAGCCACTTGCCAAAATAATATTTTAACAAAACTTGAATATTATTTTTGAAATTTGATGAATTGTTTAAATTCTGATTTATAATAACAACCTCCCGCCGTGTGCCGGCTGAAACTATTTTCGTAATAACTTACTTGTTTTTTGCAAGGTCATGTTTTTGAAAATGTAAAATATCACCAGATAATATATTTATATGTTTAGAAAAAATTATGTACTTGTGTATTTTCCTCGGGATATCTACTTACATAAATAAAAATAAAAATAAAAAATACACCGAAATGCATTTTTCTCGCAATGCTATAAAAACAAAAAAAAAAACAAATTCTTTGAGCTTATTTACATTGAGTTTATTATATTTTCCGTAAGTGATAATCACAAAAAATATACTATACGAGTCTTTCCTGTAAATAAGTACAGTACTTCGGATTTGAAAATCGAAAAAGAAATCTTTTTAGGAATATTAAAATTCGAAGATTAGATAACGAAACGAGACTCTAGATCATTTTTATTTCCTTGCCAGAGGATTAAACGTGTTTTTTTATACCATTATGTTACAAAATACAATAAAACTGGGCACGTGCCATGAACTACTAGCGAATTCACTGTTGATTCATCGTCACACAGCGGGTTCAAACGTCAGAAATCCACGGTGGTTTGTACCTGAATTGCATAATGAAAAAATGTAAGATTTCTTCGGTATTGAAAATTGAAATTGAAAAATGAAAATATAACGTCATAAAATTTACAAAATATATTGTCTTAGGATAAAGTACCCACTTACAAAAGTTAATATTTTCAATACATAATAAACTGCTACAGAAAAAGTTATTTTGTAACGGTTCTATTGAAACTCCTCTTAACTTCGTTCATGTAACTTTTCCATTCAATTCAGTTTTTCAGGATTATTACACCTCGGTACCTACTCCTATAATTATGCACACAATGTTACCTTTAGTGCAGGTACATAGGGGGTTTAATGTAAAATAATAACATTATTCAGGTGCTCAATTCAATTAGCAATAGCTTTACCCACGGTTTATTTATTTATTGTTGTACTATTTTTTTTATTTATTTAGAAAAAAAGTAAATATATTTCAAGAGATAAAAATATATTACATTTCATATTAGACATTACTTTTTTTGTTTACCCAATTTGTAGAGAAATATTCTCGGGTCAAACTGGGGAGCTAGTCTATGTGCTTATATATATAGATAATATGTATAGTTACAAAAATGGAAAAAGAATATTTTAAAAAATTATTTTTAAATATTGTACAATAAGAAAATTAGAAACAGAATATCAACAAAAATCAACGAAAAATCAACGATATCTTAAGGTAGAGACACACTGTGCCCATGTACGCAATGCAGGCAATGCTACGCTCCCAAGTCAACGTGAATACTGGTCCGACAAGTGGTCCCTAGCTCTTACGTCAGTTGATTTATTGTGCAACTTATACGAAGTCTTGAGGTAGAGACACACTGGGCCCATGTACGCAATGCAGGCAATGCTACGCTCCCAAGTCAACGTGAATACTGGTCCGACAAGTGGTCCCTAGCTCTTACGTCAGTTGATTTATTGTGCAACTTATACGAAGTCTTGAGGTAGAGACACACTGGGCCCATGTACGCAATGCAGGCAATGCTACGCTCCCAAGTCAACGTGAATACTGGTCCGACAAGTGGTCCCTAGCTCTTACGTCAGTTGATTTATTGTGCAACTTATACGAAGTCTTGAGGTAGAGACACACTGGGCCCATGTACGCAATGCAGGCAATGCTACGCTCCCAAGTCAACGTGAATACTGGTCCTACAAGTGGTCCCTAGTTCTTACGTCAGTTGATTTGACTTTTTTTTTGTTTTCTTATGTTTATGTTTTTTATTTATCTTACGATTCTGAGAGCGAATTTTAGATCGACTTAAAATATCATTATTTTATAAATTACTATTTTCGTAAAAAGAAAAATTTAAAAAACCGAGAAAAACACGTTGGATTCACGAAAAAAATAAAAGAAAATAAATGTTTGTGGAGTTCCATGCTTTTAGTAAAGGAAGTAGAATCTGATAACGGATGATTCTTCGTACACGGAGAAAAATTAGTAATGCTGATTTATCAAAAATCTCTTCAAATTATCGGTTAAAAAATCTACTCCATGCCACTTCCAAATATTTTTTTAGTAAATTCGTGAAATATCGGTACACGTGTTTATGCACCTGAGTTTTTGTTAGTAATATACGAGTAGAATGACGAAATGCCAAAATATTAGGATTTTTATGAACACGTGCTCCGAGATCGTGACAAAATATATATATTTTTTTTTTTTTTTAAAGAGAATACCTCACAAGAGTCCCAACTGCTCCCGTCTGGAGCCAGTGAGACTATGGCATCCCCAATTGGGGGATGTTGTGAGGCTGAAGGTAAATGGGGAAGGGAAAGAGGAAGGTGGGGAAGTACCTGGCTATTCAGATCTAGTCACTAAACACGGCTAAAGCCATTTGGAGCAACGTTTCAATTCTGAATGGTGGTCTTACACCAGGGCGATACTGGTAGTATCTTCCACTCTGGAACGTGCCGCAAATATACTATATATTATTTTAATTAATTAATTGTGAATAACACAAATTAATCAAATAAAATTTATTTGCGCACGCCGGGTTCGAACCCGCGACCTTCGGAATGGCAGTCCAATGCGTTACCACTGGACTATGCCGGCCGTCGAAGTATTGGTAATTTACTAAAAGTTTATCAGGATACCTATCAATACATTCGTTAATGGCCTGCAATCCCGTTATTAACTGGATTAAGAATAGTTTGAAGAAATTATTAATAAATTATAAATATTTTTTATCAGTAAGTTTTCTCCGTAGAGCAAATTGTGATTTTGCGAGCTTCGAGAATGTGATATTATAAAAGAAAATACACAACTTCGGAAGTCAATTGGTACCAGAGAAAGACTGGAAGTTTTATTACGTTATGGGTACAGTGGGAAAAATACTTTAAAAATAATACGTCAGTGTCATTCACTTGCGATTTTAAAACTAACTTAAAGTTGGTACAGGTAATTAGATTATGCCTCCGATTTTGTTGTCCGGGTTAAATCTTCCCCATAGGAAAAACTAAACCCTTCCACTCACTTTTCCACAAATGATCAGCTAGTCAATCAACACTATGCAAGTGCATTATATAAGTAAAATAAATACAAAACAATACAAGAACAATAACACGTCAACTCACCAGAGATCAAATGGGAAAAAAAAAAAAATTAATAAAAATAATAATTAATATTATTATTTTATTTTTTTTTATGCTTCCGATTTTGTTGTCCGGGTTAAATCTTCCCCATAGGAAAAACTAAACCCTTCCACTCACTTTTCCACAAATGATCATCTAGTCAATCTACATTATGTAAGTGCATTATTTAAGCAAAATAAATACAAAACAATACAAGAACAACAACACGTCAACTCACCAGAGATCAAATGGGAAAATAATTCACCGTCTCCAGATATTTTCATATCAGAGGGTTCGGCTCGGTAGTACTTCTAACAGGGCCTATAAATCCTACTGATCCCTCAACATAAATATTTAAAAAATCTTTCGTTATCCTACATGTATTCAAAATGACCGACTTTTGCATCTTTATATATAAATTTTTTGATAGATCTAATACGCCTAAATTTTTAATGAGAGAGCTAGGTATAATGCCAGTAGCCGAAATAACGAATGGTAATATTTTTATAGTCTGAGAATGCCAAATTCTTTTTATTTCGTTTCCTAAATCTGTGTATTTTCTAATTTTTTCATTAACAGATTTTTGAATGTTACAGGAATTTGGAATAGCGACATCAATGATATAAGTTATTTTTTTGATTTTGTCATGTAAAACTATATCGGGTCTATTATGACTAATCGTTCGGTCTGTTAGTATAGTTTTATCATAATATATTTTATAAAATTCGTTTTCTAAAAATGAATTTGGTTCGTATTCATAATATGGTACTATATTACGGCAGTCAATCAAGTTATGTTTAATTACCAAATTTTGGTGAATTATTTTTAAAACTTGATTGTGCCTAAATGTATACTCGGACGGTGCTAATATAGAACATCCAGATACAATATGTTCTATAGTTTCCGGAAAAGCCAAACATTTTCTACACAAATCATCAATTTGATTTGTATCTTTGATTATATGCTTTATATAATTTTTATTATTATTATTATTATTTTTAATTAATTAAATTATTATAATTACATTACTATTGTTAGGTGGGGGTTATGATTGCAAACACGGTTAGGTTAGGTTGCTATTATTTTGTTCGGAAAATAGTTTTTGATTTTGTTTTTGCTTTAATTTCGAAAGTTTTAAAGGCTAAAAATTAAAAATACGTCTAAATATTAAAAACAACCAAATAAAAGTCCTATACTTAGATTGTTCCCTATTGACAAAGAGCACTCGCCTCTCAATCTCCCACCTATCCCTACCTCTTCCACTGTAGCTCAGACTGTCCACCTACCGTGATATCAACACATGTTAATTTAATTTTTAGATGTTCAGTATTATACTGCCCTGATGAAGCTACGGTTGAAGCGAAACCCGGTCGTCATTAAGTATTTACCTATAAGTGATGTTTACAAAGTTATTGTTTAATTTTAAACTTTTTTCATTTACTTATACGTGGCTTTTACCTTTTTACACCATTCACTACTGTGTACTACGTTGTTACTGTAGCAAACCTAAATTATACCATATTTTATTTGACTTCCTATCTCGTTCCAGTGCAGAGATAATGCTTGAAGTCTTCCTCGGTTTCCCCCGATTTCTTGTACCATTCAATCTTCAAACCACTCTTTAAGCCCTCCTGGCCCTAATAAGAACAAACTTTGAAATTTTTTTGTGGAGGAAATTGATACATTTTTTTAAATTTTGCTATCGTGATCTATTTTCTTTTGTGGATATAGAGTTGGGCAGGATTTCGTGTTTCAACCATCTCATTAGAGACTGAACGGTTTTTAAGTTACGGATTGAGCAGTTTTTCGTCATAAATGATGAGAATTTAAACGCAGTTAAAAAAACGTCGTTTTTTGTTGAATCTGTTAGAGCAAGAAACGCTGTCTTTGCTGATTAATTTGTATTTTCCGCTTAAAGTAACGGAGTTATCATTTGAGAAGTTATTGGCACTTCTTAAAACTTTAAAGAACGAGAAATATTTTATGCAACAAAACAGGAGATTGGGGAATCGATTAGAGATTTTGCAGTCAGAGTACGGTCATTGTCAACTTTTTGTGAATTCGAGACAAGGTTAGAGGAAAATCTTGTAGACATTTTTGCTGTCCGTCTGCTACCGGGGAGGATTAAAAAGAAAATCTACTTAGAAGGACTGAAATTATCTCTCGGGGAACTTGAAGAATTAGCCAGTAATATGTCGGTGTTAGACATCGTTAGTAATTCGGTAAAGTCGGAGATTAACATCATTAATAAAGGTTCCAACAGTAAACACCCAGTTTCCAAAAAAACAGAAGTCGCTGCCACGTCGCCCGTTAGGAAGTCGAAATATTTATCCACGTCAGGCGGCAATTATAATGTACCACCGGGTGCAAAATTGCCGTTCCAAATTTGCAAAAAAACGGGTCATGGTACTAATTCGTTCAAATTTCGCAACGCCAGATGTTACAAGTGCAATGGCGTAGGTCATCTACAGAATTTTTTTGTTTACCAAAATAATTCGGATAGTGTCAATTCATTTTTTGAGGATTGCTGCAGTAATAATAACCTTATAGCGTCAATCAACCCGTTTACAGTAGACATTCTAATAAATAACATAAGATTTAGGGCGATGGTCAATTCGGGATCATCGTTGTGTGTAATACAAGAGGAAATTTTTAACGGTCATTTTTGTTCGGTAAAATTATTGCCAGACAACCGTGTTATTTCGGGTTACGCAGGGAACGCGTTAAAAGTTATTGGCAAATCTATTTTAGAGGTGAAGTATAAAAATAAAAATATTAAAGTTACATTCATTATTGTTGCTGGGAGTACTCAGTTAATTGTAGGTAGATATTTCATGGATATATTTGGTTAAGAAATCACGTCGGTGCAAAATACCATTAATTGCGATGGTAAAAGACGGTATAATTTCACCGGTAAACAGTAGCAAATTTGCTTCCCCGATTAGTACCAGTAGTTAAAAAGAATGGTGACATTAGAATTTGCGCGGACTATAAACGAACTCTCAACTTGATTGCAGATTTAGAAAAATATCCGCTTCCCAAGATAAAAGGGGACTTTCATAAGATTAGTTCAGGTAAAATATTTGCAAAACTAGATTTGAAACAAGTCAGATGGAATTGGCAGATCACTGTAAAAAATTTACACGTATTAATACGCATTTGGGGTTATTCCAGTATAAAAGGCTAGTTTGTGGATTTAAATCGGCACCAACAATATTTGCAAGGACAATTGCGAGTTGTACACAAGGGTTGAGATGCGTAGCATTTTATGTAGATGACATTATTATTTCAGGGGTCAACGAGCAGGATCTCTGTAATAATATTCGCGCGGTTTGTAATAGGTTAAGGGAGTGCAACTTAGGTGTCAACACGAAGAAATGTCAGTTTTTTGTTAAAACAATTTCCTTTTTAGGGTACGTGATTTCGGAAAGGGGAATTCAACCTGAAAGTGATAAATTAGAAGGAATCGTTAAAAATTACAACGATTGTGCAAACACTGAAAAAGCCAATCTAATCAGATTAGGAATTTTGGTGGTATAATTTGCAGGAATTTTGGGGTAGGTCAGGAATGTTTGGCGAGAGATTTCAGCCAAACCGAATAAATATTCCTGAGAAGGTACTGTCGAGAAAAAACTTAGGAAGTCAGATCTCTTGGAAAAGACACATAGATCAGCTGAGGAAGTGTTGTGTGCATTGGAGAGATGAAACAATAGGTCAACAATTCAGGTCTCCAGTGGGAATCAGAAGTCCACCACAACTCCAGCCAACTTCTTGGGTTGGAAGGTTTCGTCCTAGACGTCCTCAAAATTACCTCCAGGAAAAATACGGCTACTTTTAAATACGACAACAGTGATTATATAATTTTTTGTGTTTTTGGATTATTTGAAATATTTAGAGACACCCGTTTGTGAATTGTATAGACTCTTTGTTTTTTAAATATGTATAAGGATAAAATATATTAGCCAGGTTTTGAGATAGCCAGGGGAGGATGTTGCGAAGTGATTTAGTTAAGGGCTTCACAGATGCACTCATAGAGGGCAGTGCAGAGAGCTTGCTTGGAAGTCCGTAAGATGGCAGCTAGTGGCCAATAGTCGCCAGGGCCAGTGAGAATGCTCTCAGACAAACTTACTGTTCCCAGATCCCATTTATCCAGCTTCTAGTTAGGTGGACTATCGAGTCACCATTGTAATAAGCGAGGTATTAATAAATCCTTGATTTATACACAAGAACCTATTATTTAAAATCTCCTTCCACGACGAGTTGGAGAACTGTTTGTGGGAACAACAACACATTTATTTTTTTAATGTAATTTTATTTTTATAATTTTATTCTTATGTTTCAACATTGTCTGTCATCTAAATTGTACCACCTACATGTAAAAGCCCTCTGTGCGTTAAATATATAAATAAATAAAATAGCAGCTTAAACTAGAAGTGCAAAGAGTAATAATTTGGCCGAACACCGAATATTCGGCAGTTTTCTTGGGCGAATAATAATAACATGGTATTTATATAGCGCAGTTTAGTGTCATTTGCGCCCAGTATTTGTCCGCCGAACATAGCCATGTGTAAAAGCAGTAGGAAAATACGAAAAAGGGTATATAAAAGGCTCACCTCGATCGGAAATCAAACCCTTTCAACTGTTGGTCAATGATGTTTGTTAAATTTTATCTTTCGTCACCTTGCAGTAGTTTCTATAGTGAGAGACTATTTTAGAAAGCTACTATTATTAGTGAAAGCGAAAAAATGCAATCATCTACTACTAGCAAATGCATAAAAAAACTGTTTTTTATTCACCGCAATTTGTTTCTGATTGATTTTAAATATTAAATAACTACACCTTTTTTATTAAAATGCGTTACATTTTCATCATTATGTATTCGGTGTTCGGCCGAATGGTAGACAGTATTTGGTCGAATACCGAGTATTAAAAAAATAGCTGACTGACTAAAATAGATAATTCGAATACCGAGTATTAAAAAAATAGCTTACTGACTAAAATAGATAATTCGAATACCGAGTATTAAAAAAATAGCTGACTGACTAAAATAGATAATTCGAATACCGAGTGGTGGTTGAATATTCGCTGCATCTTTAGTTTAATCAGAGATAATTATTCCTTCAATAATTGCAAAATTTCCTATAATTTTAATTATGCGAAAATAAAATACTATGTATACACCACTATTTAATCGAAAAGATCCACCTGTTTCGAAACTAAGGGTTTCTTCGTCAGGATAAATATTTCGATCTTTGGTTATAATTTGAGATTTTCACGACCAAAAGTATTATAGTGATATTTTTTGGGTATTATGCCATGTTGCGCTTCCTATATTGCGTATACACTAATACAAAGTATTTTATTTTCATAAAAAGATAAATTTTTATTTGGAGCTTTCTTGGTTTCCAGTGGGATGTCGATATTGAATATTTATTTGAAATGAATTGTGGAAGTACTAATTTGAAAAATAGTAACCATTTGTGATATTTTCTTCCTTGCCTAGTATTTCATCTTATCGGTGATTGGCAATCATCCCTCAGCAGGTGTCAGTCAACTTTTGATAATAAATAATGTGACATAATATATTCCTATATATGAGGTTATATATAAATATGGTAACGATTCACCATTTTGGAATGTGTTCGAGTTTGGATGTACAAACAATTCGGAAGAGGTGGGGAAAACATGTAAATACATGACAAAAATGATTCTTATAAGATTTGGCTATGTTTTCATGAAAGGAAAGTGGATGGACCAAATAACAACATATCGGTACGAGTAACATTTTTATTAAAATATGTTGATCAAATATCACTAAGAAAACCTACAGCTACTGTATATTAAAGTTAAACATGTATGTAATAAGTACATCTACGTATTATTCACAATTTCACATGGAACATTTCATCACTTGTTTGTACCTAAGTATAAATTTCTCCTGGAATACTGATTTTAAACAATAAACACTAGAAAATTATCGTAGCAATCGTAATGCTTTCGCAGAAATTGCTTTTTGTTTGTTTGTGCCGCAGAAACTTATAAAGTGCAGATTTAATCTGATACAAATACTAGTGGTTGGATTACTCTCCTCCACTTATATCACTTTGCAATCACAACTTGTTTGAAGGCTTCATACCGTATAACAAACATACTCTGCTCGTAGGTCTCCCACAATCGTCCACACATCTGAATATTCAACTGGTTTCCTTACTAAACTGACATTTTAAATTGATCTGATACAAGGTCAATAAACTTCACATGATTTGGTAAAATGTAAGTCAAGCTATAAATTGAAAACATGGCAAAAATTTTGATGGCGTTTACAATACTATATATTCGGATATTGATCTCTGTACATTTATCCATAGTCCATAACATAATATGACGAGGGACTTCACCCTTGTCGAAGCAAAAAGTTTCCTAATGTAGGTAATACAAAATCATGGCATTTTAAACATAAATGTATGGATTTAACAAAGAAACTTAATTAACCCCATATTATAATAAATTTTGAACCATCGAGTTTCAAGATCTATGTTAAAGTCGATAACTAAAAAATAATAAATCATTAAGACTGGAATGCTTCCATTTTTAAATATTGTGTGTGATTAATGACAAAACATGTATATTGCAAATGCTTGGTATAGCTTATTCCAATGACCTAAATGCATGGAAATTATATAAAGACCGTCTCTGAAATCTTGTGGAAATTCTGATAATTAATATGAAAAACAATGTTTTTAATTTAATTTAGAAATAAAACAATACAATAAGAATACAAGTAAATAAGTTGCACCTTCTTCATAACTTTTACTGTAGGAATTAAACTATCGTAACGATAAAATAAATTATTTTATTCCATAATTTTGAAATATAAAAATAAGTGCATTTTAAATATTAAAATACAGTTTGGTCAAAAGTTCTAAATATTCTAATTAATCCAAAATGAATAATTAGTATCGTACATTTCGACTCGCAAACTGAGTACCCAGTGCGCAAGTTGTAAGACATTCAATTATATAGATGCTTGTGTATTTTATGATTTTACTTGAAGGTAATTTTTTAAAATGGATTTGAATAAATTTGTAATTCTGTATTTCCTGGAACGTAAAAGTTGAAGGAACGTGACATCATTAATTTATTCAGGTAATACATAGACTAGCAAAATGCTCTCAATCTTTCATAATTCTCGCCTTTTTGTAAAAAACCTATAAATACTTTTATAGGTTTTAGATTATCGAAGGATAATCGTTAATACTGACGCTAAAATGTACTGATTTGTAAAATAGCGACCATTTATTGCGTTTATTGTATAAAAAGGAAAAGGCAAACCTCTTCCACCTTCCGTATTTTAATGATTTTATTTGAAAGTTGTCGTGATTTACGCTGTACGACTATATAATAATACCATACGAACTTTGGTATACTCCAAAAAAAAATAGAACGACCGATAGCTTTAGGATGAAGGATGGAGTAAACGGATCTTTGCCAATCATTTAATTGGATCAACAAAGTCAATCCTAAAAGTTTCTTAAACGATTCACACACCAAGACTCGTTTAACTGAAAGTTCTTAAGATTAATCTACAAAAATAATACGTTTGTATAAATAAAACAACAATTAACTAATTGATTTGTCTACTAATCCTTTGCAACGACAATCAACGCCACGTGGAAACTATCTGTATATAAGATAGTTTCTTCAAATAGATAATTAAGATCATGGGATTGTTTAGAGATGAGTGATGATGATGTTGTCATCGATTTCATCTCTTTCATCGTCGACCTCTTCCACGGTCTGGGCGGGCCCTGCGTTCATAGGGGTGTCCTCAGCGGCCTTGGCAGCAGCCTTCAATCTGCGGCTCTGTAAACAGAAACACTCTTGTTAAATCCACTAACTTATCTCTCATTGAACGAAATGATCCACATCAATCCACTTGTTGCGTAATGCAACGTTATTAATATAACCGGAGATGTAAGCTCGTCCGTTGTCTTTAATTTGTATGTAGTTGATAGAAAAACGTTCAATACATAATATTATTATGTGTTATTTAGCGTGTCTCCATTTACTAAATAATGCGGGTTACAATATTTTGATGGTTGTACATTGTACAGTGTGTACACTCATTTTATTATTATTATGAATATTTTTAGATTTTTTATACAAGCGTATTTGCCGTACTTCCCTCGAAATATAACGAAATCAAGAATTTCAGGACAACCTTAAAAATTTGAAAAATTTCAGTAATGCTGTGATAAATGTGTGTACCTTTCTCTTATGCAGGATCTCCACAATGACATATCCAAGGAACCCGATGACCAGCACGCAAAGCATAACGTAAAGCTTCATTCTGGCGCAGAGATTGGTTGAATAAGCATAAGCCACGACAAAGCCGACGGACTCCCACAGGCGGTAGTTGGAGAAGGCTGCTTCCTTGTTCCTGCGGAATAGGGTTCCGTACAGTCCTGGAAACAAAGAAATATATCGGTATTATAATATATTTAACAAATAATTAAATTGTTACTTCTGTTTCAAGTTTTGTCCACTAGAGGTCGCTTAACTGTAGAATGTCGTAGGGTAACCAATCACGGTAGGTAAGTAAATAGAGAAATCTAGTGTGCTTTACTTGTGCAATTGAACACAGATAACTGAATTGTAGTAGATAACCTAAGATAATTAACGAGGTATGAGTATGAGACGGCGTTAAATTTACAGTACCCTATTATTTATATTTAAGTTAAAATATAAGATGCTCTCGATCTCGAAATACATGTTTAAGAATGTAAATTTAACCTTTTTAATTTTCTACTCCATGAGAAGCGGTGGAGATTGAAGCTAAAAGCATTGCTTGCATTTATAATATATATAAATGTATTTTTTATATCTAAATAAAATAACAATTATAAAAAAGTGTACGCGGTGATGTTTGCGACTAATTGTTGCATGTTCACTTTGGAAACCCAGCCAGATGGTGTAGGAAAAACATATTCGCGCTTTGCTGCAGACCATCGTCTTTTTAATGATCTAATAGATGAAATTGTTACTATGTAACTTCATTTTAACATACAGCCTTCGATACTTCACTGGCCAATTATTTAAAAACTGCTTAATTGGAATTTTTCTCATTTATTTTTCTAAAGCCAATTATTTGATATTTTAAGTATTTTGTAAATATTTTATTTATGTACAATATATCTTCCTATACACGGTGTTCGGAAAATTTTGGTACAAGTGGGAAATTTATGAATTTACATGACGTAGACAAAACAAAAAACATTTTTTTACGATCTTTCAAATTCCTTATTTCTTTTTCTTTACTACAACTAAGGGGCTTAAATGACTTGCCGGGTCCAAAAGACAATAAAAAAATGGTAGCTATCCCATACCGACAGATTTTTTTTCAAATTTAACTTAACAAATTACGAATTTCGGACTCCATTTACTCGAAAACGACAACTCAAATCGAAAAAGCCATACCGCGATTTCCCGCTTTTAACACTAGTGTCGGAACAAATGTATAGCAACTAGTTGTAAATAAAATATAAAAAAACATATTACTGCAGGCCGCTCATCTCATGGCGTATACTGACTTATCCCTTACAACTTACACTTAGGTATATAACCATTTTAAAATTAACTAACGAAATGTCCGAGTTTACCCTTCAAAACTGGAAAAAATTTATTTAATACCCGTGTTCGAAAGGGTAAAAATATGATTAATACTTTAAAAAACAGAGATTAAAAAAAACCATGATCTTGAAAAGCTGTAATTTTTTCTGACAGGCTTTTGAGAAATTTGATTAGTGGGTATTTAAAATTATAGAATAAGAGACTGAATGTCCTGCAATTAATCATCACTGTAGTACCTCGCTTGATAGTACGCTGACAGTTGGTAGGAAATATCTCCTGTTTATTTTAATGATGGAGTAATTACGGTATCCGAGGTAAGCCGTTTAGGTAGTTTGTTTGCTTGAAAACTATTAAAAGTGGATGACAGGGGAGTAATAACATCATGTGTACAAAGGTTTTGGAATTGCACGTTGTCTTTCCTTTGTCGTGCGTGTTTCCCATTTGCTGCAATTGTTCACATTCTCTGTTAACCAACAACCATGGAATAAAAAATAACAGCGGACAACGGTGATATTGAGTATTAGTAAATTAAGATATTATTATTTTACGAAACAGGGTTAGATCATGAAACTTTTGCAAATGAAATAAGCTTGGATAGCACACCATTAAATAACTAACTGCATACAAATTCGAAAATGTTATGTTTTTCAATAAGGGGCTTTTTTCTTCCTTCCTTCGACATAAATAAGAATTAAAATATTCCAGAGTAATAATACACATGTATAGGTTTGGACTCAGTATTTGATAACAATTTACGAATAATTTAACATATTTATAAATAGGTATTATACTGAAGAATTTGACTCTTCCATATTTTGATAGTGATTCTTTCATCTACAGTAAGTAAGTTTAAGATCTGTATAAGTTTTTTTTATTTTGTAAGAAACGGTTGACATATATATATATATATATATATATATATATATATATATATATATATATATATATATATATATATATATATATTTATTTTCGTAATGATCTGAGTATGCCTTTCCATGGAATACTCGTATACCTATGTACCAATTCACCATTATTGGTAGGTATCCATGCCTGGTGATTTATTTCGTTCATTGCTGCGCTGAGTCATCACTGAAATGGATACATGTGTAGAATCACTTTTTGTCATAGACATATGAATATTAGTAGACCTGCCCTAAGTGATTAAAAGCGTATTATCCCCACTCCCCATACCGGTTCCATTGGAACCGGCTGTGCTCGCATATGACCTCAAGTGAAATTTGAAAATGTGACGTCATCATTCTTGTGCGAACTATGGTCGAGGCATCATCGGTTCATTTTACGAAATAACACGGCAAAATGTTGACTTGTACTATGAAAACTTGTAAAAATAGATGTGAAAAAGAGAATAAACCCAATTGTCGTATTACATTCCATATATAAGCATTATTTTACTTTATTCACATCGTATAATATAGATCAGTTTTAGAAACATATTATACTATCACATCGAGAAACGTCTGGACGCGAAACACAAAGCTGGTTGGTTGCTGGGAAGTAAATTATGAACATTTATAAAAGTGTCTTAACTAAATACTTAAACGAAATATTCGACTCTGAAAATGTAACCGAACTTTTTTGCCGAATTTGGACTTCGCAAATTTGTTCATAACGTGGCGAGTAATTTGCGCTCCCATGTAAAAATGTCTATTCATTCAAAAGCAGGTTTTACTTTTAAGAAGTAAATGGTGATATTATAATGCGAGATGCCTATTTACTGTCAGATTGATTTATTGACGAATCACAGTCAGCCTTACTCCCTTCGTTCTTCAACAGTTGATTTTACCCCTCGCCATTATCTTCTCGTCTATTAATTCCTATGTCTGTGGTTTTTGTTGCTTTTGGTGAGGTTTCATTGAAATTTATGTATTATTATATTTTTGACTGATTTTTTTATCGTGAACCAAACCAAACAATGTTCTGTTTTTATCGCTATGGAATAAATACTTTTGATTGAAACGTTAAAGATATCATATTGTCGTTATACATTTTTAAGCGGTTTAAAAAGAGAAGAGATCTTGAAAAGTTATTGTTTTTTAACTAATTATTCGAGTGGTGCCATTTTTTTGTTTGTTTTGAATGGGATTTTTTTGCAGCACAATTTGCAAAATATAATATTTTAAATCTGTTTATTCATCAAACATGAAGATATCACGTGGTTAAATTATTAACAATTAGAGTTGTTATCAATTAGGTACTTAGCGTTCACGTAGGGCAGCGAACATGATACTACCCATGAATGTAGGTACTAGGTAAATAGGTAACAATTTAGTCGTAGCATGTGTCGTAGTGTGTGTTGTACCCACACACATGAATTAAAGTATAGTGTTTTGTATTGTGATCACGATACAAAAAAATGCATTGCGTAGGAAGCCAGAATGCCGTGTGACAGGGGTTGACTAACTTCGGACACCGGAGAGATAAATAATATGACTGGCGCCGAATTTTACAGAAAAGTCCCGTATTTTGTCTATCATCATGAGTTTTGGAGCTTTAAAATATTCGTTCAACTATCAATAAGACGTCATATCGCTGGTTTCAATGTTTTATATTGTTTATTTAGTAAAAGCGAAAAAAGAGTGTCGGTATTACTAGTGATAAAACAATAGATAAGAACATAAATTTCTATCAAACCTCATCAAAAGCAACAAAAACTGATTATACACATGTGCTCATTTTAGTGATGTCTCAGCGCAGCAATGAACGAAATAAATCACTAGGCATGGATACCAATAATGGTGAATTGGTACATATACGAGTATTCCATGGTAAGGCATACTCAGATCATTACGAAAATAAATATATATATATATATATGTCATCCGTTTCTTAAAAAATAATGATAATACCTATAATAGCGGTGCGCATTAATTCACAGAGCGGAATGCGTCTCGGAAGCCGAGGTTTATCGACCCCTGACCTAGGATATGATATATATTTACTTGACTGCCTAATGGTATATAATTATTTTGAGGATTGACATACTAATGATATGTTATTGCCAATATTTATGCATTAGGTTTGTACCTACCTATTATTACTGACGACAAATATTTTTTTTCCTAAACTACAAATATTTGGCATTTAATCGACAAACGAAAAATTCACGCTTAACAGAACAAGCACAATTTTTTAAATAAATATAATTGGTTTAAACAAATACGATTTCCAAAGTCAGCTGTTTCACCTACCGAAAGCATTGTCAAACTAATGTGAAGCCATGAAGAGATATTCAATTTATTCAAAATTCATTTCATGAAGAAAAAATAAGAAGAAGGTTTGGAACACTCAAATGGATGAGGTTACGTATGAGATGAAAATAAATGGAAACGGAAAGAAAATAGGGAAGAGCACTGAACACATGTGATACCTACAAGTTTGGCGCCCTTGAGGTGATTTTCTCAAAACAACGCTATAGAAATGATCCAGTCATTATAGAATGTGGTGTAAGTCTATGCCGATTCGAAAGTAAAACTGATGTTGCCAATTTACATGACTTTTCGACTCTTAGACCCGTAGCAGTTGATGGAAAGGGGAGGAAAAATAAGAAAATCGAAAGAAAGATCTCATCTCACCGTTGACTTGGGTCTGCCACACCGCGTCTCCCACTCCCCACAGTCCGGAAATAGCGTAGAAGGCCAGCGGGTTGTCGGGGTGCGGCCTCCACACCAGCAGCACGCCAATCAGGCAGAAGTGCACGATGGCGCCGAGCACGATGATGGGGATGCGGCCCGAGAACTTCATCACGGAGCCGAACACGAGCGAGCAGATGGCGTTCACCACCCCGAAGCAGATCATCACATAGCCTATGGAGTGGATTCCCAAGGCGCATGAGACGTAAGCCTGGAAAAGAAAATGAACGAAATTATAACACATTCAAATTAAAATATCTAAAACCTTTCATCGACTATTATTTTATTTTTGAATACGAATTATATCCATGGAAAAATTTTAAAAATATTTCGGTGAGTCATAATTTCATGAGGCATAAAAATAAATCGAAATTTTTGCTTGAAAACTTGGAAAGAAAAATTACTTCACGGAGCTTGAACTTGAACTTGAACTCGATATCCATAATTATGATTTTGCATTGGACCTTTATTTATTTGTTAGTTCCACTTTTTCACAACACTCAAGATGGCACCATCCAATAACGAAATATTTTCGCTAGAGAAGCGACTTTAGTATTTTATGTACACAACTACACAACGCCTAAATGACGCCGCAACGAAACCTAAGATACCAAGAAATCAGCAGATAAAATACACCACTAATCATCAAAATTACATTTCATTAAAAAAATCTCTCAACTTTATTAAAAACACTAACAATATTTTGACAAATCTTTAATTTATACGAGTTTTGTTTTGTAAACAAAGATGCATATTTTTCCTCATTTTTTACCGCATGTTACGGAGAAATAATTTGCATTAAAATGTTATTAGGAATTTGTTATTTATTCAAGAATTGTGGACAGTATATATTTATTTTAGAAATTATCAGCCGTATTAAACAAAGAATGCCGACTTCACGATTGGTGGCACATTTTCACAAATTAATTTATATTACGGCAATTTATTACTACATTCGTATGCACAGGAATGAATAGGTAAGTAGTACCCGATATCTTTGTAATACAGATATTGCCATTTGACTTGATTGAGATCTCCCTTTGATTCTCTCCAATACACGTGTACCCCGTTGGATCACCAGTTCGTGGGTTGTTGGCATCATCACTCTTCGTTTTTCTTGCTACATTGGTAAATTGGCCAAAATATTATTGTTTTTATCACCACAATGCAATCTGAGGATGAGTTTTATCATACTCCACAAGTCTTATTCACAGATCATATTTGAAATAATTAATTCGCGAATATGTGCATAATGGGGCTGACAGATTAAGCTATACTTCAGATTTGCTGAAATAGACCAAGCCGCTATATATATATCCCAGAATTAGGTATGGTGCTGCTAAATGATACCTATAGGTCTCTTGACATTTTCAACATTGGCCTTGAAGATTTCAAAAGTAATTTTACGCAAGAACTCTAAAATATCAGTTATTGTAAAATGTTTCATTTAAATCTTTGTATATTTCATGCATATTGTAATAGGATTGCATCAATCTGTAATGCACAAAAAAAAAGAAAAATAGGGCTTTTACGAATATGTCATAATATGTACATAATAATTCAGTGGAATCAAAAGTAAAATATTACTAATTTACTTGTAAATTATTACTATTAAATTATATAGGACCCATGCATAGAAAACTATTATGCTAACCTTAATTTTAATTATTGTTGAGATATGTTTTTGTAGCCTTTTGTAACTATATATCGTGCACTTGTATACATTTAACACATCAAATATCTTCACGAGGATTAATGTAAAAAGTCTTCATGATCCGAGAGCACAACTTGGTATGCTGTTTAAAGTGACACCAATATGTCCACAGGTATGGAAAATAGTAGGCTAGATGTATAGGTACCTGGGTGAAGTCAGCCCCGATGAAGGCCTGCTCCATTCCGATCCAAAGGGTAATGGGGATCAGCAACTGCTGGTTAGGTTTCTTCAGCTGATAGGCGGTGGCAGACAGTAGTTGGATTCCAGTTAACTCTCCAGTACCATCGGACTTGCGCTGTTTTTCTCCATATCTGTAAAAAAATAATTATTTTAAAACAGATGTCTACTTTTATAACCAGTCAATAAACAAGGCAATTTAATAATATCAACACAAACATATGCTAAACACTGGATTATGTTTTCTGAAAGTTTGTGGTTTTAAGTCGGTTTCGATCAGATTTTACCGGATTGAACCATTCATTAGTCTGGGACCGGTCCATAACAATATTTTCAAAAATATCCAATCGTAAAATTTTATAGAGCAACCTTTCGTTTTGTGGGATTTCCGGAAAACATATTTACTAAAATCAATATGATAATCAGATGCATTCAAGTGAAACATATATCAAGTAAATATTTCGTATTATGTCACTACCGTAAAAATCGTAGAGGAAAAATGTAAATATATTGTTTCTAGGTCGGTTACGTATTTGTTTGATTATTCTACATCCAGCACGTGAGCTTGATATGAATTTGAAGAGGAATGTCACAAAATTGCGCGTTACAAAAATACGGTGCACAATTCATCAATAATACATATCTACGTACGCGTTTTTTCAGTGGTTTCTGGCACTCGCACGTTTCACTCAAGAAGTATAAAAATCCTTGTAGATGAGGCATGTGGCGGTCGTTACATCACAGAAAAGAATGATTGCATGAAATAAAGCAAATAGAGGGCGGAATGCAGACGTCACTTTAACATATATTTGGAAGCAAGGGAAACAACTCAAGTAGCAAAAATTGAAATAAAGCAAATAGAGGGCGGAATGCAGACGTCACTACAAAATATATGTGGAAGCAAAGGTAACAAATAAAATAGCAAAAATTGATATAAAGCAAATAGAGGGCGGAATGCAGACGTCACTACAAAATATATTTGGAAGCAACGGTTGATATGCTACCTTTGCTTCCAAATATATTTTGTAGTGACGTCTGCATTCCGCCAGTTTAGCATTTCCATTTAGCAAAAATTGATATAAAGCAAATAGAGGGCGAAATGCAGACGTCACTATAAAATATATTTGGAAGCAAGGGTGACAAATCAACCAGAATTTTTTTAATTATAGATCCCGAAAGAATTCAAGGCCGCAATGCATTATGCGAAAGAAATATATTACTATTCAAAATTATTATGTAATCGTTAAAACGATTAATTAATTTTGTGATCAGTTTAAAGTAATGTACGTCTGGGGTACCCATTCAATATGATTGCGCAGCTGGAAAGTACAAATACATATAAACACGTTAATGTATCGGTTACCTACCAATGTTGGAAATCTATAAATGGATAAAAAATTCTATTTATGGAAAAAGTGGATTCAAAATTTTGTCGAAAATAAACTTTACCCAAATTCTGAACAAACTCATAGTATTAAAAGACTCAAGTTTAAGGTCAATGGAAATCACATGAAAGCAAACGGAACGAATTTTGAATCGACATCGGAACTATAACGCAGTGTTCTACCATTGATTGAAAATTATTTGCTATTCTATAGGTAAAAGCAAAATATTTTTTTTTAATAAAAATACTGTATACCGGGCATATACCCGGCGTTGCTAGGGGTTATCCTTAGGAGATAGACGTACACAATCACAGCTTTTTTTGTAGGCCTTTTTAAGATATACAATTTAGTAGTACATTACTTTGGTGCATCTCGTAAGGTTTAGCCAGCGTTAACAATGTAAGCACCCAAAAATATTTTTAAATATAATAAATGATAGTGAAAACACTGAAAACCCTTTCATCCGTTGCATAGTTTCGAAAAACTAAGCACACAGACAGACGATGGAGAATAAATTATTATTCCACTAGTTGTTGTTCCGGTAGATTTTATTGAACTCTATTCCCAACCTACAAGTTAAGTTTACCCCCATGGAAACGTTCTTTATGAAAAAACTAACTTTTATGGTGAAACGTCTTTTATTACGATCGGTAATAAGAACCGCGGGCCTTACTTTGGTCTTGTCGTGTAGAGGAAAGAAGCTATTACTTCATTAAATTTCACCATCACTGTGCCCCTCTGCAGCGCATACAAGAAGTTCGACGTACACCACTGCACCTACATCCTACATCACAAACGTTCCAGGAACATCCTACCTGATTTTTTTTCAATCAATCAAAGTTCTAAAAAAAAAATTCTAAAGTCCGTGACTCGTCAGAAATGTCATAAAATAATTTCGTGAACATAATGAAGAACATCCGCGTAAACACGTAATTGCAAAATGGCAAAAAAGTCGATGTGTATTATGTCTGATGCGTTAATGTAATGACTAATAACCGCCATGAGCAATTTATTTCCAATGGCCACGAGCCATTCAAAATTATTGATACTCGAATACAAAGTGGTGTTCGCAATCAGAATCCACGAAACTGTTTGAACACACAGGTAATAAAATAATACAATTAGCTTCTTGAAAAGCGTTATCGCTTTTGGGCCTCAATGAACCGTTGGTAGTGTTTGTAAAAGAGTAAATAGCGTACACAATTGTAATGAAAGAAAATCAAACAGGACATAGGTATGCATTTGACAAGTGCCTGAACGATTAAAAGAGAACACACCTTAAGGCCCGTAGTAAGTGTTCAAAGATGGTTAGAAACGGAGATATGTAAATACGAATGTTAGAGAAAACTTTAACAGTTAGCGAAAATATTTAATTAAATAGAACTCGTTTGAAGTAGAGCAAAATCTCGACATATGATTTAGTTGCATTTAAAGATACACTGTGAATTCATGCCCATAACATATTAAATAACAGAACAAAACATGTTTTTAATAATTTTCGGAGCTTACTTTGCGATTTTTTTTTCCATCGAGGGAATTTCATATAATTAACGTTTCGGCATGACAAATGTATTATCTTAAAAACTAACTTCTTTTTTTTAACTTAACTTAACGAGTTAACGAGAAAGTTGTTAGAAATCCATAGAAATTGGATATGCGGGGGATTAAAAGTATAATGTAAATTATGTTCATAAACTAGATGTTTTGGTAATATCAAAATAATATATAGTACCTACTTAGTACAACATCGCAGGGCCTGACCTAAGCTGGCGCAATTGGAGTAGTCCGGAGCCAAGGAGCTGATAATGCCTAACAACTACTCTTGTTGAAGTGTATGAAGTTATACACTTTCAACTGAAAATTGATTTAGTTCTGCAATTACAGAGAAGATTACAAATTTGAAGTATACGAAAGTAGAAAAAGGTATGGGAGCAGTTATACTATTTTGTGACATGCGTCAAAAGAGAATTACTGAACTGTCTAAAGATGACGTTGAAAATGTCGATGGTCAATTCAAAATCGTTAAGAGGAAGCTACAAGCCAAAAATATGTATATTCTTGGTAAACCTTATATTAGGTAATAGGCATTAAAATCACGTGACAAACGGAGTCTAGAAACGTTCGATTTCAAGCACAAAACTGGATTTTATTTAAGGCGATGCACTATGTCGTGTAATATTTTAAATTGAGCCGCTATCAATAACAACCCTTACGTAGATGGCGATAAGGTTTAAATTCCCGCTTAACACCATCCAGCTGTTTTGATTTAGGCAAGAAAAAAACATGGCCAAAAAGTGTCTTTAATTTTATTTTGTGCATGTTCAGGCACAAATATTTAAATGTTTTTCGATCATTTTATAAATAACTTAATTTTCCACATTATACTATAAAACCATAACCGAAAATGGGATCGTAAGTAGGAGATTTTGAACGTTAAAGCAGTTTTCATAGGCCTTTACATTATTTTTTTCGGGGCTTATAAAAAGACTTATTTAAAAAATACTAGATTATTTCAAAGGCCAAGATGTATTCTACTCGCAGTATTTAATTAAAGCATCTGAAACATTTCGAGGCGACCAAATTTTCAAACCAAAAACACATGATTTTGCATTACTACGTATGGCATCGCCTTAATTTGAAAAAAAATTTATAAGAAAGCAAAAAAGTTAATCAAGTGAAACTGTCACAGATAATCTTAGCTATAATAATATATTTTTAAAGGTTGTTTCCTTTAGGCGTTCATACATTTTTATTGAAAAAAAAAAATTTTTTTCATTTTACATTTATATTTTTTATAAAATAATTTATTTTTTATTTGTATTCTACTCAAGCGAAATAATAGGAAAACCTTCAATTTATCTAAATCATATTTTTGGTATTCATAATGTACACCAATTCGTTATACAGATTAATGAAAAGAGTTATTTGGCATTAAGCTTCGCCTTAAGTAGTTGTGTTAACAAGTGCATGTGTTGTTCTATATATATAAGCTGACTTCTTTCAAAATAAATTGTATAGATCCAGAGATTAACTTAAACCAATATTTACCTATAAATATATTTCGCCGGGCTTCTAAATAAGCAAAGTAAAATTTATTAAGTGGTTTATTTATTCCTAGTTGTGAACGTAATATTTTTATTTTTCTGTGCCTTGTTTTATTTCATGTTTCGTTTATTACATTTCTTATTTAAATTACGAGTACCTTTATAATCTTAAAAAATATTATGTCAAAATCTCTTTTATGTTAAATTCTTAAGTTTTTTAAGTTATTAATAAGTTGTCCTCTCCTAACCACAAGCGTCAGCTTTTGTAGGAGAGTGTATAAAATATGCTATGTTATAATTTGTAAAAAAAATAAATATATTTTATTTATTCCTAGTTGAGAACGTAATCTCTTTATTTTTCTGTGCCTTGTTTTGTTTTATGTTTGGTATTATTTTCTTCTTCAATGATATCTAACATTGATCGGTATAATCGTCAAAATAAGTTGAAAGAAAAAGTTGTTCCTAAAATGTATTTGTTCCGGATAATTGCTTTACACAGAAAGAAAACTCACTGAACCAAGTTAGGACAATGATACTAAAGGAAGATGATACCATAGGTACTAAATAAGTGCTATTTAACAACGTTGCACTTACGGCATGGTAAATGTGTTCATTTAAAGCTTGGCTTGGCTGGAATGTGGAGCTTAGCGCGGCTTGAGCCGTATATGGGTCGGAAGCCGAGATATCAGCAATATTTCATTACTGTCTATGATTTTATAAGAGGAAAGTATTTTTCTGTATATACATCTATGCTCCTACGTAATCGAGAGATCAAGAACTTTCGAAATGTCAAATGTTTTAGGCGGGCTAATTTACGAGTTTATTTATTTATAAAGTTCCCCACTTCAATCGGCATGGCATTTCAATGTACGCGAGGATAATTTTAAATTGTATTTGTTTTGCTGTAGTCAATGCACTATTCATGAAATTATGACAAACAAACATCTGAAAACACTGTATTGACTTTGAAAAATTCCTCCTATAATATTTTACGAGACTATTTGTCTATTTTAGATTGATTATCAATTAAAAACAAGAACATCCCCCATCGCTCGGTGATTGTAACCGTACATACTTATAAAATTATGCAATAATATTTCGTTGAGATTGGAGTACGTAAACGTCCAAATTGACATTTGCTACTGCTAGCGCCTCGGTGTCCAAAGATGGAACTATTCTGCCGCTTGCCAAGGCTTAAGCGGCCGGTTTAGCTCGCTTAAATTTGCGCGAGGAATGTCGCACACAACGAGGATACGGATTGACTGATATACCGGCCCTATGACGGCTGTTCCACTAACCACGTTCTATAAAATATTAGCCGTATAAATAAAGCACTGAGATGTTCCTTAACCAAACTTAATGACATTTTGTCATTCTATTATTTCCCTCTAATGTGCTGTGCCGGTGTACAGGACATAGTAATATATTATCGTGAGTCCAACATACATATTAAGTAGGTTAAAAGTATTAATTGTGCTCAAATGGAATAGTTTGCGCATATGTTTTTATCCCGGGGAATGTAATAATTTAAACAATAAAATGTTATTAACAATTTTCCATGTATTTTTGAAGTGAAACTTCTTTACGCGCGTCATGCAATTTCGAGGACCGGAGTAAAACCGACTCATGACCGAAACGAAAATGCGGGACCACCGATTAAAGTTCATTTGATCTAGTCAAAGTTTTGAAGTAACATATAAATGCTTCTTAGCTCATCCCGACAACTGGCGTTGGTGGTGTAATGGTCAGCATAGTTGCCTTCCAAGCAGTTGATCCGAGTTCGATTCTCGGCCATCGCACATTATTTTTTTGTTTTTAACGCCTTTTTCATTCAATATCTTATTTTTTAGTAGGTCAGAACATTTTTTAAAAGAAAATAATATTGCAAAATAATAAAAACACTTATCTCACTGTGATAAAACATTACTCCGCTAGAGCGCGCTTTGCGTTATTGTGTTGGATTAAAATTATTATCTAATCCGTATATTATGATAATTGTATTACATTTATTTAATTAATTTATTTATTTTGATAATATGTAATAATTTACAGAAAAAAAAAATAAAACTATCTCCCTCTGATAAAATATCCGTTCGCTAGAGCGCACTACGCGATCTTGTGTGGGATTCTATTTCTGTACATTGTACATTATTTTTAAAAATATATTATATTTTGGGTGTGATGTAGGTAACATTATAAAACATAACAAGCTCTCATATTTTCAGAACCTACATAATATAATCAATTTATGCGGCTTTGCTTACAGTTGGTGCTCAGAGTGGTTGGCTTTCAATCAGTTAAGCGAGGTTCGATTCTCGGCTGTGGCATTTTTGAAGTGAAACCTTGTTGAGGTGGGGGAGCCGCTCACGAACGTTCTCTCTCTTCTCTTCTTTCCTCTCTCTCAGACACCAGCGAACTGCGCCACGCCAAGCATCAGCTGAAACTAGAAGTTTCACTTCTGTCTTGCGTAGGCTTGACACACCCACTTTTTTTTCTATGAATAAGACCTACCTAGTGCTAATATATTATTATCGTTTATACTATCCTATAGAAAACCTTCGATCGGATTCCAAGATTCGACAAGCAATTCCGCTCCTACGCGTGGATGAATTAATCTATTTTGAGCTCTGTTATCTTGTATTTGTTACATATTTCATGTTATTTCCAGTTCAAGGTAAGGTGATAATAAGGTTCAGCATCACAATCACTAGACTCAAGCGGGACTAGCTGGGCATGTAGCACGACTAAAAGAAGAACGCTGGAAAATGAATTCCAAGCTGATTCCGTCTTTGAAAAGAAGGAATATCAGAGAACGTCCAAAGGTGGGATGTACGATGTTAGTGAGGTAAAACTGGAGATATTTAAGTGAGGCATATGTAGATAGATGATAAAATTCTTCCAAGTACCAAAATGAAGAGTAAACATTAATGCAATTATAGAGGAATTAGCTTGCAAAAAACCCGCGACGCTGCACCTGGCGCTTTGGACCAGTAGGCTACAAAATACTAACCGAATTCAACGAACAGGGCCATAATATGCTCATATTGGTCTTGCCGCTGAGAGCTTCATTTTAATATTTGTTTTTGAGAAGGAGAGCTTACAATGGGGCTATCAGCGGCATGCCTACATATATGAAATTAAGTAGCTTCTACTCAAGTTCTAGTTGCAAATCTACGGTAGCGGCTACTGCGTGGACTTGATGTGTCAAATTTGCTAGTCAGTCATTGTTACGGATATGATTGTGGGCATTGTTTGTGTAGCCATTTTGCCAAATCAATGGAAAATTTTGTATCCGTGGAAAATGTCCATCCGGTAGCAAACCCACCCAGGGGCCCCCGACTGGTCTATGGGAAAATAAATATGACCCACATGTGGTAGGCTAATGTTAATATTTTAAAATGCCTTCATCGATCGAAAGTGTAATTAGAAATTACAAATATCTAGGCCAGCGCTTACCAAGCCGCTGCAGGTTGGGTTCTATTTATTTTTATTTTTATAAAATATCCCACGTAAGTTTTACTAGTAGCATCTGGTATATTTGCAGCGCTAAGTGTGATTTCAATATAGTTTAAAACAGCAAATGGATTAACAATCTAAACACAAAACCTTCAATAAAATCTAAACATGGTTTTTTATTTTTATTTTGTAGTCCTATTTTTTTATTATTTTTTATTACTTGTAAATTATTTAACATTACAAATGATAACAATATGCAGACTTATATATATATATATTTTTCGTTATTATTCTACTACTCCATAAGTTGAGTAGCTCCAATAGCTCGTGTTTACGGGAGGAGTATTTATCTTTAGATTAAAAATAATGTTCTAATGATTTTTTAAACAATAATCAGAAACTTATGATATAAATACAAACATAATATTAACATAGGTACAAAAATTAGAAAAGTCTTTTTTTAAAGACAATAAAAATGATATATCTTTTTACAGATTAAATAAGCGTAAGGAAATTACGGGTACAATATATCAGGTACACTAATTACGAAAATAGTTTTTTAAAGACAATTAAAATAATTGATAGCTTATCTAAGGGATAACGTATGTTTATAAATAAATAAACAAATAAATACGCCCAGTAGGTAGAAAAATCGGCTAACTTATTCGATATAGAGTTAATATCGAGATTGGCGCGGCTTGCAACATGATCAGTATATGGATCTGAAGCCTAGATATCAGCAATATTACACGTATTGTCTACGACTTTAATAGAGGAACGAGTTTCTTTTTTATTTGTAAAACCAAACTACAGTATATATGCTAACTAATGTCATCGCGCGATTGCCAGATCACAGTTCGGTCAAAATGTCTAATGTTTTGGGCGAGTTTAATTAATTTACTGGTTGATTTTTTGATAAAGTCCCCCACTTCACAATCTTCCCGAAGAATTAAACAAAATCACCGAATTTGTATAATTGAAGAAAGTTAAATTATTTAAAAAAACTGACACTCGTAACATAATTTTAAAAAAATGCGGTAACATAATTTAGAACCAAATTTATATTTTAAAATGCTATCACATCCTTTACTATCATACACTTTAAGATATTACTTTTCACTCCTACACCAAACTATAAAGCTAGTTCTCGTCAAAAATTATCTAGATAACATAATACATCTAATATGTGATTAAGTGCACTATTCATGAAATTGTGACGAACAAACCGGTGAAAACACACTTATTTGTCAATTAATAACATCAACATCCCTCATTGCTAGACGAATATAATAGTCCGTACGGATAAAATAAGGCAATTTACGTAAATTTCGATGAGATGGAAGTATGTAATTACTTACGTAAAGGTCATATTTGCCATGTCACTGAATGTCGCACAAAGCGAGGATAAAAAAAGACTTATATACCAGGCCACATATTCACTATTCATTGGTTCAAGTACCAAATAGTAAACTCATAACTCGTGTACATAATTAAATCGAAGATACCGCTTACGAATCTCAATTTCCTTGGAGAATGGGGAGAGGAAGGCTGTAATGTACCTGAGTATTTCGATAACAAAATATAGCCACAGCCATAGTTTTGTATCTCATCATCGATGCGATAGTGAGAGTAAATTCCACTCTCGAACGAGGTGAGAATAATTAAAACGGTGTATAATCAAAAACGCGTATAAATTTAAAATTTGTCCTAGTGGTGTTTTGAACCTGTGACCTCTGGCACCAGAGTCAAGGATTTATAACTCTGCCATGGAGGTCGTCAAATGCGTTAGTAAGAGTGAAGTAATAATATTATTATTACTGTTCTGATAGTCTAGCTCTAGGTCTTATTCATAATCAAATTTATTTTAATTGTTTCTTCATCTTATTTAAGTCTCTATTTGTCTCTCACTTTCTTTACATTATTTTAAGAGGTAATATTAAAGTTGTTTATTTATACTCTGTTTTAATTAATACGGACTGATTGTTTCACAGAAATTTTACAATTCATCAAATTCCATAATAAAAATTCCATTGCTTGGAAACATTTATTAGTTATTGAGTTGTTTCATCATGGGCCGGTTTTTCCACTGTAGGTACTTGAATAATAACAGAACTTGAATATTAACCTTAAAATTTGATGAATTGTTCAAATTCGGCGAAACAAGCCGTCCTTGAGCTTCTTAGAAACTAGATTATTTAACTATTATTTTTTTCAATTTCACTATCAACACGCAGTTTTTCTTCCATTTTACCTATAGCATTGACCACATTTTTGTGAAAAAAACATTACTAGCTGAATCTTCTCAGGTTGGTTAAATACACTACAACTATAACATAACTGAACTATTTAGATCTAGGTACCTACCGTTATTTTTCATTTAAAAATATAAATACAGTTTCAGATCAGAAGATCGTTGTGATATTATTGCATCACATGTATTATTTATCCTAGGTATATTATTTAAAAAAAAGTTAATTTTGACGGAACAGAGCGGTGAGTGCAATAATGTATAAAATATTATATAAAAAATCATATTGTTTAAAGATTGTCTTGATAAATATAAAAATATACAAGCAAGACTACAAAAAATTATCTTTAAAAATTATGTACAATTAGCATTTGTGTTAAGCCGGAACCACATGTAGCCATTGGCTGAACCGGTTCAAATTAGGGGGACACACGACCGAGCCTGACCAGTGAGTTGTGCACTCACTGATCACCAGTGAGTGCACAACTCTAATTTGTGAACTAAAATCATATCATATAATCATCTTTGGGCACCCACATAAAATAGATTATTCTATCATAAAATACACTAGTAAAAATAATATAGGTATTTTGTTTCACATCCATTGAAATCACGTCTGCTTGTTTTTTGGCTCGGCGTTCTCACACACTTGGTTGGGCCGGCGAGCCATTGGCACATTTACCACATACGGCCGTGCCGAATTAAGAATTTTTGACTCGGCTTGGTAAATTTCGAACTCATCGAAGCTATGCCAAGCCATCGGCGCGGCGCGGGGCCATTCGGCTTATTGGCTCTGCCGTGTGTGTCGGGTTTTACGGTAGCTTGAAGGAAACTCTCCAGCTATGGTGTAGGTGGCGAATTTATTTTTATTTTTTATATTAACTCCACACAGGAGGCCCTGAAGAAAAATAATTTCCCTCAGGGCCTATGCCATCTTTGGGGATGCTGTATGGAGGGTCTTTTTGTGGAGAGGAAGGAGTGAACATGGGTCTTGAAGAGTCCCATGTTGTAGGAGGGAGGAAACACAGAGGCCGGCAGTTCGTTCCACAGCCGAACTCTTGAACCTAAGAACGAATCGTAGAAGCGACCCGTTCTCATGTGACAAATGTCAACCGTGTACAAATGTTGGGCGCGCGTTTGGCGTATATCCCGACTACGCACTGGTGCCGAAGGGATCAATGACGCTAGTTCCTCAGAGCATCTTCCATTGTAATACCGATAGAACAAGGACAGCATAACTACCTGACGCCTGTGCTCTAAAGATTGCAGTCCGTTTGTTAAGATTGGGGAATCTATCAAACGGACCGCCCGTTTCTGCACAGAGTCAAGGGTTTTTTTCAGGTGTTTTGGGGCTCCGGACCAGAGATGGCTGCCAAATTCGGCAGTAGGGCGCACTTGCGATTTGTACAGGGTGAGCAGTTGTGTACTATTAAAGTATCTGCGGGCCCTGTACAGTACGCCCAGCTTCTGAGAGGCCAACTTTACTCTGGCTTCGATGGAGCCCCCGTACCTGAGCTGGTCACTTATAGTTACACCAAGCATATCAATGGAAGGCCTGTTCGGAAGATTACTTCCGTTGAAGGAGACTAGATTATCATTTGGATCCCTTTTAGACGTAATCAGACAGGATTGGGTCTTTGAATGTTGCTACTGAACTACATCCTGGACGAGAGTGTTCTCGGATTTATAATATATAACATCAATAAACATGAATATGTGTTCTAGATACAAATAAAACCAATGAGATACAAAACCCCTGGCGAGGCCAGCTTTACATAATATTAGTTATTAAATTCGTTGGGAACTTTCCTTGTCCTACCGCCTTACTCTTTACGCATTCTGAAACATGATCCTATTAAATGTCAACACAGCAATTAAAAATTTTAATAGTGAGAAAAATAGCTACCACCTCGCTGTTTTCAATATTAATCATGTTTCAATATAACTTTTCCTCATTGAACAAATGAAAATTTGAATCAACAAACAGCTTTCTTGAACTGTAAGATGTATATTTCAAAACCCCATAGCTCATGATATAAATGACACCGCAAGCTGAAAATAATTGTAGTGCTTACCATAAAAATCACCACCGAAAAATCTGTGTGAAATTCGAGACGCCAGAACTCGCTGTTCGAAACAAATTTCAGGTTTGCAGTTGACAAAAGTTATTCATATTAAGTACCACATGTAACAAAAATAAAAATATAAATTTAATTGAAATTTATTGATTGATCAGTGTATTAATTATTATTTTATGTTGTGTGTTGTGGAGAAAACACACAGTCATATCAGCATTATTGGATTGAACAAAACAATATGATATATGATATAAAATGATTCGTGGAATTGATTGACGTCAGAAACCAGATTCCCCGTAAAAAAGAAAAAGTGGATCCTATTTGTAAATAAAATAACTTACAGATGTGCATTTCATATCTAAAAATGTATCTTCATGTTTAAAAATGTATTTATTGCATTATTTTTCAATCAGTATAAATAGTCTGCGTTAGACAATTTTGTAGGAGACATATCCTACTTTATTTTGACTGAGCTTTTTGTACGTAGAATTATAATTCTCAAACGGTGATCTCTGACGTTACGAAATTTTCTGTTAGAAATTTCAAACAATTGTCAAAATTTCGAAGCAACCATTTTTTCAGGTTGCAATGTCATTTCAATCATGAGCTGCGAAAAATTCATTCAACTGACGAAAAATAAAACGTTCTGTTTGTTCCAATTTTTTTCAATTGATCACAAAAAATATTCATGTTTATATTGACATTGCAACCTGAAAAAATCGTTGCTTCGAAATTTTGACAATTGTTTGAAATTTCTGGTTCCATGATAACTCAACACAGTGACAATTCAAAACACTTTTAAAAAGTGATATAAAGTCATTAGAAACGATGAAAAAAATTTTTTTTTAACCTAACCTAACCTAACCTACTTAACCCAGTTAATAAAGTTTTTGTTTCATCACTTTCCACGACTTTTTAAAGATGTGATGATTATTATTATAGCTCCGGCGAAGCAAGGTAGTAACTAGTAGTAGTTAGTAAATTCTTATGTAGGTACTAGTTATATAATAAAATAACTTAACTGAAAAAACGTCATTTTCCAGTTAATCTTAGGTATATGAGAAAAATAAGGTATTTCCGAAGAATTATCATTATTAGGTGTGTAATTGCTGTCAGAGGAAACGTGCGGAAATTTAGCTGGTCTTGTGACCAGAGTGGCACTTTATTAGTATTAATTTATATAATCTTTCCAAGACGCCTTCCATTGATATGCTCGGTGTAACTTTGTGACCAGCTCAGGCACGGGAGTTCCATCGAAGCCAGCCAAGTTAGCATCTCAGAAGCTGGCCGTACTGCACTGTACTTTAAGGCGAAGCACTACGAAGTAATGAAAAATCATGCGTTTTGAGTTTGGACATCTGATCACTTTTTTTAGATGCTTTAATCAAATACTGCTAGTATACACATTATATTATGTCTTTTTATAAAACACAGTAAAAATATATCATGCCTGTAAAAGCTGCTTTAAAGTTCAAAATCGCCTACTTACGAATCCCTTTTCGGTTATGGTTGTATTGTATAATGTTTCAAATAAAGTTAAAACATTTTAATATTTGCATATGAACTTTTCAAAATAAAATAAAACGCACTTTTCGGTGATGTGACAGGCAGCTAATGTTATGCGGGAATTTAAATGTCATTGCAATCTACATAAGGAATGTTATTGATTGTGGCCGGAATTCCAAATGTTACACAACGTGGTGCATCATCTTAATAATACACAACTGCTGATCCTGTAAAAATTGCAAGTGCACCCTACTGTTGAATTTGGAAGCCACCTCTAGTCTGGAGCCCCAAAATACTCGAAAGAGTCGGTGCAGAAACAGGCTGTCTGTTTGAAATATTCCCCTCTTTTAACAAACGGATTGCAATCCTTAGAGGACAGGCGTTTGGTAGGTAAGCTCTGCTTGTTCTACCGGTATTACAATGGAAGATGCTACGAGGAACTAGCGTCAATGATTTCTTCGCCACTGGTGTATAGTCGGGAAACACGCTAAACGCGCACCCAACATATGTACACGGTTAACATTTGTTACATGAAAACGTGTCGCTTCTACGACTCGTTTATGAGTTCAACAGGTCGGCTGTGGGACGATTTGCGGCATCTGTGTTTCCTCCCTCTTACAACATGGGTCTCTCCAAGACTCATGTTGACTCCTTCCTCGCCTCAAAAAGCATCTGCCACATTACAGGGACACCCCTAGCATGGCGGGTGTAATAATACTGAAAGTGTATATAATGTTTTTTTTGCATGAACTAAATAAAAAAATATAATTACAATTTAAAATTTTGAGAATAATAAATGTAGGTATTCCTGAATACAAAATGTTAATAATGACAATGTTACGTAAGTAAGTACAACGTTGAAACTGAATAAATGAAGCATCAAAATAAAAATCGTTAGAATAATGATAAGATTTATATTGAGGTATCAGTAGGATTTAGAGGTCCAAGTAATTTGACCGGTCGGTGGCCGAGTTGACATCGCGTTTGTGTCCACCCAGGCGTAGTGTGCTCAATTCATCGGCTGGCTAAGTCCTCCATCACAACACAAGCAACATTTTCAGCTTACTGTGGTGGTAGTAGGAGATTTTCAAATATTGTCAGGTTATTCGCAACCTGGGAATGATTGACTTTCTTTTAAAAAAAATTTAAAAAAAAAAAAAATTCAAAATTATAAGTTCTACCGAGCACAACCCTCTGATATGAAAATATCTGGAGTCGGTGAATTATTTTCCCATTTGATCTCTGGTGATTTTTTGCACTATTTTGTATTTATTATGCTTATATAATGCACTTGCACAATGTGGATTGACTAGATGATCATTTGTGGAAGGGTTTAGTTTTTCCTGTGGGGAAGATTTAACCCGGACATTAAGTCGGAAAAACAGGTTACAAGATTAATTTCCGTTAAGCGTAAAATATAAATTTTTAATATTTTTTGTTTAGTTAAAAAAAAATAGATGTTAAAACCCTAATATTAATTATTATAAACACCATTTTTAATTTTTAAATAATAATGTGTTTGCTGGATCGCCCCTAGCCGGAGTCAATTGTATAAGATCAGAACTGAGTGCGATTTATTTTAACTCTTGTCACATCGCGGCCAGACCGAAAGAATTTCCACCGCAAAATACAACAAAGCTTCAGCGCAGAACGTCCTTACCATTGATATTTATTGTTTATAAAGGAGAAACCTAACTATTTGTATTTTTATTTGTTAAACTGTCACGTCCAATGATCATTTTCCATGTTGACATTGAAATCCAGAATTAACAACACTTACGTAGGTACCTATTGCGTCCTGTTACGGTTAGCCGACTAATTGCATAGAACTACGAGGGCTTCTTTTATCCACACTGTTTCATTAACAATTGATTGCGGAGAAGGGAAACGAATGCATCGCGTAATGGTTTAGACACATAGATATGTCAATACCTGAATCAATGATGCTAACAATAAACTTATATAATAGTGAACTGCGAACAAAAATGACGCAATCAGTGATATTTTTTTCTAATAATCATTTTCAAAATACGCGGCGGAATCTCATAGTATTATGATTCAGGTTATTTGCCAATTGAGGCGATCCGCCAAACCATAATTTAAAAAAAAATCAACGAATAATTACCTACGTACCTACTCTTCGTCTTAATGGAGAGGTGATTTCTTTTGAAACACACTTGATTTTACCTTACGTCTTGTCTGAAAAAGCGTTGAAGTTAAATCATTCACAAAAGTATGATTGGTATAAACTGATTTTTTATGGCGTAAAATATGTGGCAATGTAAGATATTTATTATTTATACACAGATTTAGTCCAATACTAGATGAATAATTTAAGAATTAAGTAAGTAATTAAGTAAGCTGATTCAGTAAATTTTATTACTGAATCAGCTCATGTTGGGTAATAATTAAATTAATATATCGCTACCTGATGTAATTAGGTATATTTACCATTAGCCTTGGCTATGAGCTATAAGCCGTTCAAAATCGATATGCCTAATTAATTATTCAATAAGCAAAGATACGACACTCAACTTGAATAAATACTGAAAGCCAATCCTTTGTAAATAAGTAATTGTCTACATTTATTACAAAATAATCCGAGATGTTCCCAAATCTCACACAAATGTTTTTAAATATTTCCGAATATTTCAAAATTAGCTAGCTTGCATACAATTGGCAATACTTTCGCAGATGTTTTAGATATGTTCAACTGCACGGAATATAGTTACAAGAAGTCTATAATAACATACTTCAATAATAATAATAAGTAAGGGAAGCATAATACTCTTCTGCATAGGTTCCATATAATTTAAATATCAAATTTTACTTGATAACTGTTCCGCTAACTTATTACGTGTAAGTAAAAACCCACATATAAATAAACAAATAAAATTGTCTTTGTTTCCAAAACAACAAAAGCTAAGAAATACGTTATTTTACGCCAAGTAGTTTAATAATATAAAATTATGTCGAAAAATATATAATCAAAAAAAGAAGAGATGCCGCGTCACCGTTTTGCTTGTTTCATATTATTTTTAAGTTATTGAACAAGGAAAATGTATATGAAAACAGTCAAAACCATATATTACACAAATTTACCTCGTTCAGAAAACGTACAATTCAAGTTCATTATCGTTTTCTCTAAACAACAAAATGCTTTACTCAACCTCGGGAGGAAATTCTACGTGTTATCAGGAATAAGCAAAAGTATAAATAACTAAAGGTACCTGAATTCTTTTAGAGCCGAATTGGTTTTGAAACGTGTAAACGCAAAAGCGGAATTGCAAATACCTACTGCATAGTGCCTAATGTATTGATCTTCGTTCGATTCTTATGAAAACTAGATATTTGTATATATTTTAAGTGATATACAAAGTTTTCCAATAAGAGGTGTTATTTTGAATAGCTTGCTATTTCGGTAGATGTTACTTTTGAAGCTGTCATTTTTTGACATTTGACAAGTAGAAACTACGTTATTAATAAAAAAAGGAATTGGAATTATTAAAATTCACTTCAATGAATTAAATGCAAATCATTTTGAGTGATGAGGCCCATTTCCACCTCGGTGGCTTCGTCAACAAGCAAAATTGTCGCATCTGGGGCTCAGAAAACCCAAGAGTTATTGTTGAAAAGCCTCTCTATCCTCAACGTGTGACTGTTTGGTGCGGTTTATGGTCCGGCGGAGTCATTGGACCTTACTTTTTCGAAAATAAGACTGGAGCAACAGTTACGGTGAATGGATTGCGCTATCGAGAGATGATTAATGATTTTTTATGGCCGGAATTGGATGGTATTGACTGGACAACGTTTACTTTCAACAAGACGGCGCTACGTGCCAAACAAGCAACGAAACCATTGAACTTTTACGATTAAATATAAAAATACCACCTCTTATTGGAAAACCCTGTATTAGTGAGATCCACCAAAAATGTATTCATCTTGTTTTGGACGAAACCAAGCTGTATTCAGAAAAAAAAATTATTTATAAAATTAAAAATAAATAACTTTTACTCCCTTACGTGATAATTATGTTGGCTTAGTTGGTTATCGTAGGATTTATGCACACGTTCATAATAATAAAATAAAATAAATGAATAAATAACACATAAAGGACAGTAAATTAAATAATCCTAATTTAATTTGTAATACATATATTTTTCTTTCCAAAGAAGATTCGGCTGTCAGAATTGAAAGTGGAACATAATGATTAATCAAATAATGAATATATCAAATCGTGTTTTTTCGGATATGATTTAAGATTTTAACGGTCAATAATAAAATGGTAAAAAAATGGAGGTGATAACACCGTATGTCTAACCTGCACGGAGAAAACTTACCGATATAAATTGCTAATTTACTAAAAATTTCTTAAAATTATTCGTATTCTTCGTATTAAAAACTGGATTGTAGTGCCAGAATGAATGAATTGACAGAATTCCTAGTAAACTATCAATAAAACACGAATGTGTTATGGCCATATCACAACACGTGTTCATAAAAATTGTAATATTTTCGCATTTCGTCATTAAACAATAACATGATAAACGCAGCTGCATGAACTCATCTTCCGATATATTATGAATGTACTAATAGTTTTTTAGGAATTGGCTTGATATAATATTTTTAACATGATTTTAATAAATTAACAATACCCATTTTTCTAAGATTAAAAAGGTAATACCTACAATACGATTTAATACCCTAAAAATCAACCATCATAACTGTTATAATTAGTAACAAAATAAAATAATATTAATCAAAAATAAAACAGGTTTTTTTAAATGTCTTAAAATAACACAATACCATTGAACTTAGCTGTAGTAGTTATCAACGGTCTTAGTACGTCGTTATAATTTTTTGCTAACTTCTAACTAAGGAACACTTTAGAACCGAGACAATAATGCAGGAAAATAATTGCTTCTTAGGTAGCTTACGGTTTTAATTGACATAATCACATTATTATTGTATTACAAGATGCGATCTGGTAAATCCTTTATGGGTTGTATAGTTAATTGACCGCCAGTATTTCGCTGCTAATTCCGTTTTAATTAATGCATCGTGGCAACTTGGCATTGGCCTTCTTAAATAGTAATTGTGGATTAACTATATTATCTGTATAAATAATGCTCATACAGATGTTTCAATGGAAGAGAGACAAATTAAATTTTTCCGATGTCACTTGTTTATAGTTCAGGCGTCACGGCGATTGGTGCAAATGCCGTAAAGACGTTTCAGACGAATTCCTAACAAAATAATCATAATATGTATACCGTATTATGATAATATTGACCGATATTGCGAAGGCTTTTTCATTGATAAAAGCTCAAAAGGTAATTAGAGGAGATTAGTTCAACCATTGCTTGTAAAAATCGTTATTATTATTAAATCCCATAATTAATAGAATGTAATTGATAAGACCTTCGAAATGTAATGCCATGTATTATTTCAAAACCATAAAACAAAAAAAAATATTTTCCAAATCAAAAAACTCTCCAGAGCTCTGGTTTACGAAATTTTCACAGCTTTTCATGCACGATTTTCTGAATTGTTGGAACTATTTTCAGTTCGCGACATCATTCCATCGTGAGCTTTGAAATTTATAACATCCCTTTACCTATCAAAATATAACTAATTTCACATCTTTTGTCCTTATCAAATTGATCATTAGATTAAAAAAATGTTCGACAGACATTTGTATCTTGTCAAAGTTGGGCCGATAGAGATTAGTGGTAAACGAATGACCAATGTAGAAAACTTTAGTAATCTCCCTATTAATATATGTTAACCATAAAATTTTAAGTATCTACCTTTTTCTTACATTTTTATAAAGAAAGGTTCCGATTTAAAAAAAAACTTGTCAAAATAAACAGTAGTAATAAATAGTAGATAACAGCTTAAATAAATAGCTAGTAACGCATATTTGATGACCAGATGTGAATAGCTAGGTACTTCCCCATATTCCTTTTCCCTGTCTCCTTCTCTTCCCCACACCCTTCAGTCTCACAACTTACCCCAATTGGGGATGTAATAGTGGCGCTGTCTCCGGACAGTTGGGAGCATTTGGAACTATTCACATTAAAAAATCAACCACAATAAATCTATTTTCAAATGGTTTTACAATTTAAAATATATTTTATTAGTTTGACTGAGGATTCAACCTCCCTACCTAGGAACTACAGTCGACAACTCTTCACATCATCGAATTTCAGAGAAATGTACGAGTGATTGCAACCTTAGTTGAAATAATGCATTGTCTTCGACAACGAGTCTATCTGCCGAGTTACAGCTCGATCGGATGTCGGGAAGTGGGTTAATATCCACTTCCAAGATTCCATTCCATTCATTCATTCAATCGTGTAAACTAAATAAATTCAAATATGTTATTTAAAAATAAAATGAACTAAGCGATGCTTTGAAAATGACTGAAGTAAAACACAATTAATGGAAATCAATGTAATAATGCTGTTTGTACTATATCCATGTTTATGTAATTGAGATTTAATAATACTGTTTGTACTATATCCATGTTTATGTAATTGAGATATTTCAGGCTAGGCAAAAAACAACATCTCTCGTATAAGGCAATTGAGATCAAATAGCTACAGCGAAGAGCAATACAACTTTAGGTACTTGTTTTTAGGTTTCAAGGCATTATCAAACTGGCCTTCAGAAGGCGAAACAGCTGTCACGCGTAATAATAATTACACAGCAGAACTTGTTTAAAAATAAACTGTTTTTATAAACCCAATAATAATATTATTGAATATATAAAAAATAAAATGGAGTTCTACAAATTAAACTTAATAACAATATAAAAAAAAAAAAAAAACTTTACTTGTTTTTACGGCCAAAAGTATTATTGTGATTAATTTTTGGGATATTATTTAGTTTAGTACCTGCACTGATGATGGGCCCGGTACCTGTCCGAAACTTTGACTAAAGAAGGATGAATCGCAACACGGCATAATAACCCAACATTTAATCACAAATAAAAACGTTTTGTGTTTTTATTATTATTTTTAATATAAACAAAGTTGTATTGTGCAGTTGAGCACTCATTTGTAACGATTATGCCATATGGTGAATGTACAACCTATCCGTAACATGATGTGACGTGGTGAACAAATAATTAAACATATCTGTACGTTGGTACTTACAGGTATATAGTAAGTACAGGAACCAACGTATTGTGATAACCGAACTTAACAGAACAGTGATAAAACAAAACTCTTTTGGACCTAGGCTTAACCTTAAAAGGCTTGCAGAAGGATAACCAAAAAACAAAATTGTTATCTTTTGCCACTCTTCTGTTTAGTGATGCTACAATTTTTTTTTAATTTTAGCCTTTTAAAAGTGTAGATGCCGTGCCAAAATATTTTCAGTAATTGAATAACGAAAAAGGGTATTGTAAAATTCAATCAAAAATAGGTATTTTCTGCTAGTATTACATATAATATTTAATCTTTAGTGAATTGTACATTCATGGTTTAGGAGGTCATATACATTTTCCTCGTTCAGAAAACGTACAATTCAAGTTCATTATCGTTCTCTCCATCCGTGTCTGATGGAATTCGTTTCAAGTAATGTTGTTCTTAATCTTTCGTAGATTGTTTCTTGTGCTCAGCATTATGCGGAATATGATTTTTATAAGCACAATAAACACCATTAAAACAAGGATCTCATAATTATTAATCTAATAGCTCGGTCGTGGACAGATATTTCTGTAGAAGTATATTGATAGGTGTTACAGCGGAAAGGGGAGGAAAAAATCCGTACGCCGAAGGACTCAAATCTCTGGAAAGTGGAGTTCTGGCACCACGAAAGTTCTACAGCCATTGAATGGTACCCACACTCTGGCACGCTTTTACCCAAAATTCTTTAAATAATATATGCCCTTTACCGCCGTTTTCCATCCATCCTTATTTATAGATCGGCGTTTTGAAATTTGACATTTCGTTAATGTCGAGTGTTTTTTCAAGACATTTTAAATAATGGGTGTTTGGCGGTCCTCCGTTAATTATTTTATTACAAATCGTTTATCTGTAGACAATTGAGACAAAATTTCTGTAATATTTTAATGTAAGCCATTTTTATATATTTGCAAGTGTGTACTTTGCGCTCGTTTTTTATCAGTATTTAGACAAAATGACGTTAGTTTTTTAAATTATCGATATTAGTGTTCCGTTCATTTGTATTTATAAAACGCCAGTGAGCTAAAACGATACTATTATTGAAAATTTAATGTTACATGTTTTGATAAAAAATATATATTTTTATTATTATAAAGTACGATACATATTAAAATAGTTTTATTCAGTATACCTACTTTTAACCGACTCTCAAAATAAATCTAAATGGTTGTTCTGCTGATATTTGGCCCTTTTGATTAATGAGTTGGCCGACCACTGGCCTAACCTAACGTAGTTAAAGATACAATTCCGTTGTACATTATTTTAATTTATCTCATAAGGTTTAACCAGCGTTAGCAATGTAAGCGCCCGAAAATATATTTTACGACTTGATTGCAAAACATCGACTTTTCTCTACTCTCTATAAATATAATATACATGTATTATACATAAATGTATAATATATATATATATATAGTGACAACCCTACATATATATATAAATAGGGTTGTCACTATCGCATAGAGAACTTCTTGCGGAAGTATTATGGAAATATATATAACAGAGATAAAACAGAACAAGAGGAAAGATAAGGTTAGGTTAGGTTTGTTATTTTTCTTCAAAGATCTGTTTAGGAACAAAATAATATATTTCGGAAAGCATGATATTGTGACTCTATATTGGACAAAAGTAGTATTTATATTTTATACATTTTAACACTAATTATACATTTTATCATTGAATTAAGTACGAAAACAAAACATGAGGTTTCTTTTTAGCGGCGTCTGAGGCAAAAAGTCATCAATAATAGAATGGAAGGAAGGCACATTGAATTAGCAGGGTTCAAATAAAAAATGCTCTGATCCAAATATTTTTTATCGGGTGTTGCAAAACGACTTTCAACTATCCTACTCGTTTTACTCGAATTTTTGTCCCCATAGTTATAACTTAAAACTAAACTATAAATTAAAAGGTTGTACAATGTTTCATTATATTTCAGCATAATGGTCATGTTTTGCTTGTCTGCTGAATACATTTTGATCAAAAGCTGAAATAGACCGAGGACCGTTAAAATGTCAAAAAAATCAAAATGGCTATAATCATCGATTTGATGGTCATTAAGTGTGTCAATCAATAAAACCAATTTAAGATGGCAATCAGTCAGTGTTGCAGAAATTTTCACCTTTTTAAGTATATCTAATTGTTGCTTCGCGACAAACGAGGTACCCATACATTTTGTAAAAACTAGTCAAGATAAATATGATTAATTCAGTTTGAAAGACATAATAATTTTGTGTCGTGAATTAACGATCCGAGTTCGTGCGCCACTCCGATACGTTGTATCAGCACGTGATAATTATAGTTAAATTTATGCCTCTCTGACTCCATCTACGATGGATAGCAATAATTACATTGTAGATGGTTTAATTTTAGCACTGCCATACGGCTTCTCTGAGAAATGTATTTAAATAGACAAATTTAGTACGAAACAATGGCTTGGGGCTTAAGTGATTACCTCGTGCTTTTTTAATTGCGTTGCACAATGGGATAATAGTGTGTGCTACCTTAAATGGTAAAATATCTCACACAGTGCAAGCACACATCTCACGAGCTCTGTGACACAGGTGTACGAGCTCTCAATATTTTTTCGAACGAAAAATATAATACACTGAATCATCCTGGTTAGAGAAAACGCATTTCAAAAACTAAAGCTACGTGAAAAGGTTTTAACTATATTTAGAAGAATACTGAAATAGAGTACAGACGGAGAATTTTTAGACAAATGATGACTAAAGAAGAAGAAGTAATAAATGTGGTGGTTTCTTGTTTACCTGGAAAGAGGGTCGACGAAGACGGCCATGATGGCCACGGCGACAGCCACGCAGGCCAGGTAAATGGCGGAGATCTCGTAGATCTCCGAGTCGGGCGGTCGCTCCAGGTTGTCATTGCCGTGGTTGGCCACAACGCAGAAGTTGGCGCCACACAGGTTGAGCGCGTTCTCGGCCAGCGAGGCGTTCTCGCTGGTCCCCCCGTGCACTGCCTTGCCGTGGGCACCCGATGACAATACTGCAAGACAAAATACAATTAGCTACCTTCTAGTTTGACACTCAAACTTCGTATGGATGCATAGATATCCAAACTGATAGCCAGCCCATCACTGAAAGGGGAATAAACCAAGTTGCGCGGAGCGCGGAGTGGGCGTGACCGTATCTTTTCTGTAATTTGTCAATTAATTAATCGGACAGTATACAGGCAACTCACATTGTAATATCACAATTTAGTCCGCGACTGACTAAAATTTGCTTTCGCATTACTAGCCTTTTTTACAAATAGCTCGCAGATTATTGACTGCATAATAACTACAAACCCCAAATCGTGTGAATAAGTTTGAGCTCTTAATCATAACTGATTATTTTTTACACTTTCAGATAGTTTGTACGAATATAATTTACCCACCTCACACATTTTTACCATAGCTACGCAATTCGATTTTAAGGCGATACGGTTTTTTAACCACAATAAACAAATAGAATTAAGTTCATGTGATGTAAATTTACTTGATTGAGCGCTGTAAAGCCAAAATACTGTATCTATAGATACGGCATATTGCCATAACATGGGCGCTGATGCTCGAGACTTGATGACAGTATGCAGAGTTGTAGAGTAGTTCCAAATAGTGTGGAAGGTAAACAAGTGTAATATAGGTTTTATTAAACATATTATTAATTTATTTTTCAATTTCACGCCCAGCAGGGCAACAAGTCTATTATTTTTTGACACAAAAAACACGTTAATGCAAAATAGAAAAATAGTAGTTTGGTAATACTACAATAAATAAGTAGAAGCAGTGTTAGGCATTTTGTTTAATTAAATTTGTTGTTCTACTTTCCGATATAAATTCAACTAAGTTCTGTTTAAATTTAGTTATTGATGCGTTAAACGTGTCAACAACATCTTTATAATCATTACCCAAATTCTGTATATGGCCAACGGGAGTATACAATTGTGATTCCGTGTTGGAGTTGTCACAATAAAACGGTAGATTACCGATATTGATTTGCTAGGTAAAATATTGTAGTTGAGGGCTGTCAATTATAGAATTTATGATTTTATATAAGCAACTCATTGACTATTCTTAGTTCGGATAATTTTAATAAATTTAATGGACACGGTAGCTTATTAGTACATATTCCCTTGTAATACCCATTCTGATGTTAATAAATCTTAAGAATTTATTGAATTGAGAAGAATTGTCGTGAGTGAATGAATAATATAACTTGATGCCCCACAATGCAGCAGTAAGTAAAAACACAGTCACTTCCTTAAGACTCTTAAGGAATACACTGTGCTTTTATTTACTTCCTCTAATCACATATTTGATCAAAGGCTGAAACGGACTTGAAATCGGCATTTAACGAGAACCTTTCAACAGTAAAAAAAACTAAATGGTGCTGAATGACCGTTTGACGTCTTTTCACGTTTGAATTTCTGTGAAAAACCGGGCCTAAGATGGATTTCAAAAACCCGTTATCCGACAGAAATCATATATTTATGTTAGTGCTAAATTTTTGAAGAAAAACTATTCAAAAGTCAAACTTTGATGGTTCAAAAATTTTTTTTCTGTTGCATAGTTATAGGTCACAGATTTTTTAATATTATTTACTAATCTTTTTTTACATCATTAATAATGTGAGTACCACACGAGATTCATCCCTAAATGGGTGGCCGAATGAAGTGGAGAGAGGAAGGAGATGGTAAAGATGATGGTGGGGAAGTATATTGAAAGTCAAGCATATTGAAATAATAACCAATAAAGCTTTGAAAATGTTGGGATTTATTTGAAGGGTATCTAGTGATTTCAATAATGTAAATACTCTAAAAACATTATATATGTCACTAGTAAGGAGTCATGTAGAATACAATTCCACGGTTTGGTCCCCAAATTATGAGGTTCATTCACATGCGATTGAAAGAATCCAAAATAAAGTTTTAAGATATGTAAATTTCAAAATGGGCATTCCTAGAGAAAACCTAAATTACGATAACTTACTTTGTTCATTAAATTTAATAAATTTAATAAAATTATCTGATCGCAAAATTATTTCCGATTTAACCTGTTTGTATAAAATTATTAATTCAATGTTTGATACCCCTGATTTATTATATGTAATCTCTTTTCATACTCCAAGCAGGTCGGTTTCAAGACAGTACCTACCATATTATTGTAGCAATTCTATGTCAACGTCCCAATATCATACTCCTATGCGACGGATTCAACAGCTAGGAAACAAATACTCAGATGTTGTTGATATATTTAGTACATCAATTTCAATATGTAAGCATACCCTATAGAAGTTTTTTTTTCATCGAGTAGTGGAATATTTTAATAAAGGTATTTAATTTGATTTGACTAACATATAATAATTTTGTCAACTGAAATAGAAAAAAATATTTTGGATTTTTTATATGTTGTGCCTGCATTCTGTGTAGATCAAGTTGAGTGATATTTTGACTTTATATTTATTTTTCTGCAATTGTTTTAATAGTCGTTTCCTGCACTATTTTCATGTATAATTTCGTAAATATTTTTATAAATAAATATGTACGTAAAAGCCTTAATAGGCGTGAAATAAATAAATAAATAAACATCCATAACATTTAAACTGAGTTCATTGAACATTTTTAAGCCTTTATATACTAAACTTAACACAAAAAAACATTTTCCACTGCACCATAGAGGTACTGTAAGCTGTAAGGCAAGAAAGTATAAAGATAATATCTCATTCATCTCGTTTATCGGAATTATAAATATGCGTAAACGCGTGTAAATTGCTAATAACCGCCCTTTTCATTCCGATCAGATACACCGGTTTGTAATGAAGATACGGCGACATGTATTTTATTAACATCTGTTCTGTAAATTATGCAAATTAGCCAGATTAAGTAATGAATTATGTAATAAAATAAGGATAACAAACAAATAGTCCTATAATTGTGCCCATAAAATCATCATTAGTTAGCCTAGTATTAAATAGGTGAACATGACAATTCCATACATTAATTCTATCCGTTATAGGCTTACTTATTATTATGGTTTTGTTTTTTTCAAAACCTTGACCGATTTAAAACGTGGTTAATAATAATTGGGATGTTTATTATTGTCAAAAGCAATTTCTGCCAATTTTGTATAGTCCTACGCAATTAGATATTCATATCATATTTTCCTAAATCATTGGGAGCAAAGGCCGTGATCGTAGGTACATTATTTTTAATTGTTGAAGATTAAAATTGATCCAAAATGACCTTGACATTATGGTGTTGTGCCATTTTACTCTTCTTTCTCGAGTCTATGTTTAGGAAAACCTTACCGTATTCATCATCAAGATAGGTGTCATGGAAAAAAATAGGGAAAATTGCATAAGTTAAGAATGCTACTAGTCATATAATATCTAGTTTTAATGATGATCTTCTTATGACCAAAAAGACTTATATCTAAAATTTTAACCATTGCATTAGTTTTCTAAAGCAGCGTAATCTCTCGAAACCTGAGCAGTGGAGTCATGAAATTTTCACAGCTCTTTCCATCTCAACAACATTATTATTTTAGCTTCTCACGCAATTTCCATTTACAGTTATTTATGCATAAAAAACTAATAGGTAGGTACGTAATTTTGTGTGTTCCTTATAAACAATTACACACCATAATGTTGTAGCTCAGACGAACACGGGGTACTATAATACATTAATTTAATATTATACAAGCCCATACTAATAAACGTGTTTAAAATTTTACATAATTGATAAATAACCATAAATTTATGGTAAATGGTTGTTAATAAATTGTGTAATTTTTAATTTAAGGGGGAAATAACATATTTTTCCAAAGTACGTATCAGTAGGTAAAATTATTTTTAAATGTGTTTTTTTAATTTTATTATAAGTGAATGGTTCTGAATTGAATGTTATTTTAATAATAATATTTATACACAGTGCGGGGGGCATCAACTAGCATTACAGTAGTACTGGAGGCCGGTAATCATTTCAAGAGGATCAGTGGACAGAAGCCACTACTCCAAAATATTTAGCACTTGGTGGCTCGTGTCCTGTCATAAGTTATTTTAATAATAATGACTATAAACAATGCAGGGGCATCAATTAGCATTAGAATAAGTAAGTAGTACGGTAGTACTGGAGGCCGGTGATCATTTCAAGAGGTTAAGTGAACAGAAGCCATAACTCCAAAATATTTAGCACTTGATGGTTCATGTCCTGTCTTAGGTTATTTTATTAATAATATCTATAAACAGGGCGGAGGCCTCAATTAGCATTACAGTGAGTAGTATGGTAGTACTGGAGGCCGGTGATCATTTCAAGAAGATCAGTGGACAGAAACCATTACTCCAAATTAATAAGGACTTGATGGCTCGTGACCTGTCAGAGAATATTTTAATAATAATATCCATAAACAGTGCGGGGGCATCAATTAGCATTACAATGAGTAAGTAGTACGGTAGTGCTGGAGGCCGGTGATCATTTCAAGAGGTTCAGTGAACAGAAACCATAACTCCAAAATATTTAACACTTGATTGTTCCTGTCCTGTCTTAGGTTATTTTATTAATAATATCTATAAACAGTGCGATGGGCCTCAATTAGCATTACAGTAAGTAGTACGGGAGTCCTGTAGGCTGGTGATCATTTCAAGAGGATTAGTGGACAGAAGCCATTACTCTTAAATATTTAGCACTCGATGGCTCGTGTCCTTTTATAGGTTATTTTAATAATAATATCTATAAACAATGCGGGGGGCCTCAATCAGCATTACAGTGAGTGGTACGATAGTACTGGAGGCCGGAGATCATTTCAAGAGGATCAGTGGACAGAAACCATTACTCCAAATTAATAGGGACCTGATGGCTCGTGTCCTGTCAAAGGTTATTTTAATAATAATATCTATAAACAGTGTGGGGGCATCAATTAACATGACAGTGAGTAGTACGGTAGTACTGGAGGCCGTTATCATTTCAAAAGGATCAGTGGACAGAAGCCATTACAACAAAATAATTAGCACTTGATGGCTCGTGTCCTGTCATAGGTTATTGTTATCTATTTTTATCGAGCTCCATAGCAGTTACAATAATTTTAGCAGTGTGATTAGACTCACGTTTTGATGGCCAAACACAAACGAATAAATTCGCAACCCAACAGTTGCGAAAACAGTTTTCAGAAACAAGGTTTTTTCAAGAACACGACAAGGTGTAATTAGTTGTTTGTTTCCAATTGAAAATTAGGGAATAGATGTGAATGTGTTTGTTTAACTATTTTTTGTGGCTTTTGCAGAAACGATGTAACCAAAAGTAACAAGGTTGTTAAGGGACCGTTGAGTGGTAAGACTGAGTGAAAAAAGAAGTGTCAGATTAATGAGGTAATTAAAACGAATTAGACAAGAATACAAGAAGAGTTATGAATATAAACGAACAACGAATACACGTAACTGCTAATTAATTTCATCACAACTCTTACAATCTAAAACTCTACACAATCTAACATGATTCAGATCCAGAGAAACTTGTGATTGGATAACGTACTTTGATAAGTAAGTTATCCAATCCAAATTATTGATGCTTTCTTTCAAGTGTAAAAATGTACACACCATTTTTTCAGATATTAAGTTACAAACAACTTTCTTTTTTGGCTGCGCCAGTACTGTTAAATGTATATAGTTCTGAAAAAGATGACCATGTTAATATTTAAAGTTCCAAAATTTAAATTTTAACATCAGTGGTTAAATAAGCAACATTGCTCAACAAATGTCAATGTTATAGTCCCAATATTACATTCAAGCAAAAACAAAACATTCGAACGCACAGTCAAGGCTTTGAGAAAAGAAACTTGAAACCAAATTTACATACAAACAAACGGATCTTTACGGATATATATAACAAGAAGCCCTTGTTGCCTCAATGATTGACTGTGCTTAATTTTAAACCATTTTTTTTAATAATGCCTGCAAAAAATCTTACACGCCGAGGCGAAATGAAATGTTTTCTATTTTATTATATCTTTAACAAATTTTACTTCTTTAATAATGTTGCACAAAACTATTTTATATTTCATATGTTTGAAAGAGCCCGCTGGGGCTTGTAATATACACAAACAATGGAATAATCACAAAACGATCAATATTTAACGTTGACGTTGAGTTAAATAACCATGAATATAGGTAGGTAAGTTCCATGGAATATAATTACCATTACAATAATCTTAATATATGTAATCAAACTAGCATGTAGCATTACTTTTACAAGATAAATCTATCTGTTCTAAGAAGTATGCGATTTCAATCATTACTTTATTCATGGTCAGTTTCGTTTTAAGCACACGTTCCGATAATTATGTTTGTTGAGGTAAAATTTATTTGCCTTTTAATTATCCCGAATCAATGTTGTTTTCTTCTGAATCAATATGTACTTGTTGTATATAATTTGTTTTCGATATGTCGTAGTTTTGTAAGCGATATTAAATGTTAAACTACATTATCGGTAATTACCTGCATTGTTACAGTGTTAATATCCCAAACTAGGCTTCGATGAATACTTCCTGAGAAAGAAAATCAATCAATCAATCAACGGTTTGATTTAAAAAAAAACAGCAAAAAACTACCAAACTTTCCACCATTTATATTTATTAGTTTTTTTTTCCAGGGGCTCAAAGTTTGGTAGGGTCACGGAGACGCATTTTCTGCTGGGAAAAATGTGTCACTCGTCAAATACCGTGTAACGCCACTGTTGCATTCCATCAGCAACACTACCAATAGTCCTACTCCTAGCATCCACGAGTGGTCTCTTAAGCCCCGCTAGCCCTGGGCAATGTGGCCAATGGCAATACCATCAGCCATAGCAGATAGGAGAGGATGAATGGCGAATCTCCGGCGCCATAAAACTGGAACCCCCCAGCTAAGGGATGGAAACCCCTACAGAAAACCCTGGCCCTCCTGGTAGGGGGTTGGGCGAGAGGCTAATAACCTCTCCCTGTAAAAGCAACGCTATTACGAATCCTAACACAGAGCCTCGGACAACAACTGAACTTAGGAAAAGACCCGGCAAACGAAACAAGGACTTGAAAATAGCTACCTGGTACGCAAGGACGCTGTATAGAAGTGGAGCCCTAGGAGAGATCACTAGGGAGATGACAAAATATATAATTTACATAATGGCGGTGCAAGAAACCAGATGGATGGGATCTGAGCCATTTGACACAAGAACGCATACGATACTGCATAGTGGAAATGAAAGACATCATAAATTCGGAGTGGCCTTCATTGTGGACCGGAAAATGGGAAAATGCCTATTAGACTTTAAATCCATTAATGAAAGAATGTGCAGCTTACGCATAAAAACGAAATTTCTCAATTAACATTGATCAACGTACATGCTGAAACGGAAGATAAAGAGGACATAATGAATGATACATACTATCAGAAACTTGAACAGGTCTACGACACATTACCATCGAACGACATTAAGATGGTAATTGGGGACTTTAACGCCAAGATAGGACAGGATCCTCTGTTCCTACACATTACAGGAATGAACAGTCTACACAAGCACGCTAATAATAACGGAACCCGAGTGATTGATTTCGCAGAATCAAGAAACCTAATCGTGGCCTCGACTCAATTCCCAAGAAAAGACATACACAAACGGACCTGGACGTCGCCAGATGGTAGACACCATAACCAAATTGAACATGTCCTGATAGAAAGAAGGGGGGCAGCGAGCATCACAAACGTAAGGACGTATAGGGGTGCCAACTGTGATTCAGACCACTACATGGTGGTGGCCACCTATAGGAGCCGAATTCCAAACAACAGGACACGAAAATAACCAACTATTCCAAAAATCAATACAGAAGCTCTAAAAACACCAGAAGGCAAAGAGCAGTATCACAACGCCCTTGTAAATAGCCTACCAGATCAGATCACTGAGCAGAACTCCCAAGAATCACTCGAAAAAGATTGGAATGATATAAAAGAAGCAATTGTAAGAGCAGTGGAATCAAGTGTCGGAAACATGCCCAGACAGCCCAGGAACCCGTGGTTTGATGAAGAGTGTGAAAGAAAGATAGCTGAAAAGAATATACTCAGAAAGAAGTACTTGGAAACGTCAACAAGTAACAAAAGACAGGCGTACGAACAAGCGAGAAAAGAAACGAATAAGCTGATACGGGGAAAGAAAAGAAAATTCTTGAATGATATACTGCTAAAAATGGAACAGGACTTTGTCAATAATAATCCTAGAGAAGCATATAGGGGAGTAAACTTCTTCAAGAAGGGTTTCAAACCGAATACAACACTATGCAAAGACGCTGATGGATCAATTATATCAGATAAGGAACGAATAAAAACAGTGTGGAAAAACTACTTCTATAAACTTCTCAACCCTAATAGTGACCTGAAAAGTCACCCTTCCAACATCCCCACTGAATCAAGTAATGAAGAATCAGCGAATCCACCAACAATGCAAGAAATAAACGCTGCACTAAAGAAACTTAAAAACAACAAATCACCTGGGAAAGACAACCTCCCGGCAGAGTTGTTCAAATATGGAAATGAGCATCTGAGAAATCTGCTACTCAATTTAATAACTAAAATATGGACATTGGAAAAAATCCCAGAGGAATGGCAAATAAGCATAATATGCCCAATTCACAAGAAAGGTGACAAATTAAAATGCAAAAATCATAGAAGCATATCACTTCTATGCACAGCATATAAAATCTACACCATGATACTGAAACAAAGAATTGATAAATATATGCAGAAAACCTACTGGGAGAGTATCAGGCAGGCTTCCGCACCGGTAGATCCACAGCAGACCAACTGTTCACCGTCAGACAGATCTTGGCAAAGTGCTGGGAATTTGACATAGACATACACCAACTATTCATTGATTTCAAGCAAGCATATGATAGCATAGATCGGGAGTGTCTATATGACATACTACTACAATTCCAGATTCCACCTAAATTGGTTAGGCTCATAAAAGCCACAATGTCAGACTCAAGATGTCAGGTCAAAATAGACGTAGAATTGTCGGAAGAATTTACAGTATCACAGGGACTTAAACAGGGGGACAGTCTGGCTCCCACTCTCTTCAACATTGTGCTCGAACATGTAATACGAAAAACACTAATAGACACTGGCTCCAATATTTGTTTCAAGAACAGTCAAGTTGTCGGATATGCGGATGACATCAACATTGTCGGAAGATCAATTTCAGCCATTAAGGAGGTCTTCGACCCTTTAGGAACAGCGGCGCGGGAAGTAGGACTGCGAGTTAATGTTGACAAAACAAAAATGATGGTACAGAGCAGGAACCCTTCACACAGAAGAAGAAGTAGTGCACTATTTAAAGACAACTACTCATACGAAATGGTCGATCAATTCACCTACCTGGGCTCCAGCCTGACAGAGAACAATGAGGATCCAGCAGAAATCAGAAGGAGAATCACAGCAGCCAACAAAACACACTTCTCTTTGCTGCCAGTGTTTAAGTCACGTAGTGTCCACAGAAAAACCAAAATAACCATATATAAGACCATTGTAAGAACTGTATTGGCATATGGATGTGAGGCGCTGACACTGACGGTAAAGATGGCTGAAATGCTGGATACTTTTGAAAGAAAGGTGCTGAGAAGAATATGTGGACCCGTGAAACAGGGCGAACAGTGGCGTATCCGGCACAATATAGAATTGTACGATATATATAAGGCCCCTAGCATCTCTGCACACATGAGACTCCTCAGGCTGAGATGGGCTGGGCATGTACAGAGAATGCCGGATACACGCGTCCCAAAAATAATCCTGACTGGTCACCCAGGTGGAAAGAGAAAAGTGGGAAGACCCAGACTGAGGTGGGAAGATGAGGTAAGAGGGGATGCAGCACAGCTTCTCCAGGTGACAAACTGGAAATCAGCCGCTGAGGACAGGAGGAGTTGGAGGCGACTGTTGCAGGAGGCCAAAGCTCGATACGGGCTGTAGCGCCATCGAAGAAGAAGAAGAAGAAGTTTTTTTCCATAATTCAGGAAATTTGTTTGATAATGACAATTTTTGTGAAGTCTTTCGTATTTTTTGTCATTAATGTGTGTCTCAGTTATATTGTCAATCATCACACTAAGTTTGCGCGTATTGGATTGGTTGTTTACAATTTTGTTTTCATTTAACAAATACTGTAATATAATTTTTTTTGTCATTTCATGAGAATTTTTATGTGTATCGAATAACTATGCTATTTAAATTATGCTGTAATTTGATAATCCTTTTGCTTATTAATGGGTTTGTACAGTTTGGCATCATCGGCAAATAATTCTATTTGGGATTATTGTTATCGTTTTATATAATTCTTATTATCATGTTACTGTCTTATAATATTACATATATTATTATTAATAATAGATACGTTTTTATTAATAATATATTCATTATTGAAGTGAAACTTCTTTACGCGCGTCATGCAATTTCGAGGACTGGAGTAAAACCGACTCATGACCGTCACGAAAAACCGTGATCATTTCGCTATAGTAGCCTAGCTAATATTATATACCTAGTTTAGGTCACCCTCTGAACTCAGCTTCGCGGTCTAGAGGCAGAGCGTCCGATTCTCGTCGTGAAGAACCGAGGTTCGATCCCCGCTTAAACTATTTTTTTTTTCTTTTTGTGATTTTTTTAATACGAGGAAAAGTGATAAAATGCTGTCGTGCTGCGACTTTTAGATATTTTGGTCAAATACGTAATAACCGCGGTCTAGAGGCAGAGCGTTCGACACTCGTTATGCAGGACCCGGGTTCGAATCACATATTTTTATAACTTTTAATTTTTTTATCAACGATTTGTAATAATGTAGTAAAAAATTACATAAATTTGTTAATTTACCTTTACTTTACTTTACGGTACCTATATGATATTTTGGTCGAAATATAGCTTACAAATCAAGCCGGTAGAGTCGCTCGGTATTTTGATTAATTATTTTTATTTTGGATCATTAAAATTACTAATCAAGGCCCTATATGATATTAATTAATTATTTTTATTACTTTAATTCACGGTACCTATATGATATTTTGGTCGAAATATAGCTTACAAATCGAGCCGGTAGAGTCGCTCGGTATTTTGAATAATTATTTTTTATTTATCAACGATTTGTAATAATGTAGTAAAAAATTACATAAATTTGTTAATTTACCTTTACTTTAATTTGCGCGAGATACCTCTCCTCGCGGTCTAGAGGCAGAGCGTTCGACACTCGCTATGCAGGACCCGGTTTTGAATCCCATATTTTTATAACTTTTAATTTTTTTTTATCACATGCTACTTATAAATATGTCAATAGACAGAAAAAAAGAGAGAATGAAATGAAAAGAGAGGGAGAGAAGAATACTAAAAGTTTCACTTTCATCGTGCGTAGGCTTGCCACACACTGTATTTTTATTAATAATACATACGTTTTTTTTATAAATCATACATACATTTTTATAACAAATTATTATAAGCGATAAAATTAGTCACTTGAAATATCCATGCAAATTGAAAATATCTCCCGAGTAAAGCCGCCAACGGGAATTGAACCCGCACCTTCTGATGTCCGGTCAGGTGCTCTGAGATCACTGAGCTACGTCGGCTTATTTCCAACAAGCCAAATAATGCAATATGTGTTAGTACATCAATCACCAATTAATACTTATTATATTTTTGATTAATAATAATTTGCTATCCTTTGTGCTATGCATAAAAAACCTTTTTTTCATAAACATTAGTTTATCATTAAGAAAAGTACATTTTTATAATTAATACATACATTTATTTCATACATTATTATTAATAATATTTTTCTAATCTTTTGTACCTACTTGTAATCCTATATTTAACACTTTTTTGCACTCCACTTGCACTTCATACATTATGATTATGTCAAATGTGCCGTTTGTATTTAAATAAATACACATGGGATATCCATGACTGTATTGCTGATTTTTTTGATAATATTTTTTTCTATAAGTATATTATTTCGTTTAGTGAGTACGGGTGAGTTATTTTGTAGTCCCAAGGTTGTGATGACACTGGAAAGTTGGCCGACCTCACTACAAAAGTTTGCCGTAAATTGAAATGCAAACATTTATTTCTTCAATGGCAAAGCATAACTTAATTTTTTTAATGTTCAAAATATTGATGTAAACAAAACAGCACACAAAGGCCAAATAATGAAATACGAGACGTTTCCGAATTAACGAATATTTGATTATTTACCCCGAGAAGTTACGACTCATTACCGCGTTCAAAACGTGTTACAGTAATTCTTGTGTATTTGTTTAGGTATAGTAAAAATATACTCTTAGCGACGATAAAAAATGCATTTTTTTCAATTCCCTTTGTTTTCTGATAACGGTTTTACAATAATTAAAAATCTATTGTTCACTGACGTTTGACGGGGAACTTGAAATGAAAATTGGTTTTTCATGTAAGTAGCCGATTCATTTTTATTCACACTTAGGCCCAGTTCTTTCGCAGTAATTCACTTGGAATGAAGCTATCAAATGGCCACTCAGCGCCATCTTGTTTTTTATTGTTGAAAAGTTTAATCTTTCAGTTTTAAAAAAAAATCTGATAAGCAGAAGAGGACAATTATCATGTCTAATCTATCAGCGTATTACAATTTGTTATAAACTTGAAACACACCTAGAATCTAGGCTGAATGGCCATTTGTTTACAATGTTACATTTGAATTTCTGCGAAACAACTGGGCCTTAGAGTTTACATGGAATATAACGAGTTGAATAAACAATTTTTCAAAACTCTTCTCCATACGAAATGTATAAAAAAACGTATTTTCCTGAAAACTCTCTTAAATCTAGTAAATCAGTAAAATAATTATAACACACTCCAGAAACATAAAATATCTCGGCGTTCAAATCGGTAAAAATCTTCGATGGGACATTCACATATATAGCATTACAAATAAACTTACAAAGCTAATGTACTACTTTAGAAACGTACGCAATATACTAAATAAAAATGATCTATTTAAAGTCTACTATGCTCTTTGCCTATCACGCATAGAATATGGGATTATTGGATGGGGATCTGCCTCAAACCTTCACATGAAGCAGCTCGTTAAAACACAAAAAGTAATAATAAAAATAATCCTGAAAGTACCCATAAGAACTCCATCAAAAGAAATTTTTAATAAATTTAACGTAACTAAACATTCCAAAATTAAATACATCTTTCGGCCAGAAAAACCACTATTTCCATGCTATAAAATTATATAATGCCCTTCCTATTGAAATTAAAAACACCATGGATATAGAAAAGTTTAAAAAAGACATCAAATTATGGCTAACTAAACATGAAGATAAGGAAATCATTAAATTTATGAATTAACCCCAACGCAGCTTACAGACAACAAACATAAATACTTTTTGTTTAATTATTATTTTTTTGGTAAACTAATGTTTTTAAGATAAGACTTTTTATGCATAGCACAAAGGATAACAATTATTTCGCGGAAAAGAGATAAGCCGCCATAGCTCAGTGGTCAGAGCTGTCGACCATGAATCGAAAGGACACGGGTTCAAGTCCCGTTGGCGTCATGTATCTTTTATCAGGAGATTTGTCAATGTGGATGAGTGTTTCAGGCTAATAATTATTGCTTATAAAAATAATTGTTACCCTTTGTGCTATGCATAAAAAATCTTGTCTTAAAAACATTAGTTTACCAAAAAAATTATAATTAATATTTGACAAGTTCAAGTATCTTCACCAAAAAATGTAGACAATTTGTCTCGACGCCATCTAGTGAGAGAGTTAGCACTTACAATTCCTTTCTCATATAAAATAAAGTTGGTTGTTTTCAGGTGAAAAAATGTAACAAGCAGTAACTGTTGAATGAAACACTAGTATATATTGAATTATTTCGCGGATAAGAGATAAGCCGCCATAGCTCAGTGGTCAGAGCTGTCGACCGGAAATCGAAAGGACACGTGTTCAAGTCCCGTTGGCGTCATGTATCTTTTATCAGGAGATTTTTCAATGTGGATGAGTGTTTCAGGCTAATAATTATTGCTTATAAAAATAATTGTTACCTTTTGTTTAATTTATTTTACATTTTGTGGGAACCAACAAATTAGAAGATGAGGAAATCATGATCAACACACATACAACAACCTACACTCCGCCTTGGAACAGGTATACCTAGTGAGGAGGACTGAGAACAAACTACATCACTTTTTTCTGATTTTATGTCCGGGTTAAATCTTCCCCATAGGAAAAACTAAACCCTTCCACACACTTTTCCACAAATGATCATCTAGTCAATCAACATTATGCAACTGCATTATATAAGCAAAATAAATACAAAACAATACAAGAACAACACGTCAACTCACCAGAGATCAAATGGGAAAATAATTCACCGACTCCAGATATTTTCATATCAGAGGGTTCGGCTCCGTAGAACTCCTAACAGGGCCTATAAATCCTACTGATCCCTCAACATAAATATTTAAAAAATCTTTCGTTATCCTACATATATTTAAAATGACTGATTTTTGCATTTTTATATATAAATTTTTTGATAGATCTAATACGCCTAAATTTTTAATGAGAGAGCTAGGTATAATGCCAGTAGCTGAAATAACGAATGGTAATATTTTTATAGTCTGAAAATGCCAAATTCTTTTTATCTCATTTCCTTAATCTGTGTATTTTCTTATTTTTTCATTAAAAGATTTTTGAATATTACACGAATTTGGAATAGCGTCATCAATGATATAATTTATTTTTTTCATGTAAAACTATATCGGGTAAATTATGACTAATCGTTCGGTCTGTTAGTATAGTTTTATCATAATATATTTTATAAAATTCGTTTTCTAAAAATGAATTTGGTTCGTATTCATAATATGGTATTATATTATGGCAGTCAATCCAGTTATGTTTAATTACCAAACTTTGGTGAATTATTTTTAAAACTTGATTGTGCCTAGATGTATACTCGGACGGTGCTAATATAGAACATCCCGATATAATATGTTCTATAGTTTCCGGAAAAGCCAAACATTTTCTACACAAATCATCAATTTGATTTGTATCTTTGATTATATGCTTCCTATAATTTTTAGTATTAATGACTCTATCCTGAATGGCAAGCATAAATCCTTCTATTTCTGCGCTCAACTCTCCAATACTCAAGCATTTGTTTGACGAAAATTTGTCAACATTCGTTTGGTTGAGATAATTGAAGTGTTTTGCGTGTAAAATTTTATTTGACCAGGAATCTAATAATTCCTGGTTGGGATTTATAAAAATGTTGGCATCATCGTCGTATAAATTTAAAGGTGTAATGTTTTTATCTGCCTTGCAAATTATTTTGTGCATTTCTGAGCTATGAGCTTTCCTATGGAAAAAAAAAATCTTAGCATTTCTACCTGATTATGTTTCAAAGAAGTTATTTTGACTATACCTCTACCTCCTAAATTTCTAGGTAAATTAATTCGTTCTATGGCTGAATTTGGATTATGGAAATTAAAGTTTGTTAGCGTAGTTCTAATTAATCGTTCTAAGTTATCTAAATCTGTATTTTTAATTTTATAATTATTGTATCTTTTTCACTTTACTTTATATTGCCGTTAAATTAAATAAAAATAAAAATAAAATAAAATCAATGACCTTGCTCACGGTAATGTACATTATAATTGTGTATATACATATATGCAAGCGATTCGATTTCGTACAACCAAACAACGCCCAATATTAATTTTATACTTAAATAGTGATTTATTTTAAATAAATTTAATTTTGATGATTATTTTTCTTCTTAGAACCTTAACTTATATTTGAACACCAACGCGAATAATTATTAACTACTATAAAAAAAACGATTATCAAAAATTATAAAAATCTCTGGTTCAATGCTTCGTCCGACGCAAAACTTATAGAAGATACAAAGTATATCATGGTCTAGCCTTAAAGCCTTCTTAGAAAACACATCTTCCATAACTATTTACAAAGGCTCGCGTTTTGTTCATTACGAACAACATATTTGAATAAATGCAAAAAATAACAAGTTCCTTTTAATAGTAATTGTTACAGTAATATTTAAAATGCTGATATGTATTTGGGAAGTAGGCAGGTAAGTAAGCACATTTTGTACATTTATAATTTTTGTGTATTCTTGAGTTGTCATTTTTACGTTAACTTTCATGTGACAAGTTTTATTGTACATGTAACAAGTACGTGACAAGTCTCTAAAAGGTTAATCATGTACCAGAAGAAAATTAAAGGCTATCGCGTTATAATTGAAAAACTAAATTGGTAAAATTAAAAACAATAAGCATTGTTTAAAATACTTGAGCTGCTAAGATTTACATCATGTGTAGAAACCAATTCGATTTCTTCGAAGGAATTTCCACACCACAAATAAAGGACGCGGTTGAAATATTTATCAATTATTCAAAACAACAAATGTTTATTTCTCAAGTCAAATGTGCGCTCTGAAATGATTGTGAAATTGTTTAAATACGTGTATGTATATTCAAGAAGCACACTGACTCGAAATTATTTGTCAGTAAAAAAGACATAAATTTATATTATGGATACCTATGGCAAAATAAAAAGAGTTATGGTTATGTTGTGATGTTTTGTATTGTCCGCCAATAAAACAAATTATTAAAATAACAATGTATTCCCTTACATTGCATTCTGCACCGCTTTCAGTTATTATTTGGATTTAATGTGTCGGAGATAAAACACATGGTTTGATATTTTAAAATAGGTTTATCAAAATAATTATCTTATGCCTAGACGCTAGAAATATAACATACCATACGTGAGACCAATCTAGTACACTCATGTGCATCAAATATTAAAGATAAAAATGAAATGAACAATATTTATGTAATAAAATAATAATACGTAACGATGAAACCAACTGTAGGTTTCTATAGGAATATTTCAAGGACAATTTTATCAGCCTGAATTATTGACTTTCTTCTGTCATATAAATATATATTGCAAGATATTAAAAACTTATCTGAAACCTGTTGGCAAAGTTAAGTTAATTCACTAGTGGGAATGTAGGTAATTCAAAAATCTAGTCCAAAAAAATGGCAGAACGAATAGTTTGTTGCAATTAATAAAAATATTTTTTTACAAATGGCAATAAAGTGACAAAGGGTAAAAAAAAGAAAGCGGTTTGCCGAGATTATTTACACTCGTAATAATACAAATAAAATCCAATATTTAAATTAAGGCGATGCACTACGTCGTGAAATATTTTAAATTGAGCCGCTATCAATAACAACCCGTGCGTAGATGGCGATAAGGTTTAAATTCCCGCTTAACACCATCCGCCTGTTTTGATTTATGCAAGAAAAAAACCTGGCCAAAAAGTGCCTTTTATTTTATTTTGTGGATGTTCAGGCATAAATTTTTAATTTTTTTTCGATCATTTTATAAATAACTTAATTTGCCACATTATACTATAAAACCATAACCGAAAATGGGTTCGTAAGCAGGAGATTTTGAACTTTAAAGCAGTTTTCATAGGCCTTTGCATTATTTTTTTGGGCTTATAAAAAGACTTATCTAAAAAATACTAGATTATTTCAAAGGCCAAGATGTATTCTACTCGCCGTATTTAATTAAAGCAGCTGATACATTTCTAGGCGACCAAATTTTCAAACCAAAAACACATGATTTTGCATTATTACGTATGACATCGCCTTAATCGATATGCGACTCGGCAACTGATCTGCCATTATAAGGTTTTATGACTCTCTCTTTGCGGTCAATGCATGTTTTTTAACCTAAACATCATATCTACTTTATATGATATACCAAATGCCACATAACTAACCTACACAAAACCCAACTAAAATTAAAGAAGCAAAGCACATTGCAATAACGTGTTTAATAATTGTTTGGCGAATTGTTCAATCAATTAGTAGCAGACAGCCGTTGCAGCGTAAGGGTGAGTATAAACACGCGAGCCGGACTCCCGAGCTGAATCATGACTCATTGGAAAGATACGAAGCAACAGTAAATTAACTAACATTGAATAAGCAAAGTACTTTGTTTTGGGTAAACATAAAAAGTAACGGTGAAATTTGAAAAAGCTCAGAGCACATGTTCTTAGTACATAAAAACTTTTTCAAAAGACAAGGAAAGCGCATATCTGACTGAGAAATATAAATAAATTAAAAATTTTAAAAATGGTCATTTTCATTTCTTCGACCAAATAAATAAAACCCTCGTGGAATTAAAAAATCAAGGGTTCTAGTATTTGACATCCTTTGTAATAATGTCTTTCTGATGCGGACGCAGAAAGGGGCACTCGACCAGGTGAATAGAAGGAAAAGGTGTCATATTATTTTATCAACAAAAATGCACATCTACAAAGTTAACAAAAAAAAAAAAAAATTCACCAACATACTGTTGAAAACTATTGAACTTTTATTTACGATGTACTCGTACTACCTTGAAGGTACAGTAAAAAAAGGTTTTATGGATAATTGGATGTTCCATAACTCACGATAGAAATGAAAATGCGTACCGATAATAGGTGTTTCGATCTAGATGATTGTGGATTGTGGATCCTGCAGACAAGCTGGCATGTGACAGCTTTGTTGGTCTACCCATTTTGTTAAATAAAAAAAGTGTTATACATATTGTTTTAAATAAAAAAAAAAAATTAAAAAAAAGAAATAAAAAAAAAAAATTGAAACTGGCGCAAATAGCTTTTTCAAAGCAACAGATTTTCTGCTTTATGGTCAAGACGCTTGTAAATGGAGTAATTAATATTTTGTATTAATCATTATATTTTGACCGGTACATGCTCTGGCACAGGTATATTTGATAGCATTTTTATTTAGTTAAATTAGGTACTATAAATTGACGAACTTCAATATTGTAGGTTTTGTCTTACACAAACAAACAGTCTAGTAAACCATAATAAATTATGTTTCAATCGGATGACGTAACAATACATTTCTTCGTATAAGAGTGTAAACACGAACGCCTTTTGAAGGTCGCGAACTATTCAGTAAACCCGTTCAGGTGGACGGCGGCAATAACCTATACCTGACTTATTACCGGTAGGTAATTATACACGGAATAACTTGACCGGTGGAATAAAATTCCAAGTTATTTTAAGACTAATCTAGGTCAATATGGAATTAATAAACAACTTGATGAGTTGTTCTTTGTCAGTTGAGATAAGTTTGGCACACCACTGCAATAATGTTTTTAATAAATTGTTTGTCGAATTGCTCAATCAATTAGTCGCAGACAGCCGTTGCAGCGTAAGGGTGCGCATAAACACGCGAGCCGAACTCCCGAGCTGAATCATGAATTGTTGAAAAGGAACGAAGCAACCGCAAATGGCGCGAAACGTCGTTTGTAGTTGCTTCGTTCCTTTCCCGTATTTCATAGCTCGGCTCCCGCGTTTATCCTCACGTTCATAAGCAGCACAACTGGTTACACGATTTTTTAGCGATTGAGTTTGTTTTGAGCGAAAATATATGATATATTTATGTTTGTTTTTTATAAATTTGGGCGTGAACTGTCTGATGGTTGGATTGTTGATTGTTTGAAGTTTAATGGACACAGCAAAAATAGTTATATTATCGTCTAGACAACATACATACATTATGTATTTTTAATAACGTTTCGTTTCTGAGTATTGAACTCTAACCAGGGAAATAATGGATTGGTTTGAAAATATAATTACAAAATATAATCTTATGGGAAAACCCCAATAAAAAATGGTTTAAAAATATATATTGTTTATCTTTTAATCTAAGACCTAAAATATACAATTTTAAATCCCGAATTGTACATACAAAAGATTACATAAAAATAAATAGTTTTGCCTTGCCAAAGTTCACGTTCGTCAAAATAATTTTATCTTTGAAATTACTATATTTTTTTAAATTTTAACGAATATTTATTTCAATACCATAAAATTCCAAAAGAGTACGATATGTACATGTAAAATATAGCCTCAACGTTCTGCGTAGTACAAAATTGAAGTAATGAATAACAACAATGCATCATTGAAGGTTTTATATACCTTGTTCACTTCTAATAAATATTACCGTGTCTATTCGGTGTTTATTATCGCCATTATCGGTTTTGCAATCAAAATGCAATCAATGCAGTGAAAGTAGGCAACCAAATTATCAATGGGCAAGCGCAGCGATGAGTTTCGGCTCAGTTTTATCGCTAACCACCTCCACTTGCTAAATCTCGCTAAATAAAATTAAAAATTTTAAATTATCGAGTCGAAAATTGCTTAGCATTAATGTTCGCTCAAGGACTTCGGGCTTTGGTATGTTTTGTCTTTACCTCATAAAAATGCATTATTCAAATTATTGAAGGCAAGGCAAGGCACCTTCAATTTAATACCATATTTAAAAAAACAATAATTGCTTAATCATAGCTCTGCGATGAAAAGGATAAGATCGATTGGTAAAGCCGTTAAAATGTCTAGATATTGGTGATGGATATTTTTATTACATAGTGTAAATATGTTAGAAAATCAATAATTTGAGTTATTGCCATAAATTTAATTCGTCCTTCTGAGATTTCCACAAATAGATGCGTTTATCTCACATTATTCAATTTGAACTTTCTCCGAGATATTTCAAAATTTTCTAAATAATGATAACTGTTCACTAAATAGCGGACTACTCTATTATTTTTCAACAAAATTTTGATTTCCTATATTTTATGTAATTAATCCTAATGACGGTTTTACAATATACTAGCTGACTTGTTCCCGGCGTTATTAGTTGATGCTTTGGAGTATATATTTGAGGTTCCGAATCGTAAATTGTTAAGTATACTTGATGAATACTGTCAATTGTTAGTTGTAAATATATTTTTATTGGTAATTTAAAATTTAATTTTTATTAAAAAAGCTTATTACCTAACAAAGCGGAGGGTATCTTGGTGGAAAGAGGACTTCATTAATATTATAATTATCATTTTACCACGGAAGTATTTGATTCAGTTAATCCTGGGGCATTCTCGACATATTCTCGATACCATTAACTACGTCGTATAATATTTCGGACGTACGATTCAGGGATCTCATTTCTACAGCACTCATTCATCTTTCTTCCTTTCAGTCTACTTTAATCATGCTCCACTGCCGTATATCAGGGTTGGTACAATGTTCCATTATGAACTGCTGGCTTCGCTTCTTTTGATGATTTTTTTATTAGTCCCAATAGCGTTTAGTCCACCATAAGTTTTCTGCTTTTTCCCTGGAACCAGGCAGAGCGAGTACCACGTGTTAATTAGGGTGTATCTGATGACGACGTGCGATAGATTTTGTTGTTGTTGTAAAACTTCTTTATTTTCATAAAATAAAATACTTTTTTTGTAAAGTGTTTTTGAATAAAATACTTCAGTATAAAGTGTTGTGTATAAATATATTCGTTATTTTCCTTCTGTAAAACATGTTCTGGGTGTTTCTTTTTTGATATTGTTTTTTTCTTTTTTATTCTTCAATATAAACACACACTAAACTGCCAAAGCAGTTTGTTAGCAGGTCAAGTTTTGCCTTGGAATGGTGTATCGACAAATAAGATGGAAATAATACAACATATACATTATAATTTAACCTCTCTCTCCTAGTATTAAGTGGGCGACACATTACGCTATACGCATCATGGCTTGGTCTATTTCAGCATATCGCTCGCCATACACTATCAATGCGAATGTATGGCGAGCGATACGCTGAAATAGGTCAATCCAGAAAAATAAAGCGCGCTTATAGCGTGGTCTGTCACAGGCTTTAACTTCGTGTAATATGTTATAATTGGAGATTGTCCGTTAATAAACAAATAATGGGTTAAAAATATAAGTTATAATTCAAAATAGAGGTATCCGAGCAGTATTGAATTGTAAGGAATTTTAAGTGTGAGACAGAAAATAATTTACAACACCCTAATATTTAAGCCAAAAAATAAGATGCTTTAAGAATGTAAATTTTAATTTCGGAATTCATGGCTACCCCACGAGAAACTGTGGAGATTTTAGACAACCAAAAATAAAATTTCTCGGGAACCCAAAGTAATCTGTATTTTAAAGGAATTAAGATTTTTAATGAAATTACCGACAGATGTTAAAGAAGCTAAAAGCCCTGCTGTTTTTCGTGGGTTATGCCTAAATACGACAAAGAATAAGTTTTAGATGTATTGTAAAGTTTCCCTAATGTAATAGAAATAATTTGTTGAAAGGTTTATACTAGATATAGAAATGTATTTTTTTTATAATTAAATAAAAACATACAACAACAAAAAAACATGTACACCATGAGTTTGAAGAGATCAACGAACTGTGAAGTTGTCATCTTTTTCATTAATTAGAAACTATTATTTGAACTGATGTAAGTAGGTATTTGCCAGCATTTTTTTTGCGGTGTTATGTAAATTTTTGGGAGGGTACTCAGTCTACTCAGTGAGACGGTGACGAAACATTGCTTTAATAATGGCTATATTGTTTTCATCAGTTGGGATTGAAAAGAAGTCGGCCCATGATGGATGGCTCGTTCATTTTGTATGCGCGTGATAATTCCCGGAACACAAGAACATTTCACTTCTTCGTCTTTGGTTGTTTTTTTTTTTAAAGTTAAGTGTTGTGCGAATAATGCGATGTAGTATCTAATAGGATCTGGGTACCTATTCTGTTTTAAATTATCGTGCAGCGTTAATGTATTATTGATCTCACCCAAATAGATTGGAATATAAGGTCAGAGCGCGAATATTAAATGGATTGTTTTTGATTGGTATTATATTACAAAGTATTACCATGAAACTTGGGGTTCAAGAAAGTAATCAAAGCGTAGTTTTTCAAACAGAACCAAGTAAATTGTGTACACATATGCCGTCAACCTAACCTTTCCCTTAAATTACTAAAGTTACGTGTGTTAATATTAACTATTAGAACGTAATTATAGGGCAAAGTTACATACTGTAGTATTTTTTCCATAAGATTAAAAATCACTTAATTCCTATAAAATTTTTCAAAATTCATCCACTAGGTTTTTCTTCTGGATTGTTTATATTATTTTAAATGCGTCGCGTGACTAACGTTCGCAGACCATTATTCATATTGGGACATAAATTTTAACGTTCTGACATAGACAATTTAATACTTAAGGATTCTTAATTGCAATGTAAATAGAAACTATGTGATTATCTCATAATATTGTATGTAAACAGCGATTTCACTAACAAAATAGTTTTTTTCGTGTAAATTCTGGTTTACATCGGTTTTGTCCAAACCTGCTGAAGAGGTACAAATACACGAACACAAATAAAGAATCACTCATCTTGTGGACTGGTTCTCTTAAAAAAGATTGGTGATGAAACGCAAATAAATCTTTACTAACATCTATTCATATAATCCAATTTTACTGTTAGACTTAACTGCCTTAAGTATCGTAAACGTTTAAACATTTGCATGAATTAACATATTTAGTTTAAGGAAAACGGTTACATTAATCTGATTAGTGCGGATTACGATTGAGGCAGTCCACGACATCAGATTTATGTATCTCTAGTTTACGTTTGATACGCGTGAAACTCTTTTCTGATGACAAGGCAAGTACTGGATAGGTAGTGGGTACCTTGCTAACTGGATTATACCAGCGCATGTGAGTCGAGCATTACCACAATGTGCTACTTATCCATTGCTATCTACACACACTTCTTCCTGCATATCAATTCAACTTACGAATTCAAAATACTTCGAACATTACAATGATCTCAAACGTAAATAATATATGTATATATATAGCGGTTAAAACTGGAATATATAGTTCGAATGGCTCGCCGCTCCAAGCCATGGTGGCACTCCCTATTTTTTACTATTGTTGTGAGGCGGAAGTAATGTAGGAGGAAAATGGTAGGGGATAAGTTAGGTTCTAAAGTACCTGTTTAGTAGTATTTATTTACTGAAAAAATGAAAGTTTTGCAATTGCAAGTAGTATTTCTGGAAGTTCGCTGAAAACCGTTCTTTAGAAGTTTGGACACCCTGAGGCATTGGATTTGAAATTTATTTTTCATTTTGTGCACTCACCGCATTAAATTTTTTGATAATGAAACGATTTTTAAATGTGTTTTAAAACCCTTCAAAAATGATTTGACGAGAACTGAACCTTCCTACACGGGAACTGTAGTCAACTGTACTTTTAACTGTACCAACGGAGCCAAATCCCGAATGTATAAGGCCGAAATTTATTGCGTATATTAACACCTGTAATGTCATAAAATTTCAGAGAAATGCGTATATGTCTACATCTGTGTATTAACAGTCAATTACAATTCGTGAGCTTATTATAATTATTATTTTCAATTCATTTATTATTATCTATCCACACACTTCCTTCCTTTTATAACAATCTCAGGCGAAATTACGTAATGATATTTTATGGACATACGTAATAGGTACTACAACTATGTAATAACTAAAAATTTCTAACTGTATCTTGTTGTACTGTGTATGTCTTAACAAATAAATAAATAAAAATAAAAAAATTAAATCTGTGTGCGTGATTGCCATCAAAAGTTGACAGAATGCATTGCCATCGACAACAAGAAGTGGGTTAATTCCCCTTTCCAAGATTAAAATTCATTCACGTACGGTGAATTCAAATAGTAATATTTAAAAACATTTTATGAAAAAAATAATATATTAAATTTTTTTTTATTTTTTCCATATTCTATTTTTCATATCAATTTCGTTTTATTTACTGTTTTTACCTTTCTATTGTCTTAGGCCATAGGCCCATTGTGATATCTCCCATTTTACCTCATTCCTTTAACAGTCACCCGGTCCCTTTTATAAAGTTCACCAGGGTTGTCCTTGAAAATGTGGCTTTGTCTTCTGGTTCCACAATATGTATTCCTAGGTCTCATTTCCTTTGGTTCCACAATATGTATTCCTAGGTCTCATTTCCTTTGGTTCCCTGAAGGTCCCAAAAGGGGAGATAGCCTAATCTCTCATCTCCACTTCTCCTTGGTTCCCTAAAGGCTGTTGCTACTTAAAAAAAGGTTTTCCTTTTTCTTTTAAAATAATTTCATAGACAATGCAGTTATTGGTCATTAAACGTTTTAAATCACCGTGGCTACCTTCAGTTTCTCGACATGTTGATTCTGACTCCTGCTACTGTCACGGAAATCTCAAGAAAGAGCCTAATTCAATGATAAATCTGCACTCTTTACTTGATCAAATCATACCTTCCTCGTTCATCTTTGTATTTTTATTATCTTATAACTCTTTTATATTTGATATTTCATCAACGGATAAAATAAATCGTGCTACCTATCGATTAGAGTACATAAATTTAATGTTTATTACTGCCAGCTACTGGATTTTTTAAGTTTTATGAAAAATCTATATTATTTAACGTCATTTTTGATAACTATTGCAAAAATATTTCCGAAATATTCTGTCAAAGTTGTCAAAATCTATGGATGGAAACATGGTTAAAAGATTGCATCCACCGGTTCGTCGATCACTAATACTGTAGATGTAGACCAATGAACGTGATCCTATGTTAGAATCTACGTTTACATGTTTAATAGTGGGTAGATAAAGCTGTATGATGAAACTGTTTGACAAGAATAAAGTTGTTTCCAAAGCCACTTGCATGTGTTTTAAATACGTACCTACGACCCTCAACCTACATAATAAATATAATATGTACTGAATAAATTGACATTCAAATGGATGCACATCTTCCTGAGTTGGATCAAGTATCCTCGTAAAATAAAAAATTAACCCAATGAATGGAGATTATTTTATATTTTTTCCAACGAGATAATGACTAAGATTTCAAGGGCACAAGTTTTTAAATGAAAACTTCCATCGTACATGATTGCTGATTAGTATGATTGACACAACAATAACAGTAAACCTGGTTTTCCTTATCTTTATTCAATTCCGGGAGAGTAATTATTTTGTTGGGCGATTAAAACTACGTTATTTATGATTGACTACCCAAGTATTAAACACGTACACAATAGGTATCCACATCACGTAGGTACAATTAGCGTTTTTTTTATTGTTTACAGGAAAAAGTGTGTAATTATTGAAGACAATATTAACCACTTTCGAACAAAAAATGTGAAACAAGAAAGACAAAAGAGATTCTGTCGCACTATTCTATCCTTTTGAACTGACAAAAGCGTGGTTTCAACAACTCCCCCATTTTTATAAAATAACAATTTCCTTACTAACATATTTTTTCGTTCCTTCTTAGTTTTTAATAATTTAAGTGCTTTACTACCCAGATTGTACTTTCTGTGGTCTAGAAATGGGATCCTTAGATCATATGATTGTTTGTTTGTCCCTCTCTAAACAAATGTTCCCTCTATCTATCTATCTATCTATTCTATCAAGCCTTATTTAAAATTACCTTCCCTCCGTTCCACATTTCATCTCTTCTAAGTCTGAACTCGACTCCAATCTTTCATGCAATTATGAAATTTGCCCATTTAAATAAAATTAATTTGTACATTCACCATCCCTCCCTCCCTGATTTGAAATTTTGGCCTAGTGAAAGATAAAAGCCAGAAAAAAAGTTGTTATCTGAAAACTGAAAGGAGGTATATAAAAAAGAAGTAACTCACCAAGACTGGAGATGAGATTTCCCCAAAGCTCAGCTGTTTGCCAGGCAAGGAAGAAGAATCCGAAGAATCGGACTATGATGGCATCAACGGGCTGGTCGGTGAGTTTGGCATACACACTGCCGACTTGGGTCAGGTAGGTGGCTTTGGAAGCCCACATAGGCGCGGCTCCAATGCCGAGGATCACCCCAGCAGGCACGAGGGTATAGAAGCGGGGGTAGAACTGCGCCGCAATGTACGGCGCGTAGCACAACATGCTGAGGCAGAGAGTCCACTTGACACTTAGCCATTTAATCAGGAAGGTGGGTACAAAGATGCACGAAACAACGAGCGCGGCATAGATGGAACTCAGGGACACTGTTCCCAGTCCGTCCGCGGCGTTGATGGACGACTGCAGGTTGGCAGTGCCCTGGAACGCCGTGAACTGCACCATGAAGGCGCAGGACACGGCGGCAATGTTCTTTAGGATGCGCCACTTTTCGTTACGCGATAGGGTCAGCTTGCCCGTTGGGAAGGCCTCCTCTTCGATGGGTAGTGGGGGCGGCTTGATAGGGTCGCCCGTGCCCTGATCGTCCCCTTGGAAGCCTTCATTGGCGTAGCACGACACCGTCTGGACATCTTTCTCTTTTCCGGTGCGCGATTCGTCTGCAACCGCCGACATGCTGCTGCCTGCAAATAAGCAATCATTGATTAGAGGCAAGTGCTTATACCTTATAAAAGCTTTAAAAAAATTTATGTGGTATGTGATGGAAGTATTTATTTACACTATAATATTATTATTTCCCAAGAAAAAAACTAAAAATCTCTATTATGACCCAAAAAATATCAGTTTCATTAGTTTGTTGATAATCCCTATTCTAAATAGAAAATTAATTAAAAGAGATCACATAAACTAATGCAAATATGAACTAAAAAAACTATTTTTCACTTAAGACTATTGAAATCTAGTAAATCGATTAAAGGCAAAGTGTAATTTAATTGATGATGCCTTCTTAAAGTAATATTGTCTAAGTAGCGACTGTGACTACGGTAGGTGCAGGACGTAGATGCGGCACGATAAGGAGCTACAGTTTTCAGCGGTGGAATGAAAATGCGTACAACACCACAATAGCCCGCGTCACGCTGGTTTATTTGCATTGCGCTGCCTTACAATGCTCCGCTAAGGGAAACTGACCATTAACAGCATCCGGAGCCGCAGATCTAGCTGGCGATTGGCGGCGTTATTAGACGCGGAGGATTTTCCAAATAATAACACCACGTCATCGACAGGAGACGAAGTTTTTTATAATTTCATTTTTAAACGTTGTGATAATGAAAAAAAACGACACATAATAAAGTTGCGTGTTTTATTCTTTTTTTTGACAATCCTACAAACGAGTGGATCCGTAATAATCCGGAGAGCCTTATTGAAAAGATTTAAAAGATAGACGTAGAGTTAAAGTGGTTTTTTGACAAAATAAAAACACGTCTTTAAATTTTATATCGGATGCTATGTTTGCATTATAAATTAATAGAAATAGAAATTAAATTGAATTATATACATTTTTAATAAATGATACAGATTTATATTCAAATCAACATTGCTTTGAATACATTAAAATTTTCACGTTATTTTAATAGTTAGTCAGGTTTCGTCCTTGTCCCCGAGTTAAGTATTTCCTATGGATATCGAAAATGTTCCAAAATACCGTTTAAAACATTGAATAATAATTATTTTTTAATGATAAACTAATGTTTATAAGACAAGGTTTTTATGCATAGCACAAAGGAAAACAAATTATTATAAGAATTAATTACTCGCCTGAAATATTCATACAAATTGAAAATATTTGGAATTGAACCCGCACCTTCTGATGTCCGGTCACGTGCTCTGGACCACTGAGCTTCGTCGGTTTATTCCCGACCCGCCAAATAATTCAATATGTACAAGTACTTCAATCGACAATTACTAATTATTATATTTTTTCACCTGTAAATAATTGTAATAATTTTTTATTCCTTAGTTCTATACATAAAAACCTTGTCTTATAAACATTAGTTTATCATTAAAAAATAATAAAATTTGACATGTAAAAATATTTCACCAACAAATGTAGATATAATATATCTGATCGCCATCTGGTGGGAAATTCAGCACTAACAAAGCATTTCCTACAAAAATAAATAAGTTAATAATTATTTCATTTGTATAATCAAATATACATGTCCTCCATGCAGTAAATGGTCATTAATGTCCGATTGAGAATACATGTTGACATCCGATTCAAGATGAAGGTGGTTAAGTGATTAAGATAGCGTGTTAACATGCAAAAAACAACAAAAATAATTACTTCGACCAATACTAACTAATTACCTCAACTACTTGCGTACATAGAACCACGTCCCTACACCAATTGGGTAGTCTGGGCTTACACCGGGCTACAAATACGAGATAGTCATTATTGATGGTGAGTAAATGTGTAAAATACAGTAAAAACGAGCACCCGCACTTAACGAAAATGTTATTTTTTTATTGGACTAGGAAATGATTAAAAATGTTTGATCTACGTCCCAGCATCTAGTAATTAGTCAATTCGACTTCAAAGTCAAATAAGTCATTGAATCTATTTATTCTTGCATGGCATTCGTCAGGAAGGCAATCAGAAATTATTGTATAACTTCCGCTAACAACGCTAAAAAACATGTGCAATATTTTTTTTAATATCGATTCTATTAATGATTCTATGCATGATTCTGTTATGAGGAATAAAGCAAGCATAAAAAATAAAGTTAAATTTAAAAAAATAACATTTAAAGTGTTGAAAATCGGGCTGAATTCTATAAAAATTCCAAAAATACAAATAATATTTTGATGATATCGGAGAGGTTAATAAAGATGAAGTCACTGTTTATCACACGATGTGATGTGGTAAAAATTTAATACGTAGCATTAATGGCATTCAACCCGACTAAATATCAACCTTTCATCAAGAAATTTCTTTCTTAATAAAAATTAAGTTCAACGAAGCTATGGTAATTAAATAACGTCTTAGAGGGGTATTGTCGTGTAATAAAAACCCACCTACCCATAAATAAATTATTCTTTAACTATACGCGTTATGTTTCGAACCAAACGCATATATTATATTTATAATATTGTGAAAAGAAATAAACGTTCCCGGAATGTTACGAAACCTATTCGATTCGGTTGGACACGGAGATATCAACTGCGTTGTTTTAACAACGTATCTAAGTAACGTTACTCAACTGTCAGCAGCTATACCCTTTTAAATACACCTATATAATTTTCGATTTTGTTTTCGCTGTTGTTCCTGGGGGGAAGTTTCAATCCTGAGTCAAACCAAAAAAATATATATATTTTAAGTACATCTTTCAATAAAAATGGATGTACTATTGTAAACACAAATTCTACCTCTGGTGCGTTGGAAAGAAACCACCATTTTACTTCACATTATTAATATACCTCATTGCTTCACGTTAGAACATTTCCAATCAAGCCTTGTCGCCTTTATTATTTTAGTCACCTGATGCTGACTTCAATGTCATGCTCTGTCGATGTGCTTTGTGCTTTGCAATTGAAGCAGTCTGCTCCGGGCGTCGTTTTGCCAATACGTCAAGTAGGCAAGAAGCCAAGGCGCTAATAATACTTAACAATGGAAGCGGGTATGGGTTCCACCGCCCCGGGAACTATTTATTGGATAACCAACACCTCTGACATTCCAGCAGGATTCCCTCGACTCATTGCACTGTATAGCAGTGGGAGGAATAGATTCATACATCAGTCACTACTGGACACGCTGATCCCCAATTTCTTACCCACCAGTCACACATTTTTCCTTTCCAGAACTTCCTCCGCTTCCTTTTCTTTAAAAGATACTCCACACCCCAAATGACATTGGTCCTGTTCCCAAATAGGCATTTTTTTCTCAGGACGTCTTCATGTGTGGAGAAAAAAAATAAAGAGCACTAACCCACTACACCTATTTGGGAATCTGGCCACTAACAATGAAAAGCGTACAGTTTGATCTCGATCCGGAGTGCCACGTCGTGACCCATCTGGAACCAATGTCAAACCAGAATCTATCCCACAGAATAACTTTGTACATAATATGTTCACTGTGCATCACCTTCCTTCCGCGTTCAAGGTGGCGCATAGCATAGTTTATATTTAATAGGAAGCATACGTCATACCCTACCCAATCCTGAAATTCACGATTCAAGGCAACTTGGAGATTTTTCAGAGGCAACCGGTTCCACGGACCAAACAACTTTTGATGAATTGCTTGAATTCAGCAACACGTAACATGAAATGGGTATGCTATAAGCACTTGTTATGGTGTTTATGCTGACCGTTCTGACGTCAGTAAACACAGTTTTATAAATAATGAAGTATTTTTCATGTGCAAATTCAGATTAGACGGCCTTTATGCCTAGCGAGAATCACCGGTGACGTTGTTATCCGGAGGTCAGAGGTTCGATTCCAGTGAAACCAAAACATGTTTTTTTGTGCAACAAATCAAGTGTTGCTACTAATTTCTTATTTGTGAGTTATTTATGTTTTTGTTGTGCTATGCTTAAACCTTGCACCAACTGCTGTACGAGTTCATATATTATTTAAAATGCATTTCTAGCTACGATTTTTTATTTCACTCAGAATATCATTTAAGCAAATTTTATTTAGGTGTTGCTCACCATTTTCGTGTTTTTATTTATTTATTTTATTTTATTTTAGGGAAATCTGTGTTCTGGTTTCGATAACAGTATATTTTTGTGTGTGTGCCGTGTGGGTTCTTACAAATCAATTCTGTTTAATAATTCTGGATAGTCAGTAATAGTAAGTCAGAAAATTGTCTACGTAGATTCAATGAATTAATTTTGAAAAATACGGTTGCATCCAGATAATTGATAATCAATCTTATTGAAAAGAGGCCTTAATATTTTATGTGTGTAATATACTTGAACCTGATATATCTCATTTGTTATGAATGGAGGGTTAAATAACGATTGCATAATACCGTTAAATTATTGTAACTATTAGATAGATTCTAACACTTATCATTTCGTACATTTTTATACAACTCAATCCCAAGAACTTGCGAGTACGATGTTGCATATAACCATTAGAGAGTTACTAACCTTTCATTATTCAACATTCAAGATGCAGTGTTAACCATTCATATCACCTAGATATAAAATAACTTGCCACTATACATTCCTGATCTATGTAATGTTGCCTATAACTATTAGTTAAACACTAAGATATTACTTCTACATATATACTTTGTAGATCCCATAGGTAAATGTAGGTATATATATACCTACACAACTATCATTTTGTTGCTCACTACCCTAGTTTACAGATTCAACATATATTAGTTGATTGTATAACTTACATTAGCAATAATTTGTAGTAAATACATATTTTATGGAAATACCAGTTAAAAGCAATATGGATCTTAAACTTAATAAATAAAGTATTTAATATCATGTCCTTAAACCAAATCCTTGAACCGAACGACGTAGATGTTAGGTAAGAGGTGAGTCCGCAGTGGCGTGCATACACTTTTAATCAGGGAAGGCACTGGAGGTTATCCAACCGCATAAACGCCCTGGTGTAACAGATGATTACTCCTTCAGGGTTCTCACAAGGACACTTTCCAAAAGGAATCTCGTTGGATGTGCACCAATTTACTGCTACGCTCAGGACAACACCGTTCACGAGGGTTATATTTTTGACAAGCTCCCGTTTACTTACGATGTCCGTACAGCTCGGGAAGTTTTCAAACAAAAAGATGACCACTATATAGAGAAGGTTCGTGCCTGGGTTAAGGCCAACTTGATCAGTTTCAACGTCTCAAAAACTCAAGCGTTTATGATTTCGGCAAATAGGGAAATCAATAACTGTCTGGTGCGATTTGATGGAAGCACCTTACCCGATAAAGACAGAAATGCACTTCCCGAGAAATGCACTCACACCTCCGGTGCACGTACGTGAAACTAGTAAAAACTACGTACACGAACGGAACACTCGTTCATAGTTGATGTTGGATTCATGAGAACGGGCCGCTTCTTGGACTCTTTTTTGAGTAAGATGGCTCATATTTGGAACGAGTTACCGCAATCTGTTTTTCCTCCTTCATATAATCCGGGCCTCATAAAAACCCACGTGAAGTGATTTTTCACGAAAACGGCATTGTATAAATCAACCAAATATTAATAATACATCGCTTCCTACAGTTGCTACCTTAACCCGCCTCTCAACGGTGAGGCGATATAGCTCCCCTGGCTTTACATTGTTCAGACAGGGGCGCTCTTGTGAGGTCTCACATAAAAAAAAAGTTGTAGGAAAAACAGCTAATGAAAATTGATATTAGTTTACCATCTTACTAACCATAGACGTAGCAAGTTTTCGCTAAAGAATGGCTAAGCTGCAGGCTTTAGCCGTCTTGTTTAGCCCATTCATTTTGTCATATTGAAAGCCAATTACTGGTTATCCAAAAATTCTAAGAAAGAAAGCCAACATAACATGTTTTATTTCATTTATAAAATTGTACTCATTATTAGAGGTACCAACGGATAGCACATACATTTGTGATTTGTACGTTTGTACTTTTTCAGCACAAACGAGAATTCTCTTAAATGCGTATGCGTTTTACTAGGGAGGTCGTAGAGGATTGTAGCTGCGATTAGTAGATGAATTGAAATTGTAGCTGAATCAATTGGCGTATTTTTTGAAGCGTAGAATATTTTTTTAAGTGAGTAAGGTATGTAGTGCGTATGTGCCTGTATGGAATGCACGCCTCTGGTGTTGTATGAGGTAAGTGGAAGTTACCTCAGGTAGGTCCAATTGGATTTGCGCAAATACCTTTGGTCGTGTCTGGATCAGAGACTTGGCGCCAGGTATCTGCTAAGGATAATGTTTCTGTCTGGATAAATCCAGTAAGAGTCAGAACGGACCAAGACGTAATATTATTCAGTTAATGTTCAGTTCAATTTATTACAGCTGTTTTAACTGGGCAAGTTTAAATATAGCTTGCACTTTGTTTGGTCAGCTTATAAAATTTGTGTAATATATTTATGTTTTATTTTTATTTAGGTGTAATTAAAATTAAAACCACATTTCAGACTCATGCGATGAAATTCAAAGTGGTTTATAAGTTCACATATGTTCTGAAGGAAAATACTTTTAGTCATCATCGATAGTGTAAGCCTAGGTTTACTACAGATTTTTTGAGATTATTATAGATTATTTTTTTTATAAAATAAAGACGTGTTTTTAAATATGAACTCTTTATCGTACGGACGATCCAAATAGTTTTAAAATTGGGCCTCAATCGCTTGGTCGATGGCCTCAACAAATAAATTAATTAACATTAAGATTTTTCAAAGGTTTTGAAAGTACCTAATCTCCTTCTAAAATTTTACGATATGATCGTAAAAAATAGTGCATTTCTATAATATTTGTGTGTAGTTGTACATTTTCCACAAATGTGTACATAACAGTGTCCATTGTGCGATTAGGTACCATTTGCAAAGTACTTACAAGTTAAAATTATTTTCCCACACGCGAACATCAATAGAATTCATTTAGATATTAATCATTTTTAAGAATTACAAAATGAGAGATAAAACCATGACACTAAAAATAATTTGCAGCCATTATTAAAATTCTCAAAGCAAAAGTATGAAAATGCTTCGAGAATTCTTGGAAGGACGGTGCAGAGGGTATTATAATTAACACATCCAAGCACCAGTGCTTTCGAAGGGAATCAAGGCGGAGAGCTAAAAATAACTTCGTCAAAGTATTCTTCGGATATGCATAATATTTACAAGAGATGTATTTGAAACGGCATGCAGAAAAGGTTTGTTTTCTTTATTTCTTTAATACATACAGATTACATAAGCTTATCAAGTTGTGTGGTAATAGTTATGAAACAAACATTCAATAAAAAAATCTTTTTAATATTTGTTTTCCAATTTGTTTGTGCCATGTAACATGTCAAATTGGAATGGCATGTCAAAGTTAATATGCAGAATGTTCGATCAATATTCAGTTATTGTTATGCCAGTCGAATCAGTGAGATAATTTTAACGTTTTAAGACAGTGAAATTAATGCTTTCTTCAACCTACTAAATAGAGATATTATTCATCTTAGGAGGTATTTTATACACCTATTGAATAATTTATTGATCAATTTTTTTTTTTATTATTTAACAAGCCCAATGTTTATTCTTGTTGATTCTAAGCGCATGGTTTCTAAGTGGAGATGTGAAATTCATGCACTACAAGGCTTGCCACAATGCCAAATTCGTCCAAAAATATCTTCAAGATATGCAAAATTCAAACGATCCCATGGCCTGGAAATAGCCCCGATATGAAACTTGTCGAAAATCAAGGGACAATTATGAAGAAAGAATTTAAAAATAAAAGATACAAACATATCAAGTTCAAGTATCAAGAGGAACTCATGGTATGCATCACAACCAAGAAATTTAAAAAAAAACAGCAGCTGCTAAAATTTGGTGCGGTATTCACATTAGAAAAAGAACATCAAATACCCATCGCAGAATAGGGTATATTCACTATTTATATTTTCATTATAATGAAAGGATATTTTGTTTATTTTTACATTGACGAATAAACTTTCTATAAAGATTTATAATGTGCCGTTTTCGATTTGTCTTCTAAACAACATGACCATTTTTAACCGGCCAACGTTGGCGACGGCGTTCACACGTTGGCGAGTTGGCGCCAACATTGGCCCGATGCATTGTGGACTGGGCCCTTAATATTGATTACTCTGACTTGACAGTTCGCAAAGCTCACGCTCTGGCTTAATAAGAAGGTACTTCCTATCAAACACGGCTACTACCTTGACAGGATTGACAGGACACGGAACACACCAACAAATTTACAGACCGATTATTATATAGACATAATTGCAAAGTAGCCGAGTCAACACTGGACTTCGCTACGCTCAGTCAAATTACAAGATATTCGACTCCGGAACGTTTTTATTATGATGAACGATATTTTGTTTCACATATGACCAAAGATTTTTTTTTCTTTTTCTTTTGGCCTAGAATAAAATATAACGTTTATACCCAAAATTGTGTGATGTGCGAAGTAATTGCCACAGGTACCTACTACCGCGTATGCACCTACATCACATTAACTATATAACGATATCAAATTTGCAAACGGTCTTGCCGTGTTAAAATGTTTTTAATTAATGAAATATAATTTTTATTTATGTATTACCATATAATAATACATAAATAAAAAAAACATTGAAATGCTTTGTGTTACTCTAAGTAATATCTTTACTAGCCAGTTGTTTCACAAAACTAAAACAACGACAGAACTCAAATAGAACCTTCAAAGAATTTTAAAATCAACATATAAATTTGATGAATTCTTCAAATTATGTGAAACAATCCGTCCTTAGTGACGGTGGTCTGACCGCCTTAGGCACGTTGGTTCCATCTAAGCCAGAGTTAAGTTAGCCTCTCAGAAGCAGGGCATACAGTACGAGAACTGCAGATATCGAAATCGTAGACATCTGCTAACCTCAGATTTTAATTTGGCAGCCATCTGATCTGGAGCCCCATATTATCTGAAAAAAACCCTGTTGACCACGTGCAGAAACCGGCAGTCCGTTCAATAGATTCTCTTATCTCGACAAACCGATTGCAATCTTTAAAACAAGGCAGGTGATAATGTTGTCCTTGTTCTATCGGTATTTCAATGGAAGATGCTCCGAGGAACGGGCGTCATTGATCCCTTTGGTATCTGTGCCGACAAACGCGCGCCCAACGTGTGTACACAGTTGAAATTTTCAACGACTCGTTCACGAGTTCAACAGCTCTACTGTAAAATGGTTTGCCGGCCTCCAAGTTTCCTCCCTCCTACTAATAGATTCAGATAAATAAACTTTATTGTGATTTGCAATAATAGAGCTGGCAATATTCGGAAAATAGTAAGAAGTAGATATATAAAAAAATGCAATAAAAAGCGCAAGCGAACAATAAATACAAATGTATTATAGTAATATTCCGAAACCAGATTATGATTATTATTAATATATATAGGCGATATATTATTTTTTATTACAACATATGTTGTTGTAGAAGAAAAATTAAAAAAAAAAAAAGTACAATTTTTTTTTTCTTTTTGTTGTACCTCATTATAACAATATCAAAAATGTCGTACTTTTCAATATTACCACTCTAAGTCTAGAACCGCCTCTGATAGGTACCTATATATGATATAATTAATCAAAAGTTATGTAAAATTCATTTAAAAAAATAAAACTTGTAATCACTGTTAAAGTTATCTCATAATCGTCTATTTGGAGGTTTGAAAGCTTTATAGTTATTCGGTTTTGATTTTAAACGGGGGGCTTAATGGTATGTTTGTCTTAATTCGGAGTACATAATTAATTATGAAAAAAAGCACTTCTGAGTAGAACATTTTGCAGTTGCTTCAAACAAGAACATAAATAAGTGACACTGACACGTACAATCGTACGAAAAAATGACACTTGGTCCGCACTGACAAGATAGTATTTATCAGTATGTTAAGCGGCTATGCTTTAACTCTAAATCCGATTGTGGGATAATCAAAATAGACAAACATAAAATAAGGCCAAGGATAATAAACTGGTTATCAATATAATAAAAACGTAAAATTTGGCAACTTGCATAAAATTCTGACAAGTTTTTAATAGTTTTGAAAGTGTAAGTACATATTATAAGTAGGAATAAGAAACGAACCGTGAAACTGATAACCTGTTATTTATTAGAGATAATTTAATAATCACAATATTTTAATATTGTGTGGCATGGATATTTGGTATGAACTTTAATTGAAGAAAACTTAGTTAGAAAAGTTTTTCAAGACATATGTGCTGATTTAAGTGATCGTTAGACCTCCGTAGTAAGAGTTCAAAAATAAGAAAAATATTTTTGAAAAGAATATGTATAAACACGAAAATTGTGAAAATATTTGAAAAAACAAGAATCGTTTAATATAGAGCAAAAGTCTCTCGACAAATGCATAAGTTGCATTAGATACACTGTGAATTGCTGCAAATTTATTCTATCGATAGAATTTCATATAATTTCTATTTCTGCTCTACGAATGTATTGACATTATCTTTAAAATAAGTTAGGAACTTGAAAACTTAAAGTGTTCAAGAGAAATGTGTCATAAATTGATAGAATTTAGGAATGCGGGGGCTTAAGTGAAAAAAATAACATGTAATTAAATTAATTTCTAAATTTCTGAATGTTACATTATGTTGTAAATAAAATGATCTTAAAATTGCGAACACTGAATTCAGGAATTTTTTTTAATAACTTAATTATTAAAACCTCAAATTGTAATATTTTGAATTATTGAAAACAATATTAGCGATTCTTAAACGTAAATTTGAAACAGAAAAATCATAAAAATATACGGTCGCATCTAGAACGTGAACCCAGGACCTTTGCCTTGAGCTAATCGGACCCGACTCCTTCGGTCATATTAAACTGTATCATATTTCGAATAAGAACGAACGAACATTTTTATTGGTTGCTATTTTCATGTAATTTATTCACTTAATTTTTTATGCTGCTAATCGTGTTGAAATTATGATGTTACATAAATGTATTCTAATACAATACTTTACAGGAAGGATACTTGGCAGGATTAGTACCTATATATTATACATAGTATTTTATAACAATAATTCATTTCTTCATATATAACCATGCTAATTGAAAAGGGGTACCTTATCATAAATCAACCCGTAAAATAATCTCGCATAAAAATAAACTGCGCTAGTTGATATTTTGAAACATCTCGATGACGGTAATTCGGTTGTGCAAAGAAAAAAAAAACACCTTCCTCTATTATCATTACTCAAAGCTGCTAAGCTCGAGATTTCAACTAAGCCGAGCTTAAAGAAACTGATGTACCGGGCCTTAGTGAAGGAGTAAAACATTGGTATCCGATTGGAAACTTAAACCTTAAAAGATTTTGGAAAATGTTAAAGATTCCAATATTCAGAAAATTCGTTCAACCGTACATACTCAGTTTTTAATTGTTCGGATTATAGAGACTATACTGTATTACATGTAAACAATTGCAAAAGTTTAAAGATATTGCGGTTTAATTCAATTAATAATCTTTGATTATTTTTTGATGTTAAGAAAATAGCTGGAGAAATTCTACTCTAAGACAAGATTCTCTAAGTGGTGTAAGACCGCCTTTCAGAATTGAAACTTTGCTTGGAATGGCTTTGGCCATGTTTGGTTTGACCAGATCTGAGTAGCCAGGTACTTCTCAACTTCCACAACTTCTGTCAACTTCTTCCACCCCCACTACCTTCAGCCTCATAATTCAAATAGTTAAGTGATTAAAATAAAATATAAAAATGGAACATGAAACCATCGTATTCTGTTTCTTTACGTCGAAGTTAAGCTAGTTATGTAGTAATAATATCTTGTCAACTGTGAATTCAGAGATTGTTTGCCATCACGACCGCCTACATAATATTCTATTTATTATAATTGGCAGATCGGGTAACATAAAACGTTTTTTCCTTATGCAAGCTTGTTTTGTGTTTGGTGTAGAAGTATAATGTAATTGTATATTTGAATTGAATGCTTAGGTATGTATAAATGTGTTGTAGGTACCTACATACTCACTTAAACACAATGGAATATGTAGCGTGTTAGATAAAATAGTATTTATTTTTTAAGTTGGTGGTGATAGTCACCGAGTTTAATGTATCTGTAATGAGAGTTAATTTATATTTTTTAATGTGTCATGTTGCACCATACATTATTTACATATTATAACAACGTCAATGGACACGACGTTAGAGCAACTTCGACATTTTATTGATTTTATTACAGAAACCAACAAATTTAATAATAATTGCGAAAAAACAGTAATGGCAAAATCATGACGTAATAGTATTTATACCGTATCCAACGTTAGATTAAAGTTTCGAATAATAATGCGAATATAATTCTATTATGAAAAAATAACGCATTTTTCAAACTTGAAAACGTTTCATTAAACTAAAAACCGTATTTGAATTCAGAAATTTGAAATTTAAATTGAAATCTAAATGACTATTCTATATAATATTTTGTTTTTACATCAAACGGCCTAGGTATGTGCAATAAAAACCTGATGACAAGTAATATTTTGTTTTTATGGCAAATATCGTAATATTGGATCATCATACGGCCTAGGCGTCAATATTATCAACACTTTTATTTAAGTTTTATTTCATTGTTAAATGATTTGGGCCTTTTATGTATTAGTAATGAATGGTATTTGATAGGAATCAATAGTAGGGTGTTTGGCGGTTTAGTGGATGACGTTGTTTGCAGTGTTTTTGTTAGCTAAAAACTTGCGTACATGTAACTAATTTATGTATTAAATAATTGGGTATTAACAAAATATCGCACATTTGGTAGATAGTAGTGCTATAGATTTAATTTACTTTGTTTTTAAAGTGTGTTTGTTTTTTTCTGAAAGTTCCGTTTGACATTCAGGGTTTTAGAAAATTAGATTTAGTTGAATCTTTTTCTGTGGTTGTCGTGTATTTTCTATTAACATATTCTACGAAACTTTATTTTTCCTTTTTTTCAAGCAGATATTGCACAATATTTACACTCATATTTTCATAATTTAATAACCATTTTGATACAATAAATATATATATATATATATATATATATATATGTAGAATAATGTTCTCGGTTTACCCGCGTAAACCGCGGGTAAACCGAGAACATTATTCTACATCTTACACCCGTGAAAACCTTAACCATAACATATATATATATATATATATATATATATATATATATATATATATATATATATATACATTTATAATATAAATAGCATAAAAAACACCCATAATTCGCTACATAATTTGATTTTCCTAACTGGGTACCTATTCTGAGGTATTTACGATTATTATATTTCCTTCTTGGTACGACGCTAGCTTGTGTTGTGTTGTAGTAAGTAATCTACGACTAATTATGCAATATTAAAGTTTAAAACTTTTGTATCCAAGGTCCGGTCAGTGGGTTTTGTATCGGGTTCCCAGCGAGGTGTCGTGAGTTCAATTCCTTGGCCGGTAAAGTCATCCACTACAAAAAACCACCGTTTTCCGCATAGCATGATAGTATTAGAATATTGTTAAATACAGTCAGTTTATTCATATCTAGGGAATGTTAGTATTTCTTATGTTATTCTAATTGTTTTTAGTGAATGTAGTTGATACATTATTTATATAATATTATTTCTATTGCTAATACGATCGAAGAGAGTATCATTCACTCTCGGACAATAATTAATATTGACTGAATTAATTACACGAATTCTAACGGCAGCGGTTGTGACGTACCGGTCGAACAAAGCGCGTCAACTTCGTCACAGTTTCTAGCTGAATATATTTCTGGCAGGCATTGGTTTTTCCAAACAACCTGTTTAAGGATATATCTGAAAATAATCCAAATATAATCCCAAAAATAACGTTTTGTGTATCAATAAGAATTTGCATAAGCTTGTGGCTGAATGAATTGCTGAATTTGAAATAACTTAACTATGTTGATGCGGATTAATGTTACTGGAACTAGAAGACACTGAAATAGATATACATATTTTATTTTTAGTGCTTTATAATGCAGTTATTGCATCGTTTTAATGAGCTTCGTTAAATACTGATCTTATCTAAAAACTAATCCTTTATTTTATTACCTACTAATATAATAAATCATTACAATTTCAAGGTTATTAGTTTAGCTTTTATTGTTTAATTGCGAAATTATATTATGTATTTCAAGATGAGTAGATAGTGCAAATGAAAAGAAAAGGTTAAAATAACTTTTTAAAGCAATTAATATCGTTTTCAACAGCGTTAAAGTTATACTAAGCTCGTTGTAATGGTCTCTACTCACGATTCGATTTGCAGGACAACTTGCTGGATAGCATGCTGAGATTTTGCAAATCGGATTTTGTGTCGGCAAAAACTCTAGCTGAATTATGATTATTCTTTATAAACAATGTTTTTATGCAAAGCACAAAGGATAACAAATTATTATAGAAAACGCAGATTCAAATTGAAATTTTTTACAGAGCATAAATGAATGCCGCCGACGGGAATACTAGCCACTATGCTATATATACTTATTTTAAACCGCCAAAAAATTCAATAAACATTATTATTTTACTCAATAAGTATTGCTTTTTAGATTTTTTCATCTGGAAACAACCAACTTTATATTTGTAGGAAAGGCATTGTTAAATACTAAATCTCCTACGAGGTGGCATCGAGATATAAATATCTTCATTTAATGTTTATATTAAATATTTTGACTTGTGAAATGTTTTATTTTTAAAGATAAACCTAAAAAGAGGAAAACAAATAATTATAAAGAATAATTATTAGCCTGAAGCAGCCTTATGAACTGAAAAAATCTAAACCGAAAAAAAAATCGAAAGATTTTTATTTATGTTATTAAATTATTAATAAAAATTACTAATATTTATAGTTTTTAAAAAAAGAATTATTATTGCCTTTGCCGGGACATCGGACTAATATTAATTTGGTTGGCAGTCAACATGCTAAATCAGATGGTGAGTATGGGGTTTAACTCATTATAAAAACCATAATGACCTTCAGATACAAAAACTCGCTAATTACACAATAAGTTCCTTTCTCCCATTCAAGAATAATACATGAAACCAGCGCCAGCGGTCTACTAACATTAATTTTAATACTTGTGAACTTTCTTTCGCATAACAAGACGGGGCGTCATAATAATATGAAATCAAGTGGAGCATTATTTTTACGGGAATTTTTGGTATCAAGTTCTATTCAAATACACGTGATGTAAACTTAATTTCTTTCAATTATTTAGACCTCCTATTTAGAGTCTGGAGTAACGAAACCAATTAGAATTAAACTGGCGCAAACGTCTGACTGTAATCAGACGGAATAGCTTAAAATTGGACAGGAGAATAAAACGTATTACAAAGACGGGACTTTTGCTATCAATCTATACCAGAACAACTGTGTACAATTTGAAATCTTAAGTTTGTAAAAATGTCATCGATTATCTTCTGGTCTCATTCATTGATTGCTTTGAGTCTTTTTCGATCATTAGAGTTTTCATCAGAAATGAATAACTCGATTTTGTTTACCGCTAATACGACCAGGATATACATTGCGACAACTCGTGTTTTCTTGCTTTAAAAAAGGTTACAAAATAAATACACATTTAAAATAAAGAATCATTATTGGTACCTACTTTGTCGCTTGTATGATATGATTTTCAATTTTTAAAATTAACTATTCATTGAACTTATAATAGAATAATTTATGAATAATTTTAAGCTTTGAGAATAAATGCAAATTCAACTTATGTACACATGCACCGACAACAGAATCCTATTCCTTGATAATATCTTGAGTCAATATTTTTTAACTAGTCTAACTTATTTAATAAAGTGCGTAGAAACAGTCGCGTGCATAGAAGGGATTGGACTTTTTTTTAGTTGTTTTTATTTTACATTTGTGTGAGGGGTGAGCAGGAACTCGGTGGTCAATGTGTATGAACTGTACCTAAACAATACTCTTCCCATCAATCCGGACACTCCTGCCAAGTCACCAAAAGTAACGAACCACTTGAGGTGACCTACGGCAGGGGTTTTGGTTAACCAATAAATGATTCCCGGGGCTGCGGTACCCATACCCGCCTCCAAAATTGAAGTCTGAACCTGTGACCTCTAGACCACTTTTTTACTTTGCTGTACAGTTGTATTTTTATTAAATAAAATAAAACCAATAAAGAACTAATAATTTTATTAGCTTTTATCGCCCATCAATTAATTATATCCGTTGGGAGATATAAATACATTTTTCCTTATGGAGCCTTTGGAAAATTTGGGACCATCAGTCATTTTTTACAATAAATTTTTTATTGTTATTTCAAACGCTCATGATGGAGAATACGTAGTAAGATAACATTTGTTACGTTGATCTGTACAGGAATGCTTCGACAATTTGAAGATTCCAGAGCTAAAACAGAGCTAAGATTCTACCATACCTACATTTTTCGCCATATAATATCTAAGCCAATACACTTGCTAGATATAAAATGACGTTTAAAATATATGAATATGCAGGTATTAATAATTTTTGTCGGATTTTATATGTTTTTCGTGAATTGTCCCTGAAGTAATTCTTTACATATATAATAAATAGAGCTGTACAATTATTCAAGTTGTTATTTCAACCGTACTTCGTAGTACGTATTATAATTATAAATAGAACCGCTTGAGCGCAATCGCCTAATCAGTTTAATCGCAGATAATAATTCTGTGGCTTGCTTCTAAAAGAGGCTATGTCTTTCGATATATATTTTTTCTGCGATTTCTCTTCAAAATTGGGATATATTACGAATTCTAAAAGAGTAATTTCAATTTCTACATATTATTTTTTGGGCATAGGTAGTCCTCGTGAAATTTTGAAAGCTGACAATGGCCTTTTTACGAGCAAGCCACAGTATTATTCAGATTATGATCAGAAGCACCGACTTTATCCAAAACCACCTCAACCCAGGCCGGAACACATCAAATCGGCCTCTTGACTTCAAAAATATATTTTTTTAAATTAATTTTAATTAACTAACAGTCACGCCGTTTTTGTGGTGGTATTCAAAGAGTACCCCAACAATCAACTCTGTATTCGTACACACTACTTGTTTCATTCATATTCATACATCGTCTCGTACATACCCTTCTATTATTCTTACTCTTGACATTGCTTGACTCAATAGTTAGTAGTTGATTCAATTTACATTTATTTATTAAAATATCAATATATTCAGTAAACAGAAATGCATAAAATTGCTGTTTAAGAAGGATCCCATAGAATTTAAGAGGCCGAATTGAATCGATTTCTCGACCTGGGTAGATTGAGTTTCGTTTTTAACGCATGCGCATTATAGGCTCTCATAAACAGGCCAATTAGCCAAATTCCGGTGTTCGAAAAATCAATTACCCAAATACCGGTTTCGGTTGCCTAACCCAACAGTGCAATCCAAACACCGAGCACACATACTAATGTTTCCGTGTTTTGATTGTATCAGCAGTGTCAACAAGTGGTCTGTAAAAATGATTTAATTAATGAATTTTGTTTCTGGTTTAAACGATCGTTTGTCAAAATTAATCTGTCGCAAAACGGTGGTTTCCGTGTCGGGTGTTCGAGTGTCTCGGGTGATGTATAGCAAAACTACATTGTTTTAAATCAAAATATCAAATTGCATGAAGAATTGAAAATTGAGAATATTATTTTTTTTTTAAGTTTTGCACCTTCATTATATAGGGTGTTCGGGGCTAAAGTGCGCTAACTTCGGAGGGGGGGGGGGGGGGGGGTTATTCCCATTTTTCAACAATTCAACCTTTTCACCTATAAACTACCTTAAAAAGTTGGAATTTCGATAAAAGTTATCTATCTTTTTTACTTCTATCGTCATATAGAATCACCTCCAGAAGCTGACGCACTCGGACTCCCAGTATGTATCCATAGGGACATTTAAACGGTAACAATATTTAACACATATTATTAGAATATATTTGTAATATCTATTTTATTACTTATTAATTTATATTTTATTACTATAGGTACAAAAAACATGCTACGACCTATTTATATACAATACAAAAAAAATCGGAGCACCTAATAGAGGTACGACCATGTAATAATTTTTTCAATAAATCTTATGGGCACTGACTTCTTAACTGGATAATTAATGTTATTGGAATTTTTTTATATTGAAAATATATGAGAATGAAATAACAAAAACCTCTTTGCATCTCACCTGTTCGTAAATTTGTTTGTGTGTTCCGTATCCGGTCAATCAAGATGGTAGCCGTGTTTGATAAAACCTTTTATTCCGCCAGAGCGCACGAGCGTTGCGACTGTAGCGAGCTCGAGCCGGAGTAGACAACATTACGCGAAGTCCACCTATATTTAAAGAACTTCTAGTTTTGAACGGTTTGTGTTGCTTTTTTTACTATTTTATTTATAATATAAAACTTTTTGTCAACGTTTCCCTACACATTAACTTACGTATCTGTACCCAAAAATATATATAATAATTATATTATTTTTCATTCATGTTTTTAAACTATTTATCTAAAAAATTATATTTCTTTGTTTGTCCACTATAGACTCAAAAACTAGCGGATCGATTTCACTGAAAATTTCAAAGTTTGTTTTTATTATTTGCCATATGAAACTACATTAACTAGATGGTAGAAACGCCCGAGGAAGAAATGGTACGATCAAATAAATAACTGCTTAAGGCGATGCAATACGTAGTAATTCAAAATCATGTGTTTTTTATATGAAAATTTTGTCGCCTAGAAATGTTTCAGATGCTTTAATTAAATACTGCGAGTAGAATACATCTTGGCCTTTGAAAGAATCGAGTATTTTTTAGATAAGTCTTTTTATAAGCCCAGAAAAAAATAATGTATAAGGCCTATGTAAACTGCTTTAAAGTTCAAAATCTCCTACTTACAAACCCATTTTCGGTTATGGTTTTATTGTTAAATGTGGAGATTTAAGTTATTTATAAAATGATCGCAAAACATTTAAATATTTGTGCCTGAACATCCACAAAATAAAATAAAAAACAATTTTTGGCCGTGTTTTTTTCTTGCATTAATCAAAACAGATGGATGGTGTTAAGCGGAAATTTAAGCCTTATCAAGGTGTGTTATTGATGACGGCTGGATTCAAAATATTACACGACGTAGTGCATCGCCTTAAGTGTCGTAAAATGTGGCATATGTGATGAAGATGATTTTTAAAAAAGTGTGGGGGTAGAATGAATGATATCGAAGGGAATGGTATAAGAGGAAGACGTGGCACAACCAAGTCAAACAAATACTTAAAAAGTAAACTTATTCAATCATTTAGAATAATATTATTTCCACCTTAAAATTGAACCCAGTTTTCAGGCAAAAAATTCACAACGGGAAAATCGTCTATAAAGTTTTGAATTTGTTTTTATGGTAAACATGTCAGTTCGTGTTCTTTGAGAAACATATTATCAAATATATTAAAAAGGTCAAAACACCCGATTCATGATTTATGGCAGTGTAGAGGAGGATCTTTGTGCTCGTTTGTGTTGTTGAGTTAAAAGGCACCATTGGTATCGGTGGCAAGACATGATGACAGCGGCGTGGCTCGCTGACCCCAAGGACAAAGTTACTAGATATTACCAGTTTCATTCAGAAAGATTGCGGATCGACATGCGTTCGGCGCGCTGGGGGGATCGCTCGCCCTTATTTCCAATTTTAACCATGCATACCGCAGATGGCTTTGTTGTGACCTCTCAGTCTTCAACGTAAATTACGCATTTAACTGCAAGAGAGGTGGACTGCGACTAACTGCGACTGGACCGTACTAAATGTAGCGTGTTTCAAATGTTGACTGCGTTTAACGAAATCACTACTTACAATCAGTTAAAAACTATGAAACATTTCAATATTAGTGTGGTTTTGACGGAAAACCAAAAAAAAATCATAATATAAGGCTCCGTAGCCCATGATAGAAAGTGTCATGAAAATTTTGACAATTTTATAATGGAAACTAACATCTTCGCCGACTTTTTGCCATTAAAAAATGGAAATACTTGTTAAATTGTTTATTGTGATGAAGATAATGAAATAGATCAAATCTGACGTCAAATACTTGCAAAATACTCACATTATTATGATAATTAGGTGGTAACATAATGCATTATTATAAGTCCACGTGCTGAAAAGGTTTATTTATTCTTACACAAGAAGAATCGGACAAACATTCGAGCATACGAAATAACGCAGATATTTTAACGTTTTTTTAATGGCCAGTTTTAATCACAACTGGCACGAATAATTATATACAGACGGAAACGCCTCGAGCGAAAGGCATTTATGAAGTAGACAGATTAGCAACTGCATAGATTTATTTTATTATTGTTTTACTAAATAACTGCGTTTTACAAACGGTCGTTAAAATAATCCATTATTTACGAAATATTGTTTTGATAAACGAGTAACATATTACTAGAGAATTTATTTTATTGTTTTTTGACTCAATGCATTTAAACTGAAACATCATTGTTTAATAAAACGAATATTGGAGACGTAAATTAAATAGATTTACCTTTAGACTTGTAGAGAATGGTTAGCAGAAGATTTCGTTGTTAAAATCCGTTTTATTAAGAATATGTTTTACCCGATTTCGCATCGGATTAGTATGAGATCAAATCAATGAAAAATATTGCACTTGATACGATTTTAGATTTTTGCGGCCAAAAGTATCGCAGATTAATAGAAGTATAAAAGATTGTACAAATCCAAAGTGAAGCAGAAAAAACTGTATATTGATGAGCTCTGGGTGTATTGATGAGTTTCATTATTAAATTTGCTTAACCTTTTTCAGTTCGTAAAATCATTTCGAAAATATTCATTTAGGTACCTAAGAGGAAGTAGCTTCCACTGTTTCACAACGGTTCACACTTTTTTTAAACAATTACAGGAAGAAATAATTAAATTCTAAATTTTTAGAAATAAAAAAGACATTTCATTTACGGAACCCATGTTGAAAACCGCTGCTCTAGGTTAGTCCTTGCCTTGGAGTATAATATTATGCCTACGAGTTATTTGTAACCAATGGATGTTAATTGTTGTTATTCCGATAAAACTAAGTTTATTTTATTTTGTATACAGGGGAGATGTGTCCTGATGATGAATATTGTAACTCTGTCCAAAATGTTGGCTAAATAAAATACTATTTTCGTAAAAGTTAATCACTATGATCTACGTGATTTGTACAAAATGATCGTTTAAAGTACTAGACACTTAGACATAAAAATTGTTATCGTGTTCACAACAAATTTTAATACTTTTTCTAAATACACATATATATTTTTTTAATGTTTTCTTATTTTTGAATATTGTACTATATTTCGTGCTTTGACAATTAATAGATTTGATTTGATCGAATGTGATCCCAACCGCATACAAGAAGTTCACATTTTATAGAGTTTCAAGCGAAAATGGGACTTTAATTATGTAGGTACATTTTTTTTTACTCTTTAGGTATATGAATGGGTTCAGAATTTATATACTGGACATGTAAATATTAAACGAGTTAAATAATACATCTGGAAACATTGCTTCTATACCTGTAAGGGACTAATAGATAAGAAAACTGTTCACAAGCAGAAAAAAAATCAGTATTTTTCGGTCCTGGTGGCTAACCCAAAATTAGGAACCTAAATTAGTAGTCGTTGAGTGCAAAATTCAAACCAATCAACAAAGAGTTCAACATTTAGAGATAAACTGAATAATTTAAATTAGGTTGAAACAGTTTTAAAAGTTATTTTTGTCTTAAAGTTTGAGTGGCTAGCCGTGTTGAAAAATACCCGACCAGAAAACAACACAGTGCATTATAGTTGAAATTGAGTAGACAGGAGTGGTGAAAAACTTGTGTGAAAAAAAGTGGAATTATATTAGATTAAAAAATAATCTTTAACAAGCATGCTTAGTAGGTATACACAAAAGAATATTGGGAAGAAGTACCCTGCCTTTACGCTGCACAGACAGGAGCGGACTTTGAAGGAGTCACATAAAAAAATTAAAAAAAGCAATGTAAAATGTAATAGTTAGTAATTAGTAAGTAAAAAAATAAACCATATTTTTACTCATAAAATAATGTTTACGAGACAAACTTTTTATGCATAGCAAAAAAGATAACACATTATTTTTAAGCAATAATTATTAGCCTGAAACTTCTATATAAATTGAAAAAATCTTCCGAGAAAAAATACATGCCGCCGACGGGGATTGAACCCGCAGCCGTCGATTGCCGGTCAGGTGCTGTAAAAATTGTTGGCTTATTCAAAACCCGCCAAATTATTCAATATTTACTGGTATTTTTAATTCAACAATTATTGCTTATTAGAATTATATCTATTTATTGCTTATTAATATTTTTTTATATTGAAACTGTGGCCGGTCGGTAGCCGAGTTGACATAGCGTTTGGATTCCACCCAGACGTAGTGTGTTCAATTCCTCGGCTGGCTAAGTCCTCTATCACAACACAAACAACATTTTCCGCTTACTGTGTTGGTAGTAGGAGATTTTCAAATATTGTCAGGTTATTCGTAACCCGGGAATGTTTGACTTTCTTTTTTTAAAAAAAAAATAAAAGTGTGGGAACATTTTCAATAGCCCTGAGTCAGCGAGATAATGGTGTCCAAAATTAGGTGAAAGAGATGATGACGATGGGAAGAGTCGCATTAGGTCAGTAAACATACCTAAAGCCAATTCCAGCAATATCACAAGGGCGATACCGAGATTATCCATCATTCTGGACTGTAGTGGGTTACAGAACCCATAAAGTTCTTAACATTTAAAGAATATGCATTTCAGTGTGTAAATAATATACGTGTTTATTCAACGTTCTCCGCAGGCACACACATGTTGTGCCATTTATTTATCTTTGTGCTACGTTTTTTCAGGTGGTGTTGAGATTTCAGCGAAAAATACATCAATGTGTTTTTTATATATAATATGTAGATGTTGACTGTTCACGACAAATAAAAAAAAATGCCCAGGATTGTGGTTTTATTAACAAAATGGTTTATTGCTCTGAAGTCATCCAAGTATTACGCATCGCCTTATTTTAAATGGCTGTTTTTCTATTGTTTTCCTATATATTTTCTTGTTACTTAGTCTGTAATGAGTTTCTGGTAAGTTTAAATTCAATAATATTATAAGATTCTGTTAAGTTTTTATTTTTAAACAAGTTCTGCTGTTTATATATTATTTCTATTTATATCTACAAAAAAATAAAATAAATATACTTTTAAACCACCTTTCTTCTGAAATATACATTTTTCATTTAAACTTCAGTAAGTACTTTAAGAGGTTAATACATATTTTTTAACATAAGGCTGCGAACTGATTGATGTAATGTGAATTATGTTTTCAATTTGTGTTCACATTGTGTGAAATTTTATTTCATTTGCCGTAAAACATAAAAAAATTAAAAGCACATAATAGTAAGTATAGAAATATATTTAAAAAATTAGAAAGAGAGAGACAGAGAAAGAAAGAATGTGTCGTTTGGCGGCGTCGGTATGTTACACATTTACAGTGTTATTTCGAGATTGATGAAATTTTACACACTTGATCTTAAAGACAAGAAGAAGGTGACTGTCTACATGAGATTTCGAATAATCACCCCTTTTACCATTATTCAAAGCAGAATGTAGAAACTTCTTGATCACACTTGACGCTTCAAATAAGATGAAAATACTGTATACTGATTTAGAAGAACTCTGATAAAAAAATTAAAAATTAAATTAAAAATAGATAAAACTGAATGGTGTGAAAACAGATATTATAAGTGCCACTACCCTATACCTTTATACAAAAATAAACATGGTTATTTGAAAAATTAAAATATTTTTCATACCTAAATTTTTTTTTTACATAATGTAATATGTTGTTATGAAACAATAAACAGGGACATATTAATATCCAAATTAAAATGTATGGGAATAGTTAGCAAATAACTAGAATGGTATTAAGGACTACCTGAAAAACAGAAAACAAAAAAACAAGTTTGGAGACGCCATATCTTAGGAACAGCCAGTGAACCTAGGAGTCCCACAGGGATCTGTATTGGGGCCATTACAATTTATATTATATATCAACGATATAGCGCAGTGATTAAAATACTATTTTATCAAAATGTTTGCAGATGATACGCTTTTATATTTAACGGGAAATAATTTTGAAAAAGTTATGCTCAAAATACAGTACGACCTGTATCAAATATCTATGTGGTTAAAGATAAACAAATGAAAACTAAATGTTACACAAAGTATATACATGGTAATAGGTCAAAAATTCAACGGGCTCAATATAAATATTATAGACAACGTGAAAATAGAGGAAATCAAATACTTGGGCATTATAATAGACCATCGACTCAAATTACCTCTAACTTTGAATTGTTAGCTAAGAAAATGGCCAAAAAAATATTTCTTTAAGAAGAATAAAGAATAAATTAGATGTAAATACAAGTAAATTACTTTATAATAGAATAGTAGTGTCTCTAGTGTCCTTTTTTATGCAATCAAACACAGATAAAGAAATTGAAAATAATTCAAAATAGAGGTATGCGAGCAGTATTGAATTGTAATAGGTATTCTAAGATATTTCTGGTATTATAAAATTAAAATTCAATAGAAATTCTAAACTTTCTAGCCCATGATTGAAATGAAGTGCCGAGAAGAAAAAAAATCGTTTTCGCTGACATAGATTTCCAGACAAATAAGTTGTGCAATTTTTTTAATGCATCCAGAGCTCACCGTTCCAAGCTGTTAGATGCCGCAAAAATTGGATTTTCAGCCAATTACTAAGGTATAAAAACTTGTTCAACTCTTTAATTATTTGATGTCAATTAAATCCGGGGCGACACTGGTTACAAAGCTAATTTCCATTGTAAGAGAGTTCCCGCCTAGTGACTTGGAAGAGTTGATTAAAACTTGTAATGTTATCGTGACAAAATTACTTCCAAGTGTAGTTTGTAGGTAATCTAAAATAATTTCTCAAAGATGTTGTGTTCATAAAAACACTTCCGTTGTTTTGAAGTCAGTAAGGCATAATCTCAATAATTTGCAGTTCTCACGTAAAATATGTGTTATAATCCGCAATGATTTATAATAATAATAATCCTTAATCGTAGGCAGTGATAATGCTTATGCTTATAAATAGCTATTTACACGTTACGAGCAAAATGAACTCATTTAACTCACTATTCTAATCTATTTAGTTCTGATGTTATTTGATTGCGCCGAGACTAATGAAGTGGTGGCTTCTGGTGAAACAAACACGAGAATATTACCAAAGTGGTATCTAATAATAGAATCGTCTTTGTAAAAGACCAGCATTCAGAATCGAAACGTCGCTTGAAATAGCTTTCGCCCAGTTAGCAATAGCCAGGTATTTCCCAACATTCGTCTTACCCTTTTACTTCTCTATCCCACTCGCACGCAACCTCGCAACATAACCCATACTGAGATGACAAATAACCACTGCCTCCGGACATAACGGGAGGAATTGGTACTAAAGAATCGTAAACCTTTTTATTGATATCAGATTTTAGATAGATGTTGATCACACTTCTAAAGTTTACGTGTTCAATGTACGAAAAATTAAAATAATTACATTATGTTTGATCTTACGTTTTTACGGACATTATGATTATTTGAAATAATTGTTCTACATCTGCAGCAAATCACGAACGGTAACGAGTCAAAGTCATTCCACTCGAACAACGAGTGGTTCGACCGGCTCGTTGTTCGAGTGGAATGGCGTATGTAAGTATGTACCTTCGACGATACTCAAGAATGAGAATGTCGACCAATGTATGTAATTTCGACAGTGATTGCGAGCGGCCTGGATTGGAGAATCGATACCCTGATATCGTAATTATCTCCTTGTAAAAAGTAACTTTTTTTCATACGACGCCGTCGAAGCTGGCTCACTCACTTCGCTTTTTTTTATTTGAGGTCGTTACGTCGGTACAGAAATACCTGAGATAATATGGATAAGTAATACCACGATTACTGGCATAAAAATGCACGGACAGCTCGACCAGTTCGGTAAATTAATGTACGCGCCCCGTCGCGCCGCAAAGATGGGGTTACCTTTCTTACGGAGTTATTTTTTGTAGGCTTTAGAGCGTCGAAAAGGCGTACCAATGACGTTGTTGTTATTGCATCAGATTTTAACACGCTTTATTACATTACTAAAATTAATTTGTGAATTGTTTAATTTACTCTTATCAATATTGTACACTAAAAACGAAAAAAATAAAAGTAGTTCTATCTCCTTTTGTATTACAGTAAGATAGAAAATGGGAACGAGAAGACAAAGATGATGAGGGAAGATGAAGGTTGAGATGTGATTGTTTTTTGTTTAGTATTCCGAATATGTGAATACCAACCGAACAAGAGTCCCAACTTTTCAAACTATTCAGATCCTGTAAGACAAAGCATGTGGATGCTTTTATCAAATTGTGTTTATGTCATCGTTGTTACAACTGTAAATTACGGAAACTTAAATTTTATTTTCTAATTAAACCTTCGCACACAAATGAAGAAAATTTCGGGAATCCCGTCATATCGTTTCCACGCTAAACATTACTACCTAAAACTACATTAATTAATCTATTGATTTCCTCTCATAACACCATAATACTCACCAAAGTAAAAAAGTTTAAATTTAAATGTAGCATTGTATAAGGTATCTAGATTTCGGCGGCTGCGTCCTAATTCTATTTTTTTATTGCAAAACTATCAAAAAATACGAAACTTGTTAAAATGTTATTTCAAAACTCAATAAATTTAACAATTTGGAATTGTTAAATTTAATAATAAAAAATAAAAATTCATCCAAAGTTTCTATTCTGGACGGTGGGTTCTCACAAGGGCGATACTAAGAGAATCTAAATAGATAAATAATTATTAGTGAATACTCTATCAAACCATATTTCCAATATATAACCGTTTTCCAATACAATTATTGTTTTAAGCTAGGTACAGCATAAAACATCGTAGTGATTCCATATTTTAAATGTAGGCAATACCCATACATTATAATCATATCGTTGAATAAATTTATCTTCCTGAGCAATGTGCTCCAATGCCGAATATGCCAATAACAATTGCGAATGTTACCTTGTACGTCGCAAAAATATTTTTTGTTGCTAATTAGCAAATCGTACATTAATTTTTTAACAAACATTTAAGAGATTAATTTCGAAACACGAGTGTTATTAATTGAATGCCTACATATTGATTAGCATAATTCTGTATGAAATCGAAAGGGGTTCGATAAGTTAACTAACTTTATATTTTTTTTTATTTTTTTTTTTTTTTTTATATTTACTCCACACAGGAGGCCCTGAAGAAAATAATTTCCCTCAGGGCCTATGTCATCTTTGGGGATGCTGTGTGGAGGGTCTTTTTGTGGAGAGGAAGGAGTGAACATGGGTCTTGAAGAGTCCCATGTTGTAGGAGGGAGGAAACACAGAGGCCGGCAGTTCGTTCCACAGCCGAGCTGTTGAACTTAAGAACGAATCGTAGAAGCGACCCGTTCTCATGTGACAAGTGTCAACTGTGTACAAATGTTGGGCGCGCGTTTGGCGTGTATCCCGACTACGCACCGGCGCCGAAGGGATCAATGACGCTAGTTCCTCAGAGCATCTTCCATTGTAATACCGATAGAACAAGGACAGCATACCTACCCGACGTCTGTGCTCTAAAGATTGCAGTCCGTTTGTTAAGATTGGGGAATCTATCAAACGGACCGCCCGTTTCTGCACAGAGTCAAGGGTTTTTTTCAGGTATTTTGGGGCTCCAGACCAGAGATGGCTGCCAAATTCGACAGTAGGGCGCACTTGCGATTTGTACAGGGTGAGCAGTTGTGTACTATTAAAGTATCTGCGGGCCCTGTACAGTACGCCCAGCTTCTGAGAGGCCAACTTTACTCTGGCTTCGATGGAGCCCCCGTACCTGAGCTGGTCACTTATAGTTACACCAAGCATATCAATGGAAGGCCTGTTCGGAAGATTGCTTCCGTTGAAGGAGACTAGATTATCATTTGGATCCCTTTTAGACGTAATCAGACAGGATTGGGTCTTTGAAACATTAAATTCGACGAGATTATTTTTACCCCAGGAGGAAATACTCTCGAGATAACCGTCCATTCTCTGCTTCAAAGCCCTCCGAGCCGTTGGAGTTTGTGTGCCCTTTGGGGGCTTGTCAAACAAAAAGCTATCATGAACTGTACTATATTAGTTGGTTCAAGAATTCATTTTATGATGTCATAATTCAAGATTTTGCAAGACTTGTGCATTTGTTTCGTGCTTAAGTGTTATGTATATCATAAATTTTTGTTAAATTTGTTAATATTTCAATTCTACGAAGACAGAAGTTTTGTGTAAGCATTCCGTTTTTCATCTTGTAGAGCCATGAAATATGCTTTACAAGATTAAAAAAAAAGTCAATACGATGAGTGACATTATTTGTTAGCCTCTGGGATGCTTTCAAATGTAAATAAGCTGATCTTAACACTCGGTTCTCAGAACATTCTGCTTTGAAAACATACTGTCAAAATGATATTTCACTTTGACAGACAATGCAACGACTGGAAGATTGGTTTTGCCGAGAGATTTAGTTTTACACATAACATTCACTGTGTATGAAATATTACAGTATAAAATCTGTTAACATTTTCCTGTTTGAATTTTAGGGTTTTTTCAACAATCATAATTTACATAATTTCCATCATGAACTAGATACTGAGTTTTGAAATAACATAAAAGTTGTTTCGTATTTTTCGATAGTTTTGCTATAAAAAACCAATTAGAATTAGGACGCAGCCGCCAAAATTTAGATACCTTATACAAAGCTATATTTAAATTTTAAACATTTTTCTTTGGTGGGTATTATGGCGTTATGAGAGGAAATACATAGTTTAATTAATGTATTTGTAGTTAGTAATGTGTAGCGTGGAAACGATATGACGGGATTCCCGAAATTTTCTTTATTTGTGTGTGAAGGTTTAATTAGAAAATAAAAATTAAGTTTTTGTAATTTACAGTTGTAACGACGATGACATAAACACAATTTGATAAAAGCATCCACAGCTTAACCAATATTTAATTGAACAATATGCAACTGAAAAATATCTCTCGCTGCTCTGCGAATGCAAATATTTTCAAACGAAGAAGGCGTGAAAATTGTCAAATATGCTACTTCATTGTTCAGAATCGTTTCAACCGAGACGAGGCGTGTGATTTAGAACAAATGAATAAACAAACTAGTGGCAAACATTGAGTTGAACATAAAAGTTTCATGATTTTTTCCAAACCAACATTGGCAAACACATAAGTGCTCGTTTCTAGTAACTGCACTACTCAAACATTTCTATTTATTGGGGATCTTTCAGTATTAATTGCTTCCAGATTAGACATTGGGGAGAGCCCAATTGATATAAAAATCACTTCATAGTGATTACGTTATTACATTCATACGGTGTTTTTATTACAAATTTTACAAAGATTGTACAATTTCCAATTACAATTATTACTAATAAAAAATGCCTTTAACTGGCTGCATAAGATCTGAGATCATAGCCCTTTGGAAAACTCCAAAGACTGACGCATGCGCCTGATGCGCCATGCGCATGTATTTCACGGAAAAATGATTTGTGATTTGTAATATGCATGTAAATACAAAATCCTAAAAAAACCTTCATATACTGTGCCAAAATGCATCAAAAATGTCAAATTTTTTTGGTTACCCTCCGGGAATTATTACTATAATTTTTAATTGTATTAAACGAGATATAAGATGAAGTGATAAATTTATTGAAAATTCTTTATTAAATAGGACAGTGCATTTTGAATTATGATTTCTGTGAAGTTTTTCGACGTTTTGTCGCATATTAAAATATTGCACTTTTGAAATAAAAAAAATTAAAAAAAAAAGTAATTTTATCTAGTTTCTAAAATAGTATTTTTACGACATTTAAATATATAACACTAGAATATCTTGGACAAATTTCAAAACTCCATGAAAAATGATAATATTTCAATTGCAGACAACCCCCCGTTGACTGGATAAGCAATGTATATATCTTATGTATCTTTCCAAGAACTATTTAATGCTCGTTTCTATTCTACGTTTCAATTAGTAAGGTTTTCACACACACGATCATAACCGAAGTAAATAAATGCTACAATGTGTAATGTAAAAAGTTATTCGAGATGGTACTGAATTTGAGGTATAAAAGGAAAATGCCCGTCTCCTTAGATCTGGTATGCTAACTTTTAATTTCCATTTCTCTCGCAGAGGGTATTTTTACATTGGAAAGAAATGCAAGCACTCACGCCACTACATCTTAATTTTATGTATTGAATAGTTCCATTTCCACTGATTATTGAAACCATTAATTCTGAGACTGGTTATAACCACTCGAGCGATTTTTGGCATAATTTGCCAAGCTTGCGAAAACGTTTTAAGTGATCATTTTCTATAATGTGCCAGATTTATAAAACCTAAAAATATAAACGGTGAAATCTAGGTGGATTTGTTGGCTTTTATTCGCAGTAAGCAATTTTATATATTTTACAATAAAAGATATAAATTTGTTTTAGACCACTTTAAGGGAATTTATTGTACCATCTATCACAGAATTGTATAAGAGAATCGCCTTATATCAAATTTATAAATAATATTTTAAACATAAAATTCACCCCTCAGATAGAATTAGCAATAGATTCAAAACTAATGGCTTAATAGCCATTCCTCTGCTTAGAACGACCACAGCTCAGCACCACTATACATATTCAGGTGTGAGATGGTACAATATATTACTGTCCAAAAATAAAATTAGTGCAACCGAAACTGTGAATTATGAACAATTCAAAAAGTTAATTAAGTCCCTAAAATTGGATAATGATATATTGTATCCCTAATTTTCTTACACTTACTCAATCTGTAAAAAAAAAAATATTTTTTAATTGTCTTTAAAAAATATTTTTCTAATTTGTGTACCTGATATATTGTACCCTTAATTTTCTTACGCTTACTCAATCTGTAAAAAAATATATATATTTTGATTGTCTTTAAAAAACTATTTCTCTAATTTGTGTACCTGATATATTGTACCCTTAATTTCCTCACGCTTACTTAATCTGTAAAAAAATATATTATTTTAATTATCTTTAAAAACAAACTTTTCTAATTTGTGTACCTATGTTAATATTATGTTTGTATTTATATCATAAGTTTTTGATTATTGTTTAAAAAATCATTAAAACTAAAGGTAAATACTCCTTCCATAAATACGAGCTCCTGGAGCTCAACTTATGGAGTAGTAGAATAATAACGAAAAAAATATATATAAGTCAGCATATTGTTATCATTTGTAATGTTAAATAATTTAAAACAGCTTTTAATATTCTCCTGACGAAGGAAGGGTGCTTCCGAAACCGGTAGAATGCAATTAAAATTAAAGTGGTCTAAAACAAATTTATATCTTTTATTGTAAATTATGACGAGCCACAAAGTAAATGCTTATTACAAATATGTAATTTTATATATTTCCATGAAAATATTTTGAGGAAAGGTATTAATCAAATAGTATGGTAAAGCCAATCGCTCGAGTGGATGTGTCTCCGATGTATAATAATGCATTTAATAAATTTTCTCTTCATATTTCCAGCTACATTCTGCCTATCACTGTAAGGATTCAACTTGTGAAGAGGAAGTGCTGCACAAGGAATCAGGCATTACATATAGCTGTTCATGCCAACTAATCAGTAGTTTTTCTATTACATCATAAAATGTGAATCGATTGGTTTTTAATAATTATTTAATTTGGGTAGAAAATGACAGGTGAAATTGCGGCAGTGCTTTTACAGAGCTGTTTCCAAAGCACACACAACAGTTGGTAACTGTCAGTAAATACAACTTGCCATTTACCAGCATTTAACCGACAATGCCTTCAGTGGTTATTCAATATTCAATCCAAATTTAAAGCGAGCCGCAGAGGTGTAAAATATTTGTATATGAAATCAACAAGCTTGCATTTTACGTGCAAAGGAATTTTCAACCGAGGTGCTAATAAGAATTTACTTTATAAATATGCTAAAATATTTGTTTAGCGTTGTGTTAGCGAAATGGTTATTTGACTTCTTTTTATTGCTTTTATTATTTTGGAGGCGCTACAATGTATGTCATGATATTTTTTGTATTGTATTTATATCTTAACTCTGTGTATATGCCTTACAAATTAAATATACATTGATGATGTTGATGTTATATTAAAACTATTACAGACACGGGATATTGCAATTGTAGGAATGATAATTGCTTATTAGCTGAAAAGCGAACCTTTGAAAAATCATGAAATCTTACCTAACGTCAAGATTGGCCTTAGAAAAATTAAACAAACAATTGACACATTTCAAATTTGGAATTAAAATATTTTTCTGGAAAAATTGTATTATGTTATATTACAGGAACTTTATCGCTTGGCTGAATTCTTGACACACGAGTTCCAATGTTGAAAATGACATTCTTTTTTTTCTGTAAAAATGTGCCCATATATTATCAGAATTATTGACACAATCAGTTCCAATTTTGAAAATATCTCTTGAATTTAAAACAAATCCGAGTTCATTGAAACAAAGGGTTGTAACTCACAGACAGACCCACAACCAAAATTATTATGCGTGATGATAATTGCTTTAATTAATTCTGAGATTGATTAATGCAATAAAATTGTTATCGAATATCATTTACATATTATTGGAAACTTTGTACATGTCATTGTAAGTGCACCTTATGTGAATGTAATTTTATGTATCAGGACAATGCAAACAGTGCTCATTTTACATCTGGAAATTTTGTATCTGGACAGATATTCGATTTCAGCACACCGACACATGATCTTTTTATACCTCTGTACTGTACACACTCACAAAAAAACATTGTTTTCGGATAAAATGAAGAGGAAAATACATCTTTACCGTAGAAATTCGAATTATGTCTATGATCGTCCCCCGCAACGCACCTAAGCAAACACTAGGACGGGTTGTTTCGGAGAATTTGAACAATTCATCAAATTTCAACGTTCATTTTCAAGTTCTGTGAAGGATTTTTTCAAGTTCTGTTTTTATTTCAGTTTTGTCAAGCAACCAGCCTATAATGATATAATAACAGAACTTGAATAGGACTTTCACAGAACCCGAAAATTAACATTGAAATTTGATGAATTGTTCAAATTTTCCGAAACAACCCGTCCTTAGACTATTATTATTGATGAATTCCAGTATGGTGCACAAAGCTACGCCTACCCTAAGAAAAATGAACCACCAACAAATTGAAAGATAATAGAAATATATTTTTTTTAATGCGACAAGTTTCTAATCAAAATATATTTTGTACGCTAATTTAATGTAAAAATCATCGGAAGATGTGAAAATAATGGCCATTTTTAAATATTTATTACGAAATTCATACCCCAACTATAGACAGCCTATCCTGGGTTATAGAGCAAATAACGCAATCATTGATAGATTATATTAGTATCAGTGGGTTCAACAAATGTCAAAATTAGATTTTACTTTCTAACATCAATATTATTTTATTATTAAAATAACAAAATTTTTAATTTTCATCATACTCAAAAAGCAGGACTTGTTTGTTAATATGTATTAACTATTTATTCAATAAAAAAATCCGTAGACTACTAGCTACAGCGAGGCGCGCAAGCTAGAGTAGCAAGTAAGGAAATGTAATAAAATGGCAATTTAAATACCTAAGAACAGGTTACACCTAGTGGAGAAAATTACATTATATAACAAATTATCGCAGATAAATACGTTATATTGTGTGAAATATTGTTTGCAATATTTCAATAAAAAAAATTAAAATCTTTATAATTTTTAATGGTAAACTAACACAAAGGATAACGTATTATTTTTAAGCAATAATTATTAGGCTGCAACACCTGACCGGCAATCAGAGGACTGCTGTTTTGATTCCCGTCTACAGAATGTATTTTTTCTCGGAAGATTTTTTTAGTTTAAAGTAGTTTCAGGCTTATAATCATTGCTTAAAACTTTTTAGGTTCTACCGACCATTTGATTGCGAAACGATTGAAACATAATTTCTCATTATTAGTGACATGTACCAAATGAATTACACCTATTCGGAAAATTCGTCTTACATTACCTAAGTTCGCGCATAGTAATTGATTAAATATTTTTCAATCATTCAAATTAAAGGAGTGTTCTGCACTATTTTTGTTCGTAATGAAAAAGTATGTTTAATTTAGCATTTGTGTTTGAATAAATTCTAGAAATCTAACTTTAACTTCACGAATCCTTCTTAAAAAAAACGTAACCACAACTAGTTGACCAAGTACTTAGATTAAAGCAAATGCAATATTAAATAATACTCACTGAAGAACCGAAATATTATGGTTGAGAATCTCGGATATTAAGTATGTTTGGCGGCGCCGCACACTATTTCGTTTCATACAAGTTAGACGCTACATGTGCACTTTTGAATTCTTGAACCAGATAGACAGATGACAGAATATCTAATCCATGCTTATGATTATGGAGAGATTAATGCGAACGTTATCTAATTCCAGACTTCTAATGTACCTACATTTATGTAGGTAAGTGAAAGCTCAGTAGCATTTATTCGGAAATTTTTTTTCGCGACGATTTTATTTGTTTTTCGAGTTGAAACAACTATATTATGTACCTTCTTTGAAAGGTACATAATATAGTTGTTTTTTTTTTAAATAAATATATGTAGAATCGTAACATTTTTAATGTGGTATAAAAATATTTTAAATCTAACTCTTCGAGAATTTTTTTCGGAGAGTATAATATAAATAACATAAAAAACTTTTTTTTTTAATTTTCATTATATTAGGTTCAAATACATCCCACACTTAGGTTAAAAATTTCTGAGTATTTTGGATCAAGCTGCGACTTAACGAAACACTGTGCGCCGTATCATAATATAAAAGTTTCATTACATTAATTACCTTATGGTTTTTTTTAGTTTCCTTGTTGGCTTAGTGACTAACTCTGCAAGAGATCATATATAAAATGTAGTTGAAATGGCAATAAAGAGTCAAGCCATGGCGAGTATCGCTCCCAGTCAGTTGTGAAATAAGTCAATCCTTTTCATTCGAGCATCTGCGTTAGATAAATAAGCCTGAACATAATTTAATGATGGGAAACAAACGCGATATCCGACAACAATAGTGTTTATAGGCCACGTGCAATTAGGGTAATTCACAATAACAGACAGGGTTATTCGTTATAACATAGGATAATCTTGGCAATTATTTAATTGTATGTAGGTACATTGTTATGGTTAATTGTATATAATTCTACGTGAATCAGTGTATTTGCGATTATAAATATAAGATTATGATGAGGCACATAACAGAATTTCCGGAAAAAAATCATGAAATAATCGAACTACCTTACCGCGAAGAATAACATTATTATTTGTTCCGTAGCTTTGTGTTTTTTACTTAATAGGCGCACATTTATGATTTAAATACAAGAATTATGCATGTTGGTTTTGATTTGTCGGTATTTGTCATACTCGCCTTTATTTGTATTGTGACTCATGAAAACCGATACCAATTGGGATTTCGAAAATTCTGCTAGCGAGGTAATAATTCAGCTAGCTAGTAACAGAAAATAATTAATTACCATTATAAAAGGCAAAATATTTAAAGCATTAAAAACATTACGATCGTAAAGAAGCTTGTGAATATAGACTATTTTGGGTGAGATCTTAATATTTATGTACCTACCAATATATTTTCACGTAAAATCGAGAAATCTATATACAGGAATGTTTCCAATGACCGAAACATGTTTTAACGTCCAATTTAGGCCAAATAGGCCGTGGATCTTTCCCCATCTTCTTGACCCAATATTTCGGAAAGCCTTGCAATGTTTATCGCGCATACATGTTCAATGTTTATACCATTTATCAGTTGTTGGATGTACTTTCATGCATTTCGTTTTAGTTATACTACTTTCAAAACCCGTTGGTCGTATTTATCACAAAACATTGCTCGATTAGTGCGATTTTTATCGTTGAATTATGCCTTTCACTTGTTTTTTTCCAACTGCACCTAATCCTTGAAGTGTTATGATTGTGATATTATAACCAGTGCAATAGGCGGCCATCCAGGTGAGATGAATTTGGCCACTACAAATTGAAGAGTATGGTTCTCACGAGTGTATAGTTGTATAATCTATGTATGTTAAACCCATCCAGCAAGGTTGCCTAACTGTCCGCGCTATTACACCAAACTTATGCAGGTATTTCAGGAGAGCAATGTGCCAATATTGATAAAATTGCACCTACATGCTCATCAAATATTGCTGAAACCATCTGGCAGTTGTTACAATATTTATATTATATTGAGTGTTAATGCCAATGTTTTGATAGTGAGTTACAATATTGAGTAAACGTAACACTTGTTGACTCGAGTACTGGCAGTTTGACACCTGACTAGATATTTTGGTTGACATATGATTGATGGTTTCCTTGAATGACCCACGATTGACAGTAAAAAGTAGATTTTCGCGAGTGCTGCTTTCTCTCTGCGGAAAGCGTTGTAGTGTAGGTATATGGCATGCTTCGCCGCGGTCGCGGCATCGCGCAGAACGAGATGTATTGAGGTGAAGGCCACAGGCTCTTCGGGCTCTCAACCTTTGACGATAATGCGAGCGGACTGAAGATGGCAGGTCGCGAATGCCCGGGCCATTTGCCAAAGGCTGAACTCGCCGCCACATTGCCCGACACTCAATCTCTTGCCCACATAACCATAATAAACCAGTCGAGTTTTACATTTTATACTCGGTCATATCGTTTTTCAGCCCGATACGAGATATGGAAGTTTTCGGCAGTTTTTATATGCGTCTTTTCGGATCGGAATATAATTATTTTATTAAATTATTTCACTACAGGTGTTTTCTCCACATTATTTAGAAGTGCAAAGTACGATAACGTAAATGATATTTAGTATGCAATTTTTGCTTTAATCCATTTAACTGACATTGTATGGGTCGAGGAAAATTCATAACATGGCTCATTGTATATTTAGAGGAAAGCAAGTGAGATTGGCGTGTTGAATATTGTAGAATGTTTTGTCAGTCGGGAGTTCGCTGAGGCAAGTCGATGTTGAATTAATTTTAATCAATTGTGATTAAAAATTCTAATAATATGTTTCCATTTCGAATAAATCTACACAAACATTTGGTAAGGAAGACGACATTTAGCAGTCCGTTTAAAGAGAAGGACGCATGTTCAATTTGAAATGCTTACTAAGATCGTTAATTATACAGCAGGACCATATGAGATGGGTAACATTAGAATCTGCTGGCCTCTGCGCGGCCGAGATCCGGAGTTCGTCGGTCGGCGACGGAGGTCACGGGTACTGGACCATCCTCCGGCATGCGTGCCCGTGATGAAAGTGCCCAGCAAAGCAATGCCGTCCACAGTACTCTGCATAAGTATGACGGCCACAGAGAGAACATTGAAGCACGGTGATAAGCAGAATGCACGCGCACATGTACCGCGGACCATTGACATCCGAGTGCATGCTTATCGTTTTATCAATCGCGTCCGGATTGCAAGAAGGCTACAGCAACTGTTGATCCAAAAACTCGTTCGGAATTACATTTTTAATCTTGATTGGGAGCCAACCACGATATAACCAACCGTATTAAATGTACTGTAAGTTGCGAATCTGAATATTGCGCAATAGCTTGGTTAGGATTCACTTGTTATTATTGTGTGATATTTACCATTTAGACATTTGATCAAATGGCGCCATTCAAATATGTAAAAAAAATCCGTTAATATCAAAGGCCGCGGCGCGCAGTGCCACTCTTACTTTTTGGTCACGTCTTGAGCGTGTCAATGTCATGTTGTCTTAGACATATGGATGAGAGAAAATGCCCCATAAATCGGAAGCAACTGTACTATTAGCAGAAGCAACTATACTTTGTTCCACTTTTGAGCTCTTCGAAGGGGAAATTGACCAACGGCTGATAACAATTATTAGAAACATTTAAGTTGAAAATGAAAAGAACATCAATTGTAATATTTAATATAATATGTTTTTATAATATATATTAAATATATTTACTATAAATCACCCTGTTTTACGGTCGGTTTAAACATACCGATGCCACTGTTTACTATTGACAAGATGCCGTGAAGTGGAACGGCAGAATAAAAAAAATATGACCAACTCAAATTAGATCAACGGTTCTTTGAATCTTCGAAAAACAACGCCGTGTGTTTAGAAAGTACAATTAAAGTATTGGCAAATATGAAATACACGTTTTAAAAGTCAGGTAAAAAATTTACTCTGACAGGTATGAAACAATAAAATAGATTTTAATTAATTATAAGTTTATGTAATTTGGCGTAACGCTGTCAATCTTAGAAGACAAATGATTTTAACACGTGAATTTATTTAAAATTTCTATAAGCATAGAATCTATAATACTCTATAACAAATGTTCATGTTAGTTTGTTGTTGTTTCTAAGCTTAGCAGCATTAACGTGATTTTAAGTTTCTGAGGCGTAATAATAATATTATATCATAATATAAGTTTATGTAAATAGTAAAATTATGTTCATTTTAAGATCATAAATCATTAGCTTAGTTCAGACACTCCACAATATGCAATAGCGCAGTTCCCACCAGCAAATAAATTAAGTGTTTGAAATCATTTGCGACTTCAGGCTTTCCCATCAATGTTGAAGTATCTATTAACTTAATTGAACGGCTCACGTGCGTTGTGTGGAGTGTGTAACGAAGTTTAAAATAAAAAAAATAAATTACGTTTTATTACCACCGTTTACCACCACCACCACACTACTTACCACAAACTTAATTCAAAACGTAATACAAATTATAAATTTAAAGTTACGTTAGTCATTTTGTACATACTTTTATCGTAATTGACGGTGATGCATTGACGCAGAATTAAGTGTCCTTAGCAGGTCTTTGGCGGAGTTTGAAGATCGGCTCGTTCGGGACCTGGTCACGTGGGTCGAGGCTCGAACCGAAGCTCCACTTTAGGGCCCTGTGACCGTCAATTCTAAATTTTATTTCCCATCGATATAAGTCAACGCAATGCCACAGGCCATAAGCCAACGAAAACCACGGTCGCAACACTCTCTCATCTACAGCCGAATATTATTCTATGTATATATACGCCAGCCGAACTGCCGAACTGAACCTCAACTTATGTGAAAGGAACAAAGCAACCGCAAAGGGAGCGAAACGCCGCTTGCAGTTGCTTCTTCCTTTCCCGTAACTCGTGGCTCGGTTCGCGTTTCGGTTCGCAAATGTATACGTACCATTACACACCATGCTTCGGGGTGGTTCACCGAAACTTCAGACCAGATTATATGTATTCTAGAAAATAAAACCTAAATAATTTTTTGAATGAATGAATTGAGCATTTAGTATACTTTGCAAAGAAATCTCTCAGGTATGTGCATAGCTGCCAACGATTCTTTATTTTAGTTTGGAAAATATTTTATGTAATGAACCCTCTGGAGTTTCACGATGCCACCATGAGACACAGTCTGTTACCGCAATTGTATAGTACCTTAGAATAACAACATATTTTAGACGCCATTTAGACACTTACCCGGCAACAAAGTTATAACATCTTAGGACAACACAGTTACACTAGGTCGCCGCAATGGCTTAATCTCTCAGGCCGCCGCCTTCTCGCCAGTAGAGACAGTTCGTACAGCGGGCCTCGATCTGAGCACTGCGCGCGCCTACAATCAGCGACGCCCGCCACGAACATCGACCAATAGGGGTCACCTTCTTCTCGAATTGTGGACTCAAACAATCATTTTGGAAATAATCGAAGCGCAAAAATGATTAGCTCGGCCGAGCCAATCGGACATACGCACAATTATAATACAAATTAAAAAAGCAAACACACAATAATACATAATTTAGTTATGGATGTTATGGATTGTAATACATTTGACATTCTTTAGGTTTACAACGTACATAAATATGTGTGATTTTTGATTGGAGAACAATATCACGCAGTGTACTTAATTAAGTGTACGTATATCGATCTAGATTCAATATCATCATCAGATCAATGAGTTTATAAAAGTTTTTTTTTCTGTTTTCAGTATACAAGTGCAAATTAGTGTATATGTTAGTTAACTAATTCGCACGGGGCGTTTTCTGCAGAAGTAATACACTGCTTACACTGTGTACTGTTCTATTTTGTGAGGTGTTTTGTCCCGTGGTCATACGCTAAAGTGTTTGGGAGTTGCCAAGGAAAAGGTCGAATTCATCGCGAAAACAAAATATTATAATTAGGCATACAATCAAAATATTTATAAAAAAACAAAACGGTTTTAAACTCAGTGGGCAATTTATTCACGATTGTAAAAATAGTAAACAATATTTTATAACATGAACAACATTGGTTTACAAACAGCAAAACCTACGCCTGTTGAAGCTAAAACCCAACACCATCAATACCAATAATAAAACTAATAGCAGAATATAATGGTTTACTTCCGTCATTAGAAAGCCATACACTTAACACATCAAGATTAATATAATAATTTTTTTTTTAAAAATGTCGTTTTTTACTATAATAAATATACAATTTTTGACCTAGTTGTGACAATTTCTTGGGCCGGCTAAAAGCCAATTTCAAGGAGAAAAAAATGGTTTGATTGAGGATTGAACCTTCCTCCCCAGGGACTGGCGTCAACCGCACCAACTGCGCTAAATCTCTATTGGTAAGGACCGATATTTATTTTGTATATTAACTGCTGTTATATATCATCCAATTTCAGAGAATTGCGTATATGTCCGCATGTGGATGCGTTGTTGCTACCAAAGTTAATTAATATAATGCATTGTCATTGACGAAAGGTCTTTTTGCAGAGTTTCAGCATGATCACATGACGGAAAGTGGGTCAATATAAACTTCTGAGATTTGATTCACGAAAGTCAAAGTGAAAATCAAATAGATGCATTTAAAAAAAGCAAAAAGAATGTCGTTACGATAAAGACTGAGTCTTACGAACTCGTTGACAATAGTTACATATTACAATTTACAGCTCGAACCAGAAAGTGAATTTATTATTTGTAATTTATTATATGTAAATTAATGCTTATAAAACAAGGTTTTTATGCATAGTACAAAGGATAAAGTAGACGTGATGTAGCTTAATTGGCAGAGCAGCTGAAGGCTGTGGGTTCAATTCCCGTCGGTGGATTTTTTAAATCTCGGTAGTTTTTTTTCTATTTGTATGGGTGTTTTAGGTTAATAAGCATTTATTTACGGACAAATAGTCCATTAACATTAAATTATTTTTTACACGAATAATAAACAGAGATGGCAGTGAAAGAAGAACATATATAAATGATGAGCAATGACAATATACATGTCATATAAAAAGTACAGATGGAAGACAATTACAAGTGTTAAAAGACAATTACAATGCATGAAGAAGGTTTAAAGGGCTTTAAAAATTACACATTACATATCGACTGTCGAAATTCATTCAGGTTTACACCAAAAAATTCAATGCTTTGACTTGACGGTGAGTTTACAAGTCTCGACATTCTGGACAAAGGAGAGTGGTAACCATAATTAGTGGAATGTTGATTGAGGAACAGCAATTCATTATTTCGGAGTCTACGGGGTGGGACGTTGAACTGGATGAGCCGCAACAAAGCAGGTGTGTCAGTAATACTATTGATAATTTTGAATATGCAAATCAGATAAGAGTGCTTTTTACGTTTTTCCAAAGAAGAAATGTTTTATGTTTGTTCAATTTCATCATATAAGTACTCAAATATAATGTGAATATTAGATCATTACACGCCTGTTTAACGATGGCGTTGTAAAGCCAGCCTTGAGCCTTAAGAGGAAGCTACAAGCCAAAAATGTGTATATTCTTGGTATACCTTATATTGTAGGTAATAGACAATTAAATCGCTTGACAAACGGAGTCTAGAAACGTTCGATTTCAAGCACAAAACTGTTTTTTATTTATTTAATTTTAATTTTATATTGTAAATAATTTTATAAGAATGCAAAAAAGTTGATCAATTCTGTATTTTTTAAAGTTGTTTCCTTTACGCGTTCACACATTTCTATTGAAAAAAAAATTAACAGTTTACATTTAAATTTTTTATTGTGTAATTTCAATTAATTATTTGTATTCTACTCAAGGGAATTGATAGGAAAACCTTCAATTTATAAAAAGAATATTTTTGGTATTCATAATGTAAACCAGTTCGTTATAAAGATCAATCAAAAAAGTGATTTAGCATTAAGCTTCGCTTACCGTTTTGACCAAACAGATGCCATGGTAATAAGTCAAGTTTTTCACTATTCTGACCTTACGCGCCGCGTAATATTTAAACAACGATTTTTAGTAAGGCTGTAAAACTATAACCCTATGAGTCACTGGCAGTAAAACTTTTACTTCCTCTTCGTCGATGGTTTCAGCGTTGTATTAAATAAATGTTCTTTTTGATATTGTTATACATATTGTATTAAATGATGTTTTATTAGATCACGACTCGACAACGTGTGGTTATAAATATTTTGTTTTCAAAATGCAATGTTTGATGCATAGACCTTTTTTTCACTGTTGTATGCTTTTTAATGACGAAATTCACACGATTTTATTGATCATTACGCTTCATAATTAATTGGCAATAACAATATAATATATATTAAGAAAATATGAGGAGACGTCTTTCGCAACGTATTAATATTTCATTGATTTATAACTTCGTCTTAAATGGGAACTAGGATATAAAAAATCACTTTTCGTATTGTTACAATGTTCTATCATTTAACATCAATGTAATCGGTCGTTATACCGTCTCAATAGACAAGACAGCAATAAGAGAAAAAGCGAATCGAGTCAATTATAAAAAAAAATGTTCTAAGCTCTCCCATCTCTATATAATATTATGATGTAATAACATGATAATAATAATATTTTGGTGATTTATAAAGCGCCGTTTGTGTGCAAAATCACCTCAAGGGCACTGTACAAATTTACAATTAAGATTAAATTTCTACAAAGATCTATGTTATTACTATGTATCTAATGTAGCAACATCATGTACATAGATGTAGATTATGGTTTGAGAAATAATTTAACACATAATCTAGCCTTAACCCAAAACTAAGTATGGTTGATAGGCAGAATTGGTGTTGAACAGATCTGTATTGAGAGGAAGACAATCGTTATAATCCGTTAATATTATAGGTATATTCCCTGATTAATACATCGCGGATTGTACATAGAGAAAAATAATACTGTTAAAGTGATAGTAGGTATGCCAATTTCGTGATAAAATATTAGTCATTCAGAATATATCGAGAACACTTCTAAGAGATGCAAGAATATCAGTATATAAATATTTATATGAACACGTGTTCCGCCGTCCTCGAATAACGTTCGCTTTTAACTGATACTTTGTTAGGAACTCTGTCAATTCATTAGTTAAAGGCCTGCAGTCCTGTTTTTAACAGGAAAACAAATCATTTGACCAGATTTTTAATAAATTTATTGTTTTATATCAGTAATTTTTCTCTGTGTGGGCAAGCATTTACCGCTTGACATGGTTAGCTTTGCAGGCTACCAAAAGACGAACTACAAAACGAACGAAAACAGGCCATTTTAATATTTTAGGAAATAAGTATTAAGGCGATCCACTACGTCATGTAATATTTTAAAATGAGCCGCTATCAATAACAGCCCTTACGTAGATGGCGATAAGGTTTAAATTCCCGCTTAACACCATCCGCCTGTTTTGATTTATGTAAGAAAAAAACATGGCCAAAAAGTGCCTTTTATTTTATTTTGTGGATGTTCAGGCATAATTATTTAATTTTTTTTGGATCATTTTTTAAATAACTTAATTTGCCATATTATACAATAAAATCATAACCGAAAATGGGTTCGTAAGTAGGAGATTTTGAACTTTAAAGCAGTTTTCATAGGCCTTTACATTATTTTTTCTGGGCTTATAAAAAGACTTATCTAAAAAATACTCTATTATTTCAAAGGCCAAGATGTATTCTACTCGCATTATTTAATTAAAGCATCTGAAGCATTTCTAGGCGACCAAATTTTCAAACCAAAAACACACGATTTTGAATTACTACGTATGGCATCGCCTTAAGTAGATAATTGTAATTAGTCAAGGAGTTACTAAAATTTCAATTTAATGTATTTATAAATATAAGAGTCCCTAACACATTAAATAAGGGACTAGCAATAAAACATCATAACAAAAAATATGTATACTTCACACCTCATGATGGACAAGTGAGGTGAAAATAGTTTATCTAGTCTCCCCTATTAAAAAAAATAGAGGATAAATTATGTGCGAAGTTCATAACGCCATAGCTCATCGTTTATGGGTATTTAATGCATCGTATACAAGACTATTAGTTTATGTATGAGAGCTACTTTTATGAATGAATCGAGATTATAATTAACCAATTTAAAAATAACTACATGTATTAATTTAATATTACATTATAATATTATCCTGTCACATGCCATCCATTTTATTTATCAGACAATGAAAGATAATTATGATATAATATATCGCGCACGAACTTCACCTACTCATTTTATACATTATAACCACCTGCTAAATCTCATCGCGTGAAAAGAACTACTGGAGAGAGCTGGTACTTAAATGTGTAGAAATTTTGGTAATTTCTAAAACAAAATATGTCCGTGAATGGTAATTTAAGATTGATCCCAAAAAACCTATAAATAAATCAGTAATCTTAGTACTGATTTTTTTTTAAATTATCAATTTAATTTAAAAAAAATAATAAATAACTAACCATCACGCCGTTTCTCTGCAAGAGTAGGCAGATAGGACAGACTGCCACACAACTCGGTCTTGGCACACACTCCTTGCCTCATTCACATTCATACATCGTCTCATACATACTTTTCGATTATTCTGACTCATCATTCACATTTTCATTCGTATATTATCCTCACTCCTTTCTTTGCTCATTCCCTCTACATGCCCAAACCATCTAAGCGCCCCTTTCTTGATCTTACTCATTACGCTCACATCAGCCTTGATCATACATGGTTTTACCATATATACGCCTCAGGGATCTCATTTATACAGCATTCAGTCTACTTTCATCCTTTCTCTGCCAGTTCCATGCCACACTTCCGTACATCAGGGTAGATACCAGCACTCCATTATGGACTGCTAGCTTCGCTTCTTTGGACAATTTTTTGTTAGCGCCAACTGCGTTCAGTCCTCCATTAATGGAGTTACCTGCATTAACCCTTCATTCAATATTTATTTAATTTTAATTTTTTTATTATTTTGTTTTGTTTGGTGGATTCGTTCTTCGACTAACATAATGAAGTATTAATAAATTATACGTCATATAGGGATGCCCAATGCATTCTACTACTATTTAAATGAAAGGTGCTCCCAAGCTGCGTGCCCAACATTTTCCGCATCATAATGGGTGAGAGCCGACAACAATCGGTAAAACTGGAGATATTTGCGAGGCCAAAGTAAGGCAGAATTAAAAAAAAAAAAAATAAGAACGATTTGACTAGCCAGATTGTGTAAGTCATGTATATAACGTTAGTCACTCCAATACTTAGAATTCCTTTTAAGAAAGTTTTACAAAAAAGGGGTGATATACGTACGTAAGGGAGAAGTTTTTCAGAAATTTTCTAATGTAGTTTTAGAGTTTTCAAAACCAGTTTCTGTCCTCAGACTATAACATGCCAGGTTATTCCTATAACTTTATGACTATTCACATAACCCCTAAGGCTTTCTTCAAAGTCTCCAGTGTTCAAGTCACTTTTTAACGCGTTTTTGTTTGAATGCAACAACTTACCATTATTATTTACCATTGCTATTGCTGTATAACATGTAGCATGCATTCATTTGTATACACATAGTACATTACACGTTGTGGGTGTGAACGTCAAGGCAGGAAATGCGGGACAAGCACAGTTATTACCGGCAACCTTGACACAGGCTGCATCCCTTGAAACGACAGACTCGTACCTATTTTGCATGAGCTGGGACTTTTTGATGGAAGGACGGTAACGATTGTGTCGCGTGATTGCCTCGTTGAGCTGTGTCCCTATCTAATTTAAGTAGGTAAGTAGCTAATTATCTCGGTCTAGGCTTCTGAAGGTACTACAGCACTGATAATGATTTTTATTGTTAAACGGTAAGTACCTGACTTTAGTTATATGTCATCGATTACTTCAAAGCTAAAAACAAAATGAATTCAAGAAAGTTACAATTTTAATTTTGAATACAATAATTATAGATCTATATTAGTTTGGTCTTGGTTTTCTAAAATATTTTTAATTTGAGTGTATTGGCGAAACAAACAGTTTTACAATTTTTATAAATAATCAAACTTTACGAGTTGCATTAACTAGTGAAGTTTCCACAGAAAAACATAAAAACACCCCAATGAAAATAACTGAGATATCTTAGATATCGTACACACCTTAATATATGTTAAATATATATATATATTAATTATGATTCGATAGGGCAATTTTTTTTCTTCTTTCGGGTTTTTTCTGTTTCATTGTGTAAATTTCATTAATATTATTCTAGTATTAGTGTTTGCTATTTCTAATTTTGAAACAGTTAATTCATGGCGAAATATTTTAATATGAATTTTTAAGACAACACCTTCATGAACTTGTGGCTGTCTTAATATAATATTGCATTCAAGTTATATGCACAATTACTTCTGAAATAACGTGACTCCATAATATATATATGGAGTTGATAAGCATATATAAGATGGTTCTTCAGCGTGTATGTTTCATATATATATACGAGAAATGAGTTATTGAAGCGTTGAAAACAACTGAGCTATCGCAGCAATCCTTTCCAGCAAGCCTATGACAATACATTTCACGTTTATCCGTCATAATATGATAATTGATATTTAGCGAAGCCTAAAATCGTATTCATAGATGTTCTATGGTAAAAAAAAAATACTAAAAACAAAAAAATAAATAAAAAGTAAAAATAAATAAAGTTGTCTTCTTAGAATCAATTTTGCAAGTTACTTAAAAAATCTCCTAAATTTTACTCGGTCATTAAAATTAGCAAATGATTTTAATAAAATTTAATCACTTTCATTACTAAATACTACAATGGCTGGAGTTTTAGTAACGACCATTAATATTTGAAGATCATCGTTACAAGGACTTGTTTGGTAATCAGTCTAGTACGTGATAGGAAAAGGCAGAATGTTTTTTTTTAATTGTCCATGTCCATAAAGTCCTTTATCACTGCCATTAAAGACACAGCTAACTGCTTAGTGTTCGATCGTTAGCCGATCAAAAATCTGATGGTTAATTGTATTCGTATTTTTAGTGACAGAAACTTAAATAAAAATTGATTCGAACACGCGCCCAGAGTGTGCTTAGCGTGATCTGCGATGAGTGGAGCCATAGTAGGTATGGCATCACTGCAGGCACAACCAGTAATGTAGGCGGGTCATAATTTTAACTATGAACTATTACGCAGAAATATGTTATCTGAAACAAATAACCAACAACCTTAAATTTTTTTTCACTTAGTTGAAATCTCAGTTGCAAATATGTAATGTCATTTTAAGTTACTAGTTTAAAGCCAATAGTTATATGTCTCAGTCGTAAGTCACTATCTATAAGTCACTAGTTACAAGTAGAAATCTTAGTTAAGAGACAATTATTGTTATCATATACAGGGTTTTCCAATAAGAGGTGTTGATTTGATATTTAATCGTAAAATATCAATGGTTTCGATGCTTGTGTGGCACGTAGCGCCGTCTTGTTGAAAGTAAACGTTGTCCAGATCAATATCATCCAATTCCGGCAATAAAAAATCGTTCTCGATAGCGATTCATTCACCGTAACTGTTGCTCCAGCAACATTTTCCAATGACTCCGCCGGACCATAAGCCGCACCAAACAGTCACACGTTGAGGATAGAGAGGGTTTTTCAACAATAACTCTTGGGTTTTCCGAGCCCCAGATGCGACAATTTTGCTTGTTGACGAAGCCACCGAGGTGAAAATGGGCCTCATCACCTCAATATGATTTGCATTTGATTCAATCAAGTGAATTTTAATAATTTCAATGCGTGGTTGAAGCGTGTTTTGTTTCATTTTTATTAATGGCGTAGTTTCTACTTGTCAAATGTCAAAAAAGTAACATCTACCGAAAAAGCGGGCTATTCAAAATAACACCTCTTATTGGAAAACCCTGTAGTTATTTGTACTGCGCCCTTCACAAAAAATGGCGCTACACAAATAAACCAACTATTATTATTATTACCATTAATTGCCATAGAACCGTGAGCTCTGGTGTTATAAAAATAGTACAGATATTTCTCTTTGGTGTTTTTAGAACAATGTAACTATTTTCCACTGTCAACATCATTCATGTCATGAGTTGTAAAGCTTTTAAAATTCCGTCAAATAATCAAAATATAAGTCAAGACATGTTTTTTGGAGATTTTTCAATTTTTCGGTAAAACTTATTTACTCCCCCTTCTCTTATTCGCTTTTTCTATTTCGGTTTCTTATTCGTGTCTTAAAATAACAATTTATAATACACATTATCTATTGTCAGTTTATATACCTACGTCCTGATGTAGGAACGGTTGTACCCAAACCGGTACTAATGAACCCAATGTTTCATTTAAAAATAGTGTAAAACTTGAAACTCAAAAACGGATAGTAAATAATAATTATAAATTTATTATATAAAATATCTATCGTTATGTTTCACCAAGCGTAAAAAAATACGTATATACAAGTCACTTATGCAGTTGTCCGGCTTTTGATTGGATTTTATCAGTTAATATGTTATCGGACACGTGTATTGGTATAGCAGTATCTAGGTACTAAGAAGAAGCATCATGGATTTATACTTGAAATAGATTTCTATTAAGTTAATACTAAAAGATATGTATACTATAACGTATACTTGTCTAATAATGACTATTATTATGATAAACAGTGACCATTGTAAGATTGCAAGGGTAAATATTGTATACGTTACACGAAGCGTTGCAAATCGTACCGTATTTTCACTGGCGGAGCAAGTGGTTGCCGCAAATGGCAGTCATTTAGTTACTTTTGTTGTCTATTTAACGTTTATATTATTAATAATAACATTTATAAGCGCTTATATTCATAAGGTTTTTAATGAAGACCCCTGTTTATGTAACATTACGTATTGAAAGATGTATTATAAAAAAAAAATTGAGTGGTTTATCTGTTTTTCGACATAGGAAATTTCTTAATGAAGGTTTAATTTGGCGCATGAATAAGTAATAGGATTATATACAAGCGCTTCGTCAGTAGATATAATAACATTTACTGTAGTTAATTAAAGTTATTATTAGTTAAACGAATAATCTTTAGAGTCATGAGAGGAATAACTGTTATTTCGCTATAATCATGGCTAAATATAAATGTTTTGAATTAATTATAAGGATTTATATATATACATCATGTGAATGGTGTGAAGGTCACCACAAAGTATACCACATCTTTGTGTAAAGGATTTAAATAAAGACATCATGTGAGTTGGTGTGAAGGCCACAACAAGATATACTACACCCTTGGGAAAGGATTTAAATAAATACAGCATATGAGTTGGTGTGAAGGTCACAACAAGATATACTACACTCTTGGAAAAGGATTTAAATAAATACATCGTGTGAGTTGGTGTGAAGGTCACAATAAGGTATACCTCATCCTTGGGTAAAGGATTTGAATAGAGACATCATGTGAGCTGGTGCGAAGGTCGCAACAAGGTATATCACATCCTTGGGTAAAGGATTTGAATAGAGACATCATGTGAGTTGGTGTGAAGGTCGCAACAAGGTACATCACATCCTTGGGAAGAGGATTTGAAAAGACATCATGTGAGTTGGTGTGAAGGTAACAACAGAGAGTACCGCACCCTTGGGTGTAAGGATTTGAATAGAGACATCATGTGATTTGGCGTGAAGATAGCAAAAAGGATTAACACATCCTTGGGAATAAGGACATCAATAAAGACATCATCGAGCTACTGATATTTGGAGTTTCGTAAAGGTGGTCTCTTTAATGGTTATAGCTATGATTTCGATATTGATGATATTTTATTAATCTGCGTACATTAACCTTGATTTGATAAACTTCTACTAATCTTCTTAAACACTTCTAAAAATATTTCATTTAACAACATAATTTGGTTTTATTTTCTACCAAAGGAATAATTAGTACTTATTTAATAAAAAACTGCCATTTCAATTATCTATTAAGTAGTTAGTTATAGTTTAAGAGCTTTTGATGTAAAATAATATTATTGAAATTTTAATATTTTGTAATTAAAAATAAATATGATATTAACTAGATGCTTTCTTAATAACATCGTTAGTATCCATCTTTTGCTTACTTTCTTATCGATTCTAAGGACGTTAAACTTTAACGATAATGAAAGTAATTTACTGATTCTTCATTAATACAGTAAGTATCTACCAACATAATAATATTGCTATTGGCAAGTACTTACGTACACTCATTCGTTCCTTAAATGTGGAACATAAGTGTGCCATTGTATTATATTTGGGACTTGAACTGTGTAACGAGGGTAGACAGTGGGAAGCAAAGAGGATGGGGCATCACACAACTCTATCCTGGCTTCACCCGTATTTAAATACCCTATTTTTATTTCGAATCTTGACATGACCCCACTTATGAATTTGTCTCAATAAAATTTGTCATGCCATCTCTTAATGGATTGTTCTCCACTTCTATCGATTGAAATAAAATAATTAAGAATCAAGAAATACTGTAAAATAAGTAATGCTTGATAAATACGAATACTGAAGAGTCTAAAGAATTAATTAATTAAAGATTTATAGAGGTGATTTTAAAATTGACAATAAGACACATTAAGGTGTACAAAAATCAAATCATTTTGGATATTTTAAATATCATAAATTAATGACGTTTACTTTCTTTAGGTTTAACACTTCACGCGAAAGCCAACCATTATTACATTAATGACGGTTGTGCTATAAATATATTATTAGGACTTTAATGCTCTCTGATAAAGCCGAAAATACAGTCAAATAACGGTTGAATGAGGTATGGTTTGAAAAATGATTTATTTTAATTTTTGATAACCCAATACTTATACTAGTTTTTCAAAGCAAGAAGAAGTCTTAAGTATTTCTACAATTGAGCGTATGTCACTGAAAAAATTTACTACCAATACATCGGACCCTTTTGAAAAGTAATACTAAGCCAATTTCTGGCCTACATTTTTTTATCAGATACTGCACAGGAGTCCCAACCGTCTGAAGCTAGTGAGATTGTGGCATCCCCAATTGGGGTATGTTGTGAGGCTGAAGGTAGTGTGAATGGGAAGGAGAAGAGGAAGAGGAAGGTTGGTAGCTACCCGGCTGTTCATATCTGGTCACACAGCTAAAGCTATTTCAAGCAACGTTTTATTAATAAATTGTGGTCTTACACTAAGTTCAATAATCTTCCACTCTGAAACTAGCCGCAGTATACTGTACATTATTTTAAATGAATAAGTTGTGAAATAGCCGGGATTTGACCCCGCGACCTTCGGATTGCTAGTCGAGAGCCATACCCCCCAATCACGGAGGCCGTCGTATTTAGCAAACGAATACAAATGATATCGAATTTTTTACCATAACTTAAATTCGATACTTAAAACACTAAGCAAATTGTTCTTGTCAAAATAATATGTCTGATAATTTTAGATGATTATTGTTTTTTTACAATGTAAGTAAGTATTGTATCAACTATTGTGTATTACTAACACCATGATAAAATTAATGTAAAATCCCCATGAGCGTATAAAAAACCAGCTAAAAACTTTACCTAGTCAAACTTTTTTTCACTTTTCACGGCTTTATACACCTTTTCAAAGTGCTTTTTCTTCAGATACTAATAATTGTACATAATATTTTGAAGCGTAGAAAATTAAAAGTGCAAACCTTTCACGTGAAAACACGATTTTTTTTCAACATTTATTCATGAATCATGCATATATCACAAGCACCTGCGTAGGTCAGAAGACTTTTATTTCCTTTCGCACAAGTATATATTTTTTATGAGTTTCGATAATGCAGCTATAAAATAAGCGTTTCTGGATAATCAGCGCTTCGACTACTTTCAACGAAATGTTTACAAAATGTTTCACCGTTCAGTTACCAGTCCGATATTGATACAGCCGCTGCTGTAGGCAATAGTCAATATAATATATATTGTCAGTTGCTACTTGATACAATACTTGAAAAAGGGAAATTAGTGTGGGTGCATACCTATTTCTGTTGATCGGGCTCTAAGGCCATATTTACGTTTCTTCTTTGCAATGCAAAACCATCTAATCATTAAATCGGAATAGTAACGAACGTGTTTAAAATAATATCATAATCAAATTCTTAGTTTACATCGTTGGTACAACATATATTGGCATTTCCTGGTTGGTTTTTTGAAAGATAAAATTTCGCGTACTGATTACAGACACACGGAGAAAACTTACTGATAAAATAATTTTTTTTTTTAAGAATCTCTTCAAATTATTCGTATTCCTGTTAAAATGGGATTTAAGGCTATTGACGTATGAATTGATAGGTATCCTGACAGAGTTTAAGTAAAAAACTAATGTTTTGTCACGAAATTCGAAATAGTGTTCTTTAAAAATCCTAAAAATCTCAAGATATATTATTAAAACAAACGCAGGTGTATGAACTATGAACACGTGTTCCCATATTATTACGAATTTATAACGATAATAAGTTATATAATAAGTTACTTTTAAAGCAGACTAATTTTAGGTGTCGTGAATCCAATCAACCAAAACTTTCTCCTCAAAATACCTACCACTGAGCAGTACCACGATGTATGGTTAATAAAAGTGACTAAGTATTATAACAGTGCTCTTGACTTAATGGTATGACCAGTGTAGTTTCTAAAACATCGGTATGCGTAAACACAATTAAACAATCATTAATTTCATATCATGATCGTTGTCCGATGCATCGTGTTCGGGCAAAATAAATAATTAGGTAATATAATGCCAGTGATCGGAATACAGATATTGTGGCCGGACAAGAAATGTAGCGGATTCGGTAATGTTATTTAAAATCGCACACAACTTAATTGATAGTCCTGTTTTTCAACGACTTTCATGCCAAATTCCAAATCACAACAACGGACAGTCACTTACATTTCATCTCCCTCTTTGCAAGACTAACAGATCCAGAAATTAATTTTACTTGAACTATTACCACATCGATATTTTTAACTAGACTATACATACAAAAAAAAATTGTTATGTACCTACACTATATGAAGTCCACTAAAACAAGATCATTCAATTTACCGTTAAAATACTCTTGTCATTCGTTTCTTTTCCTAATCCTATGTTTTATGTTATGAATCCGTTTATAACTGAAAAATTCAGTTAGGTTTTCAAACTTTACTTACATCAGCAATGAAAAATTCATAATTGACTCAATTTATTATTAATATAATGTTATGTTTTAAGATTTGCTGATATTTTTCCCAAACAAGTGTAGGGTTACAATATTATGCAAAGGAATACCATGTAACATTAAACCAACAATAATATCTAATATGTGAGATGTATGACGTCCAAACAAGTCACGAGCTTATCAAAAGTGTATTCTTCGCCAGAAAATAACACGAGGGTGTGTAACATGAAAACAACCTCTTCGCGGTCTCTTCAGATAAGTGAATAGTATTTGGAATATTATTGATAGGCGAGGTTTTTTATACCCGAAGCACCTGATGGCAAAAAGTGATTGAAGGAATGTTCCGTGAAGAAACGAGTAGATGTGTGGAGATGTGATGAGATGCCTGCGGAGTTAGAGGATTCTGGTTTGGTCTGGTGCTCACCAGTTGAAGCCGCCCCCCACCCCACTCCACACCGCCCCCCACCGGCACCACTTGGCCGTTCTCTTCGCGGCTACAACAACCATCGACTCTTTGCCAATTTTTAAGCGTTACCTACTTGAAGGTATTTTCACTACGCAAAAAACATAAAACCAAAACTTTTTTTCGTCTTTTCAGTCTAGCACGCTAGCGACCGATTCAACCACAAAGACTCGTGCGAGTAAGAGTTACGTAATTAAGGTTTACTGTGACAGTTTAAGAAATTGAAAATATCGTATTAAAATATAATATTTAGTTCAAATAAAATATATCATTGATATTGAAAAAAAAAAATATAATAACATACAGCTATGCACACTAAATCATGCATACATTAAATTTTTATGTTTTTCCCATTTGAGTCAGTCAATAAAGGCAAAATGTTGTAATAATTTCAGGTAAAACAATGAGAAAATACAAATACGTTTATCACAAATTAAAACAAAATCGCTTTATATCTATACACATTCGTTAAAAAAAATGAAAAGAGGAAAACTCACGTTTGTTCGGGGTACTCGGTACCTCGCGTTCCTTCCCTTGTTGGGGTACTAGCTAGCTTGCTTGCTTGCAGAGAGGTAACACAGTCGCGAACCGGTAGCACTGGACTAGGTCTGAATGTACTGCACGTGTGGGCGCCACGACAGCTAGCGGAGAACTAACCGCAGCGCGCAAGAAGCCACTCTTTTATTGCCTTGGTGGCTTTCCTCGGCGCTTTTCCGATTTTCGGCCCGGCTTCCCGGCATCCCACCTCCGCGGCAAGGACGCCCATCACGAACAATATGTCATTAGAATGACAACAAAAATGCGAAATTATTGTAGTTTCTAGTGCTATTATTTTGTGCTTTTATCTTCGTACACTAGCGCAGAGCTGATCAATCAGACAGCTATCTGCATTTTGATTATTAGGTTTTTCTCTTGTGTTTGCACACCATCATTAAACGTGGTGAATACGAATCTCATCATGATCAAGAATACCGTGAATCGGAAGCCTTAATACCGGAATAGTAACGAGTTGTATGTAAAACTTAGAATGCTTAGAAATTCTTCAAAAACTCTGCAATAACATTAAGTTCTGGGAAGGAAAAGGGTATGAGGGGTGGGTTGGAATCTGGGGTCAATGTGTCCACCCAAATGCGATGTCAACTCAGCCACCGACCGGTCATGAATCCATATGAATCCATCCTTCTTATTGCGGTGAAACTGGAAAGGTCTAAAGGTCTTCCCAAAGTGACTTCCCAGCCTGCCATTCAGTAGGTGACAAAACCTACACAAACCTCACCCCCATGAACCCGGGTACCCCTGCTAAGTCACCAAAAGTAGCAAACCACTAATATTTTTTTAGAAAGATTTTGGCCAGGTTAGAGAGGCTGGTTGGTCCCCAAAAGGTTTTCGCAGTGCCACTGATAAAAAAATTCTTGAAAGTTTTCGATTTACTGCCGGATTTCTTTGTAGAAGAATGAATACATACAGGAAAAAGGAAGCATTGGGAATGATTTAAAATCCCACCATTTATCAGAGTTAACGTTGTTTCATGTTCCCATAGTTTTATTTCTGATTTGTGTTCTGAATGCGTTACCGAAAACGTCCAGTTCAATTTTATTGTTCGTGTCAGTCAACGGGGGTGATAAAATAAAAAATCAAATTAAATTATCAAAAATTACTGATTATTTTGATAATGGTATGTATTTGTATTAATAAAATGTTATATTATCTGTTAACGGTCAGCCCAAAAATACATTTTTATAGTTAGAAGGCTATAAAATCTCAATCTCATATGAATATGGATTGTGTTTTTAAAATTTAAATTATTGATGAAAAATTAAATAAGTTTTTTCTGTAAAAAACTTTAATTAATTTATTACGCATTCGAATTTTTGTTTTTTGTAGAAGACGAGCGAACCATAGTTTGTCAAAAAAAGGTTAAAAAGTAAATGCTTTCTTTGTGCATTGTTCTTAATGGTTTTTCACGGAATGTGTAAAATAATAAAATACTTTTTTCAATATATTTAAAACATCAAATTTGTTATTTAGATTAGTAAAAACACTGATTAAGTAAAATAAATAAAATTAAAAAATAAAATAAGATTTTGGTAAAAAGCAGTTACTTTGTGGTTCGACATATTAAATAAAAATAAAATACTTTGTTTAAAAACCACGAATTATCGAAAATTTTATTAAGACAGATCGATTTTATTATCGACCGGTCGATCGTTTCGACCAGTTAAATTTTCAACCCTGAAAATGCTTGTACCAAGCAAAACCGGTCTGTCCTAATAAAATTTACAATAATTCGTGGTTTTTAAACAAAGTGTTTTATTTTTGTTTAAGAAAATAAAAATTTAAAAACAATTTTTCTCTTCAGAAAATATTTGAGTTAGGGTCGCATAGCTGTACTTTCGGTTGATGTGCAATTCATAACTTTGATCATCGATTGAATATTTGAATTCTTCACACTTTAAATGAAAACAGTCATAATTGTGCCTCAACTTTAATTTCATTTTTACATTAACAAATATTTTATTGCAAACCAGCGGACCCAGCAATGCTTCGCTATTGCAAATATCTTCCTCGAGCGTCTGGACGTCTTCCACTATTAATGTTAACAAAAAACTATATTTATCGTCATTAATTCGACTCCTTGTCTTAATTTAGTGCAAAGATATTTCGTTAAAGACTCCTGGCGCTTATAAAAAAATTTTCGTCTATATTTATTTATTTTATTTATTACAAAATAATAAGTTATAATATATTATTCCCAGTGAGTTTACAAAACTCATTTCAGGAAAAACAAGATTATATTAAAGACAAGACAACATAGATACATTAAAATAAATAAACGCAGAAGTTATTTTGGAGTTCCAAAGAAAGAACGTGTCAGTCATTAATAAAACTGCTGAGGAAATAGCTTTTAAGAGCTTTTGGCAATGTTTTTTTGTTCGTTGCCGGAAGTTTTAGATTACTAGGTAATGCGTTATATTGCTTATCGATTGACAACTTTTCGAATTTTGTGAGCACAAAAATACATATATATATATAAAATTAACATGCTAGCACATATGTGTACGTGTGTTGTGTTCCTCCTGTAAAGTCGATAACATTGACTTATTTTGTGAACATATTGTATATAACATAGACTTAAATTGTGAACATACTATTTAGTATACATATAATATGTATATAAACATAATTAGTGAATTTAAGCACTGAAAGTGCCCTTGCTTTTTACACGGCACAGTAGCCCATGCAGCCTCCAAACATTCCCGCCGTTCGGCATTCGGCCGTGAAATCTGTGAGCGCGGAATTTCAATACTGGTTTGTTTATTTCCAAACAAACTTCAAACTCCGCTTCCGGCTCTGCCAGCGATAGGTAAGTCGGGCGGTCTCCACGGCCGCTGTGAAATTCTATAATTTATAATTTAACCACAGCACTGTGTGAATACAATTTCCAATACAGTTCAGATTGTTTCAAGTTCATCTACATAATATTATTATGTACGCAGAATGGTTTCAGCAACAGGTTGATGTCTGCTAGTAAAGCGCGGTAAGGCCGTTATATTTACTAGTAGGTAGTTACTACCCGGCTTCGCCTTTAAACTGATGTTTGAGCTACTTTTTTCGAAAGCGTGTAGAGTATATAAATACATGTTACAAACAATACTTAAAATATATTGCGTTTTCGTTTATCCACTCGAGCGATGAGTGCTCGATTTTCGATTTGGGCATTCGATTTTATCGAAATATGAAAACACCTGGATTTCACCCTTTATCCCATATTTTTAGCTATAAATTTGGCACATTATGGCAAGCGATCACTCAAGAAAATCTTTGCAAACTTGCCAAAAATCGTTCAAATGGGTAAAAACCTATTTAAGTCTCACCCGTTCGTTCAATTCAGCGGCTGGCTAAGTTCTCCACCACGACACAAGCAACATTTTTTGCTTACTGTGACGGTAATAGGATATTGTCACGTTTTTAGTAACCCGGGAATGTATGTATTACTTTTTAAGAAAAAAAATTTTAGCCCGTTAGATGGATATTCCAATGCTTCTTCCGACCTGACCATAGTTCCACAAGAAGAAAAATGAGTAATGATGATTTAAAAAAAAAATCTTCAAATTATTCGTAATCGGATTAAAAACGGGATTGCACGCCGTTTTCTGATAGCGTTTAGTAAAATTCTAATATAACGGAACACGTGTGCACCTGGATTTGGCTTGATGATTTATAATGACGAAATGCGAAAAGATTTTTATGAACAAGAGTTCCAACGCCGTGATAATCTCTTTTACTAAAAGTTTAACAGGATACCTGTTAATTCATTCGTTAAGGGCCTGTCATTATTTCGAATAATTGGAAGAGATTCTAAATAAATTAAAATACTATTTTTTCTTCATACGTTGACCTGTTAATTAAAATTAGAGTTTGAATGCATATTTCAAGACGCGTCAGTGCCATTTAAAGATTTTTTCTCAGTTATTCAATAAGTTTTTAAGTTTTATCAGTTTGTACCTACATATTATGTAGTATGTATAGCAAATAATTAACATTTTGCGGGACCGGAAAACATTGCAACTTCATTGCATCGTAACAAGCATAAAAAACTACCGAGAATTTTAGGTAATAAAAAAATACGAAAGATTTATAATTTCTATAAACTTTGATAAACTGATAAAAATTCAACGTGTTATTTCCAATAAATTGAATTTTGAATAGTATTGTCAATAACCATTGTATGGAAGTACGAGGCTGCTTTCGCATAGTTGAACCATGCAGATTACCTGTAATAATGACGATTTAAGAAATTGTTTTGAATTGCAAGTACAATTCCTAAAATGAAGATCAAATAACTGATACACACTTCAGATAACTCCGTACGTAAGCTAATTACCTAAAGTTGGTTATCTTGATGTTATTAAAAAGTTTTACGTTTCAAATGATGAAACTTAACATTTTTGCGGCTTCATTCGTGATTTGTTGTTATATTGGTCATATTGTAATATACTGTCAGGAGCTGTTATAGTTAACTAACCTCAATAACTTCCCGATTTTTCATCGTATACCGATTTATTTTATATTATTGAACAACTTAAATCGAAAGAAATGGATCATGTATATGAATACTTCTGAAACATTTGTTGAAAATTACTTTACGAGTTGAAAATAGTTGCGTTGAGACAAGACGAAGCATGAATGGGAAATAATCCTGTAAGGAGCGTGTACCAAGATAAAGTAGAGTGAGGGTCTATGCTCCTTGCCTAAGTGCCTACCCCTTCTGGTATTTTCCCATTTTATATTTTTACATTTTAAGAAGGTATATGTGCAAATAAAAATAAAATAAAAGTCGAATATTTTGTTAGCTCTCCTCGCTAGGATATCCTATGCTGAGAAAAACTACATTTTAGATAGGGGATTTTCAGCGACATCTATGGTGAGACTTTATGGTTTGGGTAGGGTTCAGTAACTTTTATGACGATGTTTTTAAAATACTAATCTGTTCTTCTTTCGATAATTCCTTAAGCCAAGATTTGAATGACTTAATGTTGTTATTTGTTTGATACTAGGTGGGAGTTTTTTGTTCAACTTTTCAGCTAAAACTTCAGAGCCTTTTTGTCCAAAGATAAATTACGCTTAGGTAAATTTAGCTTGTCTATTAGCTTTTTCTCTGGTTTTATTTTTTAGCTGTTGGCCTCTTCGTTTTTTCAGATGATGAACCGGTATGTTTTTGGCACCGCATTTTTGCGCACTTGGAACATCGAACTATTTAAAGATTTCTGTTGTTGGCGTCCTTATGAGGACCTTTAATATGGTATTTATGATATATTTCTGAAAAAATATTAGTCGCTTTACTTTAATGCTGCTGAGCCCCATCCTATTATGCCAAATGAGAGTGGCATAAAGCATAATATATTATCTTTAGATCCCTACCTAACAAAATATTTCGTAATATTTTAAGGACGTACATTGTCAAGTATACGATTTTGATGATTTTTTTAAGGTTCCATTAATGTGTGAATCAAATAGAGTTGGTAGTCAATTACGATCGGAAGATATTTAATGCCTTTAGTTAGGGCTATATGCGAACAAGTAAATTCCTACATTGAGGAAAATTGTTTTGACATTCGTATAATTTGAATGTACGTTCATTTATTGGTATACCTCTTTTAATTTTTGAGAATGTTAGATATTTTTCTCTTCACGTTTAATTTAAGGAGATACTTAGGTGCCTCTCCAATCTTGTTCATGAAATATAATAACAGTGTCATCTGCGAAGCTCATTATGTCTCCTTTGTCGAGAAATATGTAAGATCATTTATAAAAATAAGTTAGTTTTTGCTACAATGTTTGCTAAAATTTAGAGAGTGCTGTGAGACTTATTTATTTCGGGTTATTTTTGGAAATGTTCGTCAATCTGTAACGTTTAATTTTCCATATTTCCACACTCCATCTAAGACGATCGGTTGATCTCCCGTCCCGGGGGAGGCTGGAGGTGATATGGACATTTCTTAATTATAATACAGCGAAGCTACAACGCCAACACCTTGATATAAAAAACACGAGGTGACTTCTTGAAGTTAAACATCATTAAATTTAGGTCAACTGAGTGAGTGACTTCACTGTTATAAATATATACTGATAAAGAATGTTAGACGAATAAGGTTTGAGAAGAGTTCAGTATTGGGACATTTTGAGTTAAGAAACTGACACGATGTGTCCAATCTCCAGTCGGAAAGGCGTGATTAACATTACATAATACGATATTGTAAACATATCATGTCTTGAAAAGTTTTTCAGAATTTATTTCGTTGTTAAAATCTATATAGGTCAAAACCTAGATAGCACCTAAGTGCTAACCATATACTAAATCAATATAGGCCTATACCTAGTAACCACCCATGTGCTAACTATGTTACACTAAATTAATATAGGTCTGTACCTAGTAAGCACCTATGTACCATTCATGTTATATTAAATCAATATAGGCCTATACCTAGTAACCACCCATGTGCTAACTATGTTACACTAAATTAATATAGGTCTGTACCTAGTAAGCACCTATGTACCATTCATGTTATATTAAATCAATATAGGCCTATACCTAGTAACCACCCATGTGCTAACTATGTTACACTAAATTAATATAGGTCTGTACCTAGTAAGCACCTATGTACCATTCATGTTATATTAAATCAATATAGGCCTATACCTAGTAACCACCCATGTGCTAACTATGTTACACTAAATTAATATAGGTCTGTACCTAGTAAGCACCTATGTACCATTCATGTTATATTAAATCAATATAGGCCTATACCTAGTAACCACCCATGTGCTAACTATGTTACACTAAATTAATATAGGTCTGTACCTAGTAAGCACCTATGTACCATTCATGTTATATTAAATCAATATGGGTCTATACCTAATAAGTATCTATGTGCTAACAATGTTATACTAAATCAATATGGGTCTATACCTAATAAGCACCTATGTGCTAACCATTTTATACTAAATCTATAAAGCTATATACCCAGTATATATATAACTACGTGCTAACACTGCTAAATATATAATACTAAATGTAATGGCGTCGCATCAGTTTTTAGTTGTTTAAACGAACATTTGCAAGTTTTATAAGAGAAGATATTCTTTATTTATTCTATATATATGACTATGAATATAAAAATAAATTAGAACACAATATAAGGTTCACAAAGAATGAAGGCATGCTTGTTTCAAAGTATAACAATAAATACGGACAGCGAACCCTAGAATATAATGTCCCCAAAGTGTTAAACATGTTGCCAAGTAATATAAAAAATTGTAAATTCATATATATGGTGAGAACATGGCTCATAAGCAGAAATAATTTACACTAATCATTACTATCAATCAATAGTTGTTATTTATTAGCATGTAGATTTAGTGTGACTTTAGTAATGATTTTAATTAAAATCTATATATTAATAATTATAACCTCCTCCCAATAGAAGTCATGCAGAGAATAATTATAAATATCATATTTTAAAAAAACCTTCGGACAAATTTAAAAAAAACAACTTCGAAAAATTTCAAGTACCTCCTTTTATTTTATAAAGATCTGTACATAAAAAATTCATTAATTCAAATCACAAAAGAAAAAGAAAAGTACCATTTTATAACTGAAAACCGTACTCAACTTAAATACATTTTTCCATGTCCAAAATTAAACACTTCCTTTGCACAAAATTACTATTCATACCAATGAAGAACCTCTTTCAATCAAATCCCTGATGAAATTAGAATCATAAACGACAAAAGCCAAGCTTTGAATATTTTGAAAAAATATTTTAGATAAATTATCAAAAAAATATATATATATATATTCTACTTAAGAAGCAACTTTTTCTCCAAATATAGTATACATATTAATACAAATAATAAAAATAATAATGGTCTTTATTCCAGAAACTAATTACATCGTGTTTATATATATATTTAAATGACTAGTAGTACATTTTACTTCCAATATTTTTTTCCTACTTTTGATTCTATTTGCGTAAAACACATTAAGTAATATCTACAGTAATATAATGTACACTTCTCTTCCAAACACAAGCTAATACTTCTTTGGAAGAGTAGTATTAAATATTGTCATTGTACTTATAAACATTATTACTTATAATATGTACTTTTTCCTTTAATAAATAAATAATAAATATGAAAATAAAAATAATCTGAATTTCTTAAAAGTAGCAATAATATTATGTAAATTTATAATTAGTAATAATTTTATGTAAACGTATTTACATTGTAATTGAACATGTACATCCTGTTGACAAACTGTTTAATTGTAGGTTAACGGGATAAAACTTTAAAGAACAATAACAAAATGAATCGTTATGATAGGTGTTTGAGATGAAGCTATTTTCGACAAGGTTTCAAACCAGTTTAAATATTTTTTTAGTAAAGTGACGTTAACTGATACGATACTTTATTTTCAATTTTAAAATGGAGATAGAACGAAAATGCATAATCAGAATTATCTATACGGATATTTATTTATTTGTATACGCGCAATTAGGGCTTTTACATATGATACAATTAAAAATACATTTTATATAATCAGAAAGTAAAATAGATATAACAATTAAAATATGTACCAAGTATAAAAATATTAACTTAAAAGCAACAAACAGTTTTTCTAATTTGGAAGGTGGTCAATGGGTACCGCCGCTCCGGGAACCATACTCTGGGTTACCAACACCTCTGCCACAGGTCACCTGAAGTGGTTCGCTACGTTTGGTGACTTAGCAGGGGTGCCCGGGCTCATGGAGGGTTGTGCGTTCTGGATCACACTGATGAATGGGTCGGCCTACTCACTGCGGGGCGGGCCGGGCTGGGAGAGGCCGGTTGAGGGAGATCCAGTAAACCGGTTATCGCTGTCCGGGCCGTTGGATAGTACAGGGGCCCGACCCTTGGGCTCACGACCAAGGGTGGGCTGCCCCATCAGCCAGCGAAAAAACCCTGCCGCTGATGTTGTGCCGGTTCGTGACCGGTGAGGACCCAGCATCTAGCGTTTGGGGCGCACTGGGCGACCTCCACAGCCGGACTCTCCTGCCCATTGCCTAGAACCGCAGTCAGAAGAACATACCTTACATTTGGTGTATCCAGTTGCTCCACTCTCCAACTCCCCACCCAACCTTTTTAACCTAATCCTTCCCAACCCATCCTAAATCCCACAAACAAATAAAACAAACTTAAAAACTATGAACTCACAACAAATTAATATAAACTCAGCGACAGCGAACAGTAGGAGTCCTCAGTGTGGACCGAGGATGAAGGTGAATTTCGCTAACATTCGCGGTCTGCACACCAACCTAACTCCCATCCACCACCACCTTCTCTCACAAAATCCCCATCTCCTCTTCCTTACGGAAACACAGATTGCCGAGCCCCCAGATACCTCCTATCTGAACTGCCCAGGATATCATCTGGAAAGCCTTTTCAGGCCCAAAGGAGGTGTCTGCCTTTACAGCCGTGCTGACATCAGCTGCGCTCGTCTCGCAAATATCGAGAGCGCAAAACACGAAGTGTTATGGGTACGTGTGGATCTCACCGGTATGATGAGAATTTATGCGTGCCTATATCGCTCACCAAACCTTGCCGAATCAGACACTGTTGAGTTGTTTAAATACTTGAGTGACACTGTAGATATTCTCTTGCCCCGTTACCCATCGGCCGAGTTTGTAATCCTGGGGGACTTCAATGTTCATAATGAACAATGGCTGAAGTTCTCGGGCCCAACAAACTCTGCCGGTAGATCAGCGGAATCCTTTGCCCTTATCCATGGACTAAGCCAACTCGTAGAATCTCCGACCAGAATACCAGACATCCCATCACATCGAGCCAACCTACTCGATTTGTTTCTCACTAGTGAGCCACTCGGGTACAGAGTGGAGGTGACAGCGCCCTTAGGATCCTCTGACCACTGCCTGATTACCACCTCTGTCCCATCCTCCATGAACCGTCAACCCGACAAACATGTAAAGAGGAAGGTATGGCACTACAGGGCAGCAAAATGGGACGGCATGCGGTCTTTCTTCGGCGCCTTTCCTTGGAGTACTGTATGCTTTAGCTCCGAGGACCCATCAATTTGTGCACACGAGGTAGAAGAAGTAATCACATCAGCAATGATTTGCTACATTCCCTTCTCCGTCAAATCCTCTGGAGCGGGCACAAAACCGTGGTTTGACCATCGCTGTGCTGAAGCTGTCAGACTCAAAAATACGGCTTTTAATGCACTCCGGAAGATTAGCTCCATGAATAACCTTTCGGAATACCGAAAACGGGCAAGGGATTGTAAGAGAGTTCTAAATAGAGCTAAGAGCGATCACGACCAGAGAATTGCGAAAAAGCTGGCTGACTGCCCCACTGGTAGCCGTGCTTTCTGGTCACTCGCTAGCTCGATCGGAAGAAATTTCTGCAGAACCACTTTCCCACCTCTGACCAAGCCTGATGGTCGGCTGGCTAACTCGGCCCGCGAGAAAGCTGAATTATTAGGCAAAATTTTCGCGGAAAACTCAACTCTTCAAGATAACGGAGAGACTCCCCCTTCCATTCCGCACTGCGGTTTTCAAATGGAGGAACCGAAGATCCGGAACAGAGAGGTTCTCCGAGTCTTGAACGAGCTGAAAGTCGACAAAGCCAGTGGGCCGGACGGAATACCTGCCTTGGTCCTCAAGAGGTGTTCTGCAGAAATGACTCCAGTGCTCGCGAAATTATTTAGGCTCTCTCTCAAAGGTGGAAAGGTGCCAGATCTTTGGAAAAAGGCAATCGTCCACCCAATCCCAAAAAAGGGGGACCGTTCCGACCCTTCTAACTACCGCCCCATAGCCATCACTTCCATACTCTCGAAGGTATTAGAAAGGGTGGTTAACAACAAATTGCTCACATATCTCGAGAATAACAATATCCTAAGCGATCGGCAATATGGATTTCGTCGAAACCGATCGTGTGGCGATCTACTCGGATATGTAACGCATATTTGGGGGCGGTACATGGAACGTTTTGGTGAAACCCAAACCGTTGGGTTAGATATCTCCAAAGCCTTTGACAGAGTCTGGCACCGGGCGCTTATCGGGAAATTACCATCGTATGGGATCCACCCAACCCTGCATAGTTGGATTGCGGACTTTCTGAGGGGAAGAACAATTCAAACCGTGGTTGACGGCTCTTCTTCCTCACCGCACCAAATCAATGCGGGGGTGCCACAAGGATCTGTGCTGTCTCCGACGCTGTTTTTATTGCACATCAACGATCTCGTTGAATGTGCACCAATTCACTACTACGCTGATGACAGCACCGTTCACGAGGGTTATCTTTTTGACAGGCCCCCTTCCACCTATGATGTCCGAACAGCTCGGGAAGTTTTGAAGCGAAAAATTGACCACCACCTAGAGATGGTTCGTGCCTGGGGTAAGGCCAACTTGGTCAGTTTCAACGTCTCAAAAACCCAAGCGTGTCTGATTTCGGCAAAGAGGGAGATCAATGACTGTCTGGTGCAATTTGATGGGAGCACTCTCCCCAATAAAGACTCCATTGAAATGCTTGGAGTTACTATATCAGACCAGCTCAAGTATCGGGGATCCATAGAAGCCCGAGTAAATCAGGCCTCCAAAAAGTTGGGCGTCTTGTACAGGGCTAGGAGATTCTTCAACAGTGACCAGCTGCTGACCCTGTACAAGTCTCAAGTCCGCCCAACTATTGAATTTGGGAGCCACCTTTGGGCTGGTGCCCCAAAATACTTGATAAACCTGCTTGAGTCTGTGCAAAGGAGAGCGATCCGTCTGATTGACAATCCGTTGTTAACAGACCGATTGCCTTCTCTGATGCATAGACGCAATGTAGGCATGCTGTGTCTGTTCTACAGGTATTTCAATGGAGCCTGCTCCAAGGAGCTAGCAGCATTGATTCCTGATGCACCGGTGCACGTGCGCGAAACTCGACGGACACGAACTGAACACCCGTTCACGGTTGACGTTGGCTTCATGAGAACGGGCCGTTTTTACGACTCGTTTTTGTGTAAGTCGGCTCGTATGTGGAACGAGCTACCGGCATCTGTTTTTCCTCCCTCCTATAATCCGAGCCTCTTCAAGGCCCGCATTAACAAATCCCTTCCTACAGCCCCTACCTTACTCCGCCTCACAACGCCGCCCAACCGGGTGGTGACATAGTTCCCCTGTCTGTGCACTGCACAGGCAGGGACACTCTTGTGAGGTGTCACATAAAAAAAAAAAAAAAAAAAAAAACAGAGTAAACTATGGGATGCACATTCCTATAAATTTAGATATATTTAAAATTTATAAACATTACAAAGCTATCAAGATAGACATTCAAATTTAATAACAACGTTTTTATAGGCTGATAGACATTCAGTACCGTTGGTGTTCATGTGATATTTATTACGGAATTTATTTCTGCTTTGGTACCTGCAATGTTACAATGGTAAGGTTCCTTCTGATGAACCGTTCTACTAGGCACATAAAAGTCAATCAGCCTTAGGAATTCAGGGGAGTCAAACATGTTATTAACAATTTTATAAAGAAAAAATAGATCAGAACATGTTCTTTTTTTTTAATATGACAAGGCCCATGATTTTCAATAGTGAGGTGTAGTTAATGTTATCAATAGGAATTCCTAATCTATAATTTATGTTTCGTAAAAATTTATGTTGGATTCGCTCGATAGATTTTTCATGAATATTGTAAAATGGATTCCAAACGGTTGAGTTGAATTCTAAATGGCTTCTGACAATGGATGAACACAATATTTTAAAATTTTTGAAATCTTTTGAATTTCTTAATATGAAACCCAACATTGCATCGCTTTGGTGATTATGTTGTTAATGTGGGAGATAAATGTTAATTTGGTGTCAAATATTATCCCCAGGTCTTTTATTTCGGGTACAGATACTAAGAATTGATTGTTCATATAGTATGTGAAAATCAATGGGTTTTTTCTTTCTATAAAATCTCATAACTTGACACTTTTTTTATATTAAGGGTTAATTTATTTAGAATACACCAATCAGAAAAGCTAATGAGATTTGATTGTAATAATAAGCCGTCATTAATATTGTCAATAATTCGGGAAATTTTCATATCATCTGCGAACATCAAAATAAAGACACGTGTAAATACATTTGTAACGTCATTTATAAATATGTTAAAAATAATGGGTCCTAGATGTGAGCCCTGAGGCACCCCGCTCGTAGCTTTAAAAGTGTAGGACAGTTGACCTTTGATGCAGACAGTAAGCTCTCGATATTGAACAGAGTGGAATGGAGATAGGACAACTTACGCGTCAAGCTTTTCCGTGCGTGTTTCTTAAAACAACCACCTTATATAAAGGTGAGTTTATTTTACAAAAGTACACCATCATACAATTTTACGTCATATGTAATTGAAAGAAGTCCAAATATTTGAATAATTTATTGAAATATTTTTTCACGATAAAAACACAAAATGAGAATAGTGCAATGAGCACCAGTATAAAGTCAAATAATTCAATATCTATTTTGACTATCCCTGTTCGACATTAGGTATTTGAAAGGAGACAAGCTTTTTTTTTAAGAATACAAAAGTTTTTTTTTAACAAAGTTAAAAAAAATATTTGGCGCGCCAGATCTGGAGAGGCTGGTTTGGGGAGAACCTTTGACTCTGGATCAAACGCAGTCTGGTCTCTGATCTCGTGACCCACGATATGTTCATATGTCCGTTGATCCTGGACACACTGATCCCTAGATTCCTACCCAACCCTTAAACCTTTTATTTATTTACCTTCCCAGAACTTCCTCTCCTTCCTTTCCTTAAAACAGACCCTCCACACATAATCCCAAAAGATAACATAGGCTCTGATGGAAATTATTTTCCTGTGACCTCATTTTTTACCTTTTTTAATGTAAAAAAGGTAAAAATAAATTGCAATAAACGGATTATTTGGAGCAAAAGTGTGTGGTTTCACATTTTATTATTTCATAACGACACAGTTTTTAATGGAAAAAGTATTTCCGACTGAGAACAGAATTGTAGAATTGCATATTGAAAAAACAGCTTACATTACATGACGTCAGAACTTGCAACGTCAGAATTTAAAAAAAAATATATAAGTTAAAATAGACGACCGACTAATATATATATATATATATATATATATATATATTAGGGTGTCCCAAAAAAATTAAAGTTGTTATTTTTGAACGCATACCCTCTAATTTGGTTTTAATAATGATAAAACACTTATGAAAAAAATTTCGATTACTTTGGACAACTGCAACCCGTCCCGACTTGCATCGAAAGATGTCAGTACTTGTACATTAAGACGCCAGCGAGCAAACGTGTTGATGAGCTTGTAGTAACTTGCTATTTTGTTAGTAAACGAAAATCACTCGTTCAGGCAAGATGTTGTTAGATTTACGCACTTCTAAAAAGAGTATATTTTTAATAGGAGTCGTAAAACACCAAATATCGGGTTCTAAACTACCATCTAATGGACAAGTTCTTGAAGTTTTGTTCTACAATATCCGGAAAGTGAATTTAACTGTCAATATACCAAATATAGCCATAGTTGGTATTAAAAGCTGTGTTTGAAGTAAAAATCAGTCAAGTGACTACAAGCCCTGACATACCACTCTTCAAAAAGTTTCGAGATAACTGTAAAAATGTTGATCCCGATAAAATTCAGTGCTACAGAGAAAATCTCACATTGCACCTAACCGCTTCCGAAATCGATGATTTGCTTGACTTTTACCGTACTGCACTGACAACAAAAATACTTGGAGATTACTATTGAGAGTTTTTAGAGCTCTGTGTGATAGTTTTAGGAGGAGATACAGCGAGAAAATTTAAGATTCGGCCTCCAGGTGCTCGATGGATGGCAAAGGCTCTTTATTCCTTGAAAATATCATTAATTTGTGCGCAATTTAAAATTACCGGTAAGGATAAGGCGGCACTTTTAGACGTTTGCCTGTTCATAGTAACATCCTATGTCAAGCCATGGTTACAATGTATTATAGCAGTTAAAGCACCTTACCAGGACTTGTGCTTTTCGACATCGATGAAGGCTTAAGAAAAAAATGATGAAAACATCTCAATGGCAGCTTTATTTCTGTTCAGTAAGCAGTTATTTTATCGCTGTTTGACGACGCTGTGGATCAAACAACTAAAATAAAAATGCTCGAAATATCAAAAAAAATAATTTATCAACCCATGACAAACGTTACATCCCATCGAAGGAAAATCTTGAAGGTAAATTGTATGGTAAGTTTATTAAGTAGTTTAAATTATGTTTTGTATTGAGGTTTTTTTTCATATCATAATTTAGTGACTTTTGTTTCAGAGAAAAATATTTACGACTTCATTTCAGTCAAGAGTAAGTATTTGTTTGATCGTCTGAAAACAGATGCCAGTTTTCTTAACGAATTCCCTACGATGTGGTCAAATAATGCTTCGTATCAAGAAGTCAGAAAGAAGGTGTCGCCGCTGAGGGTAGTGAATGATACAGCTGAAAGAACTGTTAAGTTAATGCAAGATTTTCATGGCTTAATCTCACGGTCGAAGAGGAACAAAAATAATTTTTGTTACGATGCGTTCAGGAACACCGGAAGATTTATCCTGACTGTAAAAAAAAACTATGAAGAAAAAATTTAATCAATTTACCATTTTTAAATATAAACTACTACATAATTGAACATTTGTGCATTTTTGAATTTTAATTATCCGACAAAAATGAAAGTTGAAAATCCTTCCATATTAACTCTGTACCATATGTTTGGCATCAAGTCGGCACGAGTTGCCGGTGTTTAATCAAAATAATATTTATTATATGAGTTATTGGGATCAAATGGAATAAAATAAGAGGGTATGCATATTTAAATTAAATGAAAAAAAAATCTTCCCTATGTCCTGGGACACCCTAATATATATATATATATATATATATATATATAATATTATTCGTAAATAACACGCAGAATTAAAGTTATATTTATTTTAACCAAGATATTAACTTTAATTCTGCGTGTTATTTACGAACACAAATTACTCATTAAAAAATATGTATTTCATATAAGTACCATAGTTGAAGATACTTTAGCCGTGTTTATTGGCCAGATCTGAAAAGCCAGGCACCTTTTTTGCCATTTCCTCCCCCTCCCTACGCAATTGAGGAAACCGTTGTCCCACCGGCTCAAGGCAGTTGGGACCCTTGTGCCGTATTCATATTATATATATATTTTTTAAAAAGGCTATTATTTTTCCGCAAAGGCCAATATCGAGCATTCTGCATCCTCGTGTAAAGGGTACTTCGTGTCATTTTAAGTGGAGTGGAGAAGAAACGTACGGGACATGAGAAGGGGTGGTATCAAAATAGAATCGATTGGAAGAACTGACCTAAGTGGGGTGTTCGCCATTGCCAACCTTCAACACCCAAGTGCAAGCGAGGGTGTTAAAAATAAACATAGCCGTTGACTTATCATAGTGGTTCAAGAAGAGTCCGTTCTTAACGAGGCATTGAAAACAAGATTGTTTAAAAATAGAAAAAAATACAAAATATTCCTCCAAGTACTACAGATATAACAGGGAAAATATCATGAATGCTGCACAAGGGTTTACGGCATCCCCAAATGGAGTAAGTTACGAGTAAGTTACGAGCAACAAATTAAAAAAACTAACCTATTTCTTCAAAACAATAAGAAACATTGTAGATAAAGAACAACTAATTCAAATTTACTACGCACTAGCCCAATCTCAACTACAATATGGTCTTATCGGATGGGGAAGCTCATGCGATTCCACTATAAAACCAGTCCTCATAACACAAAAGGCAATTCTAAAAATTATACTTAGGATCCCCATCAGAACTCCTACCGACTATGTTTTTAAAACCCTGAATGTAATGACACCAAAACAATTATACGCAAAAGATATACTAATTTACGCATTCAAAAACCAGGACAACTTTACACAGACAAACTCAGACAGACTCACAAGATCCACATTACAACATATGTTACACCAACCTACAACTAAAACAACTTTTGGACAAAGAAATATGCAGTATTATTCTATAAAATTATTTAATGTCCTCCCTTTTGAAATAAAAAAACATTAAAAAAATAACTGACTTCAAAAGAAACATTAAGAAATGGATTATGGATAAGGGAAGGATGAATATAGATATAATTTTGCAACCCAACAAAGACTAAAGCTTGTATTATGTTTTATTTTTCTCTAAATATTGTTTTTTAATTTTCTATATAGTATTTTAACATATGTACCTACTTATATTATTTCAAACACATAACCATGTACAATGTGACCTTAGAACGGGGTACCCCAGTAAGGATACATTATCTTGTATAAAAAAATGGTTATATAAAAAAAAATAAAAAAATAAAGTTTAATTAAGTGGGGAAATATAGAAGAATTATTGAATTTCTTATGACTACCCCAATATACACACTTACATTTGTTTTAAACCACTTTTATTAATATTATTGTTCAGGGATTTTCATTAAATTAATATAAAAACGCTAAACAATAATTCGAGTATAGTGAATAACCAGGTAAATTTATTTGTAGTCCCATTCTAAACATATTTCCAGTAATATGGCATCGGTAGTCGAGGAGTATGGCTCTCGCGGGTGGTGAGGTAGCGGGTTCAAATCCCGAATAGCGAAAGTAAATTTTATTCAATTAATTTATGTGATTTCACCACTTATTCATTTAAAAATTATATTTATAGTATATTTGCGGCATGTGGAAGATACTCTCAGTAACCTGGTGTAAGACCACCACTCAGAATTAAAACCTTGCTTGAAATAGCCTTAGTCTTTTTTGGTGACCAGATATGAATAGCCAGGTACTTCCTCAACTTCAGTCTTCTTCTTCCCTTCCCCACTACCTTCAGCCTCATAACATACCCCAATTGAGGATGCAATAGCCTCACCGGCTCCGGACGGTTGGGAGCAGTTGGCACTCTCGCACAGTAGAGATTTAAGAAATTATTAATGGGTAATAAATTGAAATAATTACATGTTTTATTATATTGTATCAAATATTATTTTTACTATACTGGACTACCTTTGATAACTGAAGAGGACTTTTCGGATCCACCAGTTTTGGTACTGGTAATGATGTAAGAATATATTGAAAACGTAATTAAAAATATTTAAGAAAAGACCTTAAACAACATACACTATGGTGAGTCCTGTCACCGGAAATATGAGTAATGGTGATTTATTAAAAACCTCTTCTAATTGTTGGTAATCCTATTAAAAAAAGTGCAAGCCGTTTCCGGATAAAGTGTAAGTGAAATCATATCCACCTGCGTTTGACTTAGTAATATATCATGATGAAATGTAAACATGTTTTTTCTGAAGACGTGTTCGGACATCGCACAGTGGCCAATTTCGATGATTTAGCGCGACATCGCTCTCGGCGTTCGACCATTTGGCATCATTGATGTTTTTTTAAAGTATTAATAAGAAATACCACTTATTTTTTGTTAGTTCTTATTAGTTGAAATGTTGATAATGATTTTAATGCTTTTATAAAAAGTAGCGTGTAACTTGGGCGCTAAGTTTGTATTTTATAGATTATAATTCTTTAAGAAACCTATAATAAAAATACAGTGAACAATTTTGTATATTATAATTCTTTAAAAAACCAGATAATAACATTTTTAAATAATTATTTTATAGATTATAATTCTTTATAAAACAGATAATAAAAATACAGTAAAAACTATATAATTTTATGGATTATAATTCTTTGAAAAAAGAGATAAATTACATATTGAAAACTAAATATTCATTACATAATTTAACATAAATACAAAATGTGATTTCCAGTAGTAACCCTATGTTTATAATTATTTGGGTAAACTGTTTAGGTGATTAACGTTAACTTACTATCATTAATAAATGAAATAAATGAACCAACGAATTACGTTCTGGATGTAAATAAGAGCAATATTTTTAGTGGTTAATTACTTTCAATTTTATTTTTGATGGTACGCAAAACAAAATATTACATTAAGTTGATCTTTCTTTCACATATTGGAGTTAAAGATTGGATTCTGAAATATAAATGACTAAAATTAAGTACAATCATTTCTTAAAAATGCAATTACTGGAGTGGCTGGCTTAAGTTGGTGGTGATTTTTTTTCCGTGTACAAAAAAACCACAGCAATAATATCCTATTAAAATTAGCGTGAAGACTCGTGAAGATTTTTATTCCTACTCCATTAAAGACAAGAATTGGAAAAAAAATGGAAAAAAGGTAATCTTTGAACCAAGGCAACAGTTATAATTTATGAAAAAAAATATTTTTTCAATTATTTAAATAAAGCACGTATCTTAAAAAATATCTCAAGTGATTTTTAAAAGAACTTTTTTGTATAATAATTTCACAAACAACATGATTTCGCTCGCCTTCTAACTCGCCTAGATACAGCAGCATAGTTGCGCCTCCGAATATCAGTGTACCCCTGTTCTGCGACTAATTACATAATAATTGAGTTTCAGATGTTAATTTTAATTGACAGTGAATAATTGTGAATAACTTAAATTTTATTCTCACGGTACACAGAACTAAATATTACATACAGTTGATCTTTCTTTGACATATCGGAGTCAAATATTGGATTCTGAAAAAAAATTGACGAAAATTAAGTACAATCATTTCTTTAAAATGCAATTACTGGAGTGGCTGGCTAAATTTGGTGGTGATTTTTTTTTCCGTGTATAAAAAAAAAACACAGCAAAAATATCCTATTAAAATTAGCGTGAAGACTTTTGAAGATTTTTATTCCAACTCCATTAAAGGCAAAAAAGGTTAACTTTGAACCAAGGCAACAGTTATAATTTATGAAAAAAAATATTTTTTCAGTTATTTTAATAAAGCACGTATCTTAAAAAATATCTCCAGTGATTTTTAAAAATACTTTTTTGTAAAATAAGTACACAAACAACCTGATTTCGCACGCCTTCAAACTCGCCTAGATACAGCAGCATAGTTGCGCGCCCGAACATCTCAGTTCTGTGCGTAACTACCGAGTAAGTAAGCTTCGGATGTTATTTTAAATGTTTTTTTTAATGTCAGTGATTAATTGAGAACACATTGGTAAAAAAAAAATCATATCGGGAACATTCCGATCTGGGGTCAATGTCGCGCCAGCGCTCAAATTTAAGCCACTGTGCATCGTGACAAAACATTGGTATTTTACTTGGTTTATCAGGTATCAATTCATGGTTTAATGGTCTACAATCTAGTTTTTAACAGGAATACGAATAATTTAAAGAGATTCTTTTTTCTGCGAGTATTATTTCTAATATTTTTAGGAAGGAGCGTAAAAGTACTTTTCGAGCGATTAATGAGTTCAAATATAACGATGGTATATATTTAAATTAACGCGTAGACAATATGGTGTTACAAGTATTAGTGGATACGGGTGCAAGTGTAAATGCAATCCCATTCGATGTGTTTAATAATTACTTTAAGCAAAAGTCTGCGATAAAAAAATATTTTGGTATGATATTTAATTTATTAAATGTATTGGGAAAAATTATGTTTAACGTAGAATTCAAAGTATAATGTGTGCCAACAGAATTTATTATAATCGCAAATGGTAGTTCTTGTATTGTAGGTAGAAACTTCATAAAGTGTTTTGATATTACGTTACGGAATTAATCCAGTGAACAATAGTGTTACGGATTATAATATTCGTGATGTATTAAAATGTAAGTATCCAGATTTTTTTCGGATAAATTAGGACGATTGAAAACCAACAAGGCTAATATTGATGTTAAGTCGGACTTCAAACCTAAGTTCGTCAATCCTAGACCAATTCCGTATTTTCATTTGAGTGACAAAGTAGAAGTTGAATTGTTAAAAATGGTAAAGGATGATATTATCGAGAAAGTTGAATTTAGCGAAATGGCGAGTCCGATTGTTACTGGGAAAAAAAGGACGGTATTCTTTAATAATAATAGAATTATTAAAGAATATTAGAATTTAATTTAACGCTAATTAGAATTTGTACGGATTTCAAAAATACTTTGAATCCAATGCTCGCACCTTTAAAATACCCTTTACCTAGAGTACCTTTCTACCCATCGGAAATTAAATACCTTGGCTTTAAAATTTCTCAGGAAGGTATTATGCCGTTGGAAAGTAAAATCGAAACAATTAAGAATATTGCGGTTCCGAGAAATGTGTCGGACCTTAGAAGTTTATTGGGAGTCATATGATCTTATATAATATTTTTACAGAATATTTCAGACACCTCTCTATAGTTTACTCAAAAAGGTTACCGTATTTTTGTGGTCGGAGGATGTAATAGTACTTTTAGTATGGTAAAAAACAACTGATGTCAGAAAGAATTCTAGTTCATTTTAACCCTAGTATACCTATTAAACTCAATCAACATTGGTATTTCAGCTATGCTATGCCGTGTTTATGACAACGGGATAGAACGCCCGATTGCATTTGCTAGCAGAACTTTATCGGATACTGAGCGGAAATATTCAATTCTGGATAAAGAGGCGTGTGCAATTATTTTTGGCTTAAAAAGATTTTTTTAAATTTTTGTATGGAAAAAATTTCATTTTAGCATGTAATAATAAACCACTAGTGCATATTTTAGATACGAATAAACAATTACCTATTCTAGCCGCTAATCAATTGCAACGTTATGCTTTAATTTTACAAATGTTTGACTATAGTATAGAGCAGAGGTTCCCAAACTTTTTTTCCCCTTAGACCAATTGCCAAAAATTTTTTTTCCGTAGACTCCCTGCCTGCCGAATATTGAATTTTCCTAAAACTATTAACGTCCCATGTGATAATCATTTATTTTTTTAGTAAACATATTTCCTTCCCTTGCCTGCCCAACAACCGGGTGGCGGTATAGTTGCTCTGTCTTTACATTATGCAGACAGGAGAACCCTTGTGAGGTTAATACCTATGGTGTAATCACCAAATTAAAATGAAGCAGGATAAGCAACGGGAATTTCTTTCTGTAGTTAGCCCTACAGAACTGCCCCTTAAGTTCTTTGTCAGTGCTTATTACGGTCAGTTATTTTTTTTCACATGATATCCGATTCTTCAACGATGCATTTCCATAGTCAAAATGTCCTCAAACTTGGTTTTGAAGTCGGTGTGAAGTGCATTTAAATGTTGAACGTCATTATTACCCTGGACGTTTTTCAAAAACAAGTTGGGGAACTAGGAAAATTCGCGGCTACCAATGTGCAATGTTTTGCTTGAATATATTAATTCTGACGAGAAAAGGAACGTACACTCTATTTATATACCTCAATTAACAACTTTATGAAATATAAAAATACAAATATCAAATAAGTAATTTCTCAGTTTATTATATTTGTGTTAGGTCTATTGTGTCATTTACGGAACTCCTAAATGTTGACTTGAGGTAAATGAGGTTCCGCTCGTATGTACCCCATTTGAATCTCGTGGACCCCCAATTTTTTTTCTCACTGACATAGACCCCCAGCATTCCGATTTCGACCCCTGGGGGTCCATATAGACCACTTTGGGAACCTCTGGTATAGAGTATATTAGGTCGGAAGACAATAAAGCCGATTTCTTATCCAGGTTACCTATGGAATGTAGTAAATCTATTAACAAAGACGAGGGTTACAATTATTTCTTGGATTTAATTAACGATACGAATATTGATAGATAGTACGGAAATAGAACATTTAAACATTATTTCTGTTGAGACGGAAATAAATCCGGAAATATTTAAACTGAGTTCGGAGAAGGATTTAGTTTTATCAAAAATTGTCAATTATCTGAGTACAGGATGAAATTCTGGCATATTAGAGATAAGTTATCAGCTCATAATGCTTGTTTGTTTTTTTTAACAAACTGGTAGTTCCAATGGAATTGAAAGAATCAGTTTTAAAATTTATTGACCGTTCGCACTTAGGTATTGTTAAATCAAAGAGTTTGGCCAGAATTTTTTTTTTGTTAGGTATAAATACTGATATAGAAAGAGAGGTAAACAAGTGTGCAGAATGTTTTCCTACACCTTCCGAGGTACAATTGGCGAGTTGGCCAGTAAATAATTTTGTATGGAGTAGGATTTATTGAATCATCATCTGTGTCCGTTTTGTAATTTGTTGTGGTAGACGCTACCACAAAGTGGGTCGATTTTCAAATGGTACCTAAGGTATATTCAGTTAGTACAATCAAAATATTTAAAAAAATGTTTTCTAACTTTGGTATACCGGAGAAAATTGTCAGCGACAATGGAACTGCTTTTACGTCAGCATCATTTCGGGAATTTTGTCGTGAATCTAATATCGAGCATGTGTCGTCAGCAGTACTGCACCCGGCTTCGAACGGTCTAGCAGAAAATGCTGTCAAAAAAGTTAAAAACTTTAACAAAAATATATATACTAGTGAATAACAGGTTTCCAAGTGATTTTGAGGATTAATTACTGTCATTTTTAATAGACATTAGGAACACACCTTCGTTAAGCATCTCTTCGTTAGGTAGAAAAATTAGGTCAATTTATAATAGAGTTGTTCCAAAAATGGGTAAGGACAAATGTATCGATTATAAAAGAATAGATGATAAAGTTAAAAACAAAATGTTAGCTAGTCAAAATAGTCAAAAGAAATATTACTGGAGTAGAAAATTTAAAAAACTCTTTGACATAGGATCAAAAGTTTTAACTAAAGATTTTAGGAATAAAAAGAATAACTGGATGTTGGGAACAATTGTGAAAAAAATTAGAGAGTAGGACTTATACGGTAAGGATACATTCAAAAGGTCAGGTTTGGAAAAGGCACCATGATCAACTTTCTGATAGAAAGGTAGGTGGGGGGAGTGAGACTGTTGGACTTCGGTCCGCTCTCAGACGTGGACAGAACCAATGCTAATTCCCCTGTTCTTTGCAGATCTCAAAACCCATAGGAAGAGAGATTGCGTTCCAGACCACAGCCACGCCCAAGTGAGAAAAGCGTATAAAATAAAGTGATTACATTTATACAAATAATGTATTAAGTCAAAAATGAAATATTTAGTTATTTGTATTGTATAAACTCAGAAAACAAATATTATTTCATGTAATTATTGTTTAAGTGTAGGGGTGTGGTGTATGTGTTAGTGTATATAAGTGCAAGCGAGAAAGTATGCTTGCGAGATTCTATAAAAGGCGATGCATGCTACGATAGTGTCTCTTTTGTTACAAACAGCCCCCCAATAAATAATAAATATCAGTACTAGATAACGTATTACTTTACAGAGTTACTACCTTCACACGCCATAATATTGGAGTTTTACCTACCATTAAAACTCTTACTATGTTGCCTTCCTTATCCAGAATATTCTTTGGTGAGATAGCATCTCTGTTTTTGTCCGATTTCGGTTTCTCTTCTCCTCCTCGGTGTTTAAATTTCGCGCTATTTGCCGCGCGATCCCTCCGTGATTCCAACCACTGCCGCTAACAGCTAGGGGTTCGCACACGCCGTCTTCTTCAATTGTGGTCTCGAGAGGGGATGAAGAATATTCTGGATAAGGAAGGCAACATAATAAGAGTTTTAATGGTAGGTAAAACTCCAATATTATGTAGTACCGTTCCTTATCCAGAATATTCCTTGGTGAGAATTGTCTGCTATCGTCTGGTGGCAGTGTGGATGTCAATTGTGATCACCTTCATGTAGAAGCTTCGGCTGGAGGTCTGCCCTTACACCGATTGCTTCTCCTTCTGACTCCAGAAATGGAGAGCCTTTGGGGGTCTGCCCCCCTTGGTCGAATGATTGGTCTGAAAAGGTTTGACAAGGATGACGTCTCCGGCTTCCGAATATTGGATTGTCTTTTTTCCTTTTTATAATATTTTTTGGAAGTATTTTCACTTTGCCAATTTCACATTCCAAATTTTTTTTCTATTGGACAGTTATCAAACCAACGAAGTGAAGCCACTGCCGACCTAGTGTTTCCCGCAGATGCCTCAATACCAGCATCCCTAAGTATTGTATTGACCCATCCACCTATAATTGTTCTAGAAGCTGCTTTTGTTATTTTTATTTATTTGTATTTATTTATTTATTTATTTAACGCCCAGAGGGCTTTTACATGGTTGGTAGTATAATTTTAATTTGACAGATATTTTGAAACATAAAAAATAATAATAAAATTACATTTGATAAAAGCTTTGCAACAAGTCATACAAACACAAGAAACAAAAACAGAAAATTACAGCTATTTGTAGGTTTACATGATGTGTTTAGGAGTATTGTAGAAATAAATGTTTTAAATGATCCACAAAACTTGCCAAGTTGGTATTGAATATGTCAACATCACCCAAGTAATGATTTCCCATGGTGTGAAGTCGTTGTATCGGAGAGTGGGCAATGTAGTTACGCTTATGTGTGCTGCTGTAGAACATTGTATTTTGTCGTGTTGTTACTGTGGGTGTGTGTATGTTTATAAGTTGCAGGAGTTCACAACAGTCGAATTTAGAGTTAAGTATTTTGAATAAGAACGTTAAATCGTTTATTTTACGTCTATCTTCTAATGTATGTATTTTTAGAGTATTTAATAAAAAATTGTATTTTAAGTCTTCGACGGGGATATTTAATTTAAAATTTATAAAACGTAGAAATTTTTTTTGGATTCGCTCAATGTTTTTAATGTGAATTTTGTAAGATGGAGACCAAACTACTGAGTTATATTCAATTAGACTTCTTACTAGAGATACGTATAATAGTTTAATGGCTTGTAAGGAATTAAAGTTTTTAGTTGTTCTTAATACGAAGCCTAGTGTTTTCATACCTTTGTTCACAATTTGATGGATATGATTGGTGAAACTTAGTTTTTCGTCCAAAATAATTCCAAGATCTCTCATTTCCGTGACTCTTTCTAAAGCTATGTTATTGATGGAATATTCGAATAAAACAGGATTTTTGTTTCTGAAGAAAGTCAAGGTTTTGCACTTTACTACATTTAAAAATAAATTATTTTGAACGCACCAATCTCTAAGCTTATTAATATTTGATTGTAGTATATGGCAATGATTTATGTCAGTTATTTTCTTGTATAGTTTGATGTCATCTGCAAAGAGCAATACCTCGACATCGTTGAAGCAATTGGTTATATCATTGATGAAAATGAGGAACAAAACGTGACTACCTTGCGGTAGGCCACTGGTAGCCCGGAAAGCTTTCGACATCCAAGATTTTATTTTAACGAACAGTTTACGATTTGACAAATAACTACTAAACCATTTTAGCATGTTATCCTTTATTCCTAGAGCAAATAGTTTTTGGATTAGTAGTTTATGGGATACTTTGTCGAATGCCTTCGAAAAGTCTGTATATATACAGTCGACTTGTTTATTTTCTGCAAATGATTGTATAATGAAGTTTTGAAATACCGTTAAGTTAGTTGCGGTGGATCTTCCTTTGATAAAACCGTGCTGTTTTTGATTAATTAATTTTATTAATTTGGGATAGATTTCATCAAGGACCAATGATTCAAAAAGCTTTGGCAGTACTGACTGTATACAAATGGGGCGATAATTAGCTATGTCAGTATCGTCTCCTTTTTTGTAGATCGGTGTAATGAAGCTAGATTTCCAGCGGTCTGGAAAATGTCCAAGGGACAAGAGACGGTTAAATAGTAATGTGAGTGGTTTAGATAATGTATTAGAGCATTTTTTGAGGAATATTGGTGGAATGTTGTCTGGGCCAGCGGATTTGTCAGTGTCTAAGGAAAGTAATTTTTGTTCGCAGCACTTTTGTGTGATTTGGCAGTTTGTTAAGTTTGTGGTCATATTAAATTTGTATTCGGGTATTTTATCATCTGGAGTGTCTTCATCATATACATTTTTGAAGAAGTCCGAAAAAAGGTTTACAATATCCTGTGTATTGTTTGCACTGATTCCATTCATTTGCATTATTGGCGGGTAATCTGTGTTTTCATTGTTCATTTTTTTAAGAAATTTCCAAAGGTTTTTGGATTTAAAGACAGTGTCCTCGACAGAGGTTATGTACATTTTGTAACATTGTTTGGAAAGATCTTTACATTTTTTCCTAGTTTCGCTAAAGATTATATAATCATTTATGGATTTACTTTGTTTGAATTTTTTGTGTTGACTCTTTTTTTGCTGAAGAGAGGCTGTAACCAAACTGGGTAGGTATAGCTTCTCGGTGTGTAAAAAGGTACATAGGATTCAATAGTATTAGAAAAATATAAATAAAGTTTATCTAACGATTCATCAACGCTTTCATCGGATAAAAAAGACCAGTCTGTATTTGAGAGATGGCAGTTAATTGAGTCGAAGTCGGCTCGTTTAAAGTTTAGGACGCTTTGTGAAGGTTTCCTTTCATTATCACATTTCATATTTAATTTAATGTATAGGGGAGGATGATGATTATCTATAGGTAGAAGTGGATCATTTGAGAGTTCAACAGACATTTTAGGATAGTTTGATAAAGCTAAGTCTAATAAGCGATTGTTACTGTTATATATAAAATTATGTTGATGAAAGTTTAGAAAGTTTACCATGTCCAAAATTTCACGTCCACGATCGTTTTCACTTTCGTTTATGATGAGACCACAGTTATTTGCTTTCCATATTAAGTTTGGTAAGTTATAATCCCCAAGAATAACAATTTTCGAGTGAGGATATTTTGATGAAATTGTTTCGATGTCTTCACAGTGGTTTCTATATGACCGAGGGTCAGAAAGTGGTGGTAGATAGGCCGTTCCAAATATAATTTTCTCGAGAGGAGTCGTTATTTGCACAAAAAGATGTTCGATGTTATTGTGTTTCGTGGTTAATTTTCTTGCTGACAACTTCTGTTTTATTGCAATTAAAACTCCTCCACCTCTTGACTTGGAACTTGATCTGACGTTTCTGTCGCAACGAAATACTTTGTAGCTAGTAAGACCGAGTTCAGTCGATTTGATTTCCGAGTTTAGCCAGGTTTCCGTAAGTATAATGATGTCATGATGATGAGATGGTAGAGCTGCTTGTAGGTCATCGAGTTTTGATCGCAGTCCGCGGATGTTTTGATAATAGATTTTTATAGTTCTGGTTCGGTTAGGTGGGATTGCTTGAATATCTTTGTAACTTCCTAGTTTTTTGGTCGATTTGGCACGATTCGGGGGGTGGAGTTAATGTATTTTATGGTGACATCTTCACCAGTTGATTGTTGGACCAGATGTGGATAAAAACAGGTCATCAATATTGGGTGTCTCTCGTCTCCTGTCTTCTGAGAGAACACACAGGTTTTAAGCCAAAATACAGGATCTGTGGATTGATTTGATGATGAGTTTAATCTCCATCTCGATCGTTGGTATTTTGCAGAATCTGTGTTTGAACCGAATGCGGGCCATAAAATAAAATGATCATCCATTTCAATAAAATGCTCCAAGGTTAACCTCAAAAGTGTCAGATCATGTACGCTTCGTCCAGAGGCTAATAGTAATATGACTGCACACCTTTTGGATGCTTCAAACAAGGTTATAGTTTCCGGATTGTTAGTCCGGAGCCAATAACATATCTGTCTTGGGTCCTATGTTGTATCCAGTTGCTCTTTAATCGAACTGTTTACTATACCTTTCATAACATGCTTCACCACAAGATGGTTACTCGGTCTCTTTTCAATATTGGGGTTGCATAAAGTTGAAATAACTGATTTATGCAAAGCTATGGTGCTAGGAGCTAAACTTAGCGTTATTTTGAGATGTGTGAGGAACTTTTCCAACTGAGTTCCCATTGGATCTCTGTAATTAACGTTTTTTTTTATTTTTTATATTAACTCCACACAGGAGGCCCTGAAGAAAATAATTTCCCTCATGGCCTATGTCATCTTTGGGGATGCTGTGTGGAGGGTCTTTTTGTGGAGAGGAAGGAGTGAACATGGGTCTTGAAGAGTCCCATGTTGTAGGAGGGAGGAAACACAGAGGCCGGCAGTTCGTTCCACAGCCGAGCTGTTGAACTTAAGAACGAATCGTAGAAGCGACCCGTTCTCATGTGACAAGTGTCAACTGTGTACAAATGTTGGGCACGCGTTTGGCGTGTATCCCGACTACGCACCGGTGCCGAAGGGATCAATGACGCTAGTTCCTCAGAGCATCTTCCATTGTAATACCGATAGAACAAGGACAGCATACCTACCTGACGCCTGTGCTCTAAAGATTGCAGTCCGTTTGTTAAGATTGGGGAATCTATCAAACGGACCGCCCGTTTCTGCACAGAGTCTAGGGTTTTTTTCAGGTATTTAGGGGCTCCGGACCAGAGATGGCTGCCAAATTCGACAGTAGGGCGCACTTGCGATTTGTACAGGGTCAGCAGTTGTGTATTATTAAAGTATCTGCGGGCCCTGTACAGTACGCCCAGCTTCTGAGAAGCCAACTTTACTCTGGCTTCGATGGAGCCCCCGTACCTGAGCTGGTCACTTATAGTTATACCAAGCACATCAATGGAAGGCCTGTTCGGAAGATTGCTTCCGTTGAAGGAGACTAGATTATCATTTGGATCCCTTTTAGACGTAATCAGACAGGATTGGGTCTTTGAAACATTAAATTCGACGAGATTATTTTTACCCCAGGAGGAAATACTCTCGAGATAACCGTCCATTCTCTGCTTCAAAGCCCTCCGAGCCGTCGGAGTTTGTGTGCCCTTTGGGGGCTTGTCAAACAAAAAGCAATCATGAACTGTACTGTCATCCGCGTAACAATGAATCGGTGCACATGTCAAAAGGTCATTGATGTGCAACAAAAACAAAGTCGGAGACAGAACCGATCCCTGTGGGACGCCAGCATTTATGGAGTGCGAGGAAGAGGTGAAACCGTCAGCAACCGCCTGAATCGACCTATCCCTTAAAAAGTCAGCAATCCACGTACACAGGGATGCGGGAAGTCAAAACGTGGTTTAAACAACACCATTTTCGCCATCTAATCCACGCTACCTTGTTAGAAGATTCGCCAGCACCAGCTGAAATCTCTCTTTCTCTATCAGACCATCCTTGCAATGCATCATCCTAGCCCCAATTTTCCATACTTGAAGCTCCATTTGAAGTATCTGCGGCGGGTTAGAGAGTGTGGTGGTATCTATCAGTGTCTCTGGTAGATGCTTGGTTTCCTGAGGAAGGCTCAAGGCTCTCTGTTTCAGTCTGTTAGCCAAAATACTTTCGTCCATCTGGGAGCCACCAGCAGATAAATTCCTGTGGAGTTGTTCAGATGAGCCAGCACTTGGGGAATTAGACAAGTGCCAAGGTCTGCTGAAAGCATTGTAAAATACCGCCGCTTTTTCTTTTTTGTCTATGGATACATATTGCTCTACTACATGAGCTGTCGAAGAGGCGAACAGGTCCACGATGGGTCTGCTCCATTTGTGAAATATCTGTTCACAAATGCCATTGTACCGACCTGTTAAGTAGTGAACTTGTAGGGTGATTTTGTATTTGTCTACTAGAGATAAAATCTGAAAGGTCAGATGAAGGAGACCTAAGGATTTCGTCCCTCCTTCGTTCCTCGAATAAGCGAGAACTGTTCGGTTGTCTGACTGTATCAGAACTGTAGAACTTCTCGAAACTTGATTCTGGTGTTTTAAGGCATTTATTATAGCAAACATCTGTTTCAAGTTGCTGTGCCAACCCTGCTATTCCCTGGTCTTCGTTTTTTCCTGTATTTTTTATTTTCTGTAATCGGAGTATCGTCTTCTTGAGCGCCCCAACCATGATCTGCTGCATCGGTCGAGAAGAAATGAGAGGCACCGGGGATGTGTAGTGGCATAAAGACCTTTACATTCTGTGCCCACAACGATATGTCTTTCATTACGTGTTCCTTTATCAGAATTCTCGTTTGTGTGGGGAGTTTCATCATGGAGTGCATTTGTAGTTGCATCCTTCGGCAATGAAGGCGACCTCTTGGGGTGACAAATAATGCAAAGTTTAGTTTTCCCAGAATCCTCTGGCCCTTTTTCTGAAACGTTTGAAGAGATTGTTGAAGGTCCTCGCACTCCATCTTGTTCAGCGACTTCCGACCACGTTGCGTATCCCAAATCGCTGCTAGCTGCCACATTTTTTCAAATTGACGGTCCAACCTAGGTCTCTTAGTAGGTCCAAAAACAGTTTTGTTTGGACCCTCAGAATTTCCTTGTCCTGGTGAGCCAGAAGGAAATCGTCCAGGTACATAATGGTCCTTACATTTTGATATCGAAGGGTTTCTGCAACCCAATTGGTCACCATTGCAAAGGCATGTGGAGCACTGCTCAAGCCCTGGGGAAGGCATGTCATTTGTAAAGACTGCCCTTTGTACATAATTCTTAGAAAACGACGAAGTTTCTGCGACTGGTATGTAGAAATATGCGTGCGATATATCTATTTTTGTCATCCAATCTTTTGATTGGAGAAATTCTGGAACTTTCTGATGAGACATTAAGGAAAATTTTCTTACCAATAAGAAGTGATTGAGACCTTTCAGGTAGAGTATAGGTCTGTTGCTGCCGTCCCCCTTTTTCACCAAGAATATTTGGGAAAGAAAACCGGAGTTGTTGACTGCCGGCTCCAATATATTCAGTTTCTTGACGATATCTATTTCCTTTCTTTGCGGGGGTAGTCTTTGTTACAAATCTTCGTAAAATTGGAGCAGTTGCCTGCCCCCGCACCGGTCGCTTGCTACTGTCTCTTCCCCCCCATTTGACTCCAGAGGTGGAGGGCTGAAGGAACCTTTGGGGGTCTGCCCAAATTTTTGTTCCGGGTCCCTCCTTTGGTGGAGCAGTTGAAGTATTGGCCTGTGGGAAGGACCGAAATAATTATTTTCCTCCTAATTTCTACAACTGGGTGGAGAGTGCCTCTTCATTGAACAGATGAGAGGAAATCGGAAGGATCTGCATCAATACTTGTTTTTCCACTTTCTGTCTGCAGGAACTGAGGATTCGGTGTCTTCTGAGTTCAATCACCTCTGCTCGTTTTCTGCATGTGATTTGCAGCAGGTCATAAGAATATTTTTGTAAGTCGTTCTGACCCCCAAACAACTCATTAACTTTATCGGAGAGTTTCTGAGGAAATATCCTGTACATCGAAACCCCATTTGACGAGTTGCTGCAGAAACTGCTTCAATTGCTCCCTATGCTTGAGAGCTGCATGCGTTATCGCCGCGAAGGATCTTTTAATTGTGGCGCTCTGAATCGAATGGCTGCAACTCAAAGTTCATCTCGAGCTCTTTAAAACTCTGCTTGCAAAACAAAATCTTGAAGCCTGTTTACTTGTTCAGTTAGCTTTTTTATAGAACGCGTCATTCCCTTATTCTGCCTTCTGGAGCGTGAGCCTATGATTGGAGAGTTCACTGAAAAAGAACTGTCTGAGTGTGTTGAACGCCGGCGACTCCTCCGCCTCTTTTGTTTTTTGTTACACTTTACCGATTCACGCGAGGAACTGTCGGAACTCAAATGCTTTCGTATTTTTCCATGATTTACACTCGCGGACGAAGGAATGTCAACCGCTTCAAGAGATACAACATTTTCCGACATTACGTAATGGTAGTAATATTCTTTTTGGAGAAGAAACAAATTTTTTTAGACGCGATTTTGCAACATTACCGTTCATGGAAGAAATTTGAAGAAGACGGCGTGTGCGAACCCCTAGCTGTTGGCGGCAGTGGTTGAAATCACGGGGGGATCGCACGGCAAATGGCGCCAAATTTGAACACCGAGGAGGAGAAGAGAAACCGAAATCGGACAATACACCAAGGAATATTCTGGATAAAGAACGGCACTACATAATAAAGGCACTACAAGTTCATACACTACAGTGGGACTGTCATCAAGAAGGTGTACGCTAACTGAATGTACCTTCCTCTTATACCTCTGTATAAAGGGGACATCTGTTTCTTCAAAATCGATTCCAGGTGTTTAAGTTTCCGAGCTTGATCAGTTTCCCTTTCATTGCAAAAGATTGACGACCGCTTATTTCATTCAATCTCTGCTCCTCTGCACTTAAAATATTCGCAACTCACAATCACGAGCGAATCAACACAGCATTTTATTGGTATTAATTTAGTTTTTTTTCAATCCTGCAATCAAGTTTTGCTGAAATCCCGCGGTATAGCGGGTTGCGGGATTGCAAACCCTAATTATAATTATTGCAAGTTACAAAATGTTTACGACCATGTAATTTTAACTAAACGAACATATAATAATATATTATATTCTGATCTGATCACCAAACGTCGCTAAAGCCTTTTAAAGAAATATTTTTAATCTAAATGGTGGCATTCCACCAGGAAAACTAAGAATGGGTTGTTTCGGAGTTAATTTTCAAGTTCTCTGAAAGATTTTTTCAAGTTCTGTTATTGTTTTAGTTCTGTCAAGTAACTAGCCTATAATGATATAATAACAGAACTTGAATAAGACTTTCATAGACCCCAAAAACGAACGTTGAAATTTGATGATTTGTTCAAATTCTCCGAAACAACCCGTCCTAAGCTAATCTTCCACTATTTTATATTTACAAATTTTCTGTTACGTAAATTCTAGTTTTTGTATAATTGTTTTGTTTTTTCTCTTAATTTTAAACAACCCGTATAACAATATGTAGGTGCTTACATAGTTTAAAGGTATAGGCAGATAAAGTTTATTCATAATAATACGTGCATACATGGAAAAGTTTGCAACGTACGTCGCTAAGTTATAATATTTACATATATTTTGTTTTACAATCGCTCTCAATCACAATCATCGGCTAAAGATTTGCATATTTTTAGCAACGCGAGAGACAATAAATTGTCGAAATTTCTAAATTGTCATTCTTCGCCTCTTATAGCATTGAAGAAATTTTATTACTTTGACATGACAGTTCGCAACACACATATGTTCTGGCGGAATAAAAATGTATTTTCAAAACGGCTACCATCTTGGCAGGACTGACCCGATGCAAATTACTCAAATTTACAGACAAATTATGCAAATTTAAATGAAAATATATTTTTATTTTGCGTACTTTACCTAACTTCGGCCCGGGTCCGTTCGCAGGGAAAAACAAAGCCCTGAGGTAGAAAGCCGTGAACTGTATCTTGCGATAACATCTACGTGGGCTATGGCACGTTGGGCTGGTAATCAGAAAAACTTCAATTTGAGTCCACAATTAAGTTTTTTTATTGTGTTGTTATTATTACTTTTAATTGAAAAGTTTTGATATATCATATCCACTGTCAGTTTTATTATTATTTATTTTATTGACACATCAGAAGTATTTAAAAAGAACTATTTTATTCGGTAATGTCTGCCAAACTGGGTGCTTTACCCGTGCTGAAGCCTCCATTTTGCATTTTTTGTGGCAAATTATGAATATAAATAAGTAGGACTGCATTGAAATTATGATAAATTAAACGAATTTAAATACAATATTAAGAAAAAAAATTAGATAAAGTAAAGTAATTAAAATAAAATAATTAAAGCAGTTATAAAATCTAAGCAAAATGTATGGGATTATTGGTTCTGTTGTGTGTACTATGTAGGTATAATTTTATTATATTAAGTTTGTTTTTTGTAACAGTGCCTTTTTTGTTCTTTAATCCATGTCTTAATGTTGTTTTCTGTTCAATTTTCACATTACCGATAGCTGAGTTTATTGTTCCTTCCCAAACAATTACACCGCATTCTATAAATGATTGGCAAAGTGCCAAATATATTGTTTTCATTTGTTTCAGTTTAAATATGTTTCTTATGTTCAGGAAAATGCGTATTGTTTTGAGAAGTTTATTTGTGATGTGTTTGATATGATGTATTCATCTGAGGTATATTATGATCTCTAGATATTTTATTTGGTCAGTTTTTTCTAGAGTACGGCAAGCGCAGATGTTTGTGTCTATGCATCCATATGTTTTTTTATGGGTGACTAGATAACTATTCAAAATAACAGTCCAATTTTAAGAGTGAATAGAACGGGCCTTAGTACGCTTCTTTGTGGAATTACATATGTAATCGGCAGTGACTTGCTGGTATGGTGATTAATTTTGACTTGTTGTGTTCTGTTACTCATATAACTTTACATTAGTTGGAGTTCCTTGCCTTTGATGTTGTTTTAACTTTTTTAAATAGGATTTTGTGGCAAATCGAATCAAAGACTTTAGCTAAATCTAAAAATATCGCTATGCATTCATTATTTATATAGTAATAGTATAGCAATAAGTACATCAGAAATAATTCAAATGTGAGCGTCGGGGCAAATCCCCGTTATCAGGGTATTGTGTCAACTTAATGCAATCTGTTGTTATTACATCTATTCCCGGCGCAATGTTGTTTTTCAAAGGGTTAAATCTTTTGTCAATTTCTTCATCGTAAGTCTTTGTTGTGTCGTTTGTGTTTTGATATATTTGGTCATTTGTTTGTGTTGGTGTTTTACGGTTCACTAAAACTTTTTAAAAATAAGTTATTCACATATTTTGCTATTATTTCTAAATTTGTATTAGCATTTATGTTTTTTGGAGTTGATATTTAGTTGCTTTGTAAGTAAATGTTTCATATTTTTTTTAACTATTTATTTCTTGCGTTAACGTAGTTGAAAATTTATCCCAGTCCTGTTCAGTATTCTGTGTTGGGTATATTGTGTTTTTTTTAGTTTTTCCTTTAAGATTGAGTACAATGATTATTTTCGTAATAATTTTATGTCGGTCAGATTTTGTGTTTTCGGTGTCTATTGCTATAATATTCATGTAGTGATCTGTAATGGTGCTTTTAAGTACTAATGTTTTGGTTTTTAATTTTTGTTTCCTAATCGTTATATGGTACTTTTTGGGGCTTTTAATATTTGGTGTGACTTGTGTCGGAACATTTATCGTGGGCTCCAGTCCATGCTGTGCTAGTGTTGTTAGGTATTCTATGCTTTGTGCATGTCCGTATTGTAAAGTGTTTATGTTTTTGTTGAGAACAGTAACTGTATTGTTAAGTGTAGCTAGGAAATTGTTTATGTTGTTTTGTTTTGTTTTGGAAGGAGATCTGTACACAGCTATAATACTTGTTTCTTTATAGTATTTAATTTATATGCAGTATTATTATCACATTTCTGATTACTACCCGGCCTGAGTTTGGAATATTTTACACTAGTTTATCTACATTAGTTAAATTGAATTACCCGCGGAGCAGTAAGAGTTTAAAAATAAGAATATAAAATTCAAAATACGTGAGTTCTTCCACTAATGACGGAATTAGAAAAAAACCCGCATATGGGGTAAGGTGCTTACCGCAGCAGGAACTCATAATGAAAAATTATGTTTTTATGTGTGATTTCGATCCCAAACGATTAACAAAATCATAATTTTAACTATACAGGGTATTAAAAGCATACACTATCAAAAAATAATTGATACCTACTTTATCGCTTGTGATATATGCTTATCAGTTCCAATTTTTAAAATTAAAAGTTAATCTAACCATAATATTTTACGCACAGGAAAACAATTTCAATTCACGCATGTACCTACAACCGAAATCAGTATATTTTATCAATATTATTGCGGAATAAAAAAAAAAACTAATGAACTTAAAATGAGAGACTTTTATTAAAGTTACCCGCGGCAGGAAACAGCTCAACGTTCATCGTTGCATTCGAGACCGGAGCACCGCAGGGGAATGATGCAACTGTTGATAAAAAAAATATTTCCCTAGATTTCCCTAGATTCCGGGGATGCCACATTAACAAGTAAAAAAAACCGTCGTCAGCGGAAGGGGTTAATACATGTATAGCATTTGCTGTACCTACGTGTATCACATTGTAAGCAGTCACTCATTTAATTATTCATCATATTTACCACCATCGTATATTATGATGCTAATAATTGTGACGGAGTCTCACACTTGGAGACGTCACATAACTTGTTGTATTCCGCTGAATTTCGGTTTTTTCCATTACATGTTGTATTATTGCCATCAATAAAATTTACATAATTTCAAATATACAGGAGGTACATTTCATATAGATAGGTAAATAAATATTGGGTACAAAGAATAGGGTAATTTTTACTATTCTGACACACGAAAAAGCTATAATTGTAAGTGCATAATTTAATAATTTCCGTAAATAGTTTTATTTTTTTAAACAGAATTGTATATACTTTCTCCAAATATAATGAAAAAACAGTGCTTGATTTACATCAACATTATTCAAGGTTACCGGGAATCTTAAAAATATGCTGTCGTATTATGTACCTTGTAAAATATATACGTTGGAAGTGGGTAGGTACTAGATACCTATACCAAATTACACGATAAATATTATTATTGTCGTATACTTTGTGGTGCCAGTGTTAAGAAATATAATACAATCATATTTTTTTTAGGGATCCAAGTAATCTTGTCATATGTAAAAGGTGTTAGAAATTTCCATAGATTTGTGCTGATTTCCCTTTTCCCTAAAAAAATGTTTTCCCCTAGATCTAGGGAAATTTCTCTAGACATCACTTCACTGCTGTTGACTGAGATGACCGGGCGATAGGGAAGGTAAAGGGGTCGGCTTGGGGTTCGCAGTCGGCTGGAAAAGAAAACCCGTACTCCTTTCTTCGTCCATCCGCTCACTATGCCCAAACCATCTAAGTATTCCCCTCCCTTTTTATTATTATTATCCATTTCGCTAGCATCCACCTTGCAAGAATTCGACTAATCTTCATATTTGTAATACGGTCGTACCTAGTTTTACCACATACAGCCTCATACTCCATACGCCCCAGGGATCTCATTTTTAGAGAATTAGGTCTACTTTCATCCTTCCTCTCTCTTATATCTCATGTTTCACTGCCGCACATCAGGGTTGGTACCAACACTCCATTGTGAACTGCTAGCACCCCTTCTTTGAAAAGTTTTTTAACAGTGCTTAAACGTTCAGTCCTTAGACTCAGTCTTACTCAGTCTCTCAGTCAAACTATAGTTCAACTTGACCTCGGAGGTCAAGTTGAACTATACCCCATTGTTATTAATAAAAACTACAACATATTGACTTTAACTCGACCCGTATCTCATTTCCTTGCCGAGATAATGTTTTAACAAAGAAATATGGGTTAGAAACAAATATATATTATATTAGACTACTTGATGTGTACCCGGTCTTGCTCCGGATAGTGAATGTATGAAACAAAGTTTTTTATGTTGTGAATTCTAGTACCTACACTGGTTTTAATTATAAAAAAAATGGCAAAATAAAATATCTAGCGATTGTATTAGACCATAACCTCAGATGGACACAACATCAAATCATCAAATATTTCACAACTATACTCCCCAATAAATACACATTTTCCTAAACCTACCATATATATAAAACAATTTATTGATTTCATTTGTTTTAGTTTAAATATGTATATATGAAAACAATAAATTGTGCACCCTATCAATCCAGGAAACAGAGCAAGAAACTCAGCTATCGGAAAATGGAAATTGCACAGAGTACCAATTAAAAAAAACATAACACATTGAACATATAAAATTGCTGTTCCTTTTCCGCTAGTCTAAATTAGCAGGCGTAAACGATAAAATAGACGTCGCGCATAACTATTCATTGGAGTAGACCCCACCACTTCCCAACATATAGTTTCCTCCTCCACCGCACACGTCAAGACCCCTCCAACTGCTTAAACTCTCCAATGTTCCTAGATACGGGGCTAGCAAGCAATATCCCTCTACTTACATAGTTAGTGTAATGTTACAGACAAGTCAATCTGAAAATAGAACAATAACAAGAGATAATGTGTAAGAAAAAAAGGAGATCTAAAATCAATTATGTAAGTTACAAGGTTATAAACTTGAGTCATCGTGTACTCGAGACAGCTAAACCATAACTATGTATTCGCGCATAACTATACAGGGAAATTAATACATATTTTTTAAATAGTTAGGTTAATAGAAAACATATATATTATGTTGACGCATGTATTTACAGCGTCAGCTATTGTCTATATCCAATATTCTAATGAATAAATGAGATGAATAGTAACATAAAAAAAAGTAGCAGAAAACTGACACAAATACATTTATCTATAACGATGCGAACTTAAAATGATGATATCATGCACCCGATCGAACTGGAACCGATATAAATAAAACATTAATTTTTTTTTTTTTACAACATTAAAAAAAATATATTACAAAGATTTTTATAAGATATCCCTTTCTTATTTAAAACTATTAGAAAATCGCGTAATAAATACGAAAATACCTAATTTCCCAAAAAATTGCAAAGTATGAATAATTTTTTTTATTTATTTTTATTTTTTATTTTAAATACATATACGGCTATACTGCCTTTTAAATAGGGCATGCTGTAAGCTTCCTAACAATATTATTTTACAAGCATCGTGTACACTTGCTGTTACTCTTTCGCTAGTGACAACACGTTTGCGTAAATAAGATAAAAGGCTGTTACTCGCTGGTGGAAGCGTATTCCGATGAATAAATACATTCGATGCTAACCTTTTTATTGCATCCAACTCTCGCTGCGTTACATATATCTACAACTAACGATACTATTGCATTGGTGATACTAGTCCACCCTCAGCCTGCAGCCATCTACCCACTTACATAATATTATATCACGGAATGAATCGTTTAGGAAAGTATAAGGTACGGTTGAAGATAACAAAATACGTAGTCCTGGAAAGGAATTTATGCTGTCGGATTGTGTTATTTTTTCCTTTGACTTCTCTAATCATTGACTAGAAGAAAGTTACATTGCAGATTTACGATTTTTTCAATCATCTTTAAAATGTAATTGGTTCCGAGGAATAGTATAGTGAGTGATCGGCGCGCGTTGGTGTCTCCTATTGTTATCTCGAAAAATAATTGACATCAATTACAAGTAATTATTGCAAACTTCTTACGAAATTGACGCAAATTTAAGTTGTTTCAATACTTGAGTGTCTTGAGAAGTAAATGAATTTGTTTTTAAATTTATAAGTATTTCATTGACGGGGGGAGGGAATACTGAAAAGGATACTGCGGAGAAAGAGAAGGGTGATTGAAAGGGAATAAGTGGAAGTTAAAGTAAATGATATGATATGAAGATGATATAATTCGATTTTCTTAAATGAAAAATATTATTTTATCTGATACTGTTATGAACGTTGAAGTAAGTCTCTATACAATATTTATATATTCGCCGACATCTTATACCATTTGCGGCATATATGTTCTGCTTTCTTCGCTCATTTGCTCTACAGGCCTGAACTTACTCTTTCTTAATCTTCCTCGTTTTGCTTACATCAGCTTCGAATCTATGTAATTGAGTCTCCACATTTGTTAACCCATCATATATAGATTTGCAACAAATATGCATCAGGGAACTCATTTCTTCAGCATTTAGTTTACCTGTATTTTTCCCCTGCCAGTTCCACGCCTCACTGTAATACATCAGAGTAGGTACCAGCCTTCTACTGTGGACTGCTAGCTTAGATTCTTGGACAACTGTATTTTTTACATTTATTTCTTTTGGGTATATGGAGAAAAAAACCCAGGTAGGTACAATTTTAACAAAAGCTTGCAAGAAAATTACTGGCAATCGAACCAGTGATCTCAGACCCAATGTTTTTTTAATATTTTTATGTGAAACCGCATAAGAGCCAGTTAGGAGCCAGTGAGACAATGGCATCCCCGGTTGGAGTGTGTTGTGAAGCTGAAGGTAGTGGGGTAGTATCTGGTTATTCTGGCCAGATACTTCCCTATATCTGGCATATCTTCATATCACCAAACACGGCCAAAGTCATTTCAATTGTGAATGGTGGTCTTGTGCCTCATACCAGGGCGATACTGTAAGTATTTTCCACTATGGAATACTGATAGAATGTTAACCCATTAATTTAAATATTTTTAACGGTTATGGATAAATACTAAAAACGCAGTAGAGTAATAAACTTTAATTATTACTTTAATTCAAGACCGATTGTAGCGCTGCGTCTGAGCTATAAAAATTGGAAATATAACTATAATTATTGGGAAAAATTAAGTAATAAATAATTAATAATATCGGACATAATTTTTTGATGAGAAACGTCTTTTGGCGCGCCTAATAAGTAAAACCGACTCTTGCGTGGCAAGACGGGACGACGCTCTTGAACGGAAACGGGACACGATCTTGCACGGAACGACGTTTACTTTCATTTTCACTTCCTTGAAATCATTTTCGATGTTTCACTCTTACCAGGCGTCGACGGCATTTTTTCTAAATAAGATAACATTTTTTGTGGCCTGCTTATAAAAGGGCCATAGTCAGTTCTTTTAAATTTCACAAGGCCTATAAAGAATTTGGCAACTTTCAATTTAAAGAAAAGCGTTTTTTTAGGGTAACATTGTCCCCAAAGTTAGAAATCGGAATACAACCCAATTTTTAAGCGAATTCGTAAACAAACTTTCACTGGACCTTTATGAAGCAATTCACAGAATAAACAAGTGCAATCTTACATAATTAATGTCGATATTAGTACGATGTAACCAAATAAAATATTTAATAACGAAAGGGCCCAATAGCCTGATTTTAGACACCATTCATCCTGACCTCCAAAAAAATGTGCACAACTGAGTTAAACCCCACCAACCACCGAAGTGAACCATGTAAACCAATATCGTGTTCTGAATACTGATGTCATTATCTAATGCCGAGGTCCCCAAGTAATTTATTTGAAATTCATTTATCAAAATGAATACAAAGTGGTTATATGTGTTTGACTTTGGCCATGGAAGAAGCTATTTAAAATGGAGAAATGAAGAGAAAGAAGGAGTGAGAATCGGAAAGATATGTAAATAAGTAATTGCATTATTTGTCGTATCATGGTTATCTACTTTGAAATTGATTGCTTTGCATTTTTACGGCTTTTTATACCAAATATGCCCTGTGTTGTTTACACGGCATCAGTTCAAGAGCAAGTTAAGATAATGATCATTTAGTTTATGAGTTCCCAAGTACCTAATTATAATATTTCAACAACTTTCTTACTCTGTTGCACATTATTTTGTATTTTGTAATAGGTATTACGACTGATGTCCTCCGTGGCCGAGCAATTAAGATACTCGGTGTACACAAATATTTTATTTATTTATTTAGTACAGGATATACATACAATAATTTGCAAAATGTTTTAACAATCAAATTTGGACATTTTACAGAAAAAAAGAGAAGGACAGAAAGAATAAAAAAAAATAATTAATTTAAACGTAAAGTTAACTGATGTTCGTTCATCATACTCTTTTAAATACAATAATTTATAATTCAAAATTTAGTCGTATTAGATCTGTCAAAGAATTTATACAAATTCAAAAATCAGTCATTTTAAATACATGTAGGATTACGAAAGATTTTTTAAATATTTATATTGAGGGATCAGTAGGATTTATAGGTCCAATTAGAAGTTCTACCGAGCCGAAACCTGTGATATGAAAATTTCTGGAGTTGGTGAATTATTTTCCCATTTGATCTCTGGTGATTTGACGTTTTGTTTTTGTATTATTTTGTATTTATTATGCTTATATAATGCATTTGCATTGTGCGGATTGACTAAATAATCATTTGTGGAATAGTGTGCGGAAGGGTTTGGTTTTTCCTGTGGGGAAGATTTAACCCGGACATAAAGTCGACATTAAAACATAAAGATAGGTAACTCGTGTTTGCATTGGTATAGTCTTTTGTACATGTATTTAAAAAAAATAACAAAATAGAGAAGAGAAGAAATAAAATTAAATGATAGATTAAAACATAAAGTTAACAGCTGTTTGTTCAGCATAATTGTACTTAATAATGAAGGATTAAATTATAAAGTTAGTTTAGCTATACATATAAATTATTTAATTAGTCCTACACACTTCTTTATTTTACAATTAAATTTAAATTAATATATTATTTAAATAGATTTTACTACAAAAACCGTGTGATGACGCGTGCAATGAATACTCTTCTCTTAGCTGAAAGTCAACCGATTGGGTTTCTACATTGTGAAATTCAACATTATATGTACATTTGTATACGTATTTATATATATATGTTACATAGGTGTATATATAGATTATTATTGAAGATATTAATACTTTTTATCTCTAACAAATAGTATAAAATAAAGTCGCTATCCGCGTCTGTCTGTTTTTGGGCTTTTTTCTTATAAACTACGCAACGGATTTTGATAGGATTTTCATTATCATTTAGAGAATTTCTTCCGAATAGTTTATATATATATATATATATTTTTTTTTTTTTTTTTTTTTTTTTTTTTTTTTAATTTATTTATTACTTGTAAATTATTTAACATTATAAATGATAACAATATGCAGACAGATACATAATTTTTTCGTTTTTTATTCTACTACTCCATAAGTTGAGCTCAAGGAGCTCGTGTTTATGGGAGGAGTATTTACATTTAGTTCTAATGATTTTTTTAAACAATAATCCATAACTTTTGATATAAATACAAACATAATATTAACATAGGTATACAAATTAGAAAAGTGTCTTTTTAAGGATAATTAAAATAATATATCTTCTTACAGAAATGTATGTATGTCTTAATACATGTATATTATATTTATAAAAAGTGGAGAAAAGTCGAGCAACGCCGAAAAAACCCCTTCGGCCAGTCTTGCTGTAGTTCTATTGCATTCCAACATCCCAGTAACGTGATAACAAGTAAGAAGATCCCTTATTCTTTGTCTTCCCATGACGTACTTCAATGAAAGATTTCACATTCGTCGTGGCATTTGAATTCAACAATCTGTAAGTTTTTAAGAAATAATAATACTTGCATTTTTATTACTGTCTAGCCATTAGTGTCACCAGTTTTAAATCGACAACGTTTCGCCAGTCCCGAGGGATGTTCCGAGATAATGGAAACGGAAAACAGTTTTTTTAGCAAAATAACTTTAATAATTCAATTTTTTTGAAAACTGTAATGAAAAAAAATAATCACTTTTGCTTTTGCTCAAAAAGGATTTAAATAAAGATCCATGGCTAAGGTAAAACACCATTAAATTATTTGATATATGTTGTTTAGATAATGAAAATGCAAATATAGTTCTTAACGAACGTTGTGAAACTGGTGCGTTGTTTTATTGTAATTCCTATCCAATGCCCTGCTTTCTCCCCCTAGGACTGCCCGTGAGCGGTGACGACACTCCCCCCCCACCACATCATCAGGTGGATATTTCACCATTTCTTTTGTCTCATAATTTTTCATTTTTGTAGCCACCTGTAAATTATTATTTTTACCTGTTATTGTTGATACCTTGTACATATGACACTAACCAAATAGAATAGATCTTACTAACAAGTTACTAATACGCAGCACTTGCATACTGCGAATAACATTGTATGCATGGACATTTTGGAGGGCTTGTTTTGAAACTTTAAATGTAGACTCGTTATAGCAAAAAAATTAGCGTCCTTACTCTGAAGGGGTACCATCAGTACCTAAAACAAGGCGGGGAAGTGGTGGGCCTCTTCCAGAATGATGTAATTATTTTCTTATCCTACAACTACAAGGCAATTTAAAAATTAATTTACATACATTCTACAATATTGAGAAAATTATTAATTATTTCCCCTTTTCATTGAAAAAGTCCGTGTACAAAAAAAATACCATCAAGTATTTTGTTCCTTTTGTTCTAATTCTTCTTCTCGTGCTTGTTTTGATTTTTTTTGTTAGAGTAGTAATAATTCGATAGTTCGTTTGCATTTACAAATATAACCCCTGAAGCCTCTGAAATTTTTCAATGTACTGATCTTAGGAGAACTGTCAGAATACAGATTCCGCGGAAAATATTTTCACATAACATTTGCTTCCAGATAAATTCGCTGTTTGTGGACGTATTTCTAAATTAAATACATTTCTGGGAAGCCGATGAAAGACTCGTGTATTACAAATATGTGCAATTAAAAATATTAAACTCAGGCAAAATAAGGATAAAGTTTTTAAAGTCGCTTTCCGATGGTTTTATCGTGTAAACTGTAAACACTACATTCGAATTAGAAAAAGGTATTGAATTTATTGTCACCACACTTTTATTCGTTTAGTATAAAAACATATTCATTTAAAAATTTGCAAACCTTTCTAAACCAATCCTAAATATTGTTGAAATAATATAAATTGTATGGTAGTTGTCAGCAGCGTTTATGTTATTTTTTAAATGCAATCTGAATGCGTGGTATGCTCCCTTTCTACCCCTGTTTAAATGATATTTCTCACCATAATACAAAATGATATTGTCCCGTTTCAGGCTGGGATATACCAAAAAGACTCTACGGCAGTTTCTTGTCTATGAAAAATGTCTCCCAAAATTGCCCAAGGGGTTAATCAACTATCACAACCCAGATTTCCAGCGTTACATAATAGCATCCGCAGTAAAAGAAGGCTTTTCGGATATAAAATTCTGAGAATAAATTCCCGAAAGAAGCATGTACGGACTGCCTCCGTCGTGGAGTGGTAACGATTCTGACTATGAATCCGGATGTCGCGGTTTCAAATTTTATTTGATTAACTTTTGTTATTTCATTATTTTGTCCATTTTCGGCACTTTCCAGAGTGGTAGATATTTTATTATCGCCTGTTGAAAGACCACCATTCAGAATCGGAAAGCTCCTTGAAATGGCTTTAGCTGTGTTTGGTGACTATATCTGAACAGCCAAATACTTCCGCATATCTTCAGCCTCCCAACATGCCCCAAAGAGGTACGTCATAGTCTCACTGGTTCCGAACGGTTAGAAGCAGTTGGAACTCTTGTGTGGTACTCACATAAAAATAAAAAAAGGAATATATTTGTTTGGCTGCCACCGCTACGGTTAACAAGTTACTTCAAGCGACGGCTTGCACTTGTTGCCCTACAATCCACTTGCTATCTTATTACTGGAAAAACACCCCACTTCGGCCGGTCGATGGAAATGTACAGTGGGTCAAACTTTTGCGTATGCATTCATGGTGCTATTGAGTGTGACAGGGCGTACTTTTACCCCGTCTTCCCTTTTCCGATCTTGTCAAAACGTCAGTTTAATGTTAATGTTATTTATCTTCTCTACTTCTAAAATCATGTAGAATCACCCCCCTAAGTTAGAACACTTTACCCCCGGACACCATGTTTATTATTGTGAATGAATATGAAATAAGAAAAATTAATCAAATAAAATTTATTTAGGCACGAAAACTTACTGATGTAAAATATTGCTAATTTATTAAGAATCTCTTGAATCTTAATCCTGTCAAAAGGAGACTACCGGCCCTTAATGAATGAATTGACGGGTTTCACGTTAAACTTTTATTAAAAAATGGAATGTATCACCGCGACGTTGGAACACGTTCATAAAAATATTTTCGCATTTCGGGATAACGTATTAACAGGGCTAACGCAGGTGCACGAACATGTGTTCAGATATATTCGGAAAGTACTAAAATTTTATTGGGAAACGGCCTGCTATCCTGTTTTTTTCAATAAAGCAATACTTATTGTCGATTTGATGATTTGAAACCGTTACCTCCGGATTCTCAGCCAAGGATCACGGGAGCCATCAATTTCATGACTATCGGTTTCCTGTCATCTGAGGCCTTTTCAATCTACCGTCACTGAAATCGTGTCATTAATTAAAATGATTAATATATAAACTAAGTACCTACGAGTACATTAACTTACATTTTATAAACTGTTTGGTTATATAAATAAGGTTATGCCAAATAACCCTCTCATTTCGATGGTCCTGATGATGGTAATTAGGTTGATGGGTAGGTGATAGTGTGGATGGGTCAGAGAGAGGGTGGGTTGTAGAGAGGGTGATGGTGGTAGAGATATAGCAAATCTCTGATGTGATGATATTAAACTCGTGTAGGGGGGTGGACGGCTATCAGAAATATTTTTTTATGTTATTCAGAAAAATGCACAATTATCTATCTACGACTTCGTTTTTTTTAAATTTTATTTACCAGATCAGTTGGGCGTAGAAGTTAAGGATAGGCCTACTTTAGCAAAGGGCCACATAAGATACGTGTTCTCAACCACCAAACACATTTATCATTGGCCAATTCTAACTTTATTACAATTTTAATGATTAAAATCATACATTGTTTGAAAGATAAGCATATTTTCTTACTCAAACTTGGCATATCCTCCAACAATTTGTGAAACATTGAATAAACGCTGATAATGGGACTATGATATATGCACAATAAGTTACAATGAAAAATCAAAAAACGACCTAATTATTTTTCAAGATCGATTCATTCACTTACGGCTTATAACTCAATCTACTTCACGAGGATTAGTATTCCTCGGGCATTCCAATTAATCGATTGGTTTACGTGTTTAGTTTGTAAAATGCATAATGAATAATGACCAACGAATTGAGCAACTTGATCTTTCCAGCCGGGTGCAATACTCGTCCTTTAGGTAATCTCATCCATCGCCGTAGTAGGCTGGGACCATGGCCTATAAGTTTATATTGTTTTCCGTTAGCCAACGAATATAATTCACTGACAAAATGTCATTTGACCGCTGTCAGTAAATTTTCAATGTCAGTGGCTATACGAGAATGTGAGAAAATATACGTACTATCCATTCCTGTATTTATTCTCACTATTCACTCGATTTTGTTCGGGTTTTAGGATATTTTAGGTTAGGATAGATTTGATTAAAGGATTGGTTATGTTAGGTTAGGTTAAGTTAGATATTTTTAAAAAGAATTAATAAAAATATATTTATATATATATATGAGTACTTTTTTATATAAATTTTATAAAAAGTGTTTTTTGTTTGTGTATCATACGTATCCAGACCTCCAGAATCTTTCAGAGGAATTCATATTTACGTAAAAATTACAAAAACACTCAAACCCCGAAACCGCTCGATACCGTGTCGCCGACACAATTGGAAATCTTCAAATCATAATTACTTAATCAAATTATGTGCTGTATGTGATTAATCAAGACAATTACTTAGAAATATAACTGCAGAACCTGAAACACATCTGTAAATAACCATCCACCACCTCACTCGGAGCCACCAACCCACGGAATGAACCACTCTAAGGAAGCGACCTAGTATTTACGTGACTCCCCCTCCATACTACCCGGAAGGAATTCCATGATGGCCGCCGAGTTTTCAACCAATCACAGCTCAGCATACTCCATTGAAGCTCTTATCAAACATTGATAACGAAATTTGATGCGACCACCTATGATGACATCAGACTCAATTTACAGGAAAATATCAGAAGATACGACCACAGAATAAATATCAACATCAAGAAATGATTATATGCTAACATAATAACTTAAAGAATTGTACCTAAATATGTTTTTTACTCTTTGGGAAATGTTCAAACCAAAGATATTTTACTTCAACCCCAATATGAAACTTTGTATAATTTATTATAAAATAAATAAACGGGACTGAAGGAGATGGTTTGGGTAAATTGAACTGACTCGGTAAAAGGTATAATATTAAAATATAACTTTCCTCTAAACAAATTAATTGTAAAGAGGAAAAATACCTAACCAACTCACCCCTCACGAAAGGGGTGAAAACTCCCCCGAGAGGGCTCGATTTGAAAACGTTCTATAAATAGAGAACCGAATTCCATACAAAGTCAGTTCAAAAACTACCCCTGAAAGAGAAACTTCTCTCCTGAAGAAACCATCTCCAAAGTCTACAAGTCTCAAGAAAATATTTTCAAGTGTTTTTAATTCAGTATTAAATTCAGTTTTGCCAGTCTTAAATTCCTTTCGTCGACTCAGACTTGGGAATCAATCCCTCTCTGATCTTGGCATTAAACTCTATCAAAAACCTCTGCAAACATCCACCAAGACTGAAACACTAATAAAGGTGTACCCAGCTACCTACGCATTTACAGTATTGTACGGACGGAATATTGTTTCGTACAGTTTGTTTTCCCCTACATCAATAGTAGCTTTTAATAATAGTGAAACTTATTAACCGTGAAGCGGAATTCGACAACTTTACCTTTGAATCAGTTAACACGGTTTGAATGAAACAATGTACGTTTATAAATAAAATTTCCTTTGTAGATAATATACCTAGTAAATTTTTAATCTCTGAATAAAACAGTTTTAATAATAAACATCGCTTACTACCTTTTTGGGTAGAATCTCTCTTCTTTTTCAACACTATGTGTTTTTTAAATAATGTCCCGAGTTCTTTGATTGCTCATCAAGAAAATGAGATAATGTATTGTTATAACAATTTTACAGTTTTGACCGCTTTTCGAAGATATTTTAAAGTTAACATTATATATTTGTAGTCAATGGAAAACAAGGGACTCATTTTGAACAGTTGGAGGTCATAGAAACCAACCGCAGAAATAGTACAAGCATATATATATATATATAATAAATAAACCATGTTAAAAATTGATAGTATCAAGTACCATAGAGTAGAAACCACAGAAAAGTTCCGCACTGAACTGCGCTAACTTAACTTTCTGCACAGGGTCTTGCAGTGTTCGGTTTATGTAGATTGCTTACCGACCCGTAGGACGACGGGCTTAAAATCAAATGGGTGACGTGCAAGGTTCGTGAAAAATATATTCTAAACATGGTCGCTTCATCGAAGGGGTAGAACGGTGGTTGGTTAGAAAGTCAAGACGTAGCTAGAAGTTCATTTCCCACAGGGAGATTAGAATTTACTGCAGTTCAACTGGCGTCAAGCGACTCCGAATGCATTTAAAAAGGATTTATTTATAAGACGTTAGTAATATTACACAAACTTTATTATTAGGTATATTAAAACTGATGTTCGGAACAAAGGAAAAAATATCAGAAATATTTACAGTGTTACTTTTATTTTGACGATGGACAAACGAGGTTATGAGCGCCTTGCGTTGCCTTTGAAGACATTTAAATTTTCAGTCTCATCTAGCAAACTAGGTATCAAGGCAAGGATATGGCAGGGAAAGTGTTGAGAATGATTGTATTCATACAAAGAGTCGCATAAGATGGTAGATACTCTCAGTATCGACTTGGTGAAAGCACTAGCGGTTCGTGACTTTTTGGTGTACTAGAGTTCTAATATTACAAAAAATGGCTTTTTTGATGTTCACAATGAATTTTATTTTTTTTTTAACAATCGGTTTTTTTTATGAAGATTTCAGGAAATTTCAGTTTGGCCGGTTTTCTTGATAATCTTCATACAAAAACCGAATTTTCAAAAATAATCCCGAATTCGTCAAACTTAGAATCCTATCACACTCAAAAGTCACGATCCGCCACTGGATGAAAGTCGTGATAGACCACCATTCGAATATCCGGAGTCGAAACGTTGATTGAAATGTATTTGGCCATATTTGGTGATATTTGGACATTGTGAAAAGCCAGGTACTTCTCCACCTTCTTCTTCCATATATCGAAAAAGCCCAAACTCTTTTCATGACAGCTATATGAAATAATATGACAAAATTATTCTTTTAATTATAATACAAGCATTTTTTTTTTAAATAGCCTCATGAAAATAATTTCCCTCCGGACCTGTCATCTTTGGGGATGCTGTGTGGATTGTTGATTTTTGAGAAGATGATGTTGCGAACTACGGTCTTGAGGAGATCCGTTCTTATGAGATAAATAATGTCAACCAGGAATAAATGTTGGGCACGCATTTGGCATGTTTCCTGACTATGCAACAATGCCGAAGAGATAAATGAGACTAGTTTCTCGGTGCATCTATTTTATTTTATTTTATTTTATTTTTTTATTTTTTTATTTTATTTTATTTTATTTTATTTGGGAAACAAACAGTTATACAAATATATTTTAATACAAATCATTTTTACCAAGTTGCATAAACCAGTAAAGTTTCCACAGAAGATTCATTTTATATATAGGTAGAATAACATATGAATATAAATAATACAATACAATATAAATACTAACTAGTAGAAAAGGAAAATCTCCAAAAAAGTAAAAATAAAAGGACTACAGATTCAACCCATACAAAAACAATACACACACTAACACTACTAAGTTTCCCGCAACGATCGAACGCTACTCTCTCAGGAATGCTATGAATCCTGCCTCTCGTATTGAACACATCGATATTTGTGCATAATCTATTAAAGGTGCTACAGCTTCTTCTTATAAATACATTTTCAAAATAATTAGTATTGCTCTTAGGAATATAAAATGTGTCCGGAGATCGAGTTACTCTTAGGACGGGTTGTTTCGGAGAATTTGAACAATTCATCAAATTTCAACGTTCATTTTCGGGTTCTGTGAAAGACTTATTCAAGTTCTGTTATTATATCATTGTAGGCTAGTTGCTTGACAAACCTGAAATAAAAACAGAACTTGAAAAAATATTTCACAGAACTTGAAAAAATCTTTCACAGAACTTGAAAATGAACGTTGAAATTTGATGAATTGTTCAAATTCTCCGAAACAACCCGTCCTTAATGGACATCTGAAATGAATATTTAGTAAAAGGTATGGGCTATCAATAAAATAGTGGATTATCTTATATAGCATTACTAGGTCTCTGATATCTCGGCGTTGATCAAGAGTTTTAAGGTTCATGGACACATTGTTTTCATCATTTCGCATGCGATAAGAGACATATTTGAAAAACTTTTTCTGAACTCTTTCTATGTTTGATTTATGTGTAGAACTATGAGGGTTCCACACTGTTGATGCATACTCTAGGTGGCTTCGGACGTAAGATATGTAGAGAATCTTAAATGTTTGTGGATTTTTGAAAACTGAACATACTCTAAGTATAAATCCCAGCATTTTCAAAGCCTTCGACGTAATATGCTCGATATGAGATTGAAAGAGAAGCTTACTGTCCATTAGGACTCCAAGATCTCTAATCACATTTACCCTGTTTAAGAGTTTGTTTTTAATTTTGTAGGGATATAATATTGTGTGTTTCTTTTGAGAGTAAGATATGACGCTGCATTTGTCTGCATTCAAAAGAAGGTGATTTTTTAAACAATATTAAAATCTTCCATTAAAATACTGGTAGAAGGACAGCATTCCCACCTGATGCCTGTACTCTAAAAATTGCAATCAGCTTGTTAAGACAGGGGAATCCATCAAACGGGCCACTTTTTCTGCACTGAATTAAGGGTTGTTTTTCAAGTATTTTGGGGCTCCAGACCAGAGGTGGTTGCCGAATTCAACAGTGGTTAAAAGTATGAACGGTGATATATTGAAAGTATGTAGCGGTATTTACAAACCTACATAATTGCGTGGAAAGATGTACCAAAAATAATATTTAATAGATGACGTGTACCAAAGATATTAGAAGAACGAGATGTGCTATGAGCAGTTCATACTGTGTGGAATTGTTTTGCCCAGTGTCGCCGGTTTTGTTCACCAATACTACTGCACACCTTCGCTTACGCTAAGGTATCCGCACTAATACATAGAACAGATTTCTGTGCGTACACGTCCCGATAGTATTCAAAGTACCCTAATTAGGTAGTACTCTGCCTACGGTCCGGCGGCCAACATAGCATATCTCGTTCTTCTAATATCTTTGACGTGTACCCAGCGTTGCTCAGGGTTATAAATAGTTTGGAGTAAAGTTTTGTGGTTGGGAATTATTCTAGTTTACCTGAAAACTGAGTGTAGTTTTAAAGCGAAAATATTACTAACGTTAAGAATTGGAAAGCTTATTTTTTTAAGTTAATTTTCTTAAGTGTTTATTCCCTTGATCGTGCCATGTCTCCGACTTTTCTACCATTCACTACTGTGAACCACATTGTTACTATTTTTAATGATAAACTAGTGTTTATAAGACAAGGTTTTATGCATAGCATAAAGGATAACAAATAATTATAAGCAATGTACTAGTACATTTGATCATCCATATATCCCGCAAGTGGTGCTTTCGCCCCTTTCCTTGTTAGTTCGTCAGCCCGCTCGTTGCCCTCAATACCTTTATGTCCTGGTACCCAGAGCAGGGTTACTTTATTGATGGTCGCCAGTTCTATAAGGATAGTCCTGCATTCCATCACCAGTCTGGAGTCGCATCGGTTACTTTCCAGTGCCATTAAGGCCGCCTGGCTATCCGAACATATATTTATGTTCTTATTTCTGTACCCGATACTCATATTCTCCTGTGCGCAGGCTAAGATGGCTTTCATCTCAGCTTGAAACACAGTGCAGTGCATTCCTAGAGGTATACTGAGTTCCCTCTTAGATCCCTGTAGACAGACCCCGGCCCCTGTTCCTTCCTCCATCTTGGACCCGTCTGTGAACCAGATTAGTTCCTGTTTGGACCTTGGACCGTGTCCCATTCCTCCCTTGTGGGGTATTTTTAAAAAAAAATGTGGAACGCTTCACGATTTTGCGTGTCATCCTTTTGTTAAAATCATCCTTTTCATCCTTTTGTCAAACTTTGTTAACCCTTTCAATACCAGAATTTTTCCAGCCATTGAAAAAAATGTTTCTCTATGTTTTCGACATCTGTGATTTTTTTCAATATTTTTACAAAAAAAAAAAAAAATTTTTATCATACAGTTTTGGAAATATTTCATGTTCCTGAGGAAGAACATTGGGGCTTCGGGGGTGTAAATCAAAGGACGGGTAGTACAAGAAGCATACATAATTTTTAAGTGTTTTTAATTGTTTTAATGAAAAATAAATATACAAAATTCAATACTAATAAACTATAAAGACCAATACATTAAATTACAATATAATATTACGCTAAAATAATTTTAATACACAAAAAAAACTCTAAATTATATTTTTTTTTTACCAAAACCATTTCCCTAAATTAACATAAGACAAACAAATACAAATAAAATAGAACATACACAATTAAAATTGTTTTGTTTTATTCCATCATTAATGGTGGAATAAAACAAAACAATTTCTTTCTCTTTGGAGACAAAGGGCTACGCCACATTTCTCACACTTTAGAAAGGTCTTCATTTTAATGCATAGCCTGCATCGCTGTGGCTTATCCATGAACGTTGGTTCATGCCCAATACCATCATATCTCAGATCAGCTACTGGACGTGGTGCAGGTAGGGCACGTTTTTTTACCGTGCTAGGCCCCGCTTCATCCGCCAAAGAGCAAGGTCGACCCCTTTTTTTGTTTTCGGAATAATTATCGTGCGCAGACATTAGAGCCTTGGCGATTTCCGCACGAAATTCAATCAACGTTTTGTGTTTCATACCTAATTGATTTGAGTGTCGTTTATGCAACAGCCATGCATTGACGACACTCATGTCAATTAAATGAAATACAATTCGAAGATAAAACCTCTTGGTCCTAATGTCTGTGCGATATAATTCCACCAACATATTATGAAGGTCGACCCCACCCATGTATTTATTATACTCGGCGATGATAGCGGGACATGGCACATCAACGTGTGCAGAATCTGCCTGTGACCATCGCTTCACAACCGTCACGGGGTTATGTCCCAGATATGATGATACGACGTGAACAGGCTTCCGATCGAACCATTTTAGGGCAAAAACATTGGATTGCCTCTCACATCGGTAATCATACGAGCCGCGGTTTTGGGATTTCAGTAAGGAGTCAGCCACAAACACACAACCAGGCAAGCGGTTAGTCCTTACTGTTCCCACGGCTAATATGCCTACCGATTTCAAGGCAACCATAAGTGCGTGAGAAGTGAACCAATTGTCAGTGGAGACTTTGAAATTACGGTTTGGAGGGATACCCTTTACCAACCGCAATACAATGTCTCCACTAATACCGAGGGCACTCTTCTCACCCACATTAGTGCTTTTGCCCGTATAGATCTCAAAATCATAGACGAGCCCACTGGCTCCCGCTCGGGAGAAGACTTTGATGCCCCACTTATGTGGCTTATTTTTAATGTACTGTTTCAAATTACTCCTCCCTTTGAACGGTATCATGAGCTCGTCTACAGAATTGAACTCTTCAGGTTCGATCTTGGCCATATTTTCCTTCAGGGCATTTACCAACGGCCTTACTTTGAATAACTTGTCGTAGCCCTCGTGTCCTCTGAGAATCATTGTGTTGTTATCGTTCAAGTGTAAACACGACCGTAACTTAGTGAAACGATTTCTAGGCATGACATCAGCGATAAGAGATAGCCTCGTATCATTCGCCCAGTACAGGTGAAATGCCGGATAGTTGAGGATACCCATCATGATGTGCATTCCTAGAAATCGTTTCATTTCGTTAAGTGAAGTGTTTACACTGTTACAATTCTTTTGCACTGAATACAAATTTGTCTGCTCTACAATATTTTTTATAATATTTTCATCTATGAAACATGAAAAATATTGTAGAGCAGACATATTCAGCGGTGGATTTGAGAATTCCACATCGCAGTTAGAATCCACAGGCTCCTGATCCTTTTTAATCCACCGGAGATCTGCTCTCCGTCCATGGGAGGTTGTGGCGTCATCGGGCTGTCCTTGGGGCACGGTGCCGGACTCTGGCTCGCCTCCCACTGCTCCCTCCGGCTGCTGCCTCTCTTCAAAACTCTATAATTGAAAAAATAATACTTTATAGTTTCATTTAAAACCCAGCTATGTCCTTATTGATAACAATATCAAGCACAATGATCCATATTGATAACAATATCAAACACAATGATCCATATTGATAACAATATCAAAAACAATAATCTCTGTAATATGACAATAAGAAATAATGACAAAAGTACTTACATAGATTTCCACATCCATTCTCAGAGCTTGGCTCAATGCCTCCACATTGCATTCCTCTGCACGATCCTGGAGAGTTGATTCTGGTTCAAGGTACTCCACTTGCCAGCCCTCTTCACCTTCACCATCAGACTCACATTCGACGTCGGAAATATCACCTTCCAACGCCACAGTAATCTCATCGTGTGTTAAACCTCTTACAGCCATCTATAAAAATGATAATAATAAGTTATATTCTACCGGAAAATGTTAAAATAAGTTAAAACATCTTGAAAGAATCAAATTAAAACAAGAAAAACAATATAAAAGCCCCAAAAAAGATCTCCATAAAAAACATCCACCGACAACCAATGTGCCTCCACAGGAACATGAACGTTTTTAGCGAAAACAAAATGAAAAAGCAATGTTTTTGAATGGAAATCATATTTATCGACCAGATTAGACATGTATATACAATATAATAATTATTTTCAACAGAAAAATGCTATATCTTACCTTTGATGTTATGCAGAAATCCTAGATGAGTCAAACCGTTAAATGCTGTCAAAGATGCCTTTTGAAATCGAAATAACAAAAATATTTGGTGTTGCCAGTACGCGATTTGTTATATTCCTTATAAAATATATCTTTTACAAGCGATACGTAAAATACGGGGCTGTTTGGTTCATAAAATCAAGAGATATTATTTTTTTCCTTCATGTTCCTCAGGAAGAACTCTGGTATTGAGAGGGTTAAAAGTACATATTTATTATCAAAATAACCGTTCACATCTACTGGCACGTAACGTGCCAGACACGTAGCTTACCATACGTCAGTTGAACTAGTTTCATATATTATCTCTCCTAAGCCCTCTCAAGGTACTCGTCCACTCTTATATTTACTCATATTGGATCTTCATTAATACCTCAAAGTTCTTAAATATTTTGAAAAATCTTTTTCATCTCACAGTTCTTTACTGTAAAGAATTCTGACTCCTTTTTTTCGTTTTCTGTCTTTTTTCCTGGCTACCTGCTTCCTTTTCCTTACAACATAGCAACATAGAAACATTTTGTGAGAGCGCTCAGAGTAATAGTTGTTGATTTTGAGTCTGATTTTTCTATCTGTAATTTAAAAAAATGCTCTACTTTTCTACAGTTTACTGCAATATCACTATTCGGTTTTCTTAGCTTCGTGTTGCCATGGTGGCGGTTTATTATTCTCCACTTGGGTTACTATGGCGATAGTTTGTTGTTTTCACGTCAAAAGGCCCTGGGCAGAGCCGGGCAGAGCTATTCGAGAACAATTAAAAGCAGCGGGTGAGGGGGAAGATGTACGAAAAATACCTTAATTTTAATTTTAACATGATATGTCTCATTCTCTGTTTCATCAAATACCTAGCCAAAAAATCATGAGCCGTAATATGCATTAACGATGTAAAATATAATTTCCTATAAAAATTAAAATTAAAATGTTTGTTTATTCAAAATCTTCAATCTCCAAAAGTTCTTCACTGATTGCTTTGAAATTTTGACAAAACGTTGCATTTGAATACGCATGTTTTTATATACCTATATTATATAGATGTCACCTGTGACAAGTAAAATATGTTTTTAAAACAGCGCCATCTGTTGGACGTACCGACATGGGCTATTGTTTATTATCACAGACAGACTGAGCCACAACAACACGTGGTGGGGTATATATTTATACAGCTAGTATAAATATAAATTTAAATAGTTTGTTTCATACTACTTCGCATCCAAATCATTTCAAAAATATATCATACAAGATGGCTGCCAGGCAATATCCCCTCACCCTGGATTTGGCTTCAATGTTGTTCATACTAAATCGCATTAAGTCCAGGGCTTTATAGGTTCATGGTGCTGTGTCTGTGCTGTGCCCGTAGATGTGAATGCTTGCATCTACGCCGTGTCTGAAACGCTATATGTCTATGCCTGTAGATATGAATAGACCTTCAATCAGATATTAATAATAAAAATCGATGTTTTTAATAATTAATAACATTAATAGGAAGATTTCTACAAACACCACCAGACAGTGCACATCCATACTCTTTTCCCTATATTTTATATCCCAAAGGATAATAACTCAGTGTGATAGCTATGATGATATATATAAATATATATACCCTAATTATTTATACAATATATATGTATATATATAATTAGTGGGAAGGAAAAAGGGAAAGAAAAGTTTTTTTTTCTTTTGTTCTACAATTTTTATATTCAAAAATACATTTTTCATTAAATTATGTAACCTAACTTAGAATACAAAATAGTTTTTTAGAATATTCGTAATAAATGTAATATTTTCTAAAGAGTAATTTTTTGTTACACAAAGTGTGAACATCAGCATGTTGTCAAATTAATTTTTTTTTATAACTGTGTTACATACATTTTTTTATATGTTTTTTTGTTTATTAGGGTAAATACAATAAATAATATAATAAATTTATGTACAACATTGTATTATTGTTTTTATATTTCCTTATTTATGTTACCACCATAATTCGGGCAGTTGCCTAGTTTGGGGTAGTAATAATAAATAAAAATAAATAAAAATAAACAAAAATAAATAAAAAATAAATAAAGTATCCTATAACAGGAAATTACAATTCTGGAAAACAATTCAAATTATAGAAGAATATTTATTTTACCATGCAAAAAAATCAACATTCTTACCTAAAAACTAACTTAAAAAATTGGATTTAAAAAAAAAAATTCTTCTAAAATCATGGAACCCCCTGAAGTTAGCCCACTTTACCAGACACCCTGGGACAAAGTATTAAAAAAATAAATAACAAAATAATTATCATTGTAACCTGAACAATATTGTATATTGATATTGATATTACATTATCTTCTCCAAGTATATATTAATATTACATTAATGCTTAAAATCTTCAAAAATTATTTCAATAATGTTTTTAAAATATAACCCTAGAGGTGTGTAAAATGATTAATTTTGCCCAATTTTACTTCTCTTTCTGATATGTGAATCAACTATCATGACCAAAAAATGTCATTATGGAATGCTTAAATTAACCACATTTAAGGTCACTTATCGCTTCAGATATGGGGTGGCTCTAGACTTTTCGTGAGCTAGAGTGGTTACATTGAAAAATACGACATTATTGATGTTGAAGCTGAAAACATTTTTTTTTCAGTTTGGGGAGGCACAAAAAGCACAAATATGAGGAAAAAAAAAACATTTTCAGCTATAACATCAATAATGTTTTATCTATTTTTCAATATTTCAATATTTCAATAGTTTTATCTATTTTTCAAATATATTTCAAAATATATGGATGATCAAATCCAAGTTGACGTAATCTATACAGACTTCTCCAAAGCATTTGATAAAATTGATCACAGTCTTCTTTTATCTAAACTACTAGCTCTGGGAATTCATGGGGATTTGTACCGATGGCTGGTCTCCTATCTTAATGGGCGCACTCAAGGAGTAACTATTAATGGCTTCATATCTGAGATTGTAAATATACCTTCAGGTGTGCCCCAAGGATCTCACCTGGGACCGTTGCTGTTCACAATTTTCATCAACGACATTATAAAATGCTTTAATTATGCAAATTTTCTACTCTTCGCCGACGATATGAAAATATTCTTTCCTATTAATTCTATTATTGACTGTTATAAATTACAAGAAGATCTATATAGACTTGATGACTACTGCATTATCAATCATCTCAACATGAACACCTCAAAATGTTATGTGATTACCTTCACTAGAAACAAAATAAAATTTGAACATAACTACTACATAGCCAGTCAAGAACTTAAAAAGGTTACACAAATTCGTGACCTAGGTGTTCTGCTTGACAGTAAACTTACATTCGAGGCGCATGTTGATATGATTGTGGTGATCTGCCGTGTCGATCACTCAGATAAGATGTAAATAATAGTCGTTTGGATACTCCATACTATTTGGTTTATTTAGTGTTATTACTAATGTACAGTATTCGAGATGTTGTTGTTAAGAGAGGACGAGTTACAACAGACACGCCTTTTTATACGTCTCGGTCATGCTGTCTCACTCAGATATGCCTGTCTCTTTCATACCGACAGACATACGTTCACCACATCCCTCCACACTTAAATCAGCAGACAGTAACACAACATGATTATCATAATAATAATTATAAAACATACATACACATATTTAATTATTATTTTACAACATTTTCTTTTTTATTTATAACCATGTTGATTCGGAGAGTTGACTGCTGCTTATTTTGATTTCTCTGTCCTTGGTCGAAGGCGCTCCTTCCAGTTCCCCGACGTTGACGCCACGGGTTCACTGGAGCTGGAAGGAAAAAGAGGGTCACCCGTTAGATTGTCATCCGAAACAAAGTCGGAGACATCGTACTCATCGAACGATAGCCTCCTCGTCTCAGACTCAGGAATTAAAATACTAGGGTTCTTTTCCCATGATACACACAGTTTGGATAATTGATCAAAATGTCTTTTCCAGTACATGATTTTATCATTCAATTTAACCTCAATTAAATATAGTTTATTTCCCAAACGTTTATGTACTTTCCCTGGTACCCACTTATCATTGTTTTGGTCTCTAAAATCCCTAACCATAACTTTCTGATTAATCTTAAAATTCGTAGATACTTTGTTATTCCTTTTATAATAGAATTTCTGATTTTCCTGACATTTTGACATTTTCATTTTGGTATCTTTATCAATCACATTTTCCTTTACCTTCCCCCCTCTAGGTATAAAATTATTCAAATTTGACCTTAACCTTCTACCAAACATTACAACTGCTGGCTCTAACCCTGTTGTACAGTGTGGTGCATTCCTATAATCTATGAGAAAACATTCTAACTTCTCATTATAACCTGACTGAAATTTTTTTTCTAACAATATTTTCTTTAAAAAATTTTTACACGTTTTGACTGCATTCTCTGCCAATCCATTTGATTGAGGATGATTTATAGGTGTTGTTAAATGTTTAATGCCATTTCTCTCGCAAAACTGTTTAAAGTCTGCTGACATGAATGCTGCTCCATTATCAGAAACTAAGGTTTGTACACTACCGAAATAACTGAATAATCTCTTTAAGATTTTAATGGTATTATCTGAGTTAGGTGAATTTACTTCCACGCAATCCAACCATTTTGAGGTTGAATCTATGATTACCAAAAAATATTTATTTCCGATAGGCCCTACGTAATCTATATGAACCCTACTCCAAATTTCTTCCGTTATCGGCCATGGAGTTAACTCACTCTTGGGTTGTGATGGTTGAATTTCCGCACAAATTCCGCACTCTCTAACTAAAAATTCAATTTGACTGTCAATCCCTGGCCACCAAAAATAGCCTCTAGCTAGCCCTTTCATCTTGGCAATCCCTAGATGAGATCTATGCAATAAGCTTAATATCTTATCCCTTAAACTTATTGGAATTACTAACCTATGGTTCCAGAAAATACAATCATCAATTATTGATAAATCGTTCCTTTTTATCCAATAAATCCATTTGCAATCATCCTTATTGACTTTATTTGGCCACCCTGTTCTAAGATAATTTTTTATCTCTAATAATAATTTATCCGTATTAGATTCTGCTTTAACTTCCTCAACATCTATTGGCATCTCGCTATTATTTTTGAATAAACACAAAATTCTTGAATCAAAGTTATTATTTTCCTCAACAGGATCTCCTACAGGTACGCGAGATAAGTAATCCGAACAATTTAATGTTGATTTTACGTATTGAACTTTATAATTGAAAGATGAGAGAATTACACCATAACGTTGTAATCTATTACAAGTTAAAACAGGAATTCCTTTTTTTTCACCAAAAATTCTACATAAAGGTTCATTATCTATTTCTAAAATGAATTCCCTTCCGTAAATGTACTCGAAAAACTTCTTAAAAGCAAACACAATTGCACAAGCCTCGAGGTCTAAAATTGAATATTTCTTTTCCGCTTCTGTCAGTTTACGAGAAACAAAAGAAATAGGTCTTTGTAAATTATTTTCATACACATGTAACAATGTTGCACCCAAACCTTTCGTTGAGGCGTCCGTAACTACCTTCAAAGTAACATTTGGATCGTAATGTGCTAACACTCGATTATCACATAAAATTAATTTTATTTTATTAAAAACTTTTACGCAATCTTGATTAAAATCAAAATTCGTATTTTTTTTCAATAATTTGTGCAAAGGATCTAATAACATAGACATATTTGGCACAAAAGATCGGTAAAAATTTACCATTCCTAAAAAACTGCGTAGCTCTGATAAATCTTTTGGTTGCGCGACTTTACTAATTGCGTTCGTTTTATCTTCCATAGGTTTAATCCCTTCCTTCGAGATTTCAAACCCTAAGAAACATACCGATGAAGCGTTAAAATTGCACTTTTGAATATTTACGCACAAACCGCAATCTTTTAACCTATTAAGAACTGCATTTAAATTAGCATTATGTTCCTCTATCGTTTCTCCTGTAACCATAATATCATCCAGGAAAACCGCTGTTTTCTTCAAACCTTGTAGACATGAAGCTATAGTTCTACAAAATATTGCCGGTGCACTGTTAATCCCAAACACTAGCCTAGTGAATTTAAATAATCCTAAATGTGTAGAAATCGTAGTATATTCCATACTTTCTTCGTCTAGTTCCAACTGTAAATAAGCTTGACGTAAATCAATTTTTGAAAATATTATTCCGCCCGAAATTTGTGATAATAAAACTTCTATCTTCGGCATGGGATATTTGTCAACAATCAATTGTGGGTTCACAGTACATTTATAATCCCCGCAAATTCTAATGCTTCCATCGCTTTTAACTACGGGCACGATAGGAGATGCAAACTTGCTATAACTAATCGGAACTAAAATTCCCTCTTCCTGTAAACGGTTCAATTCCGTTTCAACTTTCGCTTTCAAAGCGAAAGGAATACTTCTCGGATTGCAGAATTTCGGTTCTGCATTTTCTTTCAATTTTAAATGAACTTTAAATTTATTGAATCTACCTAGTTTACTTGAAAATACCTCCGGATATTTACGCACTAACGTATCGACACTATTATTGTTTACGTCGTGAATATTATGCGTGAGTATTTCACTTTTCAACTGTGAAGAAACCGTCTCGAAACCCGTAAAACCAATGTTAAATTCTTTTACGAAGTCTCTACCTAGCACAGTGGTTGAACCATCCTTTACAACACAAAATTCCATTATTTTAGTAATACCATTGAAATTAATTGACAAAATTAAACATCCAAGTAACTGTAACTTACAATTATTGTAACCCTTCAGGGTTAAATTCTTCGGCTTCAATTGTACATCTTTAAAATGTTCCCAATAATCTTTATCCGATAGGATCGATATTCCTGCACCCGTGTCAAATAATCCTTTTATGATGATACCGTTATTAACTTTTAACGATAAATAAATGGGATCGGTATTTCTTGTTAACCTTGAATTTATTTCACTTGAATTCACAAACACAGATGAAACTTCCTCCCGTTTTTTTTTTTCGCGACAATTTTTACTAAAATGTCCCTTGTTTTTGCAATTAAAACACGTCACGTTTTTTAATCTACAATTACTGGAATCATGATTATTTAAATTACAATATTTGCACTTCAACTGTTGTATACGTTCTACTGATTTCTTTCTGGGAATTGTAACATTTTTGTCTTCCGCCCGCGCCGGTGAAGTAGAATAATTCCTACCTGCACTACTATTAAAATTTTTCTTACTTCTAGAAATGAGCCCGACACTCTCGGATTTAATACACGTAATATTTTTATGAAATGAATCCATTCCCGATGCGCACTCTAATGTACTTTTTAAAGTCAGCTTCTCTGCATCTAAAAACATTTTTTCTTTAATACGACCTTCTAATAAACCAGTCACAAAAATATCTTTTAAGTTTTCTTCCAGTCTGCTTTCAAATTTGCAGAATCTTGTTAGACAACGTAACCTAGCTATATAATCATTTATAGATTCCCCAACTTTTTGTTTCGCCGCAAAAAAATTTCCACGTTCCTTAAACACATTCTTTGAAACACCAATGTGGTTTCCTAATAACAAAAATATATTTTCAACCGATAATTCTGTTATTTTTTTTGGAAAACATAAATCTATCAGTAGATTAATCGTGTCTGTGTGTAGGTGGGATATTAAAACCGCCCTCTTTTTATCCTCGGATTTAAATTTGTCATCATTGACGAGGATCAACTGCTCAAACTGTAGCACGAACGTCTCCAGCCCGTCCCTAAGGTGACAAAACCTGGGTAAACCCACTCCCTCCATTTCCACACAGATTACCAATAATCAGAAAAAACAACAACAAACAGCACTCAACTCACGAATCTGATGATTGATGCTGCCGCCGATCGCCGCCCTTCCGCGTCCGACCGTCTTCTGGCTCCGTCCGGATTCCTGGTCGTCCTTCTCGTCCGGTCACCACCGCCACGCCTTCCCGTGTCGGGTCCCCGTACAAGCTGCCTGGATCCGTTTTTCATCCGGTTTCTCGGCTGCTGATTCCTTGAGCTCAGCGCCTTGAATCTCCTCACCAGTTCCTTGCCTTGATGCTCCTTCAATGTCCGATACTGTCCGTGAAGCTGCCCCCAAATTATTTTATTTTTTTATGCGACAATAATCCCTTCCGCGGTGCTCGGTGGGATTATAACCAAACTATGGTTCTTTCAGCTGCGCCTACTGTGGTTCTTCCTCCAGGAAGAATTTAATGGCTGATCAGCTTCCTTTTTCGGCTGCTCCAACTGTAGTTCTTCCTCCAGGAAGAATTTAATAGCTGTTCAGATTCCTTTTTCGGCTGCTCCAACTGTAGTTCTTTCAGCTGCGGCTACGGTTCTTCCTCCAGGAAGAATTTTGCGGCCGTTCAGCTTCCTTTTTCGGCTGCGCCAACTGTGGTGATCTGCCGTGTCGATCACTCAGATAAGATGTAAATAATAGTCGTTTGGATACTCCATACTATTTGGTTTATTTAGTGTTATTACTAATGTACAGTATTCGAGATGTTGTTGTTAAGAGAGGACGAGTTACAACAGACACGCCTTTTATACGTCTCGGTCATGCTGTCTCACTCAGATATGCCTGTCTCTTTCATACCGACAGACATACGTTCACCACAAAGCCCTGTGAAGAAATGAAGAATGTTAGAATTCTTATTCCGTATTGGAAAAGAATTCAATAATATTCAAACACTTAAAATATTGTATTTTTCTTATGTTCGTAGTCATCTTGAATTTGCTTCTCAGATATGGAATCCTCAATATAACATTTATGTAAAGCGCATTGAAGCCATCCAAAAAAAATTTGTCAAACATTTAAATTTTAAGATGAATATTGGTAACCACGGGATTAACAGCTCGATGGAATATTATGGACTAGTACCATTAAAAACTAGAAGAGACTCCGCAGATATAATATATCTCTATAAAATTATCAGTGGCCTTATTGATTGTTCGCCCCTTTTGTGTGAGATTAATTTTAGAGTCCCTAGCTTTAGAACTAGAGATAAGTCACTTTTTCATCTTCAAAAATGCTCTACTAATCACAGACAAAACGCCTTTATTTTCAGAGCTTGTACCCTATACAATAAGAATTTTAATTGTATTGACATATTTTCGTGTAGTTTAGGAACATTTAAAAAAGATACCTTAGCTAGTATTAAATAATAATTAATAACATACTGCAAATTATCATGTTGTTGATATGAACCCTGTCCAGTTACAAGTGACTCATTTTATAAACATCTGTTCAGTTTAGTTGTAGGTATATACATATATTGGTGATTATTGGTGTTGTGTGAGGATAAAATTGATATTTTGTAATTTACTTGTGTTCTTATATCCGATGTTATGTTTACTTTATTTAGTATTTTGTATTTTCTGTAAATATTTTTTGCCCACGGGTACTGGACCCTTAGTTTGTTATTATAATTATTTTTTTAAGTGAAAACCTATCATTAGATATTATTTGTATTTTTTATAAGTTAATTATTTAAAGATGTAAAAAATCCGTTGGTTTTCCTAAATAAACAAAACAAAACAAATATTACTCCTCTAGCTCAGTGATCCCCAACCCCCGGTCCGTGGAGCAAATGGTACCGGGCCGCGAAAAAAACTTATTCTGTTGTAAACATCTCTACGCTAAGTAACCGCCGACACAATACCATTGAAGTAAAAAAAACTCCACACTACCCGTGCTGACGTTCTAGAATATTAACACTAATTTAACCACCCTCAGCGGGCCGCGGTAAAATTTTCAGAGGTTGGCCGGTCCGTGGCGACAAAAAGGTTGGAGACCACTGCTCTAGCTCACTGAGAAGTCACCGACCGCCAGTGATTCCCACCATATCTAAACTTCCTTTTTGTAGCTTTTTTAGGGTGAAGTGATTAAGTTAATCAGATGCTGTCACCCGGATGATAGTCCTCGTCTTCTTCGGGTTTATTTGTAATAATTTTTATCGCTTCGACCTGGTCATCAGGTATTTCCTGGATCGTGGCCGATTGTTGCTTGGCACGGCGTGGTGGACCCCGACGTAAAGCTGAAGTGTCCCGAGCTGGGGTAGCAGAAGAGCTCCTAATAAGTTGTGAAGTTGTGATCTCGACAAAACATGCAATGAAGGGTAGTTCCTCCTCTTTGAACATTCTCAGCATGGCCAGAATGTGGTGCGGCACACTATGTTCAATATACTTGCCGCTTATGATGTTGTCGGTATTCGGGAACACTCCGGTGCTCCAATAACTAACCGGGAGGAGCACATCCTGGTCAGATTCATAGTAGAAACCCTGACCCATATCCTTCCTAAAAATATAATGAACAAATGGTATGTAGGTATATATGTACACAAAAACATCTTTAAAACTTAATCTTAAATACATTACAAGATGTCACACAAGAAAAGTGTCCTAGTCGGGGCCGGCCCAATACAGAACAATTCGCTCCAGGGGTCTAGCTCAGTGAAATCACATAAATAACTTTAAATGTCGGATCGACAGGCATAACTAACGATGATTCTATATTGATTCATAAAGCTCCATGTCAATACGATATTGATGAAAAATGTCATCCATGGTCAGTAAGCGAATGTTCACGAGCACGGTCAAAATATTATTCCGACAGTCAGTAGACAAAAGCCGCTGCTTTTAGCGAGGCCTCCAAGGTGTTGGATAAGCTTTCAATGTGAAGGACTTTTTGGATAATGTCATTTGTTATGCAAAGTAACTGGCTAATTAAAGAATGGAGGCGAACTAACTAAGGTCTTAGAGTTAAAAAAAATTATATACCCTATCCATAGACAATCGAGACGCAATCAATTGATTCCATTCCAACTTGGAGGGGCAAAAATTGTTAGTTGTAACTAAAAATCTCTTGAATTAATTTACTCCCTTTTAAATGTCAAAAAGTACAAGCGGACTGCCAATGTATATTAAAGTTATTGTTTCAATTCGACATTGTCAATTTATTAATATTTTTTACTTTTATGTAGTCGTCTGATGTTAATTTCAGCTTGTTTGCCAGCTGCCAGTATTGCCAGCGTATGTCGATATTTAACTTCTCATAACGAGTTTAATTCGTTCAAGAATCTTACTTGTTATGTTAAAAACCCTTGTTAAGTGAAACAATTTTTCCCCTATAAATCAATGTAAAATACTATAATGCGTTCCATGCCAAAAAATACTCAATTTTTTTAATATTTTAAAGTTTATTCAAATAAAATTACATACTTATAAATTGTTGAGAAGCGTAACAAACTGTTACGCTCCTTGTTGAAAATAATTATAAAACCGAAATAACTAGTTTATTATTTATGACAAATAATTCATTGTTTTTTACAAGAAGGCTGTCTAGTCTGTCTACATTTGTTTTTGCCGACTCTTCAAAATTTGGTGAAAATGTGACACAGCATTATAATTGAATAAATTACTATTAGGGTGATGCTTCTCAATGGACAATGCAACAGTATCCCATGCTTTCAGCATTTCTCTTATCGCATCAGAAGATTGTTACTCTGCTACTTCCTCCTCATCCACTAACACACTCTCCTGCGTAACTTCTTGCTGTGAAACACAAAGCAACTTCGTAAGCTCTTCGGTGGTCAGCTCTTGACTGTGCTCTTCCACAAGCTTATCAATATCGTTGTTATCCACTTCCAGTCCCATAGTATTGGCCAAAGACACAATCTCGTTGACTGTAGACTCCACGGGTATTGTTTCAAACCCCTCAAAATCACTTTCGAGAATGCTCTTTGGCCGAAGCTTCTTCCAAGCAGAAGTGAGGGTCCTCTTGGTAACTTCTTCCTACACCTTATCAATCATCTGTTAAAGTGATCTTTCCAAAACTCTCTAAGAGTGAGACTTGTCCCTTCAGTCACCTCAAAACAATGCTCGAAGAGTGTTTTAGTGGAGAGTTTCATAAAGTTAGAAATAACTTGCTAGTCCATAGGCTGGAGTAACAATGTGGTGCTGCACCTATCGTAGCATCTATCTTCTTAATTTTTTCCTTGTTCTTGAGGATAGTGCAATTCGTTGATGTAGACCGATTGAATGTGCTCGCTAGATCAGCCACGCTCATACCTTATTCTCGCTTTTCAATGATTTATTTTGGTCTTTTCTTCATGGACATTTTTTAAAGGGTTATTAAACTTTGCACAAAAAAATTACAAATAATGTCTGAACACAAGTTTGGATAAATGTGTTTTCATGACACTAACGTGCTAGCGTAACGAGTGCTAACCAGAGACTGACGCACTGGTGCGGAAGTCCCGGCTCACAAGTGAGTGATGATGGTGAAGATGGGACTTGCCCTTTCTCCAACACACGTTATGCGAAATGTCGCTCGTTAAGGGACCATTTTTTTCATCATCTGTTTTGCTTGTTATGCGAATTACTCGTTAGAGAAGGTGCTCATTATGAAAGGTTCCACTGTATTTGAATTACCAATATCGGTCAATAGTGCGACCGTGTTAACTAAATCGCTACAAAATCGTCGGTAGTTCAGCCTATCGATCCGATATTGTAAAGTTATTGATATAAACTGGCAAGACTGAAGGTATTTGAGATTACGAAACATCAAACGTCATACAGTTGTGTAAAAAATATTAATAAATTGTAAATTTTTAATTGAAATACTAACCTAAATAAGCATTGTCATCCCATATTTACTTTTTGGCACTTAAAAAGGAGTTAATTAGACAATGAGGTCTTTATTCACAACTTGTTAGGTGACCAAAATTCGATTCCGCGAGCCCATACAAATTCTCAAGAGCTCCATTAGTTAATAAGCCAGTAATTATATTTGTGTAATTAAATATTTACCACATCATTTCATTCATTAATATACTAGCAATTTTGCTTAAAGAAAGACATTATTAACAAAGTTGTAAATATCAACAGTCAACCGATATTCAATTGACAGAAAAGTAGTCGAGTTTTATTTGGCGGGCTTTTTTTTGTCTATCATCGTTGACCGTTCTCGCGAATGTTGCTAACTGACCATTGATCACGTATTCAGTCAATGTCGTATTGACGTAGGACTTTATCGATCAACCACCAAGGTGCTGAGAACACATAATACGGTGCCCTTGAGTTTTTACTAGAGCTAGGCGGCGTTTGGCTAAGGGCTGGCCCTAGTCCCGGGAAGAAAAGTACCCAAAAGACATATTAAACATATTCGGGAATGAAATTAAATACTAAAATTACCCCACAGATAAACATCAAAACCTGCAAAAATCACGAGTACATTGGTTCAATAACAATTGCATAATATAATGGTTAATTGGATTGGGTAGGAGGGAATTTGAAAAATTGTTAAATAATGTCACTTTAAAGTATTCATGCCCATTAATAACACACTAAGAAGGATTGCTTCTCAACACTTCTTCCAATTTCAATGTTAATATTCAATTTCTGTTAGTATCCAAGAACTATGAAACAACCGGCCCATGATGAAATATAACTAGAACTTGAATAGAACTATATACAGGATTTTCCAATAAGAGGTGTTATTTTTAATAGCCCGCTATTTCGGTAGATGTTACATTTGAATCTGTCATTTTTTGACATTTGACAAGTAGAAACTACGCCATTAATAAAAATTGAACGATACATGCTTCAACAACGCATTGAAATTATTAAAATTCACTTGAGTGAATCCAATGCAAATCATCTTGAGTGATGAGGCCCATTTCCACCTCGGTGGCTTCGTCAACAAGCAAAATTGTCGCATCTGGGGCTTAGAAAACCCAAGAATTATTGTTGAAAAGCCTCTCTATCTTCAACGTGTGACTGTTTGGTGCGGTTTATGGTCCGGCGCAGTCATTGGACCTTACTTTTTCGAAAATGAGGCTGGAACAACAGTTACGGTTAATGGATTGCGCTTTCGAGAGATGATTAATGATTTTTTATGGCCGCAATTCGATGGTATTGATCTAGACAACGTTTACTTTCAACAAGATGGCGCTACGTGCCACACAAGCAACGAAACCATTGATCTTTTACGATTGAATATTAAAATAACACCTCTTATTGGAAAACCCTGTATATAATAGAAATTTCACAGAACCTGAATAATAACTATGAAATTTGATGAATTATTCAAATTCTCCGAAACAACCCATCTTCAGTAGATAGTTTGAAAAAAAATATATATAGTGCAATACAAAACGCACAACTGGATCATTTGGTACGTTAGAATTGGCTAGCGTTAGAACTGTTAGAACTGCCTAGCTAAGGGACCTGACAACACTTGTACATATTTTAAATATTTGTGTTGTTTTGAATATTCTCTATTGTTTTTAGAAATTACGAAAACAATGTTTTGTACCTACTTGACATTATGTTTTTTGTAAACAAATATATTAATAAGATTTTTTTTCAATTAACACATTCGCTGCTGTCTATATAAACTAGAACTGACCAGAGGTGCCAACTAACCTAATTTTTCGTTTTAAATATACTTAAGAATAATGGACAATTCTAAAATTTTTTTTTCACGGGGAGTGGAAAAATAATAGATAAGAAAAGTACGACTCCACCACCACGGTAGAAAATCACTTTGCAGGTGAACTTGGTTTTGTTCAGTCATACAAAAAATAGGGAATATATTTTTTTTTTATTTCACAAATATTAAGTATAACAAAAGTAGGTTCCTTGCAAATGAAATTTAAAAAAAAAATTAAGAAACAACTTATGTGTAGAATCTTGTCGTACTCTTTAAAGCATGCAACGCACACACCGGGTTTATCTGTGCATAGGTACATATTGTATGCTTTCATTTAAAGAAAATATTAATTTCGTCGGCTAAAGTCATTTCAAGCAACATACTATAGTACAATGTACTGTACATTATCGCCGCTGGGTGCGTAATATACCTAATATGAATAAATTGAAATTTTATGAGAGTGGAAAAAATGCATTTTTAAGCAGGAAAATGAAGGGATACTTCCATTTATGTTTATTTATTGTGTACATTAATATTCATTTTTAATATAAATAAACATTATTTTTACATCTACACCCAGCGGTGATGTAATACATATTATATTAATTTAATTGAATTTATTTATATTTTATTAAATTTATTTACATTATATTAATTTAATTTAATTATTTGTGAAATTATCTGTTGGTGCAAAGGAATAAAAATTTTATTTTCAACGCCTGGTTTTGAACCTACGACCTTGTAGCAGACTTTGTTTTACGTCTTTCAAGTATTTGGATTCTGTTAATAAAGACAATAGTAGTACTTACCTGGTCCATCCCTCGGGGCTTATTTCTTGTGTCTCATGTAGGACGTTCTGTAAAGGATTTGGTTGTTTTCGACGTCGAACGGCTCTCCGTGGTTCCACTTTAGGTGGTGTTGTCAGCTCCTTAAAGCGGGCTGCAGCAGCTGCTGATAGTTTCAAGGCGGGAACTTTTATTCTCTTGTATTTAATCAACCTTGCTCTCCTTCCTCTTCCTTTCGACGGCCCCGCCCTTTCCTCCATACTTTAAATTGCCGATCTGAAACATATTTACGTACTACAACTTAATTTATTCTTTTTATACGCCCGGTGCTTTTACATTGGGTAAATTTAAATATTTACAATTTTTTACATAAGATTTATAAAGAATGGTTGCAAAACATTTTCTTACACAGCAGTGGTTTAAAATTGGATAAAATTTAAATAAATATCAGAAATAATATCTCGATATAAAAAAATTGATTAACACGTTCTAAACATTGAATATGTTAGATTAAAAATGTTGATATCATTGGTATATTAATTTGCTAAGCTATAAAGGCGAGGAATGAAGGATGATAATGCCTTCGTGTTGGTGGCAGAAGCTTACAGGAAATGGATCATGGACAGCCAGCCATACAGCCACGAGCATTACATATAAGGATTGTAGCGCTGTCCATATAAGAAATTCATGTTGCATTACATATTTCCATGCTATACATTATACGTCTCTAGACCCGGCATAAGGGTTCAAATTTTTTGAAAGGATTATTAATATTTTTAAGCTGTACAAATAAAAGTTTCCATACAAACTGTTTGTAAAGCTATCAAATACACGATTTGATAAATTGTAACGGTTCCACTGGGCAGGGTGTGTAGAAAGTATGGGAGAAAGCCATGGCATACCAGCAGAAATATATATAATTAGTAGACCAATTTAAAAAAAAAATTCTAAGGTATATCTGCGATTTATTCATCACATGGATTTGCTCTACGGAAGTCTCCAAACAACAAGGAATGGTGCCCTTACAGTATTAGCAAAGCATAACAAGAGGTATGGTGTTGCCATTTAGTAATTTAGGCAATTTTTAAATTTATTTATTTAAAGTTATGTAAATTATGTGATGTGTATTGTAATAGGATTAAATAAATCTATAATACAGATTATTAAACAAACAAAAAAAGTGTTGAGAGACCTTCACCATCAACACTCCATCCTTGAGCATAAGGAATTGGAGGAAGACAAAAATAGATTGACAGCAGTAGAGCATTGACAGTAGTTCTTCAGCTGAGTCAAGTTGTGCCAACATTTGCGCCTACCTGCCAACGTGTGAACCATGTTGGCGGATCGGCCCCAAGGTACTTTGATGAGTGCACGAAAAGCCGACACTAATCGGTTGGTCGGCCAACGTTAGTGGCCAACGCGTTGCAAAGTCCAACACTTCAACAATGAAGATAAAGAAAAACGCATGCTGATCGAAAACAACAAAACCCGAAATTCATGTGACATTGAAATCATTGAAATTTTGAGGGATAAACTTTTGTAATTTCAGACATAGTTTTTTTAAAGCGTTGTCAATTATAAAAACACAATGTAAAAGACAATCATCATCATCATCACGGCGCTTCACAACCAGGGTGGAATTTGGCCTCCGTCTTTCCCGTCCCGCTCCAATCCTCTACGCAGTATATCTACCTGTCCCCCTTCGGTCACTTTCATTGGGGCACTCACTTGGTCATAACTTTCAGCATTCTATAATCTGGCAGTTTTTCTACATGCCCAAGAGACAATATTAACTAAAATAAAAATAAAATTTACTTACAATTTCCCAATGTCTCCCGAGAGTTCTAGTACTGTCCTTTAAATTGCGTTGCAAACTCCTCCTGCTGTTTGGCTTGACAGTAAAAAGCACTCCTGGAAGTGGTGATGGTATTTTTTGGAAGAGTCGAAAGGAAAATTAAGAGAAATCAAAATATTATACAAAATAAATAAAGTTGTGACATAGAAATTATAGATAGCTTGAAACGAACCGTACTCCAAGAAAGTTGACGCTGGAATGAAAGAGGAAACTTTGCTAGAGGCATGCCTAAGGTAGAAATGCATCCTTTGCATTTTTCAATAAGTAGTTTCTCCAGCGTCATCTATTGTCCAGGAGAAATGATAATGTTATCACTGTAATATTGTATTACACATAATGTATAAACATTAAATAAAATACTCTTACCATCTGACGCCGTAAATGATCCGAAACTGTAATTTTAAAAAAACTTATTAAAAAAAAAACTTGTAACAACAATGCAAATAAATTATTCCTTGAAGCATTGTTTCAATCTATAATTTTAGTACAGCAAGATTAAAATGGGAATTAAGATAAACTTAATGTCCCTTACACTCAACTTTAACAATTAAAATCGCTAAATCTATATTGAAAATACCCAAAAGCGCAGAACAAACACTCGGTACAAATCTAAATATATTATGAGGAACTATGAACAGTCCGAATGCAACTTGACTGATCATTATGGGAAGATATTTGGTGGAAACAAGATTGAAGCAATGCACACCAATTATAAATAAAATAATAATATTAATACATAAAATATACTGTATACACAATAGCGGGCTTTACGTCTACGCTTTAGCATGAGCATCTCGAGCAGTGTTGGGTATAGTAATTTATAGACCACTAAAGTAACATAAGGGTTTGCAGCGCGGTCCAATGCAGGACTTTCCTGCATGCAGTTTAGAGCGCCGCTAAAAATGCGCACTCTAGAGTGTTCATTTGTTAAGCGCTAATATATTGAGTGAAATCAAGTAAAAGAAAATGGTGAAGGTGACTTTTTTTACCTTGAAGTTGGTCTTCTTGATGATCATGTTGATTGAAGAATCTCATTTTTTGTCAATGCACCCCCTTCCACTCATAAAAGCACCTTGCAAATCCCATATTTTATGCTTTGTTTCCTTTCTTACCCTTTCGACTGTAATTCTACCATACAGCTTATAATAAAATTCGATATACCTACTGTACAAAATATATCGTGAGCTCTTTGTTATAAGATAATTTATAGTAATTATGAATATTTTCTGCATTTACAATATTTTGTCTAGTAAAATATACATTACAAAACACATCATCACAATGCTCATGAGCGGTGGCAACATCCTGCCAAGACAACATCATCGGCAACAGAGGAACTGCTGATAGAGTAGAAAAGAAAGAAACAATTAAATTTAAAGATTTTCAAAAACATCTTTACCTGAATAATATTTGGAAAACTGCACCAATTTACAAGGGTATTGGAAGCAGTGGCGGCTTGTACTCAAAAAAATGGGTGGTGCGCTAAAAATATTGCCAGTCTATCCCCGACACCATATCCAGGTCAGGTGAAGTTTATACCTGTTAGAATTATTGTTATGCGAACTGTGAACTAAAGTGTCGCCATCTCGCCGAAGAGTTTAAGAGGCATTGGTGAATGCCGTGAATGTTCTGTAGATAATCGATGTTCCCTGGTGAGGTTTCTCATTGGGCGATATGGAATTCGCTTGCTGACTTATGACAAAAATAATGAAAAATCAAGCTAGTTGAATTTAACTTAATAATTTTATACTACATATTTATTACAGTTATTTGTTTTGATCGTCGGTGGTATCTGTTGATAATTATTATTTTTAGATTTACTGAAATTTTTGGAGTGCGCCTCTTTGGCGCTAGCCGCTACTGATGGAAGGTACTATCTGGTTTCACCTGAGACTGCACATTTTTTTTTCATATTTTTTCTTTTTTTTTTGATAGTTGAGGCCCATGATGGAATTGACTTTGCAAACCGAAAGTAGTTGCATCGAAGTATTCAGTTTGAAAACCTGTGATATCGGAACATACCATAATATATAACAAACAATTTTCTGCTGAATGTATTAAGTTTTCATTTTAGCGTACTGCATTTATTGCATTTTGTATTACTGGGATCAAGCACTTTTTAGTCAAGGTTTTAGCACTTTGGACTGTTGACTAACTGTATGTTTTTGTCAACTTGCAAGTTTATAATGGCAAGACTTCGTGGTAACCTGGCAAAAAAAGTTATTTTTTTCGACCTAAACAAATATTATTGATATGCCGATCAGTTGACCAACAGGACAGACTAATAGGCCACTTGCATGGATTTCATAACGACTTGGAAAAAATCGTGTGGATAGATCTTTTTACTAAGATTACGAAAATGTTAGTAAAATTTTGTAGAAATGTACATTTATTTTTATTTTTAAATAAATAAATCCATTATTTGGGCTCGTGTCATCACTACATGAAAATGTCCCGTCTACTGAAAATGTTCATATTAATTTTGTAAAATTCCACACTGATTTAATTTTTTTATATGGCATCACTTTGATTTCAGGCGAATTTTTGAATTCGTTCACTAGATTTATTGTTTGTTCTCTGCGAACTTTTCATTTGGTTTGAATTTTTGACAGATGTGAAGAGAACCCCGTACAATTTAGATGTCGGTACGTGTTTTAGAGGTATAATGGTTATGGTGCTGATTTTATCAAAATCAAATTTTATAATATTCTTATTATTATTATAATTTACAAGTACAAGTATATTACATTGGATTTATTAATATAGACGTTGTACATTATAATGATTTATGATCAATAAGATGGATCAAGGAAAAAAATATTTATGAGATGTAATATTTTTGGTATGCCTCGTTATTCTGCTGTGTCATTCGTGTGGAAAACGTTCTTTTTTTTAAAAATGATTTTCGGCTATGTAATCATTGTTTTTTCTCACCTATAAAATTATGTCCCGTCTTTCCGGTTTATAAAAAAAGGTCTGATTTTTCGGATTGAAATTTTCAAAAAATCCCTAGGGTTTCAAAAATACGATTAAAAAAATAATAATAATACAGAATGTGTTAGAATATTTTCCTTAACCGGAAAAAAAAATTTAAAAATATGATGCAAGTGGCCTATTCAGTGATAATAATTGGCAAATTCTTTCACAAAATAGTTTAATTAAAAAATATTTATTTTGTAAAATACTTTATTCCCTCCGCTTTAACAAATTTCTGATATTACACCAAACAAGCTAAAGAAACGATAATTACATAGAAATATTGAATATTATACACTTATAAACTACAGTATAAGTAAAGTTAATACCAGCTGTAAGCATTTTATCCAGAAGTGAGAGACTTGTCTAAGATATTGTGTGAAAGTTATTACATACAACTACTATTTAGTAATTTTACTTTGGAAACCAAGCTATTTTAAACATCATTGGTTATGATAAAGGAATAATATTTATTTTCTGAAAGTACCTAATACTTTAAATAGCTTTATAGATTACTATGCGATTGAAAGGTTTAAAACTTTATTTAGGCATTATAAAATCTAAAATTACAATAAATAATATTTTTTTGAAATTTAAACTACAATTTAAAAAAATGAAATTTTCTTTGTACATAATATTTCTCACAGCATCATTTTCACACAGTTCAATCGGTTAACACATTTAAGAGTACTCGGATGAAGTTTAACAAGTTTAACATTTACAGCATGTCTATACTCAGATATCATAATAATTATTATGTATTATAAATAAAGTTATGATACATGTATTATTTTGCTGGCATCTTCAATTTCAAATGCATATATCTGTGTGCGTAAGGAAGTGAATGAATCAAATAACTATTTATAATGAACAAAAGTGCACTCTAGCTTTCTATCAATTATTGAGTATTAATCTAGTAAGGCAACTCAAGTTAGTTTTGGAACTTTGAACGTAAATCAGATCAAAGATGTTTTAATGTGCAAATGAGAACTGATTCACTTTCTTTCTTTCGCACACAGATGTATTATTGCCTTGCTTGGGCTAGGGGGAAATACAATGATTCAAAATTATTGAATTTTATGAAAAACTAATGATTAATATATTTTAAATACAGAAGTAACAAGAGTACATATTTTGAAAAGAAATAACTTAAACATAGATAAAAACATTATTGTAAAGATGATTCGCGATAAACATAAATATATATAACATATATATGAAAAAAGTATTTAGGTGTTTTTTTTTCTTCCATAATGTTAATTGCTAAAAGGTGGAAAGCAGATTTTGTGTTTGTTGGGTGGTTGTGACATATATATTTATGACTTGATATTAATACGGAAATCCATATTTTCACCTTGATTTTCTCTCAACTTAGGCATTTTGACAATTTATTCCAAAATATTCCTCAGATTTGAAAGAAAAAAACTCTGTTTTTTGTATTATAGAGCTCAAAATCGTTGGTGAAAAGAATTTCATTGTTACGAAAATTGTGCACATATTGTATTCAAAATTTCTAAAATCTAAATTTAAACAAACAATTCTCAGAATTCTATATAACAAGAAAACAACAGATCAAATTTAGTGATTCATAATTATTACTTGGTCTGCATTTTGCAATATTGTCAATAAGACGAAATAATATGAAGTAAAACTTTATAACTTGAGGTTTATGAGTTTTGACAGTATAATAATAATAATATTTGGACAATTTGTACATGCTGTTTTTGTAAAAATCACCTCAAGAGCGCTGTATTTCTATTGCCTGAGTCAAAAGAGCTGTAACTAAAGTCAATGATAAAATATTTACTAAAGAAAGCTTACGGAACCTATGCGCTACATAATGAGTATAGAACTAGTATGTGTCAACATGAATACAATGAATCATGAGACAAAAACCTATGTAGTAGACATACTATTAAAATATAAGGCAACAATTTGTTAATTTCAATATCTATCATTCAAGATCCAAGGACTTCTTACCTCTTAAACTAAAAATAAATTACCAGATACAAATTAGCTCCTATGATAAACTTAGGATTTTAAATATCCTAAAAATAAATATTTTATTTTCTCAAAATGTAAAGAAACCTCGGTAATAAAAATAACAATCCACATGGTAATGAATGTAATCGGTATAACCATTACTGCATCCTAATCCCATCATTAATAATATGAAAGTGCTTTGGAATACTAAGCGTAAGAAGTAAGATGGCATAAAAATGACAGTTGTATAGGAAGGGGATTATGGCACAAACAGCTTCTGCCATCTTGCGGCACTGTGTAAATAATAGAACATTTTGATGTGATTTCTTTCAATTCTGAGTCTGCCTGCAGGAAGAGACTAAAGTCAAAACAACAGTCGTGCATCACATGCGGGAGCCAACCCGCATTACTAATTAGAAATCTAGAAGGCTTGTTATAGCTGTATTGCGCACAAGGGTGTTACAGATCCGAAATTCAATTACAAAAATTACCATTTTATATCTTTAGCGACATCTCTTATTTTTTTATCTTGAGTAAGGATTTATAGCGACCCGTACAGTTTCTCCCCTTCAGCTCATTTCAAATCTCCGGCGATGGTATAAACGGCCTTGTTTAGTGTGCAGGTGCATCACACGATTAGTGTGATATCCGCAGTGGCGGTTCGTGATCATTCTCAATGGTGGTTCAATTAAGGATTAGCGATAGATAGATTCACACCTCTCACTCCACGACATGTAATATTGTTTGCATGATATATTTCACTAGATTATCTGTCAATAGGAGCTTGCAGGATTCCACTCCTATTGCTTGACTCCTATCCCCTGGCTTGTAGATTTATGAGTAGAATTTAAGTGGAATTCAAAATTATAATTATTCATCTTTGTCTTTTTCGTCTTTGCTACAGTTTGGAAGTTCACTGCTCCTTAGAGAAAACCGACTTTGGATATCAGTAGAAATGTGTGCCGCTTTTCGTTTGGGAACGGTTTTTGGCAACTGTGAATTTAGGAATTGCATTTGACAATCTCATTTCGATTGAATAAGCATAAATATTTTGTTAAAATGTTTAGTATTTACAAACGCATTTGAACTTTGACTTGTTTCTTTTGAGATTTGTGTCCAGTCTTATATTGCGCTGTATGTAGTTTCATGTTGTATAGGACTTAATGTCAAAGAACCCAATGTGTTTTGTTTTATATATAATTTTAACTAACCCAGAAATCTGAATTTTAAAATGATTCATATTTTCTCAACATCAAATTTCAAAGGGAAAAAATGTCAACTTTATTCTCAAAGTTTAAAAATAAAAATGTATATTTGTAAGATTGCCTATAATAAAAATATATAAGTTCAAAAACAAATTCATACTGAATAAAAAGCTTGATCAAACAATGAGATAAAAAAATTCAAGCATAAACAGACCTAAGTACCTCCTGTTACTGCCGCTCCATGTTGTTATTTTTATTCATTCAGTAATGTTTTGTCTGCCCCGTAATATTTTATTTAGTTTTGATTAAACACTGTGTCAAAACAACCATTTCTAGTTATGCATGAATAGTTAAGATATGGATTAATTATTTGAGCATGAGGAGTGATTGTGGAAAACATGTTTAGTTACAGTTTTTTAAATATTATTGGTCGGCGAGATGAGATGAAAAATTTGCGAGTGGGAAACATCACCCATATATTTGAATGTAGGCTGGAGGTTAACAGACTAATCTATTTTTTAAAGGAAACACAGTGATTATTTTTCGACTACTCTGAACAACGTTTTCCCAAACCAACCCATATAACCGAGATTTCAATACATAACTTCTTATCCATTACATCATAAACCGTACTTTATAAAAAAATGCAGTTTGTAATTTCAACTGTGTGCAAACTCCAGAATGCAATTTTCAATTTTATTCCTCTAATAAATTATTAAACATTCTACAGGCAAGAGCTGAAGAACTCGCATTACTTATTCTAGCATATTAACATTTTGTTGCATTGCATTCTACATAACACATATCGTAGGATAATTACTACAATTGGGTGACTCCGAAATCAGGTTTTTCGAGATACAACATATATTTTATGATGGTGGCATACATTGTAAAGGAAATAAAGGTATGGTTTTGTGAGTAAATTGGAGAATCGAATTTCGGAGTTACCTAGCTGTAGTAATTACCCAGCAATATTATGTTTAATGACATTTTCTATATATATAATATGGTGGCTAGAAGTAAAAAAATGTATTCCCAGGATTTCTAAAATAGCTTTATATAACTGGTGAATTTTGTAAATAATATTTTTATTATACAGGTTACATAGAATACCTACAATTTTTTTTTTAACTTTGCCACTACAAAGATAGTTATATATTATGCTCTTATCGTTCAATATGGCTGAGCACTAAACATTCTTAAATTGTCTACAATAAAATCTTGATTGACTTTCAGAATTACTAGAATTTTTTGTGAAAAATATTCAAAGAATATTGTGAAATTTCTAAGAATGGAAAATAAAATTGCCGAACAAACAGAACGACAGTGGATTTCAAATGTGGAGCAATTCTTGGAAATCTACACAAGGAATTTGCCTATTTAAAAAAAAATACAAATCATAATAATGCTTATGTGGTTTGATTACATTTTTTTTCTGATTCAATGGCAAATGGCAATATTGTTCGAATGGCTCTCTTTCCCGATAGCGGAATCAAGATTTTACCGAAATGTTTAATCTAGAATCTAGGATAAACAACATTCATTTTAATGATCATATGCAAAGGCTCAATATGAAAGCCTTAAACGTGTAAAAAAGACGTCAATCTTTTCGAAGCATTAAATTGACAAAAATACAAACTAGCATTAGGCACAATGGGATTCATGTGTTATAATAATCCCACTTACACAGATATTTTCATCCCTAAACACCATTACTAATAATATTGCAAAAAAATGTGAAATCTAACTTATATAATTCTTTATGATTCTTTAAGAATATATATATTGCAAACAATTATTAATCAAAAAATTCTACTTAGCTATGAAAATATTCTCTCTTTTATGTATACCAGTTCCAATAATTTAATAAGACTTATATTCCTTTGATTAGATCATCGCAAAATATATTGCAAATGACCACTTATAGCGACGATAGCGTAATAATATGGGAGAGACACCTGGAAATTTAAGAATATATTTTATGCTGAAAAGAAACTACACAATTATCAACAAAAAATCATTTTTAAAAAATATTTGTATTTTGAAGCTAACAAAACATGAAAAGCATGTAATATTGTAACATTTAATTCTGATTGATCAAAACTTGATAAAGGCAAAAATTGTAGCATTTTATTGCAATACACATTGAAAGCATAAATTCACACAACAACGCAATGCAGTTTCTGGAAGTTCCAGTTTGCAGAAAATTTCTTCTCAGTGAATGACAAAGGTACAGGCAAATCATTTTAAAGAGAGCGCATTTGAACGTATTTGTGCACACCGACAATATCGAAAGTTACAAACTAGTTTGGATTATCTAACAGCAGTAGACAAAGATTCTCGGTGCATATTGAAGTTTATCAAATATAAAATGTAATAATAAGGAAGTTGAGTCCATTTTTTTTTATTTTTTTTTATCAATGTTCGCATTCAAACTTAAATACTGGTATTTTTTTTTTTTTTTTTAAAGTTTGTTTTCATAATTAAATTAATTCTCAAAGTTTAAATTTTATTAAGCCCGCCAAAACGAGCGGAATCCGAGCGGTAAGAGGCGGGGTGTGGTGTGACGTCATTAGAACTGTGAAAACCACGTCGCATAAGCATTTTGTATCGAAAAATTTGTAATTCTTCAACAAGGAATTCCAGTAATTTTTTTACCAATGTTAACCGTCTATTAGAATTGATGTTATTAAAAAAAAAAGAAAATTGATTAAGATTTCATAGTTAAATTAATATTTTAAGTTAGAATATTTGCTTTTCTCGCCCAGTACGGTACTTGTACGGTATTGCCGTCGCTACTTGTTGACGTTCCCCGCGCGAATTCAGGACCACCGCGCAGAAAAGTAAAGACCAATAGTAAAATAACGGTTTACAGCCCAGTTCACTGTTTGACTTTTCTGTGCGGCCGGCGGCCTGAAGTGTATCACATGCTATGTGACATGAATAATAATAAAAACTTCTAAGTTATGCAATAAACAACATATTATTATAAAGCACTCTACGAATATGTATCTTTAGAAATCCATTTCATATAATAATAACAACAAATACGTACATATATTTGACAAACCCAAATAAATCTTTGGCCTATACACCTCTCTCATCTAAACCGACCATCTCTCATGTAATAGAAAGAGATGCACCATAGGTGATCTGTTGTACGTACAATCACGACACATGTGACGTCAGAATTCTTTCGACCAATCGTGGAGCGTATATAGTCAATTGCTATTCAATGCTTTTTCAAGAACGTTTAACTAATTCTAAGAATAATAATATAGAAATATATTTATATATTTAGAATCGATATTTTTTGATCTACATGAACATATTTTTTATAAGTCAAAATATTTTTTACTCAACTTCCTTATTGAAGTTAAAATTATTATTTTCTTGTAGCATCAACATACTCAATTGGGGACTTTTAGAAGTAAATCGTTTATATTTATAATCGCGATTCAATTAGACAAATGACTTTTTTGTTACATTACAAAAATAAAACAAATCTTTTAGAATAGAATAAAATTAAAAAACAGTTTAAAATCAACCTTCAGCTCGTCCACAGCTTTTATTATGTATTTTTTTTACTTATTGTTGATTAGGCTAACTATAAGCAATGGGATGTAATTATAAGCTAATTGCCAAAAGGTATTATGTTTTTATCCATCCAGTACACTACTACATAAGCAAGTATCTCTTTAAAATAATTAACCAGTACACTACTACATAAGCAAGTATCTCTTTAAAATGATTGACCTTTACATATTTTTTTACTAGTCTTGTTTTTAGTGTAAATGATTTTGTATTGAAATACTTTATCTCGTTAACTGAAGCGTGGAACTTGGAATCTTGGCTAAGAAAAGTAACATTTTACAATTTTATTTTCAGGAGGTTCAAAAAAGGTATTCCTCTTACAAACATACTACTTATCTCTTAAAAAGGTATTTTCAGTTTAAGCATCAAATCCAAATAATCTATTATCGAATTCATAAAAATAAAACATGTTTTTAAATAACAAATGATATTGCCAAAATTGTACCACTGAATTATTTATAGTCAAATATTACCAAATGTAATATTTTATTGCATTCTATAATAATAATAATATAAATGTGACAATAACAATAATAATTCATCATTAATTAATTACATTAAAATGTATCTTTTGTACTTGGAATATTTTATTTGATTTAAGTAAATCTTTGGATTTGAGAAGCAATTTAAAATTTCATTTAAAAAAAAACAAACATTTTTACAAACGTGAGATTATTTTGAGTATAATGGATTTGTACAACAATTAATTAGGTTTTTTGAATCTTAAAAATGAACCAACAAACATACTTAATTTATGTATGTGGTCAGTAAAATTTCAATCGTAATGCATAATTGCATTTTGTAAAATACCAAAATATGAAAATAAATGGAAGTCCTCGACACAGTTTTTTATTATGCATAATGCCGCAGTTACAAACAACAAATTTAGACGAAAGGGGTTGCCCGAGACAATAAAATTAAATTAATAATGTTTAAATTCTAGAATCATAAAGCTAGCATGAATGTAACAACCCAAAGGTAATTAAATGAAATAGCTTTGGACATTTATCACTAACTTTGTACACAAGACGTCTATTCGTTGTGTATGATTAAAGCTAATTTAAGGGAAATCAACCGTATCTTCGGGTTCCTCTTCCAGGGTGGTGGCGCAACTGAGAAGATCTGGTAGGTCGAGTGCGTGCTCTGCAGCCACGGGATCTGCAGCGGCAGCGGCAGACTCGTGGTCGGAGCCGCTGGCCTCGGAGAGGAGACCGTCGGGCGCATCCGGCTTGGCCTCGGCACAGGCCTCCTCGCTGGGCACGGGGGCCGTGCGCAGCGACTGCGTGCCCTCGCCCTGGGGGCGGAGCACCACGTACTGCAGCAGGTCAGACAGAGAGATGATCCCCACCACCTTCTCGTTCTCATCAACTACAACTAGCCTGTGCACCTGGAAGCATTATATATATATATGTTACAACAATGAATTGCCAACAGAATGTACACGAAGCAACTGAAGATAGTGAAGTGAAGTGAAGCTTGAACCTCAGTGGGTTGAAGGTTTATAATAAATGTAGGTATTTTAAAAATTATCCATAGATATAATGTATAAGTCTTACCTCAGCACGAACAATCTTCTCCATAATTTCATATAAAGTCTCATCCAAGGTACATTTCTGTACACCTTCAAACCACTCGTTGCGGTGGGAATTGGCCTGCTTCAAGGTTACATCAAGGTCATTGTAGGTCTTTTCTGCTGCCAGATTCTATAAAAAAAATATTATTTAGAAATTGCCTTTGAACTCTTTGTTTGCCGAAAGTGCCCATCGGCAATGAAAATTTTGTACCTGTTGATAGGCACAATCAAAACACGGTTTCTTTTCATGGAATTTTGCATTGTATAAAATGTTCATAGCTTACTAAAATAAATCTTATTCAGTTGGTAGCAAAATAAACAATGAGTTAAGAGTTCTTGCTATTGAGTAAAGAGCAGCCATTAAAAAAATAATAACAAAGTTACTACTGTGCTCGCCAAATTCGTGAACATAGTTTGTTGTGTGTTTTATTTTTTTTTTTTATTGTCAAATACAAATACACTTATTTAGTAATGTGGAAAATATAATAAAACTTCAAGATTATTTTACTATTTCTTAAAAATATTAAGGCCAACATCGCAAAGTTAAAAAACAATGTTTAAATTACGCACTGGCAGCTTTTTGTGGTTTCACCTACTGCGCTTCTTCTTAACCGTTTATACGCCATAAGGGAGTTTGCGCGCTCTCCGTCGCTGTGATTGACTTTCATAATGATTAAAAATGACAAATTTATTGGGAGAAATTGAAATGCTTAAATCACATAAGCTACGCGGACGACGTGACTCTCCTAGCTCCGTCGATCAAGGGATTGAGATTACATACTGCTAAATATTTGTGAAGAATATGGAAAACAGCACAATATGATTTACATCCCGAAGAAGACGGAATTGATTGCGTTCCACCACGGAAAAAAATCCAGTTATGAGTCAGATGCACCTCGTACACCTTAACGAGGCAAGAATAAATACATGAACGAATGTGAATTTACTTGGGGCACATTATTAATCAAGACCTATCAGACGATGGCGATATCGAACGACAAAGGAGAAGCCTCAGCATAGTGTCTAATATAGTTGCCTGCAGATTTTGTAAATGCAGCAATACTGTTGTTTGCTTTGTGTACAACAAAAAAACATTTTCAACGCATTCTGAACCGGCCTGTATACATGTGAGACATGGTGTCACTACCGAACTTGCTCGATGGAACGACTCCAAATCCAATATAATGACGCCTGCACAATCATATTTGGATACAGAAGATAAAACAACTCATCGACAATGTTCACGGAATTAGGACTAAGTGGATTTGCCTGCTTGATGAGACACCGGGTCACTAGAGCTAGGGTCCGGCAGTGAACACGGCGTTGAATGCAGCCTACCAGCACCAAGCGCCACTCCTGAGTGAGCGCTGGGCCCAAGCTCGGGCCATGCACTACATAGTTGTCTTTAATTGCTAATTTTATTTTATCTATTTTTGGATTTTCTTGTATCTCATTAAATCCACTCATTGTTTAGATCACTTGGATAACCAACACCACTGCCGTAAGTCACCCCAAGTGGTTCACTAAGTTTGGTGATCGGGTGAGGTGTGTTCAGGATGCGCCTGCCCACCAGCTACGTGGCGTGCCAGATCAGGAGAGGCTGGTTTTGACCATTTGGCCCTTTGACCTTTTAACCTCACCAACTGGTTTCTCGACCCATCGCCTTGCACCGCAGTGGGAGGGATATATTCACATGTCCGTCACTCCTGGGCACATTGATCCCTAGAGTCCTACCCAGCCCTCATACCTTTTACCTTCCCAGAACTTCGTCTCCTTCCTTTGCTTAAAAAAGACCCTTCACACAGCATCGCAAAAGATGACATGGGGTTAATGTAAGAAAAACAAAATAAATGAAATTAAAAAAAAGGTTGCAATAATGTTTATGATACATTAATTAGTCTAATAAAATTTGTGTTTTTTCATTATCAGTAATTTTAGTTCATTGTTTAGATGAAAAACGTAAGGTGAACTATTTTTTAAACTTTTGTATCTTTGCATTCATTGCATTCATTGAAAATTTCGAAAGTTTCGTAAATGTTTATTTCTAATAATAAAATTTGGAAAAGTATTTCATCACCTTTCAAAAACGGTTTTTAGTTAATATTTTGAGAATTATTCCATTTATTTCGGTTTTATTGCAAAGCGGAAATATTCCGACCTTCGGACAGAATATGCCAGAGGCCTTAGGGGTTAATGTAGTTTGCATTATGTACTTATATTCACCTCAACGGTAGACCTCCTCACCTGCTCAGGGTCTTTTGGATGGAAATAATATTTTAATACTTACAATGACATCAAATTTGGCATAGATGTCTTTGAGTTTTCCATCGGCATCGATCAGGGGCAAGGCTGATACGCGACGAGTCACGAATTTCTTCAGAGCATCGATAATGGATGTTTGTTCATCGGCAGTTTCAATATTTTCCAATGTTCCAATGTTTAAGTCTCGCAACTTGGAGTGCATGTAGGCAGGCTTTGGTAGCTCATTTATCTGCAATCAAGTAAATATAATAAAATTATTAACTATTTATGTTGCAACAATATTATATGCAATTATAACATATATCAGCTAGTAGTTCTGTGAACTACTGTAATGTTGATTATTCAGATTTGACAGCTCGTGCACCAGAGTGTATGAGCATGCTCTGACGGGATAAAAAGGTACTTTCAAACATGGATACCATCTTGACAGAATTAATCGGACCCGGAACACATGAACAAATTTATAGACGGACGAAATGCAAAATGGTTGAGTGGAAAAAAACTTCACTACGCTCAGCCTAAAACATAATAAGTAATTAGTAATAATGCAGGGCCATGTGTAATATTTGTACAAGCTTTATGGCATATCTGTGAGTGCTATTGCTAGGGTACAGAGGTTTAAGTTCAAAAGTCAAAAAGGTGCAATTAAAATTTTACGGGTTCTTCTATATACAAACTTTGTTCACGAGCGGTAGTCATTCCCAGAATCATCCTGGTAAATCTACCATTAATAAATATACAACTTTCATTTATTTAAATTTTTATGTGAATACCACACAAGGGTCCCAACTGCTGCCAAACGTCTGGAGCCAGGAGACCATGGCATCCCCAATTCGGGTATGTTGTTGATTAAAGATAGTAGGGAAGGGAAGGAGATCGAGGAGAGGAGGATTTAAACTCTCGACCTCCGGATTACTAGTCGAAAGCCTTGACCATGGAGACCGTCGAAATGTATATAGGGCTTTGATCTACTGGTGAGTTTTTCATTTCTTTGTTCGTAAGCTATAAGCTTATCATATGTATTTCATATTTTGATTTATTTGACCATTTCAAGTACTATTATTCAAATTTGATATTAATTACAGCATTGATATTTTGCCATTACTTATTAGTTTTTTTTCTATAGATACAATAGACATTATTATAATATTTTTTTTATCTATTATTTTTTATATACCTTATGAGTAAATTATTTTCCTGTTTTCAGTCTTACTGGTTTGCAACAAACATGAATAATTGTATACGAATTTACAGTGTACATAATTACTTTATATTTGAAACTTTGCTTTATTTACAATATCAACGAGAACAAAATAAATTTCAAATTCTCCAAAATAGGGCAATGAGAACAATACTCAGACGAAATAGATATTCAAAAGTAAATAAAATGTTAAACGAACTAAATTGGCTAACGGTGAAACAGATGTTGACCTTGAACACGATGATATTTGTACACAAAATAGTAAACAACCTGCTACCCAAATATTTTTCAAATAAAATTGTATACAACAAGGACATACACAAACATAAAACTAGGACGTGCAATGAAATCAGGCTACCAAAAAAGGACAAGGCGAATACACAGAACAGTATATTTTATAAAGGGATGAAATACTATAACGCGCTGCCGGAAAACCTAAAGACTGCCCCAATTGAAAAATTCAAGATGTTTTGTAGAAACCACATAAAACAAGAAAAAACATAAAATATTAATATGTAAAAATTAATTAGTCATTTGTAAACTTTAATGTACAAATCACTAAAATAAAATTATTAAAATAAAAAAAATAAAAAATAAAATAAGGTGTTATTATTCGGATTTTATGTTAACTTAGTACTAGCATTTTATTTTTTTGTATATAGTTATGCTATTATCCATGTATTATGTTACACTTACATACATAAATTGTCAATTTACTCTGTAAAAGCCGATAGGACATTGTTATGGAGCATTGACTGAACTGTGGCTAAGATACAACACTACAATTTAAGCATTGATTGAATGGAGTCATTTTATCACCGATGTGATGTAGCCTGCCATTTCTTACCGGACCCGAGGTTTTAGTAACTAATACCACAACCAAAAAGGCACATTATTTAGGGATAATGTTTGTGCTAATGATGATCGATGATCAGGTGCACTATCCCGCTGTCGGTTCCTCACTGCAGTTTCTTCATGAAAAACTAAGGACCCAGCATCGGGATGCACTCCTTACGGGGGCTAGATGTTAATCCGTTATTTTTTATAATAAATCTCTCTTGGAGAAAATGATACAGCAAAGTGATGCGATAGTGGGCTTTGAAGAGAGTTACTTTAGAGCTCACAATCGCATAGCATTGGTTTGTCAGATGGAATATTGTTAATCCAAAGGGTCGATTTGAGGTCTTGATTAGATAGGTTCTTTTAATTCCGCTAGATGCCTCTTATAATGGCATGGCATAATTACATAAATCAATAAATAAAATAAAATTAATAAAATAAGCATTAAACACGTTTTTATTATCTAGTGTAAGTCGCCTGGCATGAAAAATATTATTATGCATTTAATCTAGTGTAAGTCGCCTGGCATGAAAAATATTATTATGCATTTAAGATATTTCCTTTGTTACACTTCACAACCAGTTTTAATTCTAAGTTTAAATTATTTTTAATTAGCGCCATCTATTGCTAATTTGACTTGGCAAGTATACTACGATGAATGGGTGTGTCAATTTGAAATTCCCCCCTGCAACCCTAGCTTCCGTCCCCCACTCCCGCTTTTCCTCAAACATAAACCTAAAGCAAACACACCAGACTTATTTTGTGGGAAAACTTAAAAAAAAAAACTATGTTTTAACAACTTTATTTAGGAATAAAGTGGTCAAAACAAAGTTGTTTTTTTTTTTTAATTTTGTTGCCACAAAATAAGTCTGTTGTGTTTGGAGCAGTAAAGATATTTCTTCTTAAATATTAATTTCAAGGGAATAATAATATTTCAATGGAATAAAGAATAAGGACCGGTTGTTTCACAGAATTTGAACAAATCATAAAATTTAAAGCTAATTTTCAAGTTCTATGAAAGTTACATTTAAGTTCCGTTATGATATCTTTATGGGCCAGTTGCTTAACACAATTGAAATAATAACAGAACTTAAATAGAACTTTCACAGAACTTGAAAATTAACTTTGAAATTTGCTGAATTATTAAAATTCTGTGAAACAACCTGTCTTAAGTCACATTTCAAACCCGCGTTGAAAAAACCAATACATTCTGCGAATGCCGCTCGATTACAAACGTATGTGTCGGGCGCGCTTGGTCTTGACTTCCAAATCATGTACGAGTGCGTGAGCCATATGAAAATAAATAATGGGACTCTCAGAATACCTACCGTGGTATTGCAGAATTACCTAATACTTTGACATAATTAAAATTACTCTGATATGTGGATGATGGTGTTCTCCTAAAAAATTCAATCATCTCAGATTATGACTAACAGGGGTCGGAATGATAAATCTGCCTCTTCGTAGAAGTCAGAGCTGTGTTAGCCTCTCATAAGCTGGATATACATACAGAACTGACAGAAACTATAATAGACCGCGCCTGCTGACTACAAATAGCAAGTGCCCTCTCCTACTGACTCTTGACTGTATAAAAATGCTCAATCTGTTTGAGGTATCTAGGCACTCCAGATCAAATAAAATAAAGATCAACAAAAAAAAAGATTTCCTACCTTGACAGACAGGTCAAAGAAATAAAATATAAATAGTAATAATAACTTACATATAAGAAAAGGAATCTTAGAATGCGCTTGTGAGTTAGAATGTAGAGGACATTTCCAGTGGTCGGATCAATCACTGGCAAGCGATGAATTCGGTTGGTGATCAACATCCTGATGGCGTCGTACAGAGATGAATCAGGTGCGATGGACACCAGCGGGATTATAGAACCCTTTAGAACTTCTGGAAAGTAAAAGAGAAAATAATTTATTAATAATAAGTACAAATGCATAACTTATATGCTATATTTGTAATTTAGATTTGTAAGTACACACATATATTAACACATTTCTGGTGGATATTTTTTGCACTGGCGCTGAGCTGTGTCAGGGCCAAAATAAATTTAATGAATTGTGTAAATTTATTTATTTTGTTTTAAATCGCTATATTTTCCAAAATAATTAAAATATTTTAATAAAAATTTCTACATAGTAACTCAGAATATCCAAGCTATAAAAGTACTAAACGAAGATCGAATATTATTTTGAATTCAACTCAATTAACCTTCCGGTTAATTCCTGTCCGCCAATCGGTATTTGCCCATACCTGCTTTCTTTAGAACTGCCCGACATCTCTCGCTCGCTTGTACATAGGAGTTGAGTGGGTGCAGAACAGATATAGAGATTCGAATCGGGTTTCATGGTCATAAAAACCCTCATTCAAGGAATCGAATGATTACAATAACAAATAATATACTATCCTTTTGTTGAAATACCAATGTAAACGAAAGGCACGAAGATAAATATTAAAAGAAGACTTGCATAACGATTAGATAATTATTTACATATAGTTGGGACCTTTACAAAGAGATAGAAGGTATATAATGTTCATATAAAAACATTGAATAATTCCGTCTTTTCTGCCATTGAAAAAAGGTCGGCGCAAAAGGTAGAACTACCCTTCCGGCGTTAAGCATCAATCGACCGAACGGGTACAACTACCTTTCCAGGCCGAAGTATGTTAATACTCGACAGTTTGGCTCGATCGAACATGCTGACTTGGAAACCTGCTCCGTCGTTGTTGTTCGTCCACACGCTCAAGCAGCTTGACACAAGACGCCATAGATATATATATTTAACTAAGTCAAATCGTTAATTTCCACTGTACATCGAGCAAGAACAGATCTTAAATCTATATCGAATCAAGCATTTGACTCGATATCTAAAGAAAAAGCGGAGAGCGAGAAGGTACACATGTTGAGACATGTACAAATGAGCGTTATATTATGGAGCATGGGTACTGGCCTTAGGTTCTAATAAGAATCAATATTAAATTAAAATTATAGGAAAGGGTTATATGTAATATGAAAACATAAAATATTATTATTACTATATTTAGTATTTAAGGTGACTTTTCTTATAGAATATCAAATTTCAATTAGTTATTAGGTATCATTAGAGATAACCTTATTATAATAAGGTAATTTTAGCCAAAACAATTAAAAATGATTCAATCACAAAAAATGGTGGAAATTCTACAATCTTTATGGCTAATATGCCATTTAAAATAAAAATGTCCAAACGAATAGATTCATTTAACAAACTAACAAACCATCGTGTTATTTCTCCGCAGAGCAAAAAGACGGACCTTTTGTTGATATTCATCCGTTGTTTCGACTCTTGAAATGACAGGTCCTAAGTATTTGATTGACTTGATTGTGCCAATCATTTTCCAACTTTATTTTTATATACTTGAGAATCATGCACTATCCTGACACTCTTTTCTAAATGTGCATGTGCACAATATGTAATCGTTTCATAAATAAGGCTCATCCACACTTCGAAGCAACGGTACCACGCGCCACTCCGGGCAACTGCACAAAATGTCTCACAACCGTTACCTTACTTTCCTGCGCGGCGGCCTGGAGTGGCTTGCGGTACCGTCGCTCCGAAGTGGACATGTAATAGCCGCTATTCATTATATGTACTAGGAATCTTCTCAAGTGCCTTTAACACATTTCAACCGGGTGAAAGCAAGGTATGAGAAAATGGAATTTGTTTGAAAATAACACATATATTTTAATTAAACTTTTTACATAGCTCTCACCACACCCTAACTATAAAATTATTGTCCGAAATTAAAATCTACTTTTGTAATACGACTCCATAAACTGAAGTTTAAGTCAGAGTTGGGCCATTTTGTGAAGTTTTATTTGTAAAAAATGTATGTATTATATATATTACAATACAATTTTTTTTTTTCATTTACACACAAATCATTACGACAAAAACATCTGCATCTTCGGTGCGATAAGTGTAAGGATGTATTACCCGTTCTACAAGTTTAAATATAGTTTCCTTTTGATAAAATATTTTCCCACACAAAAGACAAGAATTTGAAGATGTGGAAGACTTGGTTCACATTTTTAAATTCATATACATATAGTTGGGACCCTTACAAAGAGATATAAACTATTTATATAAAATTATTGGCCAGCAATGAATTGAATACTTACAATTTTTCAAAACGTAACACATCCTTTATGGAAACCTGCTCCTACATGAATGTTCTAAGATTAATTGTAGAAAGTGAAATAGATTCATGGCTTCAATTCTTTAATGCAAATACCTAGTAATATAATGATTCTAAAGTACACCGTGAACTAATGTTAACACACTTTAACACTGTGTCCCAAATGAGTAGAGGACATAGTCTCGCATACATCAAATATTCAAATATCATCATAAATAAAAACAGAAGTTAACTTACTTCTCCATGTCTCCAGTTTGTGCTCCTCCAGTTCCTCCATGGTTACGTTGGGGCTCTTATAGTACATCTGGAGTATCTTGATGAAGTCGGTTATGGTCAGCATACCAACAAACTCTTGCCTCTCCGAGTCCCACAGTGGAGCGGCGCGCACTCCTAAAACAAACAGAATCAAACCCGTTTTTTGTCTACCTACAAACACTGTTTTTGCACAGCAAAATATCTTAAGACAGATAAATAGTTGTGAAGATTTATTATTGTTAATCTTAAGAGAAAGATAAGATTTAAAATAAGAATGTTAAACAAAAAATAACATTTTTTTAAGAAAACAGATCTGTGTGTGAAACTGAAAGCGATATGAGTCAAATGTCAAATTTTGAGTTAAGTACGCAGGGTCGCCCTTAGTTACATAATATAAACTTATTCAACTCCGCAAATTCTACGTTAATGTAACTACAAACTAATGTGAAAAGTATTTATTGTACTTAATGATATTTATTATTTCCACCAGTAATATGTCTGGAAAAGCCTTAAGGGTGTTCAATAAATACATAATTATTATCTTTCAAGGATAAATTAAATGAGTCCAAATATTTAATAAAATGGACTTTCAAAAGAAATAACAAAAGATTGAGTTACCTACGCATTTCGTCAGAAATCGTTTTGACTCGTGCACACAAATTTTTAAGTTATAGCCAGTAGTTGCAATTTTCAATATATGCAATGGGTGTAATGTTCACCAAAATTCAATATACATTGAAAATAAATAGTGGATCCGGCATTCGAACTCGGAACACTTCGCAACTCAGCGAACGCTTTACCAATTTAACTTGAGCATCCATAAGCGCCAAATTAGCAAAAAAAATTTAGTCACAGAAATGGTTACACAAATTATATAAATACATACGCAACACCGCAGGTTAATTACAAAACAGTTAAAATATGAAAGTTGAACCATTTTAAAAATGGTTAAACACTTTTAATATATAATTTGCTATTTCGCCCCTGTTTTATTGAACAGAAAGTTTTAATTTATTATTGATTTGAGTCACTACCATGAATAGAGAGGTTCGACTATACCCTAGGTACTATGATTGCTATGTGTTTATGTTTTCCGAGAATTTACCATGATTATACACATTTAAATTAATTTAGTTTCAAACAAATTACATAAACGAAATATATATAGGCTAGGTTTAGAGAGAAATTATTGTTATTTGTGAGAAAAAAAGAATATATTACTCTGAGGGTCATATTTCAATCGGGACACCACGTTGGCACAGACACAAACAAAGAACCCTCTCTGGTGTGCGCTTGGTGTTTCCACAATTTGGTGGCTGACACCAGCATCGACGAGTGTCAACACTGCCAACTAGTGAAATATAGAGCCCAATACTATGGTAGCACAACTGGTTGTGTATCCGTGGTGTCACGGTGAAATAAGAACCTTAATAGGAATTTAATTTTTATGCAACAATGCGCAAGAGTGTGAAATGCCCAGAGCCAATGAAAAAATATCATCTCCATTTTTGGGTAATATGTGAGGGTAAAGGAAGGAGAAGAGTATGGGAATCAGGAAATTTGCTATTCTGAATTGATTATTTAACATAGCTAAAGCCATTAAAATCAATGTATCTATTCTGAATAGCGATCTCTCACCACGGCGACACTTTATTTTTATACAATACCATGTCTTCCACTCTGTTAGAGGGTAACTGGGCAATTCAGGACAGTGACAATTCAACACACTCTTAAAAAGTGATTATAAAGTCATGAAAAGTGATGAAAAAAAAATTCATCACTTTTAATGACTTTATACCACTTATCAAAAGTGTGTTGAATTGCCACTGTCCTGAGTTGTCATGGAACCAGTTAGAAGTGTGTGTACCATATTTTAAATCAACGCACCTCGACTCCTGGGTCCAGTTAACCTCTAAAGGTCGTAATATTAAGTTTTTTTTAGTCTAAATTATACTATCTAATACTCTTATCCACAAAAAGCTAACTAATGGAAAAATAATGACAAGCTATCATCATCAAGAGTTGTTAAAATTATTTAAAAAAAATTAAAATAGTTATGATAATGATTTATAAACCAAGCCAATTTCCATTATTGTGTGCGTGATTTTTTTAACATTAATTACCATTGCCAATACATCAGTTACCAAATAATGCACTTTTAATGTTTGCATGAGAATGTAGCCTAACATGATGTAACCCTGATGATGTAGGAATGTAGCCTACTTCCCTTTGATTGCTTTGGTTGCCTCCAATGTTCCGTTGAATAAATAATACAAATACTATGATCTGAACACAATAAATCAGAAAATGTGTTATATATAAGTCAAGTGTTTTTTTAATTTATTTTTTATTTTTTTACATTCGGGTCACAATGATGTGCCCACCATGGGGTATATATGGCATTTCCAGAAAAATGGGGTAGAAAGTGAGGGGGAACATTCGTCCTCTTACAACATATGTATGTAATATTCACGAACCAAATTTTAAAGCATGCGAAAGGGTCGTAAAATTTATTCAAAAATATTTTTATTGCATAAATTTATATTCCAATCAACTTACTATAATCGCTTTTCTCTTTATCAATGATAATGCCATCTCTTTAAAATACTTGAATTTATATAATATATAAAATAATAAACATATTTTAATTAAATTCCATTACTGCGAGCATGTTGTTTTCATAAACTTTACGGTGTAATTAAGCAATGAAGCGTAAAGCTTCAATAACTTAATTCTTATTTAATATTCGTTTATTTAGTTGAAAATGTGATATAGTGAAAGGAAGTGAAATAATAAAAAATATTAACCGTGTTATTAGATGAATACTATTTCGATACCTTATTTTAAAAACTAAATACGTACTTAATAACTCAACACTTCTATTTTCTAGCAGCATTTCGAATGTGATTAAGGAAACAGCTAAGGCAAAATACATAAATAAAATGTCAATTTATATTCACGAGTCAATTAATAACATGGCAAATTAAATACTGACAATTGCAACGCCTGTAAATTACAATCCCAATGATACAAAATAATTTTATTATGTGAACAGCATTGGTACTATAATTTACAAAAACATTAATAAATCATAATATAGAAAAACATATCAAATAATATAGTGTAATTTAAAATATGTAGTTAATATGATAAAATTGTGTTATGGTTTTGTAACTATAACACAATGGCATAAAATAATTGTGCTATGGTTTTGTAACTATAACACAATGCCATATTATAATTGTGTTATCATTTTGTAACTATAACACAATGGCATGATAAAATTGTGTTATGGTTTTGTAACTATAACACAATGGCATTATATAAGATGATTGTGACGACTATGTTATGTAATTTACCATTGTAGACGAGGGCAAAGAAGGCCTTCTTCACCAGGAGTTGTGTATCAAACACAACCAGCTTGGCAGACGTCGGTATCAAGTCGTAGCATTTGTGGAATTTGAAGAACTTTACGATTATTTGACACTCATCTTGTTCTGAAATAAAAGAAAATAAACACTTCAATAAATAAAATTAGCGAAAGCAATAGTGTAACGTATTAAATTATAGTTTGTTACAGTTAAAACATTTCCCAGGGACAGTCGGGATAGAGCAGGGATAACCATAGTCGCCTTATTTATTGAAAAGTGTAAAGTAATCAAAATTCAAAGAATGGTGAATATTTTAAAAGAATAGAGCATAGTTTGTTGATGGGTGAAATAATTGTTTTCATAGTGATTTGTTTTTGGGGTATCATGCCGTGTTGCGCTACCTCCTTCTTTAGCCAACGAAATCTAAAGTTACATATCTGGCCTGATGATGGACACTGCAATGCTGTCCGAAAAGTTGGCTAAAGAAGGAGGTAGCGCAACACGGCATAATACCCCAAAAACAAATCACTATAAATCTTTGGCCGTGAAAATCTCAAATCATACCTAATTGTTTTCAGTTGAAAAACTTCGTTTTTGATCTACATTTTTTAAAAGTTTTCCACGTTCGTGGCCAAAACTTCTCTTCTACTCGTATAAACGCAGATAAAATTGATAAATGTTTTAATAATTGAATAGATTAATAATTTATAAATAATAAAACAATTTAAATAAATATATTAGTGATTAATATCTGTTTCCAATTCTGACGTTGATTTCTTAAGGCGATGCCACAGACATAGGAATTAATAGACGAGAAGATAATGGCGAGGGGTAAAATCAACTGTTGAAGAACGAAGGGAGTAAGGCTGACTGTGATTCGTCAATAAATCAATCTGACAGTAAATAGGCATCTCGCATTATAATATCACCATTTACTTCTTAAAAGTAAAACCTGCTTTTGAATGAATCATTTTTACATGGGAGCGCAAATTACTCGCCACGTTATGAACAAATTTGCGAAGTACAAAATTCGGCAAAAAAATTCGGTTCCATTTTCAGAGTCGAATATTTCGTTTAAGTATTTAGTTAAGACACTTTTATAAATGTTCATAATTTACTTCCCAGCAACCAACCAGCTTTGTGTTTCGCGTCCAGACGTTTCTCGATGTGATAGTATAATATGTTTCTAAAACTGATCTATATTATACGATGTGAATATGCTTAAAATAAAGTAAAATAATGCTTATATATGGAATGTAACACGACAATTGGTTTTATTCTCTTTTTCACATCTATTTTTACAAGTTTTCATAGTACAAGTCAACATTTTGCCGTGTTATTTCGTAAAATGAACCGATGATGCCTCGACCATAGTTCGCACAAGAATGATGACGTCACGTTTTCAAATTTCACTTGAGGTCATACGCGAGCACAGCCGGTTCCAATGGAACCGGTATGGGGAGTGGGGATAATACGCTTTTAATCACTTAGGGCAGGTCTACTAATATTCATATGTCTATGGGCGATGCCATACGTAGTTATGCAAAATCATGTGTTTTTGGTTTGAAAATTTGGTCGCCTAGAAATGTTTCAGATGCTTAAATTAAATACTGCGAGTAGAATACATCTTGTCCTTTAAAATAATCGAGTATTTTTTAGATAAGTCTTTTTATAAGCCCAGAAAAAAATAATGTAAAGGCATATGAAAAATGGTTTAAAGTACAAAATCTCCTACTTACGAACCCATTTTAGTTTATGATTTTATTGTATAATGTGGAAAATTAAGTTATATATAAAATGATCGGATAAAAATTAAATATTTATGCCTGAACATCCAGAAAATAAAATAAAAGGCACTTTTTGGCCATGTTTTTTTCTTGCATAAATCAAAACAGGCGGATGGTGTTAAGCGGGAATTTAAACTTTATCGCCATCTACGTAAGGGTTGTTATTGATAGCGGCTCAATTTAAAATATTACACGACGTAGTGCATCGCCTTAACGTTGATATATAACTTTTTGTAAATATCCTCGAAAGTGTTAAGATAGCATTTAACATTAAATGTTATTAAGGACCACCTTTTCTTTCGTCGCTATTTTGGTTGGTGTCATTTTTAACTACCTTCACCAGGAACGTGTATTAAAGTGCATTAAGTGAAGATAAAAACAAAACACTCCATCACAAAGGTGACTATAATAATAAGTCTACCGCTGAACAAATTGTTGCAGGTGGCTTAACTAAGATGCCTTAAGTACCTATTCATAGATATGTAAACAAAATACTTATAAATGTGTAAAAAATAAAATAATAATCCGCCGTTACCATTTTCTTAAGAATTGATGAATACATAATAATTTACGTACTGATTTTAGGAACACAATGATAAACATTGATTGCCGTTGTATTATCAGCTGATATGCCTGACACATAATAATAATCGTCATTACATAATTACGAAATAATCTTTAGAAATCTGACACTTGTCAATAAAGTGATTTAATTCATTAAAAGACGCACCTTCAAATTGTTGGCTTACGACGGATTGTTTCACAGAATATGAACAATTCGTCAAATTTCAAAGTTGATTTTTAAGTTCTGTAAAGGTTCTATTCAAGTTCTGTTATTATATCATTATTGGATAGTTGTTTGACAAAACTAAAATAATAACAGAACTTAAATACAACCTTCACAGAAATTGAAAATTAACTTAGAAATTTGATTAATTGCTCAAATTCTGTGAACCAACCCGTCCTAAAAATGTATAAATATATTTGTCAAAATGATGGTTAACTTAAATATAGTTCTTATTATTTCAGAGCGAATTTTAGTAACTTAATCAACGTAAGGGCGCAAACTAACCTATAATAGATTGTAGTACGTATACCTATCTACCACCAATCGATAACGTTAAAAGTAAGTGCCTGCCTATCAAGATATTTGCATTAAAATATTAACCGTGGCGAGTAGGTAAAATCAAACACCGCAAGAAAAAAAGAGAGATTTTATCATTAGCCAATATTTACCTACGCTCTGCTGGATGAAATGTGTCAATCGTGTAAGATTAATTGGGTTAACTATAAGAAATAGGATAAGCCAAATCTTTTGAAATGATAATTAAATAAATCCAAAAGTTTTAGCGTGAAACATCTTGGGGGGTAAAACCGACTGTCGAGTCAGCCTTGTGACTCGAAGGATCTTTCCGCCCGGCCGCCAAAACTCTGTGCGGGTAAGGCTCACCGAAGAGTAAACTTTGTGAGATGTTTTGTTATCCTGGAGCTAATCTCAAATATTTTTCTTCATTCCAAAGTAAAGTTAGTTGTTGTGCAGTAACGCTTTCTTCAATATCAATATTTTCATTAAAGCATCGATATTTTCATGACTGTGGTATTTCTTCATTGGAAAATTATTAGTTTACGATGCAACTTGACCGCATTGTATAAATGTATTTATTTTTAATTTGTAATGCTCAATGTGTATAGTTTAATAATAATAAAATAATGGCTTTATTATCAAAAACATAAAGATTTTATTTTCACATCCTTCAATAAAAATCAATTTAGACGTTTCACATCTGCCAGGCATCCCGTGACATTTAAAAAAAAATAGAAGTAACTCCTAATCACCTAAAAATTTTGACTGGTCTAGCCAGACGGTTAAAAGCGAAATCAGTTCCTCCTGGGTACAATTAAACAACAAGAAATCTCCAAGATCGTTAATCACCATAATATGACGAAGGTTCGAGGGAATTGCCTACCGCCTAAAGCTCCGTTGCAACCTGCCCCTTTCCCCCATAAACGACTTATTTATCAGAATCAATAGGAGAGATTACAACGGTAGCAGTAGTAGCACCATACTAATAATAAAACATTTCCATTCCATATTCCTGTCGTCTGGCATGATCAACAACAACAAAAACGTGCGCTATGTGATTCGGCTGACGTGAAAAGAAAAATGTTCACTCCAACACATATCTACAAATTCCCGTCTAAATATATTATATTATACGAATGTACCTACCAACACGCAAAAGGCGAACCCACGTCCTTTACGTCAGTTCTGAAAAGGTACTCTGCCAGCGGAAGGCTTGAAAAGGGAAAAAAAGTCTGGAATCACTGAGCCCTTCGGATCGATATCAACGCGATGTTCGAACTACGAACGGTCTGATTTGTGAAGTTGCATGACTTCGTACCAAGTGCTATTTCGATGATCAAAAACAGTTACTTGTAGATATTATGTTATTTGAACATTATGGGCGTAGGTATAATTAAAATGAACAAGAATTATTTTATTATATCTACAGAATCAATGCATTCCCATGTTGTCACCTTGTACATACTAAGGCAGATGCGTGAATTATATGGTTCTGATTTCTATCTCACTGCTTGTATTAGAGAAAATTATGTAAGTACATATCAAAACACATAGGTAATACGCTACGTTACCTACACACATTCGACGTCGTGTACAATAGTATTGGCAAGCCCAGTTATCAAACGATTTATTATTTGAAGCTACGAAGAAGTAAATATAGAGTTTAATAATAATGTAGTGTAGATAGGTACCTGTTTTTTTTTAATACTAATTTCGGATATATGCCTGTCCGTAACTCTGGTTCAATGAACTCTAGTAATCGAATTTGCTTGAACTGGAAGTGATTGTTCTTAAAAATCAGACAATCGATAAAGTATGTACCTACCCATCTAAACAAAAATATTTTAAGAGAAAGTTAAATTTATTGTCGTTTTCAAAATTGAAATTTTAATAAACCGTAGATTAAAATAATGTAAAAATATCTGCATTATGTACTACCAATGCATTAGTTGTATTAGGTAAATAGTGACACTATGAAAAGTGTTTTTCTGTTCGAACCGAAGCTGACCAAAATCTTGATTTGAACATAATATAATATTAATCATTTTGTATGATATAAATGTTATATTTAGATTTTTTGCCATGTTGAAATAGGGAGCCAGTTATTTCAGCTATGAGTCCTATAAGTTGTATTGTGTTGTGTTTATTTCAAATCAGTTCCTTACAAACATATCTTATTTACAACCAATAATAAATGTATACCCTCGATACAAAAGTACAAACAAATGTGTATTTAATTTCATTCCAGAGATTTATTAAGTAGAAAAAAGCATATTATACAAGGTATATAGCGGCATTAAGGTGATTTTTCACAAAAACGGCGTGGTACAAGTCATCCAAATATTATAGGTACGCACTAAAGAATTGTAGTATAAATATATTTCGACTTCGGAAAGAATAAATTGCTGAAACGCCATATAGCAGTATGGCGCTTTAGCCATTTTGCATATATTAGTCTTCCTCCACGCATTTATCCTTTCCAGCGTTGATACACAAAGTGTCCAGAAATTCGTAGTACAAGCGGAAAACCGGTACACCTACAGCTTTTTGAAAAATTGATTCTTCTAAAGATAAACCCCAGCGTGAAATCCATCATTACAACTTGCCAACATGGTTTTGTTTCAAGCAGATCAACCTTAACCAATCTATCCCTGTACGAAAATCATAAAACAAATGCACTTGCTAATAGACAACAAGTCGATTCTATATATACTGATTTCAGCAAAGCGTTTGATAAGGTTTGCCATAAAATTCTTGTTAACCAACTGGCGAAAATTGGCATAACCGGTAACGTACTATCCTGATTTAAGAATTATCTTTCTAATCGAGTGCTTACAGTCTGCATCAAAGGTCAACTGTCCTACACTTTTAAAGCTAAGAGCGGCGTTCCCCAGGGCTCTCATCTAGGACCCATTATTTTTAACATATTTATAAATGGCGTTACAAATGTATTTACAAGTGTCTTTATTTTGATGTTCGCAGATGATATGAAAATTTACCGAATTATTAAAAATATTAATGACGGCTTAACCCTTAATGTAAAAAAGTGTGAAGTCATGAGATTTTATAGAAAGAAAAACCCATTGATTTTCACATACTGTATGAACAATCAAGTCTTAGTATCTGTACCCGAAATAAAAGACCTGGGGATAATATTTGACACCAAATTAACATTTACCTCCCACATCAACAATATAACCACTAAAGCGATGCAAATGTTGGGTTTCATATTAAGAACTTCAAAAGATTTCAAAAATTTAAAAATATTGTATTCATCCATCGTCAGAAGCCATTTAGAATTCAACTCAACCATTTGGAATCCATTTTACAATATTCGTGAAAAATCTATTGAGCGAATCCAACATAATTTTTTACGAAACATAAATTATAGATTAGGAATTCCTATTGATAACATTAACTACACCTCACTGTTGAAAGTCATGGGCCTTGTCATATTAAAAGAAAGAAGAATATGTTCTGATCTATTTTTTATTTATAAAATTGTTAATAACATGTATGACTCCCCTGAACTCCTTAGGCTGATTGACTTTCATGTGCCTAGTAGAACGGTTCATCAGAAGGTACCTTACCATTGTAACATTGCAGGTACCAAAGCAGAAATAAATTCCGTAATGAACCGACTGCACAGTGCAGGGAATAAATATCACATGAACACAAACGGTACTGCATGTCTATCAGCCTATAAAAACATTGTTATTAAATCTGTATGTCTATCTTGATAGCTGTGTAATGTTTATAAATTTTCAATGTATCTAAATTTATAGGAATGTGCATCCTATAGTTTACTCTGTTTGTTGCTTTTAAGTTAATATTTTTATATTTGGTACATATTTTAATTGTTATATCTGTTTTACTCTCTGATTATATCAAATGTATTTTTAATTGTATCATATGTAAAAGCCCTAATTGGGCGTGTACAAATAAACAAACAATAATGTTTGGAGTCGATTCGTAGTATAACTTTTTTGATTTGATCTTTCGTTTTGGAGTATCGAGTCAAAAGTTGGAATTTTTAAGTCAACCTTGAAATAACGCGAGCGCTAGAGGTTTATTATCAGCTGTTCAATGTATTTTAAAATGCGTTGAAGCGTAAACACGACTCTAAAAGTTCTAACCCTTAAGTTGCCGAAAAAAAAGTTTTTTTAACAAATCGGAAAATTTTCTCTGCTTGTGATGAAGATTCACCAGTATTCCGCTTGACTACGTAGTCGGACACCGCGTATAGTGGCCAACTTACTATAGCGCCGTTTAGTCACAAACTCACCTCAATTGTTTTATATAATTAGTCGTACAAGTACCCGAAGGTAATCTACTTATCTACAAATTGTTTGGTGTGTATAAATCGATCTGTATCAGTTAGATAGATACACCTTCTACTTTAGTTTGTTCTTTTAATGTGCGTAATAATGATCAAAAATATTAGTTAACTTTGATTCTCACAACTGATCGCGTTTTTCCGACGATAACATAATATTCAACTAATTAGGTCACGATAAAACCTACCCCAACTGCGAAACTGCGTAAATATTTTGTTCACGTGACGAATACTTTTAGCACGGTTGTGCGTGTTAATATTTACGGGTGGTAGGTAGAAGATAATTCGATAGCCATTTTTTAAACCATACACTTTTTTTCCGTTATGTTTATTTACTACTGCTACGCGTGCGAACAATCAATAGAAATTTTAACTCTGAGACCGGAAATAGTGCCACGCGTATGTCGATCACTTGCGGTAATATGTAGGCGAATTAACGAAGAGTTGTAGTGCCACGCGAATCGCTAGGCGCTGCGTGCAAGGTTGACCGACGTTACGCGTGGCACTATTTCCATCCTAAGAGTGTATTTATTTTAAATCCTTACAAACATAGACCTAGAAACCAAGACACAATGTTGTTAAATTTTCACAACATAACATTTAATTAAGTACCTACATAATATAGGTGTTATATTTTGTTTATTAAAAAATCAACCAGGAAAAAACATTTATTTCACTATTATACATTCTACATCTACTTCCAATTTTTGACCTGGTTGCGCCATCTCTTGGGCCGGTTAGTAATTTTCAGTAGCTAGTAAGATTCAGTAATTTCAAAGATTTTAATTAATTTGTCTGAGGATCCCAGAGACTGGACCAAGACCGCTAAACCCTAAACCAAATCCTACACGGAGAAAAATGTTTATTATTGAAAATTTCAAATTTATTAAGAAAATCTTCATATTATTCGTAATCCAGTGAAAAACGGGATTGCAGGCCCTCAACGAATGAATTGATAGGTTTCCTAATAAACTTTAAGTAAAATACGAATGTATTAACAGGCGTTCATAAAAATTCTTTCAAACATTTTCGCATTTCGTATATTATCAAGGCAAATGCAGTTGGATGAACACGTGTTCCGATATATTATGAATTTACTAAAATTTTATCAGGAAATAGCCTGCAATCCCGTTTTTAACCGGATTACCAATAATTTTAAGATATTTTAAATTAATCAACAGTACTCATTTTTCTCCGCGTAAGCGGATAGTAAAGACATTTATTTCGTATATTAACTGCTGTAAATTGTATGAGTGCCACACAAATATGATGAAATGCGTTGTCATCGACAACGAGTCTATTTGTCGAGTTTTAGCTCTATCGGATGTCGTAAAGTGAGTTAATGTCCACTTCCAAGATTCCATTTCATCAATTAATTTATTCATTCAATCAAGAAATCAAAAAAAAGAGATGAAATTTAAAAATACGTCACTTAGTATCATCGACACTGAGCGCATTAGACTTACGTCTTGTTACAGATAAACAAAACGATATGGGGGAACTTTTTCATAAATAGTAATAGGCCGCTTATCAAAACTGTCGCAATACGAATCATATCGTAAACTCATTTTCCGAACTGAAAATTTATTATTAAACTTGTCATCGTATTAATAATCTTCCGTTGGATTGTTTTTGAACCAGATTATAAGAATCACTGGAAAACAGTACCAATAAAAGAAAGGATTAGCTATGAGCATGCAGATATTGCAGATACTTGTTTAAAGGCACAACTTACAAGTGTGAGGAATCATCAGAAAAAAAAGTATTTTTATATCTAAGAAAATTAATATAGGTACAATATAAACACATACACTTATCAGGACAGTATTGAAACTGCTGTATTAATATTCTCCTGATGAAGGAGGGCACTTCTGAAACCGGTAGAGTAATGTGTTAAAATAAAGTGGTTAAAAACAAATTGATGTTAAATTATTGTAAAAAAAAAACACAGAAAATCGCACAGAAAACGATCTTAAAGGTAATACTAAAAAAACATAGACTGACTGATACAAACCAAATATTCAACAGCTGTGACGTACTATATATAAGCCAATTATACGTTAAAACACTACTAAACTACATTTTTGACAAAAAAAAAATTTCAACATACACAAAATAACACTAACAGACCAGTTAGACAAGCGTACAAAGAAAACATAAAAACTCCGACAGTAAATTCAAGCTTTGGACAAAGACACTACCAATACCATGCTATAAAAGCTTTCAACGGTGTAAAACTTGAAATTAAAATTGAGGAAAATAAAAATAAATTCACACGAAAATTACAAAATGGATTAAAGAATAAAAAAGACAATATTACCAAAATGTCATAGCATAAAATAAAACCTACACGTAACACACAAAACCAATATAAACACACATCACTCACAAACAAGATCATATTTTAAATGTATTATTTTCTCTTTAAATGTATTATGTAGATTATATTTTCATATTATAAAATGAAGGCCTCAGCACGGGCAAGCCACCCAGTGAGGCCAACATTACTGGAAAACTTTGAAATGTAAAAAATATTGTACAAAATTAAAAAAAAAAAATTAAAAAAAAAAATTTGATTGGGTTTTTTTCACAAACTATGAATACCGTTAAAAATTTGTCATAGTAAAAATACGAGTAATTTTAATCTTTAACGACCGTTGTTACCAATCCTAGCGATCGATTGCTTAGCCGAAATTTTGCCTCAACGCTCCTCTAATGCACAACTACGCTCTTCCCAAAGCAACTCTCCGATCAAGCTAATCAGCTAGAGCAGTGGTCCCCAAAACCCGGTCCGCGGACCGGTACCGGTCCGAGGAGCAAATGGTATCGGGCCGCGAAAAAAAACTTATTATGTTGAAAACATCTTTACGCTAAGTAACCGCCGACACAACACCGTTGAACTCAATAAAAAATATTAAAAACATTCTAGAATATTAACATTTAATGTAACCACCCTCAGCGGGCTGCGTTAAAATTTTCAGACGTTGACCGGCCCGCGGCGAGAAAAAGGTTGGAGACCACTGAGCTAGAGGAACCAAACTACTGCAAGAACCTCTGGCTCAGTAAAATTACTAGTTATAAAAAGTGTCAAGAGAGTGAAAAATGACAGCGAAATGTGAAACGTCATTCGGTTCACGCACTATTTTCTGTATTGCGTATTGTCAATTTTACTATCATTTTTAATATGAAATTAATATGGACAGCGAAGATGATGTTATTAATTATGATATTTATAATAGACATAGCGGAACGGGAGGACATATTGGACGACAATGTCGGATTACACAGACGGCGACAGCCAAAAATTGAATGCCGGACGATGTTGTAATGTTCACAATATTCATTTTTCCATTCTGCGTGGAGTTCTTGCAAACGTTTTGGTTGGTATTTTATCCATGTTGCTTGGCATTTGCTTGGATTCATGTAAACAAACGGAGGAGAAACGTCAACTTAATATACCAATGTACATTGTACTATCTCGCTTTAGCTGCATTAGTATAAGTCAAGCTAATGCTTTAAATTTAATATATTTACATGCTCAAAAATATAAATTGTCGGTTAATGTATTACAGTATTTAAAAGAAATTATTTCTAATTTAATATATATAGTTTATATCTTTGATGTAATTTAATTGTCTATGAAAGTGGGCGGAGCCACTCAAGATTATCAATGCATAAAATGTTTGGAAACAGGCGAATCGAGAGTTAACAAACTACTTGGCTGATCGGAGTCCCAGATTGATCGCTCGAAAAATTGGGAACGATGGCCGTTGGTAAGGCACCGTGGTATAAGCTTCCCATCTGGAATATATCCATTCCTAAACGGGCAAATATCTCTGGGCATCCCATAATATTTTAAAATTGGGACATTGAATATATTGCATATGGAAAGCCATAGTCAGTTTTGTAATGCACTTTTAAGTTGCAGCTGTCAGACATCGTAATGTAGTTTATATTGTGTGATTTTTCTAAATGGATAATAGTGAATATTTTGAGTTTTGTTTTGGGGAATAACTAGTTTTTCGCTTTTGTGCGTTATAAAATTATGTATGAACAGTCGATGAGTTTGATTTAAAATTTATTATAGGTGTCATGTATTTTTGTGGCAAATATTTCCCATAAGGGTTATGGTATGAATTTTTTAAAGCATATTAAATAAATTACATTTCATTTCTAATATTTCAAAGAGTTATTATTATTTTTTTTAAAGACAAACATTCCCGGGTTACGAATAACCTGACAATATTTGAAAATCTCCTACTACCACCACAGTAAGCTGAAAATGTTGCTTGTGTTGTGATGGAGGACTTAGCCAGCCGAGGAATTGAACACACTACGCCTGGCGCACGGGCCACCGACCTCATATCCTCCTTATATCCTCATATATTGAATTACTTTATTAATGCTAGATGGCTGGGGCCTTTTTAAGAGTCAATATTATCGCAATAAATTATTAATTTTAAAAACGATCAAAAATCGCACATTCCAAAACGGTTTCAGTGGCTACGTAAGTACGACGTAGAAAACGCTACTGGCCGATAAGACCGCTGTCACCCACATTGGCCGGTGTGACGTCAACAACGCCACATTAACGAACAAAAACGAAAAAGTCGTTTTGACGTCAAATCATAAAAGGCACAAAATTTAAATGGCTTTAGAAAATGTATTTGTCACCATAAAAATTAACAAAAATTCTTCATTGTAGTAATTTTATTCTTATTAAAATATCCTATTATGGCAAGCCACAAATTAAATGTATTTTACAAACACATAATATATTAATGTACGTTGGAATAAAAACACACTTAAATAAAGAAAAATAATAAACTCGGAATAAAGACACGCTTAATTGAAGAAAAATAATTTAAATACTACCATAATACTCATTTCACTTATAATGATGGTAGGTAGGTAGTTTTTCAAAATACAGTTGACCCAAGTGATTATTTTTCTTAAGGAGATCCTAAATTGAATACCCTAATTGAGATAAAATTGTAGTTCGGACTCTACCACCGTTATTGTCATGAAAATATCAACCGTGTAGACTCTAGTAGTCTAGACTGATATTAATAATAGGTAAGTAAAGAAATTACAAAATAAATTCGTCTGTGGAGTTTTTATCTTGAATTGGCTTGTCAGATGCCACCCGAGTTGTCAGAGCACACTTATATTCGCAGCAGTACTGAGCGTTGGTTTGTGTCCAGTCCCGGCGTTTTCAATGTCATTCTCCTTGGAATTTGACGCTGTACGCTTTCAAGTCTGCTTTTTGTAACTCTGGTTGTACTTTGCCCTCATATTTGGAGACATTTTAAGAAAATCAGGAAACCTTCAAACTTTACAATTGAAAAATGAGATTGGATGGCGTTTTAAAAGTTTACAGCATTTAATATAATCTCTTCAAATTATTGGTAATCTGGTTAAAAACGGGATTGCAGGCCTTTAACGCATATCATCGCGAGGTTTCCTGATACATTTAGTAAACTGCTAATATAATGTCGATATATATATACGATGATAATGTATTCTAAATATACTAATACTTTATCAGGAAACGGTCTGCAATCCCGTTTTTAACCGGATTACCAATAGTATGAAGAGATTATTACTAAATAAGCAATACCTACTCATATTTCTCCGTGCATCTTTAATTTTTGTATAATAATTTTGGCTCCCATCTTTTTTGGAGCGATTGCTAAGTTCTACATGATTTTGTTGTTATATATTATTCCTAATGAAAAATATTATAACCACAGACATAGGAATTAATAGACGAGAAGATAATGGCGAGGGGTAAAATCAACTGTTGAAGAACGAAGGGGGTGAAGCTGACTGTGATTCGTCAATAAATCAATCTGACAGTAAATAGGCATCTCGCATTATAATATCACCATTTACTTCTTAAAAGTAAAATCTGCTTTTGAATGAATAGACATTTTTACATGGGAGCGCAAATTACTCGCCACGTTATGAACAAATTTGCGAAGTCCAAATTCGGCAAAAAAAAATCGGTTCTATTTTCAGAGTCGAATATTTCGTTTAAGTATTTAGTTAAGACACTTTTATAAATGTTCATAATTTACTTCCCGGCAACCAACCAGCTTTGTGTTTCGCGTCCAGACATGTTTCTACAACTGATCCATATTATACGATGTGAATATGCTTAAAATAATGCTTATATATGGAATGTAATACGACAATTGGGTTTATTCTCTTTTTCACATCTATTTTTACAAGTTTTCATAGCACAAGTCAACATTTTGCCGTGTTATTTCGTAAAATGAACCGATGATGCCTCGACCATAGTTCGCACAAGAATGATGACGTCACGTTTTCAAATTTCACTTGAGGCCATACGCGAGCACAGCCGGCTCCAATGGAACCGGTATGGGGAGTGGGGATAATACGCTTTTAATCACTTAGGGCAGGTCTACTAATATTCATATGTCTATGATTATAACTAACGAAGACCCGTATAAAACCAAATATATATCTTTTAAATATGTAGGTACTCCTTTTAAATATGTAGGTGTATCAGCATTTTAACCAAGAATTCCTGAGCATACTTATAGTTAAAAACGTAAAAATTTTTTTTCTGTCCGGTGATATTTTGTTTCGATTAAATGTTTTTTTTTCCATTACACGTCGCCACTGGGTAGTTAAGAACAGCCTAACAGGTCACGTGATATGCACTCCGCCTCGTCCCAGTAGCACGGTAACAGACGAGGCAGAGAGCTTATCACGCGATCTGTCGCGACGTGTAACAATGTGATCAATGGCGACGTGTAACAGAAAAATATCTACATGTTGTTAGTCCAAATTTGCTCAAGAATCACTGGTTAAAATCCTTGCTTAGAAACCAACCATGCTGACCACTGAACCACCAACTATATTTTTGAATGTTACGTATGTACACCACAACCGAAATTATAATGTTTAATAATAAATGGATGATGCATGAAAATATTATTTCAAGCATAGCGTGAAACTGTGACGATGCATTCCGCAACAGTCGTGGAAATCTGAATAGAGTAAATAACCACGTTATCAGTAGCTATCAGACCACAGCTGACTGCTTCTGAAGTAGGGGAAAAATAGATAAACATTCCAAGCAAACACTGCGTGGGACCGGGAAAACTTCCAGAAGAAATCGTAATGATATGTGCCCGCTGAATGGAAAACGTTCGGGGAATTTCCAGAATTAGAACAAATAAATCTCTCGCACGGAATTGAAAGGTACCGTTTAATCAGTTCGAGGGGCTTTATTGCTTTATCTAGTTCGTCATTTTGTTTCGTTAAAAGCAAAACATGAAAACTTCAAGTTTTAAAAAAATACATCTGTAAGTACTTGTGCTGAGAATGTAAATGAAAACACAATAACGATTTGTGTTTCTTTCTTTGCTTACATTTGAATAGTGTTTTTAAGTAAATTGTAGTATTTAGGCTGTTGCATCTATTTGCAGAAATGGTACCGCCGTATATAGGTGAACTTAACCGACAAAAATATACGAATCGACAGAGAAATGGACAACCAAGGAGGAAATTATGGAGTTCGAGTGATGGATAGCAAAAATAATCTAAATATACATTTGTTTGATTTTATGCATTTAACTCACCCTAATTATTTATTTATTTTAAAATTTTTTACGAAATGTAAAAAATTTTAAAATAAAATAAAATAAATAGAAATAATAATTAAAAATAAATAAATAAAAATGATAACAACTAACAATTTGTAGGCTTTTTAAGACAGTTAAACTAAAATAAAAACTATAGCAGACTTATGGTCATGCGATGACCAGTGTTTTTTGATATAGTGTCCTCTGCGTGCAGTTTTATCTTGTATAAGCATAAACTTTTTAATATGTGTGTTTGTCGGAAGTGACTTGCCAGGTAAGTATGTTATGGTATCTTTCCTAAATAATAAATGTAGATCCTAGGAAATAAATTGTACAGCGCCCTTGAGGTGATTTTTCACAAAAACGGCGCTCTACAAATTATCCAATTATTATTATTATTATTATTAATTAATTGCAACTGATTGTACCCGATAAAACATGAAGAAACAACAAAGACCATGGAAGAGGCTCAATTTAGATAAATACCTACATTCGAAGTAAGAGTGCATCACCGAAGTACGAATGAATTATAATACCTAACTCGGAATTAGATTAGATAACATACATTGATTAATTAAAACAGAAAATTCATGTGGTATCATTTCTATCTGGCCACATTAAAAAGGCAATAATAGTAAAAATAAGTGAAACATATTTAAGAGGACGCTGATGAGGTAGCTTCCACCAATATTCAGAATGCCAGAAGATCAAATTCCGCGAAAGCAACCCCAGAGACTATGCGAGGAGAGGGTGGGTCTGCAATGGACGGAGGCCACTGAAGCAGCCAAGGAGAGGGCTGTCGTCGAAATGGGGTTCCCGCACGGAGAATAATGAGTATTGCGAATATCTTCAAATTATTGGTAATCCGGTTAAAAACTGGATTGCAGATCGTTTCCTGACAAACTTTTAGTAAAATTCTAATAATTCGGAATACGTGTTCATCCACCTGTATTTGCCTTGATAATATAATGACGAAATGAGAAAATATTAGTTAATTAAGATTATCATGCAATATTTTATTACATTGTATCTTCTATTATGAAATAAAAAATTAATAAAAAATAGGATTTTCATTTCATGATAATACATTCGTCATTTACCAAACCTTTATCAGGAAACATTCATTCATTCGTTAAGGCCTGCAATCCCGTTTTTAACCGGATTACGAATAATTTGAAGAGATTCTTAATAAATTGGCAATACTCATTTGTCTCCGTGCGACCCGAACGTGACAAGGGGAAGAAGTTGGTATTATGATTATTAAGATCACCGTACGTTGTTAGCCCACAGCCTTGTAAAAGTATTAAGATTAAATCTTTGAAATGCCTGCCAAAATGGCCAGTTACGTGCAAGCATTTCTTTTTTTATCTAAGATAAAAAATAATCAATATTGATTATAATCGTCAGATATTTCTAAGCTCTGTTAGCTTAACAAGCATTAATGGGATTTACGGGTATCGACATTACTCAACTGTAATCTTTCAATCACAATTTAAAAACATGAAACCAATTAAAATCCCATTAACATTTATAACACGGCTAATGACTTATCTACAAGAACATTATTGCACAAATGAAAAAACTATATATATTATTAATTAAATATACGAACTGTTAAAAAAGCGCCCTTCATAAAAAGCCAGAAGGTCAGTATAACTTATGTTGGGAGTTAATGACACAAAGCTGTGTATTCACCGAATCGAAGGTTAACCTATTTTTAGTTGCGCAGAGGAACATTTAGTTCAGTATCTATGATGATTATGAAGTTATAACTCTTGAAATAGTTTTGTATACTGCCCTGAACAATTCATATTTACTTCCTTATAGATATGTCATAATTTGTGTGCACTGTAATGTATTTTTCCTCTTAATCCCTTGTAATTAGTACATTATATTAATTACATAGGATTAAAGGGAAAAAAACATCTATCAAAATGATCGAACCATGATAGTATGTACCTATTTTTCACAGCATAATGAGCAAACGATCGATCTTCGTAATCCGTAATATAAAGCAAAACTTCAGATATAAAGACGAAATAGTGGATTATATTTACTTGTAAAAAGTAGAAATTCAGTAGTCGTATCTATAGTACAGACTACTTTACAAATACTTATTTTATATCACTATAGTATAAATAAATTCGAGAAAGGGTATTAGGTATTATTATGTGTATATTTTTAAGTCTAATATTTAGATTCATGGCAGAAAACCACGTGGACAAGAGCTCAAACTGAGCCAATGAAAATGTTTTAATCAAGAAGAAAAATATGACTCAATACTTATGCCAAAATAATATTTGTTTTGCGTTTTGAATATATTATATCAATAATGCTGGGGAAAATAAACACCTGAAATACCTATCTAGAAATGAATAGAAAATAAAACAGGAAATTTATTCTAATTGTGAAGCTCATGACACTACTTCTTGAAATATGTCTAATATCCAAATTTTAACTCGTACGGTAGGTGGTTTGCCGTTACGGGTGTCGTGTCAATGTCATTTAAAATAAAAACCTTCGGTTGCATTAGAAATCGTTTGATTTTTCTCAGGTAGGGATGCTGATGACGACGGGTTGGGATTATAAATAATGGTGGTAGAATTCGCTAAAACTTATAGTCCATTGTGTCACGCTTCGAACTCTCTAGATGTTGATGTAAATCAAACAAGAATATCACTGGCCGATACCAAAATATTGGTTGCTTCCAGCAACTGTTTTCTTGGCTAAGTGTCACGTTAATAGTTTCGAGATGATTTGAAAGATGGTGGGTGATGATGAGCGACAGAAACAACAACACGGAGGGGCGTGCTGCTGCTGTGGGTGTGTCAGCGGAGAGAACAACCTTTGCTGAGCACTTCGGCCAGCCAGAGCTTCCACGCGCGGCTGACCTGCTCGAACTCCTTGATTAGGTCGATGGGGTAGACGTCGAGCTCGGGCTGCGGCTCGCTGGCGCGGTCCGAGTAGTACACGAGGTGCGGCGAGCCCGCCACGCTGGCCTCACTGCCCGGCCGGACCGATATAGCCCGCGAGCGCTATTTCCACCGTCCCGGGCGGAGCTGCGCGACCCTCCGCGCGTCTCCGCGAGACGTCGGAGCACTGCGGCCCGCCCGTGCCGCACTCGCCGTACTCGCCGGGCAGGCCCGCCCCGGGGTTGCCAGTTACCAGTCACTCGGCCAAGGTACCCGATCTAGCTACCACACAAGTATCCACTACCACTCATTCAATGACACCTGTACCCACTTACTCACCGAGATCTGAGAAGCTCACTTTCTCCAGGAACGGATCTGCCACAGGCAACTGAAAAAGACAAAATACCCGAATTAGTTCCTTCCGCATTATTTTCACAAATAATATATCAATATTTTAATGCGATCCATATAAGGTTGAAAATTCCATTTAGCACCGTCTGCCTGTTCTGATTTTTGCAAAACGAATTATTTTAGTTGGTGAATTTCAGGCACAAATATTTAAATAGTTTCGGATCATAATCTAAAGCACTCAATTTTCCGCATTATACGATAAAACCATATCCGAAAGTAAGAGATTTTACACTTTATACATTTTTATTAAAAAAAACATTATTCAATTAAAATATATGAAATATTTCTAGGCGATCAACTTGAAAAAAAAACGTGATCACATTATTTTGGAAGCAGTTTTAATTAAAGCTAACGACATTTAAAAAGATAAAAGCCTATTCATATAGTAGTTAGTAGCCCTGTTATAGAATGGCAACATTGGTATTTGCGTATCGCAATTCACACGGTAATTAATAATAACCGTAATTTTACAATCTACGTGTATACACCATACAAAGTATTTAATCAACCAGCATTTAAATTAGATACAAACACAATGTTTAGGTAAGTAAGTACCGATATAACTATGGTGTGGACATATTTCACAATCATTGTGAATATTAATATTAATTATGCGATGGTGAACATCTCAATATTTTTTCTGTAATCTCAAAATAATTATTATGTTGGCGTACAATTGTTTTTTGTAGACTACGAAAAATGAATAAATACATTAATGCATTTTTTATGGCGGGTAGCTTGATCTTTTAGTCGTGATTTGCCAAAATTTTTAAAACAATTACTTGAACTTTTTTTCAACATATGTTAAGATGGAGTTCAAAATATGTATAAGTTTTGGCCAAACATAAACTTCGCCAAATCAGTGAGATTATTTCCTTGTTTTAATGCGAGTACTGCACAAAAGTGCCAACACTGCTCTCAATTTTCTGTATTCAGTGACCCCATAGCATCACAAATATAGTGAGGCTGGACGTAATGGGGAGGTATATACTTTAAATGAATAAATTGTGAAATGGTACAAATAAATCACTTTTTTTCTGAATAATGTCTTTGCAGCTATTTTAGGTGCATATCACAAGAATTTATAGAGCGTGATAATATTATTACTTAAAGACAAGTAGCCACTTTGAGAGATTAAATACATCGAGGCTACTGATTAATCTTGGATCGCCACAATGCCACCCGGCGTGGGGCAACATAAGTAATATATGTACACATATGATGAGTATGATGGTATACATGCATTGTGCAGTTAATAAACAATTGAGCACAAATATGAAACTGAGAAGGTCTGAGTTTTTCCGCTTTTCGACAAAATCGTATCCGAAAACAAAAAACTGTGATGAAATATGCTTTCAAATTTCATTATTAAAAATAAACATGTAAAAAAAATCACCAAGTTTCATAATTTTTTTATCAAATTGCGGTCAGAACAAGAGGTGTGACTTAAAGATTTGAATAAAAAGCGTGGTGCTTTCTTTTCTACCACCGTTTAGATCATATTTCTAACCATGACGGTAAGGGAAACGGAACAATTTCTATGAGACCATATGAACTGTTGAAATTGAACAAATTAGTCTGAGGGGTTCATTAGTAGGATGCAAATGTGAATGGTAGCAGAAGTCAGGGACGCCCGAGGAAAAGATGGCACGACCAAGTGAATCAGATACTCGAGTCGGGCCATGTCAAGAATCAAAATAATAGAGGAGTATGTATGAGACGATGTATGAATGTGAATTAGGCAAGGAGTGTGTGCCAAGACCGAGTTGTTTGGCGGTCCGTCCTTCGACACGGCGTGCTGGTTAGTTACTTAGTTAGTTCTATTTAAATAATTAATTTAAATAAATAATTTGAATTAAACAAATCCATCTTTTGTTGATATTATATTATAATATGTAGGGTGAAAGCGCTGACGATTGCCATGATGAGTGCAAATGTAAACAGGACAAGGCACCGAAGGTAAAAAAATTCAAAGTAAAAATAAAGTATATGTAAAACTAACTAACTAACCATCACGCCGTTTCCCTCGGGAGTAGGCAGAGAGATGGACCGCCAGAAAAACTCGGCCTCGGCGCACACTCCTTGCTACGTTTACGCACGTGTTTACGCACTTTTTTGCTATTTCTCGTTTACTGTAACTTTATATTGTGTTTTAAATTATAATCTATGTAATATACATGGGGTTCAGCTAGTTTATTGACATAGTCCCGGACATCTTTTATCATTCACATTCAAGTTATTTTTTTTACTCACACTCCCTTGAGCATCACTTTTTTATCTTACTCATTACTCTTACATCAACCTTTGCATTCTTTGTTAATCTCGACATTTCTATATAATATATTTATTTTTATTCATTATTTAGGCTATACAAGTAAGTTTTATGTAATTAAATTGTGTTATACCACTTTTAGCGCCCCTGAGGTGATAACTCACAAAAGTGGCGCTATAAAAATTGTCCAATATTATTATTTTTATTCAATTCATATTAATTGTATACAATAGGGTGGGTGATAGCACGCTCCAGAGTGGTAGATATCTACTGTCAGTATGGACGTGTTGAAAGACCACCATTCTGAATCAAAACGTTGCTTGAAATGGCTTTAGGCATGTTTGGAGACCAGATCTGAATAGCCTACTTCCCCATATCCTTCCCGTCCCCAAACCACACATACTGGAAGGTAAGGTAAGTATGCCCAGTGACGAATGAAAGACGTTTTTACGCAAAAAAAATAATGGTATAGAAACTACCCACTGAAATTTTTTGAACCACCCCGTTGATTGTGAACCAATATTTAATTTCACCGAATCGAGGTGAAGGAATACATTCATGTACAAACTAATGGGTCTAATGCCACTTTCCAAGAAACCAACTCAAAGAAACGATGAGTTGGTTTACATAACAACTGATTTCTTTGCTATCGAGCAATCAACAACAAAATACGTCAATTCGAGATTGAGAGAAGAACGTGGAGAGTTCATTTCAAGGCCCTCATAAAGTTCCTCACCAAACAAACAACGAAAAAGCCATCAAAACACCGCGGAAGACAATGGAACGAAGTAAGGCTTTCAATTATCAAGCCGAAGGTCGCGGGTCCAAATCCCGGCGTGCTCAAGTAAATTTTATTTGATTAATTTGTGTTGTTTCGCAATTAATTCGTTTGAAATAATATATAGTAAACTTACCGCACGTTCTAGAGTGGAAAATACTCTCAGTATCGCCCTGGTGTAAAACCACAATTTAGAATTGAAAAGTTGATAAAAAAGGCTTTAGCCCTGTTTGGTGACCAGATCTGAGTAGCCAGGTACTTGACTGTACAAGCGGAAAACTTGTGAATCTACATCATATTTGGAATAGATTTTGCGGGAATTTTTTTTTAAATAATAAAAATTAATGGATTGATGAAGTGGAATCTTGGAAGTGGAAGTTAACCTACTTCTCGTCATCCGATCTTGCTGAAACTCGCAGGTAGACTTGTTGTCGATGATAATGCATCCTATCAACTTTTGGTGGCACTCACGCACAAACACATTTCTCTGAATGACATAATAAATATTTAGAGCATTCATGTACGAAATAAATCTCGGTACCATCCAATCGGGATTTGGACTAAATGATAGCGCGGTTAACCACAGTCCCCGGGGAGGGGGGTTCAATACTCAATCAAACCAAAAAAAAATTTTTTTTTAATAATTTAAAAGTTCACAACAGTCAGTCCCTGGAGAGAAAGTAATAAGTAATAAATAATAATCCTCAGTCAAAAAAAAAATTTTTGTTAATAAAAATAGATGTATTATGGTAAAAAAACTAAAAGTTAATGTAAGTACATTTTGCTAGAAACACCATAAAGTTCCTTATACATAATAATATTATTATGTCGATATCATTATATTATTACTTTTGTACTAATACTTAAAGTGTCGACGAATAATGATATACTGCTTTATATATTAAAGATAAGATAACGTTTCAATGCTATCATCAATACGCACTTCAATAGTTATAATAATTGTTCGATTGTTTATTTTTTATTTACATAACCTAGATGGATTTTTTAAACAATAATATTATTCCAACAAACAGTAAAAAATACTAGAAAAGGTTAACATATTCTGATGCAAGTCACATTTATTATAGAACTATTAGCTACTTTCAATGCAAAATTCGTAACTTATTTTTTAAAAATAAATAACAATTACAAACAATACAAAACAAACTCGTCTATTTATTTGTGGCTATCAAACAAATTAAAAACATTTTTACATATAAAATAATATTATAACAATAGTTAAAATAAAGTAATGCATTACCATTTAGTTAAAATGGGGACACAAATTTATTTTAAAACTATTGAAGAAAAAAATATTATTTCCATTGTACACTATATATTCGAATCAATTACAATATTCTGATGTAGAAAACAAGGTATCTGAAATATGTTAATATATATTTTTTTATTAAAAGTTAGATATTTTATTTAATAAAAATGACGCCGCAAAGTGATTGTGTTAGTGGTAGGTGATTTCTATTTGTAATTGAAGTAGGTACTTGAGAAAACCATATTAATTGGTATATTTTTATTCTGCTTGGTTTGAAATTCTTTTAATTGCGCCTAAAGTATTCCTCTCCTCTCACAAATGAAAAAGAATCAACTTTGGATGGTTAGATGTAAAATCAGCATACCCAGGATATTTTCCTAACAACTCCTCTTCGGAGGTCCGTGGCGTAGCGGGACATCCATCCGTCTCCATCCTGCGAGGAGGGAAGCGCCAGGCCCGAGTACTCGGGAGCCGCTTCCACTACGCCAGTCCGCCTCTTCATCGGAGTCGCGGCTTTCCGAGGTGCCGGGGAAGAGAACTTCCGATAGGGCACCGGCAGGAACAGTCTATCATTCTCAATATTCTGTTTCACTCTCACAACTTCAGCTACATTCACGTGCCGGACACTCACTTTTGAAATGAACTCTCGATTGGATTCTTTAGTTACCAATTCGCGCGCTATCGGTTCAACAACAGTTGAAACTGTTTTCCGTTTGCTTTTCTCTTTGGCGTTTGTGATTGTCGCGCTTGGGTCGGTTCCGTAGACAGGCGTAGAGAACTTGCGCATGGGGTGCTTTTTGGACAGATCGGAGGAGACCTTGCGCGCGGGCGAGCCGGCCCCGGGCGCCGAGGACTTGCGCTGCTTGCGCGAGGACGCGAACAACAGGGCCAGGCCCACGGACAGCTCCTGCGCGAGGCTCTCGGGCGTCATGGCGGACTGACGGACCCGCTACTGAGCCGATAAGCGCGATCCACCCGCACTCACACTACTTACGACCGACTGCTTCTCAGTAACACCTCGAGTGAGTACCTAACACATTTGTGATATGATTTGATTCTTTATCAGATCGGTCGAGCGATTCAGATTCTTCGATGGCGAACGTAAACAACTGATCGACTTTTATCAAATGGCGAAGTCGGGAGTTGATGACCTTTTGTTGCATTCCTTACTTTTCCACGGGTACCTAACTAAAAGAACTATAGATTCCCCATTATATATTTTGTCAATTTACAACTCGGATATTGTTGCTGCCTAAAAATGACTTTTGCAAATTTATTAAGAAACTCTTCAAATTATTATTAATTTCGGTAAAAAACGGGATTGCAGGCCTTACGAATTAATTATCTGGTTTCCTAATAAACTTAGTAAATTACGAATATATTATCATGATGTCGGAACACGATACAGATATTATCAAGGCAAATCGCCTTGCGTTTGCTTTGATAATATATCATAAGCCCGGAATGAAAATTATCCCGTATTGAGGCAGTGTCCAAACTTATTGTCAAGGAGTCTTCTAGAGGCACATTAGTGAAAAGAGATTTTACGTCAAAACTGTCCAGAACATCTCCTTTCTCAGCCTTCGCCTTCTTAAGTTCGATATTAATTAAATCAAATCTGTGGAAACCTTTATGCACGAATCATTTTTTTCTGAATTAATTCTGTGGTAATCTCAAGAGGTATTATTAAAGCTTGCATGTAGGTGAACCAATAGTGCTGACATCGGTCTCAAATCGCTGTCAAATAAACGCAGAAATAACATCAAAATGAAACACAATAATCAATGCATTTGTCCAATAGATAATGCAGATTAAATTACTCTGTCAAACAACGAACTTTCTATGTATGTAAAGTAGATTTGAATTTCTATGAATAATTCATAAATTAATCACGGTTATTAATACATTAGACCAGGGCTTCCCAAACTGTTTTCAACTGCGACGCCCTTGGGTAGTTGCCATATTTTTGCGACCCCCCCCCCCCCCCCCCCCCGGTGACTAAAAATCTAAGCCCCCCGCCGCTCATTTGTACCAAGCGTAGTATTTTGAAGCCCCCCCCTGAACGGGTCACGTAGTATGGGTACGTTACCTAATAACAATTTGTCAGAAAAACTCCAAATAGTATCTAAATTTTTTATTAGAAAATAAAGAACACAACATAAAAACAAAAATGGAAGCAAACAAAAAAGATAAAAAAGCAATTTTTTTCTTTGGTATTAATGCGAAGGATGTGCTTGCTTTTCTGAGCATAGTTTCTCAAAACGAGGTTGAAGTTTCGAAATCGTCTCTGCCTCTAAATTTATTTTTGATCTGTACTTATTCTTAATTACTCCAACTGCAGAGAAACCTGTCTCACACAAGTATGATGTCGCAAACGGTAATAAAACACTTAACACTGCCGTGCTGATGGAACGATATTCTCGCTAAAAAGATTGCCTCACGACGCCCCTGGGATGATCCCGCGGCGCCCCGGGGCGTCGTGACTCACAGTTAGGGAAGCCCTGCATTAGACCAATAGTTGTATATACATAACTATAATAGATTAAATTTACTCTGTCGAACTGATTGCTTTCTATGAAATTGTAATAATATTTAAATTATTGGCATTTAAATCAGTTTATTTTAAACATCTAGCATTTACTTGATTTTTTTTAATCCACGATACGAATTATAATCAGCAATTTATCGAGTGACTCAATAACGATTTCGAAAAACTAGAGACCTTCAGCCGAAAGAAAACACAACAAATATTGATAGTAACCATCAAAATTAGATGAAAACCGATTCCCAGTGAAACATACGAGGGACATTCAGAGAGTAAGGTTACAACATTTATTAAGGATCGAAAAATGTTTGTATTTAATTGAAATTTTCAGGATACTTCACAACTATATTGAACTATTTTTCAACGTAATCGTCGTCGAGATCGACACATTTCTGTAGTCAGGGCACAAGCTTTTGTAAACCAGTGTCATAGACCTCCACCACCAGCTCTTTCAGACACTTCTTCACAGCTTCCTCGACTTCCTGATCAGAAAAAAGAATCAAAGATTCATCTAGAATTGAACACAGGACCTCTTCCTTGCCGGGGAAGGGTGTCCGGGTAAAGTGCACTAACTGCAGGAGGTAATTATACGTTGGAAAAACGTTTCCCACCCAAAACCTCTTTTAGTTTAGTGAAAAAGTGATACCCCAAAAGCGTCAATCGGGTTAATAGGGGGGTGGGTCACAATATCCCATCCAAACGACGTCAACAGCTACTGTAAAACTCGCGCGGTGTGGTGCCTAGCGATTGGAGCCTGGCGTTGTCTTGCTAGAGGCTGACTTCCCAGGTCAGCATTCGCCTTTTGCGGGTATGAATAGCTATTTTATGGTATTACAGTAAGCCTTTGCATTAACGGTAGTCTCTTTTGGCATAAAATCCACTAAAAGGATCCCCCTATGGTCCCAGAAAACAGATGCCATGACTTTTCCGGCTGAATGCGTAGTCTAGAACTTTTTTGTGGCTGGGAAAGATGAATGACCGTCTTTTGGATTCTGGGGTGTAGTTACACACCCACGCCTCAACCCACGTCTTGATAGAGTTCAGAAAAGCTTCTCCCTCCTGTGCAAAACGATCTAAAAAGTCGCACGAAATTTAGTCTCCATCGGAAGAATTTACTGTGACTGAACAAAATGGCCGACAACACGCAAGACCAAACAAACTGACCATAAGAGTCCCCCTCTGCACGCCAGGTGCGCCAACTTCGAAACAAAAAAATTCCCCCGGTCTCGGGAGCCCATGTAACATTAGTTTCTGACTGACAAACAAACATATGGCAAACCGTTGAGATATTTGAAGAAATACAATACATTTGAAGATCTTTGTTGCTTTTATAACAACTGTTTTTCGGGTTGAGAAGTGACTTTATTCACTTCACCTCAAATTTCATTCAAAGGTAAAACAGTAATTTCGATCGTAAATGTAACATAATACTTGCGATAAAGGAATAGCAGCAATGTCAGATCCATGGCCCCCTTTATCCCGATTGAGGTTTATGTGAATTTCAGAGTTGGATACGATTGTCGAAATAAGTTTTAGATACGTTTATGAATTCAAGGAAAAATATTTGTAATATCTTTTAAACCACCATATACAATTTTCTGAAATTTGAAGAGGTTTCGAATAACAGAAAGAATTGGATCCAAAAGATACGTATTGGAAACTGAAAACTGTAGTTAAATACAAAAACAGCTCTTTATTTTCTCAACAAATTTACGAACGAATAAAATATTGCTAAAATTTATCGTTAATATTATTATCTACTCCTCCGCTATAATATTTTTGTATTTTCAGTGTGAGGTAAAAAATGATTCTAAATTATTTTTGTAATATTTTTTGGAGAACCAATGTTTTAAAAAAAGACTCAGGTTTTGAGAGATAAAATATTTAACAGGTACGTATCTACTAACCTTACCATGAAATGTGTTGTACGGTAGATCTCAGATAACTACCTAACCATCACGACGTTGGCCCGTGGGGGTAGGCAGAGAGGACGGACCGCCAAACAACTCGGTTTTAGGACACACTCCTTGCCCCATTCACATTCATACATCGTCTCATACATAATTTTCTATTATTATGACTCTTGACATGGCCCGACTCAAGTATCTGATTCACTTGGTCGTGCCATGTCTTCCTCGGGCGTCCACAACTTCTTCTACCATTCACATTTGCATCATATGTTCTCCTTATACTCCTTTCTTCACTCATTCGCTCTACATTCCCAACCATCTTGCACTCTCACACGATCATACATGGTTTTACCACACATACGCCTCGGGGAACACATTTGTACAGCATTCAGTCTACTTTCATCATGATCTCAGATAGGTAAAAAAAATAATCAGACAAAAATACTCTAAAAAATACTCCTATGTAATGCTTTGCAAGAATAATTTGTAAATCTAAAACAAACGAACAAGTAAATAAGTTTCAGATTGAAAAGACGGTAAACGCGAGCTAGAAGTTAAAACGGGTTGACGGTAATAATAATTGTGTTTGCTTCCGCAAAGTGCTTTTAGATTGAACTCTGATGGCTCAGCTGTTCAATGGAAGATATTGCATGTCAGTTGACAGGGCGAAACTGTATAATAAAGATTCGCGTTGTTATCTCCGGGCGTGTTGAGCGATTCGAGTAGCCCACGTTGAAGATAGCTCCCCTCACTCCTTCGGATATTCGAGATAGAGTAGTGTGGTCAATATTTACTGTGCAGCGCTTGTGTAACGTGGTTACCGCAAAGCAGGCACTGGATTCAACAATATCCGGAACGAACCGGAGCGCGGAGTTCCTGAAATCTATAGTTCGTACCAAATCGGTTGATGAGTTCAGTCAGTTCAGCGGGAGTGGCGCGATGTCGAGGTAGAACTAAAGTCTATAATATGAAAGCAATATCGTTCCATGCTGTATGTGGGCATTTTTTTGTCCAAAGTGTGTACATATATTTTTATGATTGGAAATCATAAAAAAACATGTACATACTTTATCAGATAAAAAGTTTAGCTTTTTTTATGTGTAGATAATCTGAGACTATCTACCATAACATAATCTAAAATGGAACAATCATGTTACTATATTAACAAACAAAATAAGAAAGCTAGCCTACATCTTCAAGACTATTACGAGTGTCCAATATACTTGTATATTATTATCCAGTATACACGTATATTGGAAATAGTTACATTAAAAACTGTTTACTATGCGCTTGTTCAATCAATGCTTTCATATAATGTTGTATGTTGGGGTTCTTGTCACAAGACTACCCTAGAACCTTTAAATACTGCACAAAAATTAATCTGAAAAATCATGTATAAGAAAAGTTTTTTGTATTCGTCACAATTATTATATAGTGAAAGTAAAATGATGTCAAAAAGGCAGTTGTACATAATACAGACCCTCTGTAAATTTTTCAACAACATTGATACTGCCAAAAGATCACAACAAGTGCGCAACACTTGTCAAAAATTGGGTTCTTCTTTAAGTATCAACCGGTGAATACCAGAAAATCCTTCGGAAAAAGGAGTTTTTTTCTTATAAAGCTCCGTTGCTTTATTATATGCTCGGTGAAAATATAAAAACTATTGGTTCGTTGAAACTATTCAAGAAAATGGTAAAAAATTCCATACTGGTTGAGAGTGGTGATTTTGGATTGCCCATGTCGTAGCTTCTGTCATGAATCACCTTAGGAGCCCCATATTCGACGTGATCCATCTATGTATGTGTTAGATGATTTACTTATTTGATTGAATATAATTGTGAAGCTGTTCATATCGACACAGTGAATTCCCTAGTAAGAAGAGCAGCGGAAGAAAAATATAAAAAAATAAAATCTACTCCTCTTGTCCAGAATACGAATGGAGATTAATCAAGTGGATTCTTCAGTAGACATATTCATATTCAAATATAATAGATTATAGCTGGGGCAGTTCAGTTACGTACAAAGAATAATTTTAAAAAAACTCTGCCATTGTAATAAAATGTTTTATAATTGTATAAAATAGTTTTAGAAGTCTAGTCTTTAAAATGCTCTATGTAAGCTATTTTAGACACTAAAAAATTAATCTTGCACACGAACGATTACGAAATCAGACTTTGTTTCATTGAACGACGAAATGGGACATGGTAGAAATACACTTCCTTTTGATCTAAATAATCAATTTAAAACATATAAAGGTTCGACAATTGTATTTAATAAATTTGAATGTTATAAACATACAACTTTCCAATAGTCTGTAATACGTAACGATGAAAAAAACAGTCAAAATCCGGGGACGTGATAAAAATGCAATTTACTAACTTCGGCGAAAATGTCCAAGTATCATAATTTCCGATTCTATATTTTACGGCAGAAGATATTTGTTAGGTACCTCACAAAACATTATCCTTCCTGCGAGAATAATCTCCAGCAGCTGTATACAAACAATGGGGCGAAATAAATATTTTAAGGAACAATCGGTCTAATAAAAAAATACGAAAAACGAGAAATTTGAATAATGGTCATGGCACACTAATCCTCCGGGAAGTAATAACAGTTCCGGTTGGTATAATTTTCGAGTTCATGCGCTGCTTCGAAACATCTGAAAACTTGCCAACTAATCTGTGCGAACATTAGCCTCTGTAATTAACAGAGTTTAGTTCCGTAAAAATTAATTTCTAAATACACATTAAAACACGCAATTTATTTCATAAAACATTTCTATTAATTTAGACTTAAGCGCATGAGTTCATCATATTATTATAACTAAACAAGTTATATTATTTATAACTAAATAACTCCTAGTTTTTTATTTACCGGCTATAAGCTTCGTGTAATATAAGAATTACAGCAATAAAAAGTGCCGCCATTTTTGCCACGGCAAATCTTTGTAAGTGGCTGGAAAAGGAAACCAGAAGCTTTTTTGTTACAAATATGAACAGAGCATAATACAGCATGGGATGCGTGCACTATTTGTAACTAACACACTAAAAAATGTCATAGACATTTCGCTCCATCCCACTGAATGTAACAAAGACAGAAGATACACGTATGTCTAATTCATCTGAAGACCCTACAAACCGAGTGATCATGTGCCGTTTCCAAATAATGTGATGTTAAGATAGTGCATTCGCAATCTAAAAACTAAAGAGATATGCAAAATGATCAGATTTTTAAAATACTCGAGCCAATCGGATTGATTTTAGATAAATGCCCCCTTAATAATAAACTTTTTTTTTAATTTTACACGAAATTTGTCACTAGATATAAGTCTTAGATGTAAGTCACTATTATAGTTTTAAGTCAATAGTTCTTATTATTTTTTTTTTAATAAATATATTTGTACAGCGCCCTTGAGGTGATTTTTCACGAAAACGGTGCTATTAGCCGAATATTATTATTACTATTCATCGTTTTGTTATCAAATCAAATTCTATCAGTTATTGATATTTTTAGCATACCGTTTTGTGGTATTTATATTTTATGTGTTATTTCATGATCTGTCAAAATTATAATTTTTTGACGCGTGTGGATTTATTCTTTCGTGTCACATTTTACTCAAAACAGAAAGAGTAGATTATTTACTCGATTTTAATAAGTTCTTTGTTGCAGTAATTTGTTCGTAAACTTTGGTTAAAAAATGAACATCTTATCATATTCATTCGCAAGAAGGCAAGAGAAAAAACTATTATTCTATTTTGACAGATGGCGGACAAAGTTGCAGGGAAAAAATGAGTATTCCTAATTTATTAAGAATCTCAAATTATCGGTAATCCGATTAAAATCGAGATTCCAGGCCGTTTCCTGATAAACTAAGTTAATTCCTAACTGGGAACACGTGTTAATGCATCTGCACTTGCCTTAATAATATATACTGAGAAAATACGAAAATTTTAAAAATTTATATACTCGTGTTCCGACATCGTCATAATACATTCGTATTTTAATAATTCGTTAAGGGCTTGCAATGCCCTTAAATAATAGGAAGAGATTTAATAAATTACCAATAGTTATTTTTGTGGCCTCCATAAAAACTATTTATGTGAATAAAATATCTGGTAGAAGATACCTTCGACATAATGTTAGCAAATAACATAGGAAATTTTTCACCGCCACACTTGAAACTTGAGACCTCTGAAAAGAAAATTTAATCTACATAAGATTTTTTTTTAATTAAAAATAAATTAAATCTATATCTGATAAATTTTAATTTTTAACACAATTTTTACATCTACATGAAAATTGAAGACTACAATTTATAAGATCTTTAGCCGTCTGGTCCCAGATAGGCTAATGAAAATGAATTCAGTTCAAGAAATAATTCCGATATTTGAAAAGGTTCAATCAAAATCACCTCAAGTAAGATAAAATTGGCCTTAATTTGTGCACAGAGATACGCTGCCAACACATTTCCATTCACATATCTCTTCAGTAGTTTACCTTTACCGTCACCTTTACCAAGTTTTTTTCAGTTTCACTCAAAAAGCTTCTAACTTTACGCACGTACGTAATTTAAAATTCAAGTAAACGAAAATACAAAACAACGCATTAGTAATTTTCTTACTACAGTAAATTAGATTGCAAACGAGACTTAACTAAAAGTTTATCAAACTCAGGTACCGCCCCAAGTGAGATTGTAAACTTTCCGTGAGATAGATTCTTATAACTCAGGGAATGAAAAAGTTCTAAAATCACTAAGCTACCTGCTGTTCTTTCACTGATGAAAGAACATTTACGAACTTTAAACATGTAGCTTCAGGGTACACTAAACTTGTATATGGGTAAATGTACCCTAAGACACATTAACTATATTATGAATCGGATTTATCGAGTAAAGAAAACATAGAACATAGTTATTTGTGGACGCCATACCCATATCACTAAAGATAATAAGAATGGTAGATATTTTTAACTGAATCCCTGTGGTGGAAAACAACCATTTAGAATGAATCGTTGCCTGAAATGGCTTCAGCTGTGTTTGATAACTAGTTGTAATTAGCCAGACAATTCTTACACTTTCATCTTTCCCACGATCTCCCCCCCCCACCACCCCACTATCTTCAGCATGGAAACATACATATCAACTCCAATTTAGGACGCCATAGTCCCAAGATGTCAGTAGTAACGTGAACAACTTTGTTTTTTTTTAAATTAAGTAAAAAATCACATTTCGACAGACTTGTGGACGACGGATTACTAATATATTGGCGAAAAACTCGTAGAAACAACTGGAAAATAAAACAAAACAAATCATCATCGAGAGAAATTAATACGAGGGGTTTAGACAGAAAACTTTAACCAATGAATGAAACGAGCCGAACGTGTACAGTTACTTTTGTAAGGTGGAATATATGCAGATGAATACAAGTAATATACAAATTATACTATTTAAATACAAGATAAAAGTCTGTATTGATTTATCATTATATAACAAAAAAAATTATTTATTTTTACTAAAGCATTTTAAAACAAATATTTTTTCATTAAAACGGAAGACATTACTGTTATGTTGGCAATGAATTCACATATTTTTTTATGATTATGATTTATGATGATTGAAAAATAACCAGGTGTTTAGTATAAGACCCGATAACTAGATATTTGAACAGTAACAAACATGAAGATTTCATTACACACCAAATTTGTCAGCATAAAAAATTCAAAAGGCAATAATTAAAATCATCTTGCAAGTACCATTCCACACAAATTCAAGCGAAATTTTCAAAACATTAGACGTCATGTCAATAAGACAACTTTATGCCAAATCTTCACTACTAAATTTCCTCCAACAGAAACTACACATTCCAATACCACCTCAAACAACAATAAAAACAAGGTCAACAACAAACAATACCCTGAACATACCGATAACATACACCACACACGGAAAAAGACACTTCCAGTATTACGCTACAAAACTTTTTAATTGTATGCCCACCACTCTGAAACTACTACTAATGGGAAATACATACACAAACATTCACAAAAAACTGATCACAGCCTGGATCAAAAAACAAGATATCCATTTTATATAAAACATTATAACACCAAACCAAACATAATCATGGATGAATGTGTATGTATGTATGTATGTATACATGTGTTTACTTTATGTGTGTATGCATGCATATATGTGTATTTATGTATGTATGTATATACATGGGTGTATGTATATATGTGCACATAAATAAATATTTTTTTTCCTTATTAACAATGTACAATAACCATAAAAAAAAATTTTAAATCCCAACTTACACTTTTATATAAGAAAATTTAACCAATACACATAAATACATGTACCATTTAATCATAACCACGTAAACACCTCAGCACAGGTTCTCCCAGTGAGGTGTTCACGAAACATATAACATTACCCACCACAGTGTCACCTACTCAAACCTACCTCACACCCAGCATAAAAAATAAATAAAAAAAACATATTAACAACAGTTCTAAATTTATGTATTATATACAAATGTAAATATTTGGTAGACACTGTAATGTATGTATAGAAATAAATAAATAATAAATTTCCGACAAGTCTGTAAATATATACTGCCGTCATAAGCAAAAAGGCAGTAAAGGTAAATAAAATGTAATTTACATAATAAGAAATATACATACAAAAGTATTTTATTATGAGTTACAAAATGAATTATTACTCCTGGATCAGTTATATATTTTTCAAACAAATAAATGATTTGAAAAATATTAACAACTCGTTTAATCTGTAGGCAAGTATTTTTAACTAAGCAGTCGTTAGATGTTCTACAAATAATGAGAAATTTTAACATTAATATTAAAGGAAATGTGATTCTAAACAGCGATAATATTAAAAGCTTTGTCTTTTAGTTGTAAATATGTTTGAAAACTTTTTGAAAACACGATGAAAAACAGTAAACAACTTGTATGAAGCTCTCCCCACCCTCAATTACCAAACTGTCGGCATGGTTTATCAAATTAAGTCTTCACACAGAATGGCTAATAAATAAACATAAACCAAAACCATCCACTTTCATTAAACTTGACACACAAAGATTAAACTTAATTAAACTGGCTCACAGCTTGCGTACTTTATACCTCCGTTACTTATTAACAAGCAAACTTCGTTACATGTTAACAAGTTCAATGTGAATTAGAGTTATCCTAATGCATGATGAAAGAAGAGAAATGAAAATACTTTTGTATTATTATTATTTATTTTTTTTATTTAAAAATATATTTCTTTTATATAAAAACATAAATATGTTATACTAAAAAAAACTAATTACATTAAAAATGTTTTCTTTTTAATGTAACTACCCAATTCAATAGAGAAAAACGTTTCTCGTGTTTGAGTTGGGGAGTAGTGCCATTACAATATACATAGGGTAAAGAAAAGAAAGAAAGTTTTTATTTATAAAGTAAGAGATAAACAAAATGTATATAGCATGATAACAAAAGTTTAGAAAATGAAAACAGACTAAAATAGCAGTTATTAAATTAGATACACAGTAAATGTAAATAAATTTAAGAATATATTAATTTACATTTAACATTAATATTATTGCATTTCGATTAATAAGTAGGTAGTAGGTGGTATAAGTACATGGAGTTATTTTATTCATTTGGAGTAAACGGAGCTGATAATATTGCAAGCGAAGGTACATAATAAATTGCGACAATAAGCTATTAGTGGTTCGAATGCTGATATAATATTTCATGAGGATATGGTAAAAAAAGAAAAAAAAAATTTTGTTAATTAATGATGAAATTAAATAGTTAATTATTTACTAAGTATTTACTATTAAAATTTGAACTTCATCAATTACAACTAATATGTACCTGTAATGAAAACATACGAAAAATGAAATTAAAACTTATAATTATTATTTGGTGATCAAGAAGTTGTTTTATTTGTAATTTAAAGGCTTTATAATTTTTTTCAGATTTGTTTTTATATGGGAGTGCATTAAAAAAAATTATACCTTGATAAATATAATGGTGTTGAGAAGCGCTCATTTTAAATTTAGGGATTTCTAAGTTGCCACGTGATCTTGATCGGTTACTTATTTTTGGAAATGTTATTGTAGGATTGAAATGATCTTTGTAAGTTTGTAACAATGAGTTCTTTTTGAATATATTATTTAGACTGAGAACCCTAAAAGAGTTAAATAACTGTGTTGTTGGAAATATAGATGGTTTACGTATTATGACTTTTTGAATCAACATCTGTGCCTTTTCTACAGGTAAGAGGTTAGTTTTGAAAGTCCCCCCAATTATAGCATATTGTAGAATAGATTGGGCAAGAGAGAAATAAATAGTTTTAATCATATTATATGATGGGATGTTTTTCAATCTAATGAATAAGTAAATAAGTTTTCTTACTCTGGTTGCCGTATTTTGGACTTGTTCGTTCCATTTTAAGTGTCTATCTACTATGATACCCAGATACTTTATACTATTTTTGCATGTTTTTGGTAAACAATTTGCATTGCCGCATTCTTTTTTTATGTTCACACTGTGATTAATGGATTTTATAATGGATAAATTCCGGCCTTTCGCCACGTTACTAAGAAGGAATTTCATATTAGTTTATTTGAAAAACCGTGCTCTGCGCGTAGAAAAAATAGTAGAAAGTAGAAAGTTTTCTTAGTAGAAAAAATATACATTGAAATATAATAGATGGTTTGATAAATTTGAATAAAACAGTATACAGAAAAAAACCTTAATCGCAACCAGTCTTCTGAAAATAAAGTTGTAAATAATTTAAAAAAAAACGTAAATATTCTTAATGTTTATCGTTGGTAGCAGATTCGTCCATACATTTTTTTTTGTTTAAATGGCTGAATGCTATTTTTCCTCCATTATTTACCCTTACCGGAGAAAAAAAAACAGTTTAATGAAGGCATGTACAAATTCAAAGATCAATCGACCAATTGATTATTGAAATATCGTGGATGCTAATTTGTAAAACATAGTTTGAGAAAAAGTTTTTGTTCCATTTTACGAGGTTTAAATGAACTTATTTATACTTAACTGTTAATCAGCTAACGAGGGCCATAAAAAGCTTATCTTCTTTCTCGTAAATTAATTATATATAAATTTAATACTTTGTTTTCTCCGCTTTTAATCAATAATATAATAATTTATGTGTTTCAAAGCCAATGGCTTCTTCGTCAGGATAATGAAAATTAACATTATAAATTTTTGTTAATTTTCATTATCCTGACGAAGAATCCATTGGCTTTGAAACACATACATTATTATTGATTAAAAGTGATAAAAGCAAAGTATTTCATTTACATATTATCAAAATGACACAATAAAGTAATTACAACTATTGAAGAAGTAATACAATTAATTTTTTCTTTTTTATTTAACCAATTGGGCAATACAAGGCCTGCAGACCGCAAGAAATGAGCTTACGGTTCACATGCGGCCCGTGGGCAGCCGGTTGTGCATCACCGACCTACAGTTCTACTTTTACATTGGCATATTTCAATTGGCATTTCATCATGGCTCTGCCCCTTTCATGTCACGATGGAGATCCACCGACACGGCTCTTCTATCTGTCCCCACATTTGGCTATTTCCAATATTTCAGTTAAAATCCAGGTGCACTTGAGCAACTTTAGTTGCGGGCAACAATTGCGTCGCTGCATCAAAATCCATTACGGTATAATGGAGATGCGCATATGATGTGAGGCGACAATAAGTAAACTATTTTGAAATTGTATAAATTTTGAAATAGTCACCAACTGTCGCTAATGAAATGTCATAAATATACTTTCGACTCTAAATTAAACTTTATATCGCATATAAATTATATTAATAATAAAGGAATGAAAATGCTAGGCTTCATTCTTCGAAATTCCAGAGGTTTCAAGAGTATTTCAACATTAAAAATTTTGTATACATCCCTGGTTCGTAGTCAAGTCGAATATAACTCCTCGATCTGGTCCCCCCACTACAAATTACATTCAGATTCAATCGAAAAAATTCAACATAAATTCCTAAGACACATTAATTTTAAACTCGGTATTCCCATTGAAAATATAAATTATAATTACTTGATGAAAAATCTAAATTTATTAAAACTCTCAGATCGAAGAATGATATCCGACTAAATATTTATGTTCAAAATTGTAAATGGTAGTATAGACAGTCCTGATTTAATTAACCTCATTGAATGTCATATACCCACGAGAGCTACTCGTTCTAAAATTTTGTTTAAAAGCAACAATATCAGGACTGAGTATTCCAAACACTCGCTTGTACCTAGGTTGCATGAAGTTAGTAATAGATACGCAGATGTGGCAGATCTATTTAACTGCACGCAAGGTAGCTACAAGAGGGCTATGCTATCAAATCTTTTCAATCAATATTAATTTAATCTAATTCTACCTTATTTGCACTATAGAAACTTATGTACTTGTATCTCTTGTTTACTTACTTACTTACTCTCTAATGTCATTTCACAATCAAATGCCACATATATTTGTAATTCTTTTTTTAAAAATATTTCTACGATTTTAACTGTGACGTGTTATCATTGTTTATATTGATGAGGTTCACATGGCGACGCCTGAGGCCCTAAAATGGCTCGCAGATCTAGATGTCCCCCTCTGACCCCCCACCATACGAAAGAAGAAGAAGAATTGTTTATGGTATATTTATACCGTTGATATTAAATAAATAAATAAATGAAAGTTGTTCGTAAGCCCTGGACAAAGTCTTTAATATCATTTCGGCTTTTGTTTTATCTAGTTTTGTCTGAGGCGACTAACTTCACAAATACCATCTGGAAAGCTAGCAAAACCCTAAGCCATGTCCCAGCTACTTCATCTGGGGCTTCGTAATAAATTATGGTAGGGATTTAATGATAACCCATACTGCTGCCACCTTTTTCAATAATTTCATTTGGGCAGCTTGGACCCTAGAACACTCTCTCTCGTTTTAATCATCCAGAATCGAAGTCCATAAGTAAGGGTAATACGATACACATAACCACTGCTGCTCTTCTTGATATCTTTAAGCCAGATTTTAATCATTTTTTATCATTTGCATTACACGTTTTTTTTTAATTGCTGGTTGTTGTGAATCTTGGAGTATTTAAAATACAATTGTTAAAAACCAGTTTCAAATTTGGATTTATTCATGATGTCATTCTGATAAGTTGTTGTGTTATGTATTTATTATTTTCGGGTTTTGTACAATAATGTATATACGCAAGTTAAGACCAAAAGAAGAAGAAAGCATTTTGAGAAGAGAATAAGTTCCCAGATCTATTTTGTAGGGTGACCGGATAAATCATCAAAATGATAATTCATCACATCTTTAAAAAGTTATATAAAGTCATGGAAAGTGATGAAACAAAAACTTTATTAACTGGGTTTAGTAGGTTAGGTTAATTTAGGTTAAAAAAAATTTCATTGTTTTTAATGACTTTATATCACTTTTTAAAAGTGTGTTGAATATTCACTGTGTTGAGTTATCATGGAACCATTTTGTAGAGAGGAAGGTCTATGACAGGAGGAATTACATCGTTTAGCAACTAAAGGTAACGGTTTAAAACTTAGTACTCATAGTTACGTTATTAATTATGCAAAATTTGAAGGTAAAGGTAAGAGTAACTTAATTTCGAGTAAATCCCATCGATATGGTCTTTGGTTAAATTAAAAATATATTTAGAAACTTCGCGCCGATTGATGGCATTATTTTTATTTTCAATATTTTAGAATAAAAAGCATTTAGCACGTAACGCTTTTAAAATTTAAGTTGAATAATTGTTTGTTAGCGGTTGAAAATAAGTTTATATTAATACTGCCGACCAAAGCTCATGTCTTTAGAGAAACTTATAAAACGCACACCATGTTATCGTAACATTAACACTTACAAAAAACCGTTCGCGTGTGTTCATATCGAGCCTTTCCCGGCAGAAGATCGTAAGCGCAATTTGACTATTTTAAGATAAGGTATAGACTAAAGTAAAAGATTAAAAAAAATTATATTTTACTTTAATCTATACCTTATCGTAACATTAACACTTACAAAAAACCGTTCGCGTGTGTTCATATCGAGCCTTTCCCGACAGAAGATCGTAAGCGGCAATTTGACTATTTTAAGATAAGATATAGACTAAAGTAAAAGATTTTAAAAAATTACATTTTTTATCCCCTATGTGACGCAGATTCACCAGTTTCACGCTTATACTACAAGTTTCCTAACAAAAACATTTTTCCGAAGAGGGAAAATGTGAGAATATCTCCAGTCTGTTTTTCGTAAAAATAATGAAAATAATTTTTCTTTTCAGAAAAAGGACATTTTGTTTATTTGTGGAAAGTTTAAACACCATTTAGGTTACAGAGTTGAATGTGAAAACATCGCCTTTAGCTAACCAAACAAAAGAAAGAAGAATTGAGCTTTTTATGTGCTCAATTATGGATTCTTAACTGATAGTAGGTGAGACGTCATCGTATTCTGAAATTATCACGTCAAAATTATGCAATCTGTTAATCTGGCTCGTTACAGCAATAGACAAATTGAAAAAAAATTATCTCCTTATTAAGTCCCCCAGTGCCAAAGGAATAATAATTATTCATTTCTGATTCAGAGAAGAATTTCTCGCTTTTCCCCATAACGCTGACGTAAGAGCCGTGTATTTAGCCAACAAGTGATAAGAAGGGAAATTACTAAAACAAAGATTGTCTATTAATAAACAAATTATAAACTGTGCATTCTTTGATTGTAAATAGAGTTTACTGAATTGATTGACAAAATGGTATAGGTAGATACTTTAACGATACAAAAAGACACAAAATTTGTTTCCACACTTATACGTGTTTGGAGTGGACACAAAACATTAGACACAAAATGGCGCCTTAATAAGATTTTTTTTTTTTTTTACCAGTTCAAGCTCTACAATTTATTTTATTTTATTTTTATAACCAATCACTGAACTGTAAATTAAAATGAATAAATATAATGAGATTTTTTTTATTTATTTTACATTAAATAAATCTCTTAATTATGATTCAGCTTCCTTCGAAAACTACATTTATTTGTGTCAAACAATACATAGAAAATGATATGTGAGCTTACTACGCATTGATATGGAATTCTGGAAGAGGAACGACAAACCATCGTAAGATATAAAAGTACTTGCATTTGAGACAATTATCATGTTTTCATCAAATCTTATTTTACACTAGCTCTATCCAGCCACGGGTTGATGTGGCTCAGTATCTCTGTGCATATAGAGAAACAATAGCGCGTGTTGCTTTTACGTCCAACAGATGGCGCTGCTTTTTCAAAAAAGCTTGTTTGTCCAACAGATGGCGCTGTTTTGCAAAAAAACATGTTTTTACCTGCCACAGGTGACAACTTTATAATACATGCATATGAAAGAACACGTGTATACGAATGTAAATTCGTGTCAAAATTTCAAAGCAATCGGTGAAGAACTTTCGGAGATTTAAGATTTTGAACAAAAGAACATTTATATTTTTATTTATATAGATTACTAAATAATATACAATATGTTTATGAAAGGCACGACAAAGCGAATACTTTCACCCATTACTTTCCGTGTCGCTACACAAACGTTTTTAAAAAAATGACAATATTTGTTTTCGAAAGGCCATTGCCTAGATATTCAAATCCTACAATTATGATATCCCGTGGTTTTCCATGGATCTGCGATAGTGTTTATATATCTTTAAAAAACTGAGATATTATATGCACATTAATTTATTGGCTATGAATTATATCACCTGCGACAATCTTTCGCACTAAGTACCAGTCCGCGCTTATTTTGTAGACGTATCTCCGTATTATATTTCATAATATTATAAATAAAACATTGATAAAGGATTATTATTTATTTTAGGTATGGTCACTATGGAGCCTATAAATAGACATATAACAATGTATTATAAGGGCATCCTCTCATATACCTACGTACGTGCTACTGTTGTTAAACTTATTGTTTACCGCGAGGTAGGTTAGGTACCGGTCTAATGTATGTAAATTTATTGCCGGAGCTGAGTTGCGAAGTAGAGCCAATGTAAACAATGGTATCACCACATTAATACCCATGAACCCGGGACATATTTTTAGACCTATTAGTTCCATCCGAAAAAAGAGCGACGAACAATATTATGATTACGTTAGTTATCTAACGTAATCGTTATGTTTACGTGTGATGTTCGGTGTTGACGAAAATTTTGAAAATGATGAAAATAGATGAAGAAGAAAATATTAATTTAATGGGAAGTTTGAGACAAAAATTTGATGACCACATCAAGAAAGATCGTGCCTGGGAGAGGTCAACCTTGTCAGTTTCAACAGCTAAAAAACTCAACACAACTCCTGCCCGACCGGGTCGCGACATAGTTCCACTGTCTTTAAACTGTGCAGGGGCGCTCTTGTGAGGTGTCATATAAAAATTAAAATAAAATTATCATGTGTTGATAGTGAATTATTGGTCATGATGAAAACAGATAGGCAAAAAATATTATTGATTTTCGTGATCTCGAAAATAATGGAGGTGGATAATTTATGATTAAAGATAATTTATGATATGACGTATTTAATACGAAAACAACTTTGATCACGGAACAATAATTTTAATTATGATGGTCTTAGATTAGAATCGAGGTTAATTATGGTGAAAGTAGATTGGCATATTAAATAAGTTCCGATTTGGAAAATTGATAATTTACCCCGAATGTTGCTAATGTCTATCTCGGGCATCTTCCACTTCTTCCACCATTCACTACTGTATACCACAATGTTACTTTTAAAAAACTACTTTACATCGACTTAATCTCTTCCGTATCTAATTGCGTTAAGTATTCCTCGGGGGTCCCCGTTTAAAAACAATCCTGGAACTAATAAGAACAAGAACTTTGAAATATTCAGCTTTTCAGTTGAATACTTTTTGGTGTTTGCAAGCGCAAACATACAAAGGCTGAATTATATGGTTATGGAGAAGAATTATACAAATAAAGAGAATGTATTACTAAATTAGTTATGTATGATTTATGAACAAAAAGGATCATTAACGTTACATTGGTTGATTGCGTATGATTTCGAATAAACACGAAATTATAATAATAAATTAAATAGATTTACGAAGAAGTATGAAGGTTTATTTTAGTTAATGTGTAATATTCATTGAGATATTTAGAACTTTACATAGCCGAGCAATTATTTATGACATGTTGAAATTAGTTATGACAGTGGAATTGGATCAATTATGATTCAATTAGTAATTTTGTGAAGTTATATGAGCAAAAGTTTAACTTAGGGCAAACCAGCTGTCCACTTTGATTTTAATTTCTATAATCTACCGAATTTGACTAAAATGAGATAAATTTCGAAACCTTGAAACCGGCAACGGATGGCAAAGATAAATACAATTCCCGCAATATTCTAATAATTCCGGACCTTTTCAAATCGTGTTGTAGGTACATAATATCTGAAAGGAGGAGTAGAAACCTTGAACCTAAGATCGAAGGTTGGATTCACGCTAAGATCATTAATTATTCTGATTATTTATATTTAATTTCGAGGAAATCTCCAAATCTGGCAAAAAGGTGAAATTTTCTTATCCTTGAACTGAACCTACCTGAGCTTGATCGAGTATAAGCATGAATAGGTTTTCAGTGCTCGGTTTTCAGTGTCGGCTAGTGGGGTAATGATGGATTCAAAATTGAACTACGAATTAAAAAAATCTTTAAAAAAATTATTTAACACTTTTGTCTGTCGTAGTTCCTCCAACATAACACACTCGAGTAATAAATAATAATAATAATTTTTCGTAAGAAAATCACCTCAAGTGCGCTAAAACAGTAAATAGTCCATAGATTGTGTTTATAGTCAATCACAATTATTGATAATGGAATGACTCTACTAATATATTCACTTCAACATTGAGTGGTTGGCATCCCTAATAATTGCAATAGCTTTCACTCTCCCCCCCCCCCCCCTCTCCCCCCGACCGTCCTCGTACAGCAAAGAAAATACATATTATACAATTGTCTAAAGCATTTGTACATGTTGTTTTTTTTTTAGCAGTGTGGTGGTTAGATTTATTACACATGTCAATATCATTTTAATGCCCGCTTAATTGCATTGTTTTACTGAACAAGTTTCAACTATTCAATCCGTAACACGTTTGTTACACTAATTTTAAGATTGTGAATAAAAGTGCAAACCTATTTTTGTCATGGGACACCGTTAAATACATTTGTGTTATATAGAAGAATTCCGTCGGACTTGTGGCGTCGAATTATCCAGATTAAATAATTAATAATAAACTGCTACTTGCTACTTAGTATCTACTCCCGAATTATGTACTTGCATCGTTAAATCGTAAACAAAGTAATCTACGTACTTCAAGTACCTACCTGCATATTGATGACAATAACACTGCAGTCCGTCTCGAATACTACGAGAACTCGCCAGAAGGTTCGAGCCTACGGCCTAGGCATAATTGCCAAGCCGTCGAAAGTTCGCGAATGATCCAGATCGAGCGAGTGTCTTCGATTTAGTTGCCATCCACCTACCTACTGCCGCCGTCGGCCGAGTAGTATAAATAAGCCCGACGCAGCGAGCCAGTCAGTCAGTCATAATTTTGCCGCCAGTCTACGAGGCTCAACGAGTGATCACCCGCGCTAATCTTACTAGCGCGAGGGACAACGTACCCGGCTTCGCCCCTATCATCATGGACTCTATCGGGACATCATCATAGCGCCTCGGCCACGTCCGCGGCCAGCGCTACTCGGATTACAAGCGCCCTGGTTCCAGCGTCTCTGACCAGCGCTTCTTCCACGCAACCATGACCACCACGAGGACACGCAGCATCCTCACTGGTCACGCCGTTCCCGTTCAACTGCCCACAAGGTCCGTCGCACCTTCGGCCGTCTCGTCAGCACTGGAGTGCCTGAAGACCTACGTTCTTCGCCAGTGCCTGACCTACATCGAGTCCCGGTCACCAGCACCCGGCGTCGACTCACTGACCCGCGCTTGACCAGCACATCACAGCCAGCATCCGGAATATTCTACATCTGTCCAGCGTCAACTCTCGTTACGGCTACACTGACTCACCAATAAACACATGTGACCTTCAACACTTTCTTTCATTTCGTGCCTCACCATTGATCCCCAAAGACTAATAACATTGCAAAAGCGTCGATTCAAGATCAAGGAAAAAAACTTACTCCAGATCGATCTACTTGTTTTCATTAGATTTTCGAATTTCTCGCTCTCTATCCAACGATATTCAAAGAATTTCCTTTAATGTTGACGTTGACATTCAAAATTAACGACTTCTTCAACTCCAAATCACCGGATTTCTTAAGTCGTGAAAAAAAACCTGCAATAACGTTGTGCGCATATCATAGCAGAATATTTAATAATTGACTGAGCCTACTGAAGTTCTGTTTCTACTCGACCACTTTGAATTTTATCTGTCTGTAAATATGTTTGTGTGCTCCGGGTTCGGTCAACCATGTCAAGATTTTAAGCTGTCGTACCCTTAAATTAAATATACCATTCCTAAGAGAAAGTCCAGTTATATTAAATTTTCCAATTATGTCCTAAATCTTGTATCTAAATTTCGTTAATAAACAATAAGATAATGTTAATTAAGTGTTAATCTCAAGTGACCTACCAGGTAAGTATTGTACTGTATACTATGTCCATAAATAGTTAAGTAATAACATAGATCACTGTAGAAATGTATTATAAGTTTGTACAGCGCCCTTGAGGTGATTTTGCACAAAAACGGCGCTATACAAGTCATCCAATTATTATTATTATGGTAGCCGTGTTGGATAGAATCTTTTTATTCCGCCTGAACGTGTACCCGAGCTTTCAAACCGGAATAATCAACATTACTCAAACTACTGTTCACAGAACTACTATTAATAGAAAATAATATAAAATATAGAATGAAAACTCAATGAACTGATGCATCATCGCAACATCTCAAATACATGCTGTTTCATAAAGGATTGGTAACAAGGTGTATGGATCCTTCTAATTGATTTATATGTATGGTTTCGGTGTGTGGCACCTCCACTATTTACTCAATTAACCATTGTGCATAGGGCAGATTGCCAACCCTGCAATATTTTTTACACTGGTTGCCACACCTGCGCTCTGAAGAAAACACCTCAGCAGTTCAAAAATCAAGCACCGCATTCCTTAATCGACAGCCGGGAGCATTGGGCCACCTCTAGATCTGACAACTCGTAAATAACGCCACCATTACCTGATATTGAAGACTGTATTCTTGAGAATTTCGTTATCGGAAAACACCTTCCTATCCTGGACACTCGCGGGTTTTGTCATAGAGCCATGATTGTTAAGGCCACTCTCACTCGCCACCGAATTTCATTGCTGCCTGCCGAGCTGTTCATCAACTACGCTTCAAGAGACAGTCGGTATCTCACCATATCATTACTCTAAGCAAGCCCTTTTGCCAGACAGTTTAATTTTAGGATCCTTTTAATTTTTAATATTTATAAAACCTTAACATTTTTATTGTTACAAAAAAAACATCTGTTTTCAGAGCAGTAGTGAAGAATTTTACAATTCAGTTTACTTTATTTGTTGCCAACTAATCCCGTGGTAACAATTCGCGCATAGAAGAGTAATGAAATGCTTGCATAATAATTAGGGCCGGCCCTAGCAGTCCGCTCCGGGCGCCAGATTGTCAAGGCGCCAAGGTGCTTATAACACCTAACATTTTTTTTTTTTTTTAAATAAATATTTTTATTTATTTTATAAAATACAGTATAATTATTTAAATTTACATAGTAAAAACATATTTCAAATAAAATTAACATGTTTACCTTTACAAGAGTCTTAAACTCGTGTGTAAGGAAAAAAATAAAAACTTAACATACATAATATGTAAATAGAAGAAAAAAAAAACATAAAAAGTGAAGAGATTTTAGTTTTTTTATACAATAATATATAAAATAATATAGTGAGATCCTAATTCGCTAAATTATTTAAGTTAGTGAAGTTTATTGTATTTTTAAATTTATTATAGTTCGGTTCTAATCTCATCTCTGTCATTAGTTGATTAAACCACTCCACTCCAGTGTACGTGTAATAGTGTTGTGCAAAAATGGTGTGCAATGGAGTGCATAAGCGACCCATTGTATTTTGCATATCATATTGCTCTCAACACGAACCATGGCATGGTGTGACTTCTTATACAGATCTTTGTGGATTTGAAGCAGCGTATTTTTTGTATATGTATTTTTAGTGGTGGGACTTGAAAGTCTTGGAAAATTTGTTAGGTTGGGTAGTCTGATGGTTTTTTTATTAACAGCCTTTGAGTGTTTTCCAGCGGTAAAAGTGATGATTTGTAAGCTCCCCCCCATGCAACGATACCATACTGTATTATTGAATGGGCTAGACCGTAGTAAATATTTTAAGAATTTTTAAGTTAAGTATATTTCTTAGACTAATAAATATGTAAATGAGTTTTCTTAATCTATTTATGATAATGTTTATGTGAGTTTTCCACTTCAGGTTACTATCTATTATTACACCTAAATATTTAATTTCATTTTTATTTGCTATGCATAAACAGTCATTATTTTGGCCAGTAAATTTTTTTGGGTGATTTTTTTTGAATGTATTTTAATATTTAATGTAATAAAAGGGTTTGTTTTGTTTATACTAAAAATTATTTAATATGTTTTTTCAATATTTAATGTTAATAAGTTTTATCAAACCATTATTTTAAAGTATTGACATCATTGTTAGCAATTATTTCAAGTTCATTCAATGAATTCGCTTGAAATATAATTGCAGTATCATCTACATATGAAATAAGTTTTCCTGTTAATGGTAATTTAAAGATATTACATATAATATGAATAGAAGAGGGCCCAAAATGGCCTTGTGGTATTCCAAAGTCACTTGTGTTCGATTCCTGAGAGTGTTATTTATTTTTACATATTGATTTCTAGTGTTCAGGAAACTTTCTATCCACATTTAAGCATTATCTATAATTTCTATTTTGTTAAGCTTGTACAGTAATTTTTTGTGACTTATGCTGTCGAAGGCTTTCTTTAGGTCTATGAATATTGCAAGAGATTTTTTTGCCTTTGTCTAGTGCTTGATGTATTTTTGTAGTTAAATCTTTGATTGCGTCCTGTGTGCTTATTTTTGCGCGAAATCTAAATTGTTGGTCACTCAATATATTATTAGTTTCAATAAATTTAAGTAGTTGCTTTTTTGCTACCTTTTCAAAAATTTTTGAGATATTTGATAATACTGATATAGGTAGGTAGTTATTAATTTCTTTAGTATCATCTGATTTAAAAACCGGTGAAATAATAGTTTTTGTATATAGATGGAAAGATTCCTTTTTTAAGACTATTATTTATGATATGTGTAATAGGTGTTTTCAAAAAGTTAAGATTTTTTTTCAGAATTTCAACGGTTATCCCATCAAAACCCGGTGCGGACTCGGTTTTTAGGTTTTGTATTATAACAACAGTTTCTTGTCCAGTTATCGTTTCGAATGTTTTTACCGTTTTATTTAACGAAGCTACTGGAATTCCTAATGTGGTGGTATTTTCTATGTTGTTAATTATTTCGTTTGAGAGATTTTTTCCAACATTTGAAAAAAAATTATTGAAAGCATTCGCACATAGTTTTGGGTTATCAGAAACTTGCATCATATTATTGTTAACGTGTAGATTCAAAATGTCACTTGTCTTTCTTTTTTTTTTTAATTATTTCATTTTTTGTTTTCCAAATTTTTTTACCACTGTTACCTGAATTTAACACCTTTTGTTTATAGAATTCTTCTTTGGTCATTTTAATTGGTGCCGTTAGTTTATTTCTGTACTTTTTAAAGTGTAAAATAATTGAATTATTTAGTGGAATTTTTTTTTGTAAGTTTAAATAATTTTTCTTTTTCTCTAATGGAAACCACTAGACCATGGGTACTCCATGGTTTAATTTTTTTATATATTTTTTTGTGTATTTCACAGCTTGAATCCTTTATATGCTTTTGTAAGGTGTCATGAAATTTTAAAGCACTTATATTTACTTCTTCTGTGCAGAGTATAGATTCCCATGTTTCGTGAGACAGTTTTTCATGAAGTGTTTGTTGGTTTATCGATATTTTAGGCATGTTGGATTTATTACTATTTTTAATGTTTTGTTTTTCTATGTTAAGGTTAAGAATACATGTATGATGGTCCGTTATGTTGTTTCTCCATATTATTGTTTGGAGATTATCAGTGTAGTTGGAATTACACCATATATGATCAATACACGATGGTATTTGATTATTAAATTCTCTAGTATATTTATTTATACAGGGTTTAAAATTTAAAGCGGTCATCATGTTGATATAATTGTCCTTTTCAATAGTGTGATTATTTTCAGCAATGTTAATATTAATATCACCAATTAGAAAATTATTTGTACATTTATTATTTAAAATAATATTATTCAATTCTGCAATAAAAGTGGATATAACAGCTGAGTGTGTCCTGTATATTGATATTATTTGTATAGGTAGTTTAGTATTACTGCTCAATCTTATAATAATTCAGTTTGCATTAGTCATATTCGTTTCAGTAAAGAATACGTCTTTAAATATCGTCTTCGTGAATATAACAATACCACTATTTTTGTTAACCCTTTAAATATCATGAACCCAAATTCGTATGATGTTTGGGGCCAAATTTAGTCTCCTAATAATTAAAGGGTTAAGGGGATGCCATACGTAGTAATGCAAAATCATGTGTTTTTGGTTTGAAAATTTGATCGCCTAGAAATGTTTCAGATGCTTTAATTAAATACTGTGAGTAGAATACATCTTGGCCTTTAAAATAATCGAGTATTTTTTAGATAAGTCTTTTTATAAGCCCAGAAAAAATAATGTAAAGGCCTATGAGAACTGCTTTAAAGTTCAAAATCTCCTACTAACGAACCCATTTTCGGTTGTGATTTCATTGTATAATGTGGAAAATTAAGTTATTTATAAAATGATCGAAATTTTTTTAAATATTTATATCTGAACATCCACAAAATAAAATAAAAGGCACTTTGTGGCCATGTTTTTTTTCTTAAATAAATCAAAACAGGCGGATGGTGTTAAGCGGGAATTTAAACCTTATAGCCATCTACGTAAGGGTTGTTATTGATAGCGGCTCAATTTAAAATATTACGCGAATAATCACTTCTGGGTTAACTGTATTTTGAAAAACTACCTACCTACCATCATTATAAGTGAAATGAGTGTTATGGTAGTATTAAAATTATTTTTCTTCAATTAAGCGTGTCTTTATTCCGAGTTTATTATTTTTCTTTATTTAAGTGTGTTTTTATTCCAACGTACATTAATATATTATGTGTTTGTAAAATACATTTAATTTGTGGCTTGCCATAATAGGATATTTTAATAAGAATAAAATTACTACAATGAAGAATTTTTGTTAATTTTTATGGTGACAAATACATTTTCTAAAGCCACAACATTCCTAACAAACACTATACAAATCATCCGTATATTATAATTACAGTGATCATTGATCATCTACCTAGGCGTCTACTGATTTTGGCAAGGGAGGACATTTTACTCTCGCATGGCGCCGTTTCGCTCAAGGCCGGCCCTGATAAAAATATTATTATTCATACGAACCAACTGTCGTGAATGCACAAGAACGGGTCCATAAATAATGTGCGCAAACACTGCGTTGCCAAGATGCGCCATCAAAACTAACGAATGAAGGAAAGCATGAATTTGCAACTTTAATATAAAAATAAATTAATTGGTTCGAATTTATCACGATATCACAATTTATCACGATAGTCACGACTTATAGTAGATATTTTTATATTATTATAGGTTGGTCAAGTACGATATCATCCAATGATATTGCATACCTATATTTTGAAACCGTAGGGAAAAGAACAACCACATGGCATTGTTGGGTTTTATGGGGTTGCTTTCATTCTGTCCCCAGAGAAATCCCGAAAGGACGGATTGCATAAGCGCGGGGCGTGTGTCTAAAGCTGGGTACTCACCTAACCGTGTAACATGTAACGTATCCGATACTGTATCAAGTGAGTACGTAGGCGCGAGCCTACTGCGAGCCGCTCGCGGGTGGAGCGCAGTGTACTCGCAGCGACCCGCCGACGGCGGTTTCACTGCGAGCACACTGCGAGCACTAAAGGCGGATCCGGGAGCTCGTAGCTGGATACGCGGTTACCGTGGACGAGCCGTACCCACTTGCAGATTGATACAGTATCAGTTACGTTACATGCTACACTCTTGGTGAGTACCCTGCTTAAGATCTAGAATTGATTCTGACACCAAAAATATTGACAATTTTTGTTACTATTTCTCCCCAAAACATTTGCCTTGAGCAATTTTTATTATTATAGTTCTTGCATCCGAAACTGCTTCCGAATTACAGTTTCAGAAGAACATGAATATTGCACTATAAATGAATTGAATGAAACAAGGTTCACCACGAAGCAACACACAACACAATATTGTTAGATCAAGCACAACACAATCATGTGAGTTCAACCACGATACCTCGAGGTAATAATTGTGGCCACAACACAAAGAATGTATAAGCACTTTCAATTTAGTAGTTTAATTCCTTATTTTCAAATATTATATACACGATAAACATCAACGACTTGCTTGCAATAGTTCAATTCTTGTTCTGAATTTCAAATCTTTTTCCAGCAAGGTGATGTTTGGATATAGGTGGGAACTGGATAAACAACATTCCAGTAGGAACTATGCACATTGTCATTTCAAAACCAAACAATAGTTCTTAAATTGTGATATAATCTACCGAAAGCGAATGGCGCGATTCTAGATGTGCACAGAGAAAAATGTGTATCGCAAATTTATTAACAATATCCTCAAATTATTGGTAATCCGGTTAAAAATGGGATTGCAGACCGTTTCCTGATTAACTTTTAGTAAATTCCCAATACATCGGAACACGTGGTTGTGCACCTGCATTGCTTGGATAATATACAATGACGAAATGCGGTTAAATTAGGATTTTTAGGAACGCGTGTTCAGACATCCTGACAATACATTCTTATTTGAATAAAAGTTTATTAAAAAACATATTCATTCGAAAAGTGCCTGCAATCCCAATTTTAACTCTTTTAAGAGATTCTTAATAAATTAGCAATATTCAATATTAGTAATTTTTCTCCGTGTCACGATTTTTCTATTGGTCATAGCCACTAAATAGATAAACCAATAGAAGTGTGGTATGTCTGGTGTTCCCAAAGCAAGATCAATTAACCCTTACTTCGGGTGAAATTAATCAAACTTTATTAAATATCGAAATTCCTTCTTATAGAGATAATCAATTTCATTGGCCTGTCTAGGCATCGGAGTCGAAAGGTATGGTGTTTATTTATATTTATTTTTCTTTCAAATCTGTATAAATCACACGTATAGGAAATTTATGTTCAGTAGTTAAGTAAGTAACTCCACGTTAGCCACGATGCATAGGTTCTAATTCCGAATAGTAAACTTGAATTTTATAAATAAATAAATACTCTCAATAGGTAGAAAACTCGGCTAACTCATCTGATATATATAAAGCCACGATTCATAGGTTCTAATTCCGAATAGTAAACTTGAACTTTATAAGTAAATAAATACTCGCAATAGGTAGAAAACTCGGCTAACTCATCATATATATATCAAGCCGCGATTCATAGGTTATAATTCCGAATAGTAAACTTGAACTTTATAAATAAATAAATACAAAATATTAAATAGAAAACACACTTTATCCCATTGATAACTTTTCTAGAGGATGGTGAAAAACCACTTAATCAAATAATTGAATTACACATTAGTAGACAAATATTATCGGGTCTAACTGGGGAGCTAGTCCATTTACAAATACTTTAAAATAATACCGGTACACTATATAAATTGCTTACAAATAGTAGTTACACCAAAACCCAGTACGATACTAAAATATTAGAAACATATTTTAATATACACAGGAAATTAGCAGTATAAGTTATCTCAAAACCATCGGCAGTTTTTTTTTTTTTTTATAACTTTTGTCGCTTTTTACTACGTGAATTGTTAAATAGCCCAGGTTCTAGATATTCGTAATGGTGTTGTGCAGTTGCCGAGTCGCACCTATGTTCATATTATTAATTCTCATATTTTCTAGGTCTTACACGTCGCGTTGAGAACAGTTCGGATTCTTTAAAAACTTTAAAGACAGCTATTTTTTCAAAAAGTTTTATAACCGATAGGACCTCATATTTATCAAAAAAATCACTAGTTTAAAAATCTCTCATTTTTTGAGAACTAATTTAATATATATTTTTTAGTTCTTACTGACGGATACAAGTTAGTCTTATAGATGCTTCCCCAAGCAACCACATCATATTGCAACACCGACTGCACCAAAGCAAAGTAAACCATTTAAATAGAATATTTCTTTCGTTTAAATACGAATAAACCAAGATGGTTTGGCCATAGACAAATATAGAGCGAACCATGGCGTGGATTGAAGAAATAATCAGGGACCTCCATGGAAAACGTGACACGATCCATAAGTTAAATAAATCTCGAAATCTAAAAACGCCTGCCTCAACACGGGTAATTCTAGTGAGAGGGATTTTAGCAGATAAATTCCTTTAATATTATAATTAAAATAAATAGAAAATATGTCAGTACAAAACATGTTAAAAAATCGATAGAAATAAATAATGACAGCACTGGGGAGTGCTTGATGAAAATGATTGCTTGCCAGATGGCTACGAATCTGATGGAAAAAGCGAAGATTAGGTCAACACATGCGATATAATGGAGGGAGTGGCGCCATCTCGCGGCAAAAAACTAAACCACATAATTTCATTAAAATTCACACCGAGGAAACAAAATGGAACATACTAATAAAATGACAGATGTTTCTCTTTTCTAAGTTTTTTTTTAATTATTGTACGTGGATGTATTTAGTATTTTGAATCAATTTAATTGAATGGGAAAACTTTTCAGCTAGGATTCCAATAATTTTAGTCAGGTATCATACAAATCGTAATTAATATAAATATAAATCAAAGGTTTGTGCGTTACTCTCTTTTTATGATCAGTTTAAAGACGGGGAAAGATACACTACACCCATTCATAAAATGAAATAATCGATATAAAATATAACTAGTCGGTCGATTTATTTAACGTTTGCTCTATCGGGTTTTGAAAACCTTCTTAGATTCAGTTATTATATCTGCATTTGCGTGCAACATATGTATGTAATAAAATAAATACTATTAATATTATTTTTTGTGCATACCTATATCCAACTATATTTTCTAATTAAATTGTTTGAATAATAAAAAGAAAGAAGCCATTGGGGTGATTTTTCACAAAAACGGCGCTATACAAATTATCCAACTTCGTATTATTATTATTAGAGTAGGAATATATTTGGTAATCACAATCTATGACCTCACACAATCTGGAGAAATATTATATATTTATAGGTACAGTGGTACACAAATTAACTGGGATAAGCATTTTTTCAAGGAAAATTTCTTAATAAAATGGGATTTTTCAACGAGACCTTATCTATTAATTTATTGTTATTGTGTTTAAATGCACGGCTCCATTAATTTTTTTTTTTAATTTAGTAAATCGAATTTAATTACGGTATTATTAAGTTCTGCAAATATTATGATTTTTATTATCAAGATAGCTGTTTCGACATTCAAGGTCGATGTTTTTAAATGTCCAGGTAACCCTTACGACCTCAATCAAAAGTTAATGGACGATATTGAAGGAAAGGCACAGAAAACAAGAATTGCACCACAAGAGCATTTTTATTAATTTGTTCTCATGATGACGAAATTAAAAATATATAAAAATCATTAGTTTATTGATGGCAAAACGAAAAAATATATATTGTCATAGCGTACAAGTTTTGACTCAAAGTTAATCCATTAACTATTTCAGCGATAAAAGTGAAAAATGCTTGTCCCAATTAAATCGCACACCACTGTATCTACTAAAGAGCGGAAATATGAAAATCCTGTAGCAAACGAAAATAGTTTTTTGTCAGAAGAGGGCTTGAATAAACATAACAATTTTGTTAAAAAAAAAATTCTCAATCACAAAAAAAATATTTTCAATAGCTTTTGAATAGCGGGTGAAAAGTTTGTCTAACATTAGGCCAACAGCAAGTTGTTATGAAATCCACTTATGACCAACGATAACAATAATAATAGCTGACTAACACAAAGTCGATGATTTATTGAAAATTATCGGGAAAACTGACCTTGCCCAAAAAGCTACCACGCGAAAATAATGCTGACCTTCAAGACTTTCGACTCATTTAGCGTAAATAAAACGTATTTGTTGTTCCTACTGAAATATAAATTCAAGAGTACATGAAAAAAATGTTGTTAAACTGATAACTGAGTTCTGTCAACAGCAGACCTCGCGTCCATAACCATTTTTTTTAAATTTTCAAACAAGGATTTATAAAATGTATACAAATAAATGTCACTATCTTAATGACAATTATTTCTTCAAAACTTTCTTCAGGCAGGCAGGTAGGTACCACAACACTGAAAAACAAATGCAAATAAGAAAGACCAATAAACACGACGATTTTACATTTGAAAAAATAATCTTTACTGAACCATTAAAACGTTTAAAACAAATTTACAGACAGACAACATGCAAAACGGTGGAATTAAAACAGAACTTCACAACTCTTAGTCAATTAGCAACTCAAAGGGCGGTGATGATAGGATGCAATTAAAATTTTATATTTTTAATTATTTATTCTTAATTTAAGTATTCTTATCGTAAAACGTAATTTTATTTGAACTTAGCTGTAGCTGAGTTTATAGCATGGTGGATACCTCTTTCTTTACTACTTTCAAATTACAAGGGTGCAATCTTCATTTTCAAATTTACATTTAGTTTAATTAAAAAAGCTTTCGGTAAGCAGTTGGGATAGTATTATTGTCGTTTAACAAAACAATGCTTTAACCCCCACAGGCCCCTGGTGTATTGACCGTTATAATAATTCTAAAGTACGCTGTCAGAAAGGCAGAGAGTATGTTTGTTTTTCCGCTTCGCAATAAAATCCAAATAAATGGGATATTTCTGAATGTATCCGAAAACTAAAAGTTGTTTTCGAAAGGTGATGAAAGACGCTTTCAAATTACTTGAAATATACACAAAATGTTTGAAATATAAAATTTTCAATCAAAGAGAATTTTTCTTAAATGGCTCTCTGTATATTCTTCTAAACAATGAACTAAAATTACTGATGACGAAAAAAACATGTTTATTGGAAACATTTCTAGTATCTCAGTAAAATAATTAATTTAAAAAGTTCACAAAGTTGCATAATTTTTTCTCAAATTGCGGTGGGAACCTTTGGTTTCATATAGTAAACATTTTTATTATTCTGTGGTTAACATCTTGATTTGAATATAAAGCGTAGTATTTTCTCTTTATAACACCGTTTAGATCAAATTTCAAACCACGACAATAGCGGGAGACAACGATTTCCATGAGGTCATGTGAGCAGTTCCAAAAGCATGAGGAGATAAGACCTTAGTTTATTGCCGCCATATTTCGATTTGTATGGGTCTTTTACAAGATGTTTTTTTTACATACCAATCGCCATATGGCGACTATAAGGAGACCCTTATGAAATATCTTTGCTATACTTGATAATTATGTTGATACTTACGATTTCATACAGAGACGAAATAAAATTTTACTAAATAGTCGAAAAATGACCAAACTTTGAAAGAAACCATAGATCACTTGGAAGCACCTGCCATTTGCCTTTTCCGTTGCCGTTAACAAATTATCAAAAATACACGCGAAATTCACAATACCGACCACTAAAACATCAATGTTCTCAATCGGTAATAAACACATATTAAAGCTTATGATTTTTTTAAATATGCAAAGAAATAAACATGCAACATTTCCACAACATTAACTGTACGAAAATCGGTAACAAAAGAGAACACATCCTATTTTCATCCGAATCCACATGAGAAGACGATCCATACTGAAGCTGGACGTGTTAATCGCCCATTAGACAAGTCAGGAGTAAATTAAAAGCAAACCCCGTGGCCATCGTTAGTAAGAAACAGTTTCTTTCCAAAGCTCTTACAACTACAAAGAAAGCAGTAGGTATTGGAAATAATGGATAGTATATTATTTTTTTTTATACACGTAATAGTGTAATGGTCGAAGAAATTTACTACAAAAATTAATGGAGAAGTATACTAAAATGGAATATTCATTAAATTTAAGGGTGCTGTCAGATCTGGGTGTTGTGATTTTATTTTCGATTTTGATCAACCATTAAAAATATGTCGTTAATTTAGTAAGACAATCAAATTTCAATAATAATAATACAATATTATTGAACACAGAAAAAATTTCACTCAATTCACATGGCTTGCCCATAATATTGTCGGATCTCGAAAGCTCATAAATATATTACTGGTCGTATCACATCGCAATCAGTAACTTGTGAAGATATAACATTTTAGATGCAATGTTGTAATACTTGAAATATTTCCCCACAAAACAGCTTGAACGTCGATAAACAAGTTTCATGGTATCATCCGTGCTTAGACCGCGGTGTTATGTTGTGTAGCCCGACAGCAATACGACACCCTCCCCCCCACTCACACACTCACACACTCACACACTCACACACTCACACCCACACAGTTCACACACAAACGCGAGGATGAGAATGTCTCATTAGGAAAAGGGCCTCGGAGGAAACTGCCTCACCGCATCACAAAACGACCCCTGTTTGTGAAAGCTTTACGACGTTAAACCAGAACGGTAGGTAGGAATACTAAACAATGTTTATCTTTACGTTGTTTTTTAAATATAAAAAAATAGTATCAATTTTAATTTACTAGTATAAAAATTATTATCTCAGTTAATAATATGTATTTTGTTCAACAAACTCTTCTGGGTTTTTCACTCTCGTGGACCCTGTCGTTGCCAAATTCGACTTCAATTTTAAACCAAAGTCAGCTGTTTAAATTCTAAAACATTTTTCTGACCACGTTTCGCCTCGTCCACCTGCCATTACAATTAAATCCTACTGCTTTCAATGGTTTTATAACAAGTAGTTTTGTGAACAGTGGACTTCGCGTAATGTTGAATATTATTCATTTATTCATTTTTGGGAAATCAACAGTTTACATTTTTACAGATTGTACATAAGTAAAATAGCCAAAATAAAACCAATTACGGATTTCCTCCTTGTGACTTTACGTAAGACAGCATTAGAAGAAATAATTAAATTTATGAGAAATGTGAAGTTATAATTATATAAAATAAAAGAAAAGAATTGTATAAAATAATATAACAAAAATAAAGGGGAAAAAAAAAAAAAAAAAATTTTATTATTATATTTTTATATTTTTAGATCGTTTTTATGCTGATAATAATGATATAGAAGAACAATATTGTCTTCATCACTTGACATCCGTGCATCACGGTTGCACGTAAAAAACGATAAAGTTCAGTATAATTCGGGTAGCGACGTAAGTCACGTATCTTGTAAATATCTCTGTGAAAAGGGGCCTAAGGAATCAATTTAAGTTAATATTTACACTATAGAAAATACTGAAACCATGATGTTATTTTTTTACAAATATACGACATTAAAATTTACCCTACTAATCTACAAACGTTAACTGTTAACTAGCCCAAGGCACGCTGTTGAAGTTAGTTAAGTATAAGATAGGGCAAATATTGTTTAATTGATATTTGACTTACCCCACGAGCATCTCTGAACAGTATAGCAGCACGGTGCGGGTCTATGGTGGGATCTGCACCCCGGTGGCGGGCCCCTCGCATGCCCTCCCCAGCAGCCTGGCGGCGAAGTTTGGCACCTGGAAAACACAAAACAAAAACCTTTAACATAAAATCCAAAATAAATACCGAAATATCAACAAGTCTAAACATTCAGATTCAGTAACCGAATTATTCGAAACACATTTCGACTAAGGTTGATCACTACGTTTTCCGGTATTTATGAAGGCGGTAGTTTTTTTTTTATTGAATATACAAATACATTACAATAATTTACAAATGTAGATATTTCGAGGCTGATTGCGAAAAAATTAAAAAAAATTAACGAAAACTGCCCAACTCAATTGAGAAATTATTTCTCGTGTTTGAGTTGGGGAGTGTTGGGAGTCATTATGGTTTATAGGTTGTAAAATTTCACTAGTAGTAAAATTTCACTAGGTAGTGAAGCAGCATTTCTTAAATATGCTCTCAGTCATGGACTGACTCTGGGATAACATTTGTATATAGTTTGGGGAGTGTTGGGAGTCATTATGGTTTATAGGTTGTAAAATTTCACTAGTAGTAAAATTTCACTAGGTAGTGAAGCAGCATTTCTTAAATGTGCTCTCAGTCATGGACTGACTCTGGGATAACATTTGTATATAGTTTGTTAGACGCCATCGATCATAAGACAAGGTCTGTTAATCTGATCGATGTTTATTTATTTACGGTACAAGTACCTACCTCTACACACAGGATAAAACATAAAAAAATATTAAGAAACAATCATACAGTGTAAACATAGAACATGATTCAAATTAACTAATATTTACAATCAGGCTATAGGAAACAAAATGTAAAAAATAATAAACGTTTAATATTTATAAAACTAATAATATTTTTAAAAATATGTGACGTATGATGTGAAAATATGATTTTTTTCTAAAATTCTTCCGATGCCATTACAAATATCTGATAAGCTATGTGATTGTATGTGTGGTATGAAGGAATTTTTAAAATAATTGTTATAAACATTATTGTTGCAGTGAAAGATGCATTTAATTCGTGTGACTCTATTAGGGACATGAAATGAAATCAATTTCAATAATCGAAGTCTGTCTATAAGGGAATTAATGATTTTAATAAAAATAAAAAAGACATCAGTTATCGATCTTCTGGCGTATTTCTGAGAATTTATATATTGTGTTAAACGGTTTAGGTAATATTGTTTAAAAAAAACTACTCCTAATAAGACTGAATTATGATCATCACCAGATTCCGTTTTCTGGTGGAAGATTGACTACCAAAAGACAGTTGATTTTTGTGCTATTCATTTTCTCATCTGTGACAAACTCCGAACCCTTCATCTGCATGCTGTTCCACTATTCTATTTCTGCAGCTCTTTTAATATCATTAGCCCATGGATTTGGCGATCTGGTAATGCATTTGACGGAATCCTACCATAGCTTTTTTGCGCCGAATTAACATCGAAAACACATTGAATGCCTCTTTTATTAGTAAAAGTCAGGCTTTACATTCGCATTGCAGGGCGAACTATACATATCAGATAATATTTCGGATGCAGATTTTTTTTGGATGTTGATTATGAAATCAACCTACTGTGTAACACAAAAATTACAGGAGCTTAAATTGTATTTAGTACCTACTTAGAAAAATCAAGTTTGTTGGTGATCCAGAAATTTTTATGTTAGTTATTCGGATTATTTACCAGAACCGGTTCAGTTAATATCAATTTAACACTTTATAATTTAAATTATAAAACATATCATTTATGTTATAATATGTACTCTATCGACAACCTACATAATATGTGAAGAGGTTGGGAGCGACTAACGACAGTGTTCAAAATTAAAAGATTTATTTGGAATGAAAAAGACAATTTACATAACTATATGTGGTATAATTATGACATGATGAATAATTTAGAACATGAGAAAGAAATAATAATAATAAAATTACAAAAGAAGAATAATAATAATAATAAAAGAATATGACACAAAAAAATTAAACAATACAGTGATTAGATAGGTTTAAAAGAGACAACCAAAGATTCAAGAATAGTGTTGGTATAGGTGTTTAATATGTTCCACCAAAATCACCAAGTTAACATTAAACATATCAAAATCATCAAGTATGTGTATGTTTATAAGTTGCAGGAGTTCGAAACAGTCTAATTTAGAGTTTAGTATTTTAAATAAGAAAGTTAAATCATTGAGTATGGCATCATAACATGGGGATGGGGGCACTTCATCTGCACTAGACCCAATCTTAAAAGCACAGAAAACCATTATCAAAATAATCCTTAGGCTACCTCTAAATACAGACTCGAGCTTAATCTTTAATATTATGAATGTGTTTGACGCTCGGCAGATATACGAAAAAACGATCCTCACGCACCTATATACAAACATACATAATCATCATCAGTGGAAAGTTCATAATTGGCATAATTAATTATATTATTATTGTATTGTTGTATAATTACAGATTTGCTTTCAACTTTTCCTAACTTACTAACCATCACGCCGTTTCCGCGCAGGGGTAGGCAGAGAGGACGGACCGCCAAACAACTCGGTCTTGGCATACACTTCTTGCCTCATTCACATTCATACATCGTCTAGTACATACTCTTCTATTATACTCTTGACATGGCCCGACTCGAGTATCTGATTCACTGGATCGTGCCATGTCTTCCTCGGGTGTCCCAGACTTCTGCTACCATTCGCTTTTGCATTATACTTTCCTACAACTTAACTAACTTTTCCTAAAATATATTAATAAATACTACACAACAAGTTTAAATACTCGCTGTACTCGAAACAATAACAAAGATTTACTCCAATTTCGGTCAAAGAAATTTTAGGTACCTACATATAATTGCGTACTTCTTATGTTCCACAGAACATAAAAAATGAGATACTCACAAATTTCAAAAAGATTATAATTTTGATAAAAAGTAATAATACGGTATTTACCGGTACCCTCACCCAAATTCGAAACTGTTATAGCCCGGCTACACTACTCGCGAAGTTGATCGAAGTTGACCGAATACGATAGTGTGGGCACGAACTTCGCTTCGCTTCGGGCAACTTCGCTTCGCTTCGCCCGACTTCCGATTGTTGTCGGTAAATGCGCCCGAGTCAAAGGACTCGAAGCGTCACGGCATAAATAAACCAATCACTGACTGAGTTACTCGCGAAGTTGCACGAGTGTGTGGGCACGCACTTCGAACTTCGGCTAACTTCGTCGAAGCGTCGCAGCGAGTAGTGTAGCGGCCGCTTTAATCCAACAAAAATATTGAGTGTTTATATTATAATATAAGTGTAGGTATACTCACAAGTACTTAAATTAACTTTTAAAATGACTGCCTCAACACAGGCTAGCCGCTAGCCTAGTGAGGCAGATTATGAGAAACCTCAACTTTATCTATTTGTTATGTATTCTATCTATTTATATGTGTATAGTTGCAAATTTATTAAATAAAGATATTATTATTATATTATATGCATATCGTTATTCGTGTTTGTATCTCAAGTGATGTATGTTGATTAAATAAAGTTACTTTAGCTAGGAATATTGAAGAAAATATTAATGATTATGAAATATTACAACCACAGTGCAATATTTACTAGTATTAACTATTTATTTACTATTTATTTATTTATTAACGGACATCGTCCAAATTACAAAATAATAACACGAATACAGTAAAATGAAAAATACAGGAGTAGACAAAGGTACATGAAAGCAAAGACATAAGGCAGATATAATATAAGAAAATAAAGTGACAAGTCGAATCAAGTCAAGACTACGCCGTGGGTCAGTACTACAGGAGGGCGATTCTCGTTCTTTTAGCCTTAAGCTAAATGATAGCATTCGTCAACGACTGCTATCGTTTGCGAAAGATAGCTGTCCGTCGCTTGCAACATCTTTTCTTAACTATTAAGCGATTCTCGTTCTTTTGATATCCTTACAAGTTCGATTTTGGAGAGACCTAGTAAAAAATCCTAAAGAAGCGTGGTTAAGAAATTGTTAAGAGATTATTGAAAACACAAATTGTTGAAATATAATTAAGTGACGCAAGGTTTCTAACTAAAACTTAAAAAAACAAATACTTTGTATTATAATGCATTTTAATAACTGCTTATTTTATTTATGAATGACATAAATAAGCCATTTATCGAAGATTTACGTTTTGTAAAAAGGTACCTACCTCGCTGGATAGTAATGACTTTTTTACAGATTCACCACTTCTAAAGTGACGTTTGGTGTCGAACTAACGTCGCTAACTGTCACCCAAGTTGATTTATGTTGTCAACGTTTTCGTGTTCGTTTGCTAATTAACTTGACAAAATTGTTTAAAATGAGGTAAGCAAAAGCTATATGTTGTAAGTAAAAGCATGATATCATTTAGATGCTTTTCACCCCAGACTGAAACGGAATTAACAACGTATTATGTCTGTGTACAATTGCATTTTTAGGTCAAAAAGTGAGACAGCTATTTTATTATTATCTTTCGTGTACATCATTGTGTTTGAAACCTAAGAATAGTGTGTAATAGTTACATGTCATCAATTGTCGTAAAATTCAATTTCAGTGTGCAGCAACAGAGTGGCACGGTCAAGACAATTCGATAAATGCTGCTGGCGGATCCATGACAGCCGAGCCAATCTTTTAAAATGGAGACGACATTTAAAACCTAGGAGATTAATTAAATAATGCTGCTCCACACAAGACTATAATCCAATGGCAAAAAGTAAGTTTATTTATCCACTTTGAATAGTGCCTGTTCGACAATGTGTAGTCAATTGAAGGACTAGATGTGCCCAAAGTCCTTCCCAATGACGATGTACGTAGTTTATTTATGTTTTATGGTGCTATATCATGTTTAACAAGTACACAACTGATATTGTGTGTCGAAATGCATAGCGGTTAAACACAAGATACCTTTGGCAGAGAGGATATGCCGAGTCAAAATATCTGATATGTGTATACACAAATTTATTTGTTAGTTTATATAATATGTTTTACTAAATAATCAAATTTCATAAGATACAATTTGATACGTTTATTTATTTCATAGAGATCTCTTCTTGCACGTGGATGTCGCTGATGAGAGTGATGAGCCTCCTGTACTTGTAGAGATGCTAGCGGTAGAGATGCAGTGGAGTGTTGGGTGAATACCCCGTGACAAGCCCACAGTAGACAGACCTCCCCCTCCCCAAGCCAGCCAAGGAGAAGACCTCGATTCGTAGCAGGTAATTCTTTATACAAATAAAGTAGCTTCACGTCCATTTAATCTACGTTCGCAGGAAAACGACAGGTTAGTTTTACCCTACTGATGACCGATCATTGCGATAGTAATACTGCTCAGTACGAGAGGAACGGCAGTTTTGGACATTTGGTTCACGCACTCGGTCGACCGGCCGGTGGTGCGATGCTACCATCCACAGGATTAGGCCTGAACGCCTCTAAGGCCGTATCCCGCCTAGGCAAATCGGGCGGTGATACGTGATGTGAGTTCCGCGAGTCGAAAGGCTCTCTAAACAATGTGACATCTATCAGACGGAGGCCCCCGTCCGCGGGGGCCTCCGTCGAAGCCCGACGAGGCGAGGCGAGCACTGCGCAACGTGGTTAAATGTCCCGGCGCGATGGCGCCCCGCCTCTGACCAAGCTTAAGTTCGACGTCGGAACTCGGAATCGTCCGCAGACGACCTTCGTACCTGGCAGGGTGTTGTGCCCGGTAGAGCAGCGTCATGCTGCGATCCGTTGAGACTCAGCCCTACGCCAAGAGATTCGTCCGATCGTCTCCACGGAGCGTCGGCCCCCCCATACTGCTGCTGTTTGCGGCCTAGCGCGAGCGAGCGTGTTATTTAAATTATATTTTATAATGTTCGTAAGATCAATTAAAAATTATTAGAGATATCAATTTAATAGTTATTAAATTTTTCAGACCGAAACGAGAGCAGAGGTGATGAGAAGCTGATGGATTAGCAGAACGGCGCTATGTTGGTGAAGAAAACTGGTTCATCGATTCTGCTTATCCTGCGTGGATTGTGCTACACGACGTATGAATTTATAATTCGGGTCGCTCATGCAGACTCATACACATATTCTTTTTGTTTTTAAATCGAATATTATATATCAATATCTTTGAACTAAATATAATGTTTCCCGTTCTATGATTAAATTTATACGATGAGAATGCCAACATTTTTATAAATCCCAACCAGGAATTATTAGATTCCTGGTCAAATAAAATTTTACACGCAAAAAACTTCAATTATCTCAACCAAACGTATGTTGACAAATTTTCGTCAAACAAATGGTTGAGTATTGGAGAGTTGAGCGCAGAAATAGAAGGATTTATGCTTGCCATTCAGGATAGAGTCATTAATACTAAAAATTATAGAAAGCATATAATCAAAGATACAAATCAAATTGATGATTTGTGTAGAAAATGTTTGGCTTTTCCGGAAACTATAGAACATATTATATCGGGATGTTCTATATTAGCATCGTCCGAGTATACATTTAGGCACAATCAAGTTTTAAAAATAATTCACCAAAATTTGGTAATTAAACATAACTTGATTGACTGCCGTAATATAGTACCATATTATGAATACGAACCAAATTCATTTTTAGAAAACGAATTTTATAAAATATATTATGATAAAACTATACTAACAAACCGAGCGATTAGTCATAATAGACCCGATATAGTTTTACATGACAAAATTTAAAAAATAACTTATATCATTGATGTCGCTATACCAAATTCCTGTAATATTCAAAAATCTGTAATATGAAAAAATAAGAAAATACACAGATTTAGGAAATTAAATAAAAAGAATTTGGCATTCTCAGACTATAAAAATATTACCATTCGTTATTTCGGCTACTGGCATTATACCTAGCTCTCTAATTCAAAATTTAGGCGTATTAGATCTTTCAAAAAAATTATATATAAAGATGCAAAAGTCTGTCATTTTGAATACATGTAGGATAACAAAAGATTTTTTTAATATTTATGTTGAGGGATCAGTAGGATTTATAGGCCCTGTTAGAAGTTCTACCGAGCCGAACCCTCTGATATGAAAATATCTGGAGACGGTGAATTATTTTCCCATTTGATCTCTTGTGAGTTGACGTGTTGTTCTTGTATTGTTTTGTATTTATTTTGCTTATATAATGCACTTACATAATGTTGATTGACTAGATGATCATTTGTGGAAAAGTGAGTGGAAGGGTTTAGTTTTTCCTATGGGGAAGATTTAACCCGGACAACAAAATCGGAAGCATATATAATTTGTTGTGTACTTGTTTTTGTTGAAAAATTATTTATAATTATGTGTTGTCAATAAAACGTTTATTATGTACTACATGTCATGAATTATTTTTCCCTATGAGCTATGAGTTTTCCTATTTCATGCCGGAGTTCCATAACACAAGGAACGCAGCTTCACCACTTTGCATTTACATCCAAGGTAACCAAGTTCGGATCACAAATCTGAAATGTTCATTTTTTATTATAATATGACTTTCTTGTGCATATGAAGATCTCACCATTTGCACGTTTAAGGAGCGATTCCCGTGATGATTGCAGTACATATATTCCTGTACTGCAGTACCAACGATAGCTATACGAGTGCAGTCAATTGCTACTATAGTACCAGGGAAAGGATCACCGGACTGCTCAAATATTTGTTTGGCTTTTTGCCTATCTGCAGCAGTCAAAGGAAATTTAACCCACGTCTGGAGTAGTGTGTCGTTGATAGCCGATGAAACATTTAATATGCATCGGCTAACCGACGACCGACAGACAGCCAAGCCCCACTCAGACAGTCCATGCTTTCTTCTCGGTTGTAAGATAGGGGATAACGAGTTCATTAGATATTCTGAATAAATTCAGGAACTCTGTTTGCCCCATTTCCATGGGATTTTGGGCGTCTCTTAAGATACGGAAAGGGATTCTTATTTCGTTGTGGTAAACTTCAAAACCCACAATTTCCAGCACCAGCCCTGCAGCCATTTTATCTGAAACGTATTATTATTTATGTAGAAATCCTCAATGGTATGTGTAGTTTATTGTAAATTAAATCACTTATCTGGCTTTCGACATGTTACGTACTTTACAAACATCGCAATTACCTTATTCAATTCATTTAATAGCATTATTGTGCCACAAACAAGTCACTAATCATGTTTACAGTCAATACTTACGATAATATTAAGTTTTCTCTTGTTAAAACTACGCAAATATTGCTAATTGTCAAAACGTCACAATTAAATGAAGCAAATTCTCCGCGAATGCTAGCGTTCGGCCGCCGAAAGACAGGTCTAGGGGTCCCCTTCGCGTAAGGCTAAAAGTTTTCGCGCGCAATCGAAAATCTAAGGATTCCATCTGTCATCGAGAGAACCGGAATCGCTTCATAAGAATAAACCGAGAAAAATCGTTAATTTGAATGTAAGGACGATTTTAGTGTCGTTAAGTAGAACGAGAATCGCCCTCCAGGACACTTATAATATTCCGTCACTTATTTAGCGACTGGCAAAAATCATTCAGACTTATCCCAAAAAAGTTAAGGTTTTGACTTGAGTTGACCAGTCTACACATTCTGGACAATGGTGAATAATATTATTTCTGAGTCTGTGCGAGGGGATATTGAAGGGAGTGAGTTGCAGTAGAGTAGGTGAATCAATAAGACCATTTATAATTTTGAAGAAGCAAATGAGGTCATTTATTTCCCGACGGACTTCCAAAGGAGAGAGGTTTAGAGTTCAATTTCATCATATGAGTATTTGCCTTTTCTAATCCTAGCCTCCTAGCAATCCCTCTTAAGAACCGATGTTGAACAGATTCAATGCGTCGAATGTGGACAGCATAAAAAGGAGACCAGATAACACAAGCATATTCATGATGGGGGCGAACCAAGGAGCAGTAAAGAGTTGTAAGGGTATTTACGTTTTTGAAGTCCGAAGTGATTCTAGTGATGAAACCAAGTAGTTTGAGGGATTTATTAACGATTGCAGTTATGTGATCCCGAAAAGAAAGCTACTATCAAATGCATACAAATTTTGTGACATTGTTGAGAGATTAAATGTATTTTTTGATGTAAATTCTTGATGAAGAAAATTAGAATAAACTGAGCGCATGGAAAACATCATCGGTACGCAGGTTAACGCAAAAAATATTAAAAATATTTGGGTAGGTACCGCACGCTGCACAAGGGTACCTACCGTCTGGAACCAGTGAGACTATGGCTTCCCCAATTGGAGTATTCGGGAGACTGATTGTAGTCGGGAGGGGAAGGAGGTGGGGAAAGGTAGGGTAAGAAAGTACCTTACTATCCAGATCTGGTCACCGAACAAGGTTAAAGCCAATTAAAGCAATGTTTCGATTCTGAAATTTGTTGGTTATATTAAATATGAATGCAGTGCAATGGATTGCAATTAGTTTATAGAATTCACTTCTCACTGATGTATTTATATTATAAGTCCTATATTTGTCTACGCTTCATTCATTCCTTTGCTTCACGTATTCATCATCGAATAATAAAATTAGATGCTTGAAGTACACCTGTCGCAGGCAACGCAAACCCACGCTTCCATCGCTGCGCCGATCTGGGCTATCCAGATCGGCGTGGGATGTGTAAAGATGGAGGGGTGGCGTCACACCCTAAACGAGTTGATTTCATATCTATGAGTAGTGTTATCGATGCATCTATATATATGGTTATTTTTTTTTACAGTTAGCTCAGTAAACGTGTCCCATACATTCCGATGACAACCTGCTACACTAGCGCCTCCTAGCGGCATGAGTTGTGCGCCTTGGTTTTCTCTCGTACATTTTAATGGATTTGATGTGAAATTGTATTCTTTATTTTATTTAAGTCAATAAATAATAGAAGTCGAACTTGAACCCAGAATATTACATATAACAAACACAGCTTGGCTAAATTAACCTAATTTTTTATAATTATATTTTCATCGTTTAATCCACTTTTTACTTAATCAAGAACAGTTTATTTGCTAGGATTTAACAAAATCATTTCACCAACTATATATAACCTATCAACATTTTTTGGCAACTTGAAAAACGACTTGGGAGTGTTTTTGCTGTTTGGTCATAAACTGAACCACGGAACCCACTTTTTTTTCAAATTGATTAAAATACAAATAAGAAAGAGCAAAAAACCGTCACCAAATAATAAATTCAGTTTGCCGTCATTGAAACGAATGTCAAAGTCCACATGCTACGCTAGCTCCCTGTAGCGGCTAGAGTTTCCCACTATTTCACAGGAGTAAGACTTTTATTAATATTTAAGGATATTTGACATTAACATAACCTAAAAATCAACTGACGCGCCTGCGCGCCTCATACTTATGAACTAGAGACCCCTTTCACGTGGTCACACGCGTTGCGTGTGTAGAACCAGTGTGCACGTTGAGCTGGGAACGTAGTAATGCGTGTATCGCGTATTTCTCATGTTTCTAACTTTACTTTTTCAATTTTGTGTAACATATATTTTAGAATTAAGTGACGGCAGATGTGAAACATCAAATTGAATATATTGAAGGAAGTGAAAAGTAAGTAAACCAGTCTTCTTTTTTTTTAAATAAAACAATTATTTTATTATTAATCAAATATACAACAAATTAAAAATTCGTCATCATTTGGAATATATCAATTGCCAATTTTAGTGAGAATAGAAGCAAATATACCCGCACAGAGTTTTGGCGGCCAGGCGGAAAGAGCCGATGAGTCTCGAGCTGGCCGGATGAAGCGTCATTCCGTGAAAGTGCATCGTGACGTTTCCGTGTAAAAGCGTCGTCCCGTCTTGTCACGCTTTCTACTCAATAGCCGGTTTTACCCCCCTAGACGCGCTAAAACACTCAGGTCGATAAGAGCGGCGTCCCTTTCACAGGAGCATAAAGCGAATTTATAAAGAGATTTTATAGTGCAAGTTCTCTGTTTAACTATCAGAGTGAAAACACTTACAAACAGTAATTTATAGTAACTACGAACAACCGGGAAACGCGTAAAAAAACAAAGGAATCCTATCTTCCATCAGCGATATTCATCAATCAAAGCAAATTGCACAGAATAAAAGTCACTATGGTATATAAATCAAACTATATGTAATATTACGTAATAAAATTTAAAAAAACAAAATAATATAACTGTGCTTACATAACGAAGTTGAAGGACAATAAAATCTTTAGATTTAGATCCTTGTGGACTGAGGATAATATTATTGTAATTTCCACAAAAAAATCCTAACATTTTTCCGCAAACTATGTTTATAAAGCAGTGAAATTATATCAACACACATTCAAGTTGTTTTTTACTTCTACAGAATTCGTTTAATTTAAATTCATTCAAGAACAAACCGCAGGAAAGCGGCGACAAACAATAAAACGTAAAATCAAGGTTTTATTCATAAAACGAACAGCAAATAAAGAATTAAACTATACAATAGCGAATAATGGATATTCTATTCTATACAAGCAATTGAAAATAACATGTTGTGAAGATTTAAGTAATAAAAATCAATATGCTCGTAAAATTATCTTCGGTTATATTTTTTTTTTACATGGATTTTTTTTTTACATAGTTGAAATCAAAAACCAGGCGTATGAAAGAAATAAATTCGAACGCGAAAAATTGCTTACGGTATAATTGCACGAAGGAACTAATTAATATGCGCGAGTGCTTGTACAAACTGAAACCGTTCGATGAAATTTGACATTATAAAATAAACACATCCCGCGGCAGGAGATAATGAAAAACGAGAAGATTTTAATTAAGCTCTGAAGGTACGGCGTTTATAATTTATTGAAAATGAATATTCTATAACAAAGAGATTTCTGAAGCACCAATTCTCTCCACTTTCAAAGAAGTTTTGAATGCTGGTATTTGTTTTCGTAAATATTATCTTTTCAGAACTCTGAAAGATGAGAAACTCTGTTTTCTTAGAATATATCGAACTGTGTACCTGATTATCCTGAACAAACAAAATTATATATATATCGCGGGAGGGAAAGAGGATATTTTTTATACGTTATTTTTTATTTAAGTTAACAGTCATATAAATTGCAATTATTGGTTTAGTTAAAACTTTATCGAGTAAAAATACTCTGTAATTTATTCCTGAAAATAATAATAACAAGTTAGATACTCTCGATAAAAATAGAATAAGACACATAATGTAAGAAAATAACGGTCACGACTGGGACTCGAAACCAGAACCTCTAGTCTTACAGGGACCAATTGAGCTATTGCGACTTAATTAAAATCGTAATTTTTTATCGATATCATATTTCAACTTAAGAATTACTACCAATATCCCCATATAATTCCTAATAATTTACCATATACATAATAGGATGCAATCTTTGGAATGGTTGCTTAGTTCTTAAACAAAATATATTTGATATGAGGGAACGCTTTCCTTGTTCTACGGGTATTTCAATAGAAGCTGCTACGAGGAACTAGCGTTCTTGACTTTCGGCACCGGTGCATAGTTGGGAAACATGCCAAATGCGCGGCCAACATTTGAAGACGGTTGACATTTGTCACATTAGAACGGATCGTTTCTAAACTAACCATTAAGCAGTTTCCCCGCAGGGATATGCAGAGAGGACAGACCGCCAAACAACTCGGTATTGGCACACACTCCTTGCCTTATTCACTTTCAAACATCGTTTCACACATACTCTTATATTATTCTGACTCTTAACATGGCCCGACTCAAGTATTATGCTCTATTGATCGGGACGCCCGAGGAAGACATGACACGATGATGTGAAACTAAAACTTATAAAAGTAAACATTCTCTAGAATAATGTTATTTCCACCTTTAAAAAATACCCAGTTTTCAGGTACACTAGAATTCAAAACCTCAAAACTTTACACCATACCACTCATAACCCCGAGCAATGTCGGACACACGTCAACTAGTACTTAATATTAATTAATTAATTTTATCTATGGAAAGACTGTCCGAAGCAGGCGGGGGAGAGGGGGGGGGGAGTTTTAAAATTTTGCACACTTGATCTTCAAAACTTGTAGAAGGTAACTGTCTACGTGAGTTTTCGAAAAACGAATTTTTATACTTCCACGAAATTTTGAACACTTGACGTCCAAAAAAGAAGAAAATTACTGTCTACATCTATTCTCATTTTGAAAAACTCTTTGTTAATCCTGGGCAACTTAGCTAGTATTCCATAACGTAGCTGCCTTCTTCCATCAATTATTTGCAGTAAATCTTTCCGTCCTTTGTCAAAGCCATTTGTGTTATTTACAACTTCTCAAATGTATGCACAAGTATAATCTCCTCGACACATTATATAGTAATGTGTACATTGGATACCCGTTCTATTTTAATCACTGGCAAGTGCAAAGGTACCTAACACGATGAGCGGTGAACAACAACAAACTTTGAACACACTGAATGGTAGGTATATCACGGAAAGTATTAAATGTCGGATACGACTACTGAAGCAACTCCCCATCAGAGAGCCGGAGGAAGGAGACGTCACGAATGAGAAAGGGGGGAGGGGGAAGGATATAAATATAAATGAAAACTACTAAAAAAATATATTTTTAATATAAATGTATGAACGCATATAGGAAACAACTTTTAAAAACTACAGTTTTATAGATAAGACTATCTGTGACAGTTTCACTTGATTAATTTTTTTGCTTTCTTATAAAATTATTTACAAAATAAGTAAAAAAAAACAATTTTTTGCTTGAAATCGAACGTTTCTAGACTCCGTTTGTCAAGCGATTTTAATGCCTATTACCTACGATATAAGGTATACCAAGAATATACACATTTTTGATTGTAGCTTCCTCTTAAAACAAGTATGCCGACAAATGGGTGAGAATTCGTATCAGCACAAAATTAGTCATTTTTTAAATACTTCTATTTGAATTTAACTATTGTTTTCTTGAAAGAATGTAGGAATGAAGTGGAATCTTGGAAGTGAAAATTAATCCACTTCCCGATATCTGATTCAGCGGAAACTCGGCATATAGATTCGTTTTTTATGACAATGAATTCTATCTACTCGTGGCACTCGTGAACAAACACACGCTCACACGCGCCTATTTTTCCGAAAATGTATAGTATTTAATAAATTAAAAATTACTTTATTTAATTTAAAAAATATGTGTCGGTCTTACCCAATCGGGATTTGACTAAGTTGTTAGCGCGGATGACTCCAGTTCCCGGGGAGGAAGGTTCAATCCTCAGAAAAAAACTCTTTTTTTAAGTTTTCATAGACATTTTAAAAGTTCACAACAGTTAAGAGTTACTGTATATAATATAATCGACCACCTTATTACGGGCATGTGATGAAAGAAAAAAACAAAACAAAAACCAAAACAATTTTTAAATACTATATTAATAAAAATATATGTACTAATAATTTATAATTAAATACATCTATTTATAAAAAATATTTTTTACGGTTATAATAAAATATTTTTAACTTATTTTCTTATTATTTATAACGTTTGAATATCAAAATTATTCGAGGAGCTCCGGTTTACAGATAATTTGAAAACATAAAAATTTATAACAGATTCATAGAAACATACTAATGGTTCACATACAAAGTATATAAAAATAAACATTGATAACAGACATAATTAACCCGATTCTAGGTAAGAAGTGGAGAAAGATTTACATAACACCCTTGTATTTAAACATGCAATGTAAGGAATAACCAGGGGACCTGAGGTTGAAACCTGAAATTCTATACACTAACCCATCCGACCTGAAATGCGCTCAATGCACTTGACGTTTTACGTGATTAAAGATACCAATGCGATGCTTCCAAGATTTGAAAGGTAAAGGTCTGCTCTCAACACAGAAGTTCCTAGTGTTACAGGCACAACATATAATCCAAGTAGTGGAAATAACAAATACGAATGAATAAAAATTTAAAAAAGTACGTTATTCACTTGCAAGACTGATTACATAATTGCTGTTCCTGACATACAACCAGATCTTACATGAAAAACAAATTTTTGTTATCATGATTTTATTTATTTTAATATTTTATGCAGAGAAAGTTTCATGGCTCGGTCAGTGTTTTTGCTTTTTTCCTATAGGTAATCTTAGACATTTTCCATTTCTCTGATTCTGACATGAATCTTCCGTGTATCTTCCGTATATTTGGTATTTAACCTTTGAGGCCTCTGGCATACTGACCCTTACATTTCTTAAAGATAATTTCAGAAAGTTTGAGAATTTAAGTGTATTTCCGCTTCTCAATAAAAACTAAATAATTAGGAAATTTTTGAACGTATCCGAAAACTAAGAACAGTTTTTGAAAGGTGATAAGATACGCTTTTAAATTAAATTATTAGAAATAAACATATAATTTATGAAATATTAAAATATTGAAAGGAAACCTGAAAAAGTTTTAAAAATGGCTCACATTAAGTTTCTTCGTAAAATGGCTGAACTAAAATTACGAAACACTTTTTTCTTAGACAAATGTATTAAAAACATATTTAATTCTCACTTTTATGTCATTTCACATAAAAATAGTGAAATAAATTTTCCTCAAATTGCGGCCGGAAACTTTTGTTTCAAAGAGGTGTACATTTTAGTTAATCCGTGGTAAACTTCAGTATTTGAACATAAAGCTTGATGTTTTCTCTTTCCAACACCGTTTAGTTCATATTTCTAACTATGATGGTAAGGGAGACACAACTATTTCTATGAGATGTTCCGAAAAGCGAACAAATTGACTCTACCTACTGGCTAAGAGAAAAACGTAATTTAGAATTACGTTAAAAAAGATTTACACTCTGGAAGTATAAATATGGTCAGGTCAGTATGGAGGAAATGAAGATGCATCGATGCAGCCTTTCACGAATGGCCGAATGGAATTACAGCTTCTTTTATGGATGCAACTTAAATAAGTATCTTATTTAGAAATTTACAATAAAATCTGGACAGATTATTTCAAACAAAAAGTCGGAAGGGAAAAGAGAACTTAATTTTTTTAACAACTGCCACGGTACGCCACTGCTTCCATGACACTTTTGACGGTTTGCTGAACATTATATTACCTATTCAGAATCTGTCTGTCTTGCTTTATTAAGTTTCCTCTACAACGCCCATCAACATTGCACATCAAGCGCAAGCTCTGTTTAGATATGTATCAAATTAACTAGTTCAGCCGCTTAATTGAGCATAAGATAAACTTAATTCGTTCGTCAATAGTCAACTGTTCCAAATAACCTTTTGATTTCATCAACAACATGTTAAGTCCCTGTTTAACTTGGCCTGATGCCAAAAGGCATCCAAAAGTTATTTTTTCTGTTTATATAGTTTATCACATCACCAACAATTATTCTCGCCTTGTCTGCAGCCATTGAGCGACTTGAGATAGTTTCAAAAGATAGGGAGAGCTGCTCTAAACAATGATCATATAATATGGTTGAGAATACTTAGAATTGCGGTTAGCCAGGATTTTCGCCCCATACCAACAATTTGTTCATCTTCATAGTTTCGCTATATTTCAACAATGTGTGTATTCATTTACATGCACAGACATAGGAATTAATAGACGAGAAGATAAGGGCGAGGGGTAAAATCAACTGTTGAAGAACGAGGGGAGTAAGGCTGACTGTGATTCGTCAATAAATCAATCTGACAGTAAATAGGCATCTCGCATTATAATATCACCATTTACTTCTTAAAAGTAAAATCTGCGTTTGAATGAATAGACATTTTTACATGGGAGCGCAAATTACTCGCCACGTTATGAACTAATTTGCGAAGTCCAAATTCGGCAAAGTAAGGCAGCTTCTATTTCAGAGTCGTAGTTAGTTTCAGAGTATTTAGTTAAGACACTTTTACAAATGTCTCATAATTTACTTACCCCAGTAAACAACGATGAGCACACTTGAGAATCGCTACATTGTGATGTGATAGTATCTGTTTCTAAAACTGATCCATATAATACGGTGTGAATAAGCTTAAAATAAAGTAAAATAATGCTTACTTATGGAATGTAATACGACAATTGGGTTTATTCTCTTTTTCACATCTATTTTTACAAGTTTTCATAGTACAAGTCAACATTTTGCCGTGTTATTTCGTAAAATGAACCGATGATGCCTCGACCATAGTTCGCACAAGAATGATGACGTCACGTTTTCAAATTTCACTTGAAGCCATATGCGAGCCCAGCCGGCTCAATGGAACCGGTATGGGGAGTGGGGATAATACGCTTTTAATCACTTAGGGCAGGTCTACTAATATTCATATGTCTATGTTTACATGCTAATAATAGTTGTTATTACCTACGGCTTTGAGACATGATGCCTAATGTAAAATGATGAGAACAGGGTAACAGTATTTGCACCAAAATTCTAGTAAAAATATTTGGATCTACGCTAAAAATTGGATATTACAGAATCATGAATGTGAAAACCTAATATATCTTAAGACCATTGTGAGGTTCTGTGGGTCTTAAGACTGCGTGGGCTCTTCTCGAGGAAAGAATGTCGGATGTTAGGACGCCGATATGACCAAGTGGATTCCCCAGTGGAAAACCAGAGGAGGATTGGGGCAGGACGGGAAGGACGAAGACGAGTGGCGAGGGACAGCAGCCGCAGACCGCATGAATATATTATGTGGAGGTCAAATCCCACCCTGGGATGCGCTGCCCCGTCACGATTTATTTAACATTAACTCCACGCACGAGGTAAATTATTTCCCTCAGGGTTTATGACATCTTTGGGAATGTTGCGTGGTCTTTTTTGAGGAAAGGAAGGAGTGAACATGAGTCTTGAAAATACCCGTGATGAAGGAGGAAACACAGACGCCGGCAAAGAATTCCACAGCCGAGCTGTTGAACTCAAGACCGAGTCGGAGAAACGACCCGTTCTCAAATTTCAAAGATGATGATTCACTATAATAGTACAGGTGGTATTGATTTTGGGATCAACCCAGGAGTAAATGTTGAATAAAATTGTGTTATGTTTTTCCCCCATTGTAATAAAGTTTATAAAATAAAACAAATGTGATTGGTTTCTATGCGGGGAAAAGATGGGCACAGAAAAAACGAGGCGGGTGGATCGGTCTATCAAGCCGGGAGTATTTATTTAATTATGTTGTAGAGTTGCCTTTCAGAGTGCACCTTACATCAAAGGGCAGCTCGTTCCAAAGGCTTGATACTTACACTACGAAGGAAAGCATGAATGTTCTAGCTAGAGTGGCGGAACGAAATTTCAAGGACATTCTCATCACTCAAGCGAAGAAAGCGCCGTTGTTGAAAAAGGAGAGTAGCAATATTTTAAATAGCTGGATGCATTTGCAGTACAGGCAAAGAATTCTTTAAGAAATCAAATAATGAAACGTCCCTTGAATAATTGACACGACATGATGCCTAGCAATAATATAACAGTATCATCAATATCTGTTTTCCGTCTTCATATAGTCCTGGCCTCTTTAAGACCCGCATTAATACATCCTACAGCTCCTACCTTAGCCCGCATCACAAAGCTGCCCAACAGGGTAGCGACATAGTTAACCTTTCTTTACAATGTACAGTCAGAGGTGCTCTTGTAAAGTGTCTAGTCTTGAGCTAAGTAAGTAGCCACTTACCAGAATTATTGAAAGAATTTGTCTTTCTTCACTTTTCTCTCGTCAGAGAAGTTTTCAACAATATCAAGTTGTTATTTGAAATTATTAAATTGGAGAGTTGTTTTCAATAATAAAGTATGCATACAATAAGTACCTATAAGTATTAATTTGTAAACAAAGATAATAATCAGTTATAGGCCCAGGAAGGCGGTTTCGGAATTTGGTGTGAATTTATTAATTGACTGAGCGTAGTGAAGTCCTGTTTTAACTCGGCCATTTGTGATACATCGGGTCCAAGATGGTTGCCGTTTTGGATACTACCTGTGTATCCCGACAGAATTGGCACGATCATGGTTCCTACTACGATCCGTCAAATCGGAATAATCAATAGAATGGTACCAACAGGCCTGTAAAAAGCAAAAAGAATTGTCATTGAGATGGTGACGTTCAAAGGTTCTTAAAATTGAATAACCTAAGCTGACGTTGCTGTGGACAAATTGTATAATTTCTTACTTGAGATTTGAAATGTGTATTACCTCAAATATTTATGGTTTATAATTAAGTAGCTGGGTAAATAGGTAGGTACTTACTTACAAAACTTATGATTTTAGAGAAAATATTGATCTATTGAATAAGAAAAAATTAGAAACAAACTTTATTGGACGCAGGGTGTAATGTTTAAAGAACAACTAGTTTTTTAATACGTTTTAAATGTATCCGTAAAGATAAGGGTCTCCGGTTGTTGTTGATTACGTACCGTTTCCGAGCCAGTGGGACAACAGGATTATGCTTTAAAATATTACATAACGCAATATGAATGTGAATAAATAGTTTTGTCCTTACAAAAACCCAATTCTTCCAAGAAAGGCAACGATTACAATATTCTATAAAATTAGGGTCTTAGATATTCGCCAGTTATTTACTAAGACAAGCTTGTGCTAGGCACATACTATAAAATAACCTGCTGGTGTCTCCACAACATCAAGCATACACCCGCTTTTCATCAAACCTGAGATGCGTCAACACTAGGCTCATATTAACAAGGTATTCTGTTTTAACTTTTGATGAATTTTTTCGATCAGTTATGAAGCATCTTGTTATGGTGATCAGCAGATCACATTTTGAACTTTGATCAATTTGATTACCAGCGGTCATGTGGTTACGCATATCAGCTGTTCACAATTTCATGAAACGCTGAAACAGACCATCATCATTATTTAACGGGGTCCATTATGAGGTCAACAATTAAAAATGGCGCTGATCAAAGATCGAAAAATTTCAAACAACCATCTCACCAAGCACAAGAGCCTGGCCTCTTTATAGCGAGGAAAAGCTGTAATTAAATTATTTTTTCTTCAACGCACTGTAATATGTATTTAATGAATTTAAAAAAAACACACGTAAGATTGGCAAGTATTTTAAATGTAATTTTCACTATATAATAGATTCATAAAGTGCCCTAAAATCATAATAAATACGTTTTAAAAGTTTGCAAGTATGTATGTATTATTAAGGATCACGGTAATGCGCTAAAAGATATAAAGACCTGCCCCGGATTTTCACAAACTTTATGAGACCCAGCTTTATGTATTAATTAACCACCCGTCGATAGTGAATCACTAAACAATATATTATTATTATTATTTTTTTTTTTTTTTAATACTTTATTTATTTTCATTTCTTTACACATATTATACATATTAATAGATAGTATATAATAACACAATATATAATACAAATAGTATACACAAGAAATGAAAACCCACTAAGGCACTGCCTGAGTGTGGGTAATATAAAACGATTACTATATTTCAAGTACCTAAAGTATAATATACATTAGTAGAAAAGTTTTTTTGTTTATAGTTATTATAAAAAGTAAAGAGAAAACATCATGTACAATAGTTTATAAAGTTTCAGCAAGTGAGTTGAAGAAAGGATCAATAAATTTATAGTAAAAGCGTTTCAATATCTGCCTCATTTAGCCATAATTTTACCTCTTTAATATATTCTATCTTTTTATTTATCATTTGAGTTTGTAGTGGTAGAAGGTTAAATGTACGAGGACCAATGAAACTGTTATGTGTCTGCATTAATTTAGTATTGGTTTGGGGGGTGTAAAATATATTATTTGTTCTTTTGCTCATTCTATTTTCATTTATTTTGAAATTATTTTTGTTTTTAAATAAATATTTCATAGTTTGTAATATAAATAATTTACGAATGTTAAATAATTTAGATTCCTTGTATAATAGGTCGGTCGAGAATGTTTTATTTTTGTTATATATGACTTTAATTATGTGTTTTTGAATTATTTGTAGAGGCTTAATGAACGTATCAGGTGCACCACCCCATCCTATTATGCCATAAGTGATTGCAGATTGCACCAGAGAGAAGTAGATCATTTTCAATTTTTCAGCGTTTAAAATTTCCTTGAGTCTATAAAATATGTAGGTAAGATATCTTAGTTTAGAAGTGGTTTGATTAATATGTGATTTCCAATTAAGATTAATATCTATTGATACTCCTAAATATTTTATATTTTTGACATTAGCGAGTTCGTTGCACAGGAAGCACAATTCTTGATTGCAAGTTGTATTATGGATTCTAATTTTAAGGTTGTCTTTTGGTTTGTTTTTCATGTTTTTATAAAAAGGTAAGTAAAATGTTTTGCTGTAGTTTAAGACAAGTTTGTTGTATTTTAACCATTTTGAAACGAGTGAAATACATACAGTTGCTTTCGAAAAAGTTTCTGTCCAATTATTACCATCCACTATTATTGCCGTGTCATCGGCGTAAGAAACAATTTTACCAGGGATTTCAAAATTACATAAATCATTAATATAAATTAAGAATAAAATCGGGCCAAGAACAGTTCCCTGCGGAACTCCGTTTTTTATCTGTGTCTCTGAACTATAATTATTCCCAATTTTTGTTTTTTGTGTTATGTCTTTAAGATAGTTTGATAGTAATTTTAGTGTGTCTTTTTTGAAGCCCAGTCGAGTTATTTTTTTAATGAGTAAATTATGATTAACGGTGTCGAAAGCTTTTCTTAAATCTAGGAATATGGCAAGACATTTCTTTTTTTTATCGATAGATGTATAAATATTTTTTGTCAATTCATATATGGCATCCTCAGTGCTTAGATCTTTACGAAAGCCGTATTGGTTTTTCGATAGAATTTTATATTTTTCTAAGTGTTCAATGACTCTAAATTTTATGCATTTTTCGAATATTTTTGATAGGTTTGAAACAAGGGATATTGGTCTGTAATTGTCTAATTTATGCGTATCCCCAGATTTATGAATAGGTATTATAGTGGAGATTTTAAATTGTTCTGGAAAATGACCATCTTTGAGGCATATATTAAAAATATGTTGTAATGGCGTTAATACATGTTGTTTTATTTTTTTTAATGTATCACATGATAGTCCATCATTTCCCTTAGAGTTGGATGGTTTTAGGTTATCAATATATTTTTCAATTTCTTTAAATGTAATAGGAGAAAAATATTCTATAGAGTTAATTGAATCGTTATTAGAATCTAATTGAGGAGATGTCTCCATATAATCATGATTAACATTAATGCCGGAGGATTCAAGTACCTCGTCTACTATATTTGTAAAAAAGTTATTAAAACATTCTGCAATGGTCGATTTGTTAGTTATTATTTCATTATTTATTTTAACCTCATTTACAATATTTGAAGAAATAATTTTTTTGTTGGCAATTTCATTTATAATATTCCAAGTTTTTTTAGTATTATTTTTAGCATTTTCAATTTGTTCACAATAGTATTTCTTTTTGCAGTTTCGTATCAGTCTATTTAGTAAGTTTCGGTACATTAGATATTTTGTTTTCAGATAAGGCATTGTTCTGAGATTATTATTTTGGCAATCCATTTGATATTTTATCATTTCTCTATATAATTTATCCCTTTGTTTAATTGATATAATTAATCCAACTGTAATCCAAGGTTTAATTTTTTTATATTTTCTGTTAGTGACAACTATTTTACTTTCACTTTTTAGAATATAATCTCTAAGAGTATTATAGAAATTCTCTAATGCTAAATGTGGATTTTCTATTGATATTACATTTTCCCAGTTTTCTGACTGAAGTAAAGAGTTTAAAGTTTTATAATCAATGTCTACTTTTTCTAGAGTTACAGAATTTTGGTTTAAAGGTGTATTTTTGAAATGGTGTCCATAAAAGGTCGGGTAATGATCTGTGATATTAGTTTCAAGAATTGAAGAGATAATATTGGTCGCCTTGTGCGACTTGACAAATATATGGTCTAAACATGCAGAGTTATTTAAGGTTACTCTAGTTGGTGAGCTAATATATGACATATATCCAGAGCTTGATAAACAATCTAGATACTCATTTTGACAATTTACATTTATATTGTTATCATTAATATTTATATTAATGTCACCTGTCAAAATGGAAAAAGTAAAATTGTTTCTGTCAAGATTTCTAACAAAAGATTTTAGTTCTTTTACAAATAAAAAATCATTTAATGACGGGGATCTGTATATGGCTAGTACGTGATATTTATAGTTGTTTTGAAAAAAGGTTAATTTTATTGCATTGGCTGACTTAAATTCAATAAATTCAGTGGCAACATTTTTCAGAGTATTATGATAGAAGACAGTGACTCCATCATGACCAGTATGTTTACAGGCAGAGGAAATTGTGGTATAATCTGATAAGTTATATGGAATAACATTTTTCATTTGAGTTTCAGTCAAAACAATTATGCTTGGAGAAAAATCTAGGTTATTAATAAGGATACAGAGCTCATCGAAGTGTTTCCGTAAACTTCTAATATTCATGTTTAAGATAGAGAAATTAACATTTTTTAAAAGTAGATTTAGTTCATATGGGTTGGTACATTTATAATTTTCATGTATGTGGTTTTCTTCAGCCATGTTAAATGTTGATTGGTGTTTGCTATGTGGTGTTATTATTATTTATTCGGAGGGGATGTCTTCTGAGCTTCTTATTTGTATGATTGGAGATTTTTCATTTTTTCTCATCCAAATTTTTCCGTTCTTTGCCCAAATAAATTTATACCCAAGCCTTGACGATTTAGCTAGGTAAAGTAGGTGTTTATTGTGTTGGGTCAGTTGTTCGTTAATATATATTGTGCTGTTTTCTTCAAAATTAATGTTTTTTGCATATAAAATACCATATATTTTTTTATGTGTTAAGATTACGTCTTTACCGTCTTTGTTTTGTAGAGAAACTACTATGGGAGGATTTTTGTTCGGGTTTTTATTTTTGATTCTGTAAATATTTGCCACTTTAATAGTTTCTATATCGCATTTGAGTGTTTCTAGTATCTTATTAAACACTTTTTTAATATTTTCATTTTCCTTAAAAGGAACACCCTGTATTTCGACGTTGTTTTTTATTTCATTTTGCTCCATTTTATTAATTTGTAGTTTAATTTCTTTATTTTCTACTTGGAGTTGTTTAATCAATATTTCTTTATTTTTGTTTTTTTCTTCATATTCGTCTAGTTTCTCGCAACAATTAAAACTGCCGGTTCATTAAGTGCATCGTAAAATGTAATCCGAGCTGAATATCAGATAATATAGTCTAAAAATGATCAGGTAATAGGCGCTGCCACACGAACACTTCGGAGCGGCGGTACCACGCGCCGCTCCAGGCCGCCAAGCAGACAATTCTTGCAATGGACTGCAATGTAAAGCATAACCTTACTTTCTGTACTTTTCTGCGCGGCGGCTTGGAGTGCCGCGTGGTACCGCCGCTCCGAAGTGTACGTGTGGCTGAGCCTAATGACTTATAACTCATAGCATGACAGTCATAACTCGTAAACATTGGACGCTTTCTTTTTTATGAAATATCAAAATATAGAGGAGAGACGCCACGGGAGAAGACACGCCACACTAGTAATAACTGGAGAACTGAATAATGTCATGGAGATGCGAATATTAAAAAAAAAAAAAACTTTCGATGGAGCTACCCGATTGGCGATTGTGACATTCTTGGAGTGTTGGTGAAAATTTAACTAGAAAAATTTAGCAAAAACTTTTAACTGCATTTTGATGCCTATTACAAAGCGTAGTGGACAATAAAGTAGGTGATCGTGATACTTATACGTATTCATACAATTTTATAAACTAACACGATTTATTTATTTACACGTGGGGAGAGATGCCACACTGAGCAAGATTTGCTTTATTGTATGTTTTAATTACTTTATGAAAAAGAGAGAGTACATCCAAAGAAAAAACCTTATCGAGGGAGAGTGTACCTACTGAGGAAAATCTGATGCTGAGTAAAAGATGACTTCAGTATGAAAATTTCAACAGATTTTCCTTCTGAAGTTTTTACTACCATCCGATCTAGATCTGCCCGCACTGGGCTTACAATTATTATTGTCACAGAGAAAGAATTTCTAATAAAAAAACTAGTGAACACGAATCCAATGATGAAACTGACAAAATCAAAGGTTAAACATAAGCAAATATTTTATCAAATTAGACAACATCCCCAGAAAATTTAAGGCAAAAAAAAAACTTTTCGGGTTCAGCTAAAATGTGGAAAATGGATACATCATCTTCTGACTAGGATTATTTGGGCCTAATTAGTTAGTAACAAATATAGAGCAAACTGAATCAGCTAAATCCCTTTGTATTTTTGGTTAAAATGGCTCATCGAGAACTCTATTTCCGGTACCTACTGCAGCAAATCAGGGATGAAAAAATTATCCGAATAAAATTATCAAAAAGAAAAATAAGGCCTCTAATAATCACCTCCAATGCCTGGAATCTCACCTACACATTGAAGAAAAGACGACATTTTTTTTCAGAATTTATGTATACACTTTTATTACCCTATCATGTTTTTAATATATTTTTTATTATTAAAACCCCACGGACGATTTTATTTTTATTTTTTCGATAGTGGATAAGTGTAGATTTATAACTGAAAATAATTCGTTGCATATGGCATAACTGATGTATTTATTGCCATTCTTCCAAAATGGGTTGCGTCTCTTCTGGTTTTAATTAATCACCGTACTTAATTTGTTAAAAAAATTTATATATATATCACTGGGGTTTTAGATTTTTAGATTCTGATTTCAGAGATTGTAGTGAGACTGGAAGAGGAAGATGATGATTCGGAAGTACTTGCCTTGATCTGGTTACCAAATATAGTTAGAGCCAATTCAAGCATCTCCAACATTTCGAAGATAAAAGTAAAATCTACTGAGAGGTCACTTTCACTAAGAATAAAACTCGTTGAAAAGGGAGTATGTAAATCCCACAACCCGTTGTGAGATTCGAGCTCGATACGTCCGACTGCTAGCTAAATAGTTACAAGCAACACAAGTATTACAAAAAACATCAGGTTCCTTATTCCTGCTCTTATCCTACATATTTCTATTGTATAGTGCTAAATGCGATTGCCAAAGGAAGGTACTCAACTAATAACCTCTATACCCATACATAACTAACTCACTAAATAACAATCGCAGAATTTCAATGAAGGGTAGGTACGTAGAAAGAATTTAATGCCATATTAATATGTCCTGCGCCTTGCCATAATTATTGCATCATTAATACATAGTTACTATTTAGATATTTTGAATCTCGTCATGACCCGACTCAACAATTTGAATGTGCCAGTTATTCTCGAAGTGTTCCGACTTCTTTCATTTCGCTCAAAGTTAAAGGGGTCTTAGATCCCGTTACATTAATATCAGATCGCCTTATTCATAATTTTATCGCTTATACACCACAAGGAATCTGAAATCTGATTTCAAATACATTCAGTCTTTTGTCCTCTTTACACCCAACAGTGGTTAAATTTTAAATTCGTATTTAAATTTAACGCATCTGACTTTTAAAATCTCAAATAAAACTCCGAAAAAGTCGTCAAATAAAACTTTAAAACAAAATTGCGAATTTCATTTCTTCTAAATTGTGCGAGTCTGAGTTTGTTCCGTATTCGATAAAATAAGATTCGTGCTTAAATAAGTTGGGCTTTCGTTCTCTTGTCACGTTTCAAACTTTATAAATACGACGGTGAATTCACAAGTAAAAATATACTTCTATACACGGTGACCGGAAACTCGCAGTACCTACATATTATAATTATTCCCAAAAATATCATTGTCTTTTCGAATATTTCTACATTTTTTATACTTTTTTTCATTTTTATCAGGTTAAAAAACTTTTAGAGCCAGGTCTTTGCTTCGGCACATTTTAAAAGACATTGACATTTTTTACAAATTTAACCTAAAAACTTCCAACTTTGGATTCGATTTACTCGACAACGAAAGCTTAAATCAAAAACACATTCACAAAATCGACTCCAAATGTGATGTAGATTCACCAGTATACTTTATATATATTTTTTTTATTTACTATATATTTCATAGAATCAGTAGCTTATTTTATGATCAAAGGTAGGCGGTATATGGTTTTATTCTATTTATCAAAATGAAAAAAGAGCATTGTAACGCGGGCAAAGCCGGGTTGTAACAAAAAGAAACATAATACGATATTTATTTTCATATAAATTAGTGTTTAATTAATAGATAATTTGAAGTATTGTTACAATACAGCATCAAATTTATGTGGGACAAAACTGCTGTCGGGCGAAATAAAAACTACCGAACAGCAGCAGTTAATCTTATGTTTAATTGGATATTTTATTTTATTGTATTTCTTATCTTTGTTATTCATATTTATACAAAATATGTAAGTAGGCTTAGGCACCAGTTAAAAGTACATATTATACCTATTATTTCATTATTATTTTAATACTATACTTATCAAACAACTTATCAAAATGTTAATACTCATCCTAATTTGACTGTCCTAAAACGGGAATCCTCCTAGATGGGCAGTCAAAACATTTCTTAAATAATGTATAATCTTTTACTAAATAAAAAAATAAAAATTACGATTTATTCTTAGTTTCGGCAAGCACGATGATTTTAAATAAGATGTTTCTACTCACAAAATAAATAATGTGAGACGATATTGCAGCTGAGAAATATTTCAACGAAAGGAAATCGTGCATCACCATAAATTATGTAGGTACCTAGTTGTTAGTCCGATGCAAAAATCAAGATCATATTACTCTTCAGTCCACGAGTCGTGCGAAGTGTATTATTTAATGGACTGCAATTTGACGCCCGAAATAACAAAGATAAGGTCCTGTCATGTTGTACGTTGTAACGCATCTTTCTGTTAAATCGTTTTTGAGAGCGTGGGATAGGTTACAACTCAAAATTCAGTCATCAGCGGAACGTCTTTATTATTCCCAGGAGTTGAAAACGTGCTAGGTTTCAAGTAGGTACAGCACATCAACTTCAAGGACATCTTTATAGCAGTCTTTACATGTAAAATAACCTGGGAACGGAAGCGTTCGATAAGTTTCTATGGTAACGTACTATTGATAGCTTCTTGTAAAATCATTTAATGTGGCATTAGAGTCCTACTTATTCTTATTTTTCTTTTTGCGTCCTTAGTTCGCACTCCCACGCCCACACCAATGTATTCAATGAGCCTTGTCCTGCCCTAAAGCAGGGGTCCTGAATCTGCGTGAGTCTCCCAAAATGGGATGAATATTAATCTTAACCAGTGGAACGTCGATGGGTCTCTGGAGAATATGCGAGCATCCTAATATGATTTTCGTTAGAATAATTTGCGACAAGATTTTGCGAAAAGTGTATGAAAAACCATCTGCATCGTTTGGACTAATAAAACGTTAGGTTCCATTGATTTTTTTTTCTGTTTTATGTTCCCGCCTTCAACAGGTGAAAGATATGGACTCAATAATAACAATTAATAATAAAATAAAATAGTTTGAGATAGTATTGTTAATTCTGATTTTGAAATATGAGATCGAAAAAAATGACGTAAAATAATTAGGACCCTATGGCCGAGTTGGTTGAGGCGTTGTCCCGGTAAGACAAAAATCTTGGGTTCGTTTCGAAACCGTTATTTTTTTCTGTGTCTTGTTCTGTTTCATGTTTCATTTAGGTTTATTAGTATTAACTAATTATTCAATGATACATAATAAGATATAATAGTAAATTAGGCTAATTAACGAAAATGATTTAGATATTAGGTATATATTGTGGATTTAATTAACATAGTATTCAGTTGTTATTCTTTCGTTCAAGTCTTAGGTTATATCGTCGTAGGTACATAAATATATTTAATGACTAGCTGTACCCCACCAAGCGTTGCTGTGGCTCAGTCTGTCTCTGCAGATAGATAAACAATAGCGCTTGTTGCTTTTAAGTCCAACATATGGCGCTGTTTTTATTATTATTTTAAAACATGGTCTTACCTGTCACAGGTGACATCTATATAATAAATGTATATAAAAACACAGGCGTAGTCGAATTCAATATTGTATCAAAATTTCAAAGCAGTTGGTGAAGAACTTTATATTTTTAGGATATTTAAATTTTGAACAAACGAACATTAACATTTTTACTTATGTAGATAGATTAAATAACAATGAAACACTTTCCCCTTCATTAATAAACGTGTTTTAACCATTTGCCCTGCATTAATGGTTGGTTATCAGTTGATAAAATTAAAAACACGTTTATTATTAAAGAGGTTTGGTTTTAACGTTTTAACCCCAGTGTTTAATGATTTTTTATCATCAGTGTTTGATTATATATTCATTACGTACATCTATTTAAGGAGGGTTTACACATATTTTTACTGTGCCTATCTCGTTAGGGACATTCTGTGTCGAAACAGGCTAGTTAAAAAATGTTTTATTATACCTAATCCATTAAATTTCATAATTTCAACTCCCTCCAAACACGACGTCTAATTTTTGATCAAATCTTATTATTTAAAATCCTAAATAATGGTCTGGACTCACCAGAACTTACCAATTTAATAAATTTTCATATTCCGTCTAGATCAACCCGACAATCTGATTTATTTTATCTAAACATTCGAAAAAATTCCCCAATTCCTCGTATATGTGCACAATATAATAAAAAATTTTACAGCATTGAGATTTTTGGTAATAACCTAAAGAAATATCGATATGAAGTAATGCGTACGATCGATTATTAATATGAGAGTATGGAATGTATCGGCAGCATCTCCTATCCTCTTCCTATTTTCCTCTTCCTCTCCCCTTCCTTTAACACCAAATTAATTTTAAGAAACTAAAACTTCATTTCTAATGCACTTTAACATAAGAAACTTCTGTGGCTTGACTTCAATTAACTTGTATATTTATATCTATCACTGCATATTATATAAAAGCTGTTTGTTTCTTACAAAATAAATAAATAAATAACTCTATACTTGAACAGGTATATTTCATTCAGAATCATTGGTTCCTTCATCAGAATACAAAGTACCAACCTAAACAAAAATTAAAATGAAATACAAAACTGTAAAAATAAATGGTGGGAGAGAATCAGAGAGTAACTAATTAGGTACCTATTAATGAGAAAACAAATTTAGGGAGTAATTTAAATGTAGAGGTTATTAGTAAAAAGGATTTGGTTATTATTAACTTTTTATTCCCTGTTAAGACTTTTTTATTTCTAAATTATCTGATTGTAATCCTTGGAGTTATCAAAATTAACCATTAACTATCAATTTAAATTGTATGGTACCCAAAAAAGTTTGCGATCCCTGTCTTAGGCGAAGGTTAATAGCTTTTGTAGTTTAGAATTAGCAGAAGGCGCCTAGGTTTTTATATCGCAGTGGCTGATAAGATGTGCCTATCGAAGAAAAACAAACCGTAAAAATAAATAAAAATATAAAGAAAGTAAAAAAAAATGCTTTTTATATTTAAAATTTCCATCTTATTACCATCTTCTCGGCAAACAGGTTAATGGGCCTACTAGTTCCTTGCCAAATTTATACTAGGAAAAAAATACATTTTGATCTGATTTTTTTATCTTAATTTATTCACAGCTCTCACTCGCCACTGTTTTGTAGGTTAATTTATGTTCCTACTGCAAAAAGTATAGTTGATGTGAATCCCATTTAGAAAATATTATTTAAAAATATGACATTAATACATATCATTGATGCATATCGATGCATTCAAATTAATAGTAGCTTAATTAAAACCCAAAGACCTGAAATATTATTACGGTCACAACTGATTTAATTTGCGCTTTAATTTAACTGCTAAAACAATTATGTGTTGGTTCGCGAATTGCTTCGAACGCTAGGAGCTCGGTGTGTGGCTAGTGTTCAAGCTGATTCGATTAACATCGTAACCTAAATTATCGATTATATCCTTGGAAAATGCTAAACTACAAACAGCTTTTCCGTATAAAATGTTTCGAATCTGAAAAACATATATAAATTTGGGGTATAAAAACAATATGTAAACTTTGTGTGAGAAAAAGGAACATGTCACTGATAAGATCTTAATTTTTTGTCTCAGGTCTTTGTATCGAATAACGTTTTTGGGTAGAGAATCGAGTTGTGTTTATTAATTATAGGTACTCTGTATGCTTTACTTTATGTATAGTGGTTCACAGATTGGAAAGATGCGCCGATTTCACATTAATTTACATTTAAAACATACATTTACAAGTTGTTCAATAATCGGGCTTTGTACGATTTGTATATTTATCCAAGTCAAAAAAATTTCTGAACCTGCTATGTTACTTTTAAGAAAGGCAAGGCGGGATTCCGGATTTTGAGAGACACGTGTTGAATGAGTCATAAAAACGACCAGATCATTTTTTTCTAACATTAATTCCACGCATGGGGACCCAAAAAAAAAAAATTTTCTCAGGGCCTTTGTCATCTTTGGGGTCGCTTTCAAGGAGAGGTTCATTTTATGGAAAAGAAGAGGAGTAAGTTCTGCGAAGGAAAAAGGTATGAGGGTAGGAATCTACTTCTATTTCAAATAGGCAAATCAAAAAACTGAGACGGTGTTGTTATTATTTTAGTCAAATTACATCCCAAAACCTAAATTTGTTTAGTGTTTCACCGACGATGCTTAAGATATTTTAATGTTTTGTCTATCTCAAAATGTAAATAAATACATAATGATATTATTATAGTAACTTATAAAACTTATTTTTCGATAAATCAATAAAATAACAGTCCTACCTCCAAAAACGTGAGAATTTATGAAAAAAAAATCATTTAACTTACGGCAAAAACATGTATATAGCCCAAATCTGTGTAGAATATTTTGTTACGAATTCATATCACGCGGAAATCATCAACCAATTTACAACACTAATGAATGTGAGTAAGCAAAGTTGTAAAAAAATATATCTAGATGTGTGGAAAAGATCATTTATCTTTCCAAAATGCAGTAAAAACCATGATCTAATAAATAAACTAAATACCTGCGATTATTTTAAAATTTGGATAGCGCAGTGAAGTAATAACATTTTCGGCCAATAAAACTTGATAAAACTGGTTGCACAGCAAAAAACGTCATAATAAAAAACTGTTTTCACAAAAACGTCATAATATACTTATTCAGAGTTAAATTGATTGATTGCCAGCAAGCGCCCACTGCAAGCACGGAACCAAAACGAGGATTTCCTTATGTATTCTCGTTATTAAGACGACACAATACCTTGAAATAAATTCGGAATCTTAACGACGTAAGTGAAGAAGACGTTTACAAAAATATTCTGCGCCCGGCTCGGTGTATTGGACGGACCTACTGTCGAATTTAGCAGGCCTAGAAAATTGATCTTTCCGCGGGGTTTATTTTATAAACGTAATACTAAAATCTCGGATGTTTCCAGAAATGATTTATTCATCGTCCAGAAAAATAAAATCTGGTGCTAACTACTAATTTTATAATTGAAAAACGTTTTATAAAATATTCAAACCGTTTTACATGAAATGTTTTATGTATTCATATACGCCCGTTCGGCTTTTACATTAATTAAACAATTTTAAATCAATTATATAACATGCATTCAAATAAACATAATAACCGGTCAGTAGCTGAGTTGGCATCGCGTTTGGGTCCCACACGTTATCGCACGTTCAATTCCTCGGATGTCCTAAGACAACACTAGCAATATTTTCGGCTTACTGTGGTGGTAGTAGATTTTTATATATTGTATCAGGTTATTCGTAACCCGGGAGTATTTGTCTTTCTTTTTAAAAATAATAATATTTTTATAGCATCATGTTGTATATATATATATATATATAAATCGGAAAAAAAAATCTTCTTTGAACAAATATTTTCTTTTTAGATCTCGACAACAGCGCCACCAGGGGTGACCGGGATCACCCAACAGCGCCAGCGGGTCCAAAACTTTCCCATGTTTCAAGCTGGAACCAACAATACACATTCACAAAATTTCATTGAAGTCGGTTGGACGGTTTCGGAGAATAGCGTGACCGAACACTGTGAAACGTGATTTTTATATATGAAGAAAATTAAGATAATATTAGAAAAACAACATGTTTCTGATTTAAATTTTAGTGTGGAATTAATAAAAATACTAACGAAACTGAATTTATTTCCAAGCCTGTATAGCCATTGGACTGGGGAATTAATAAAAATTGTTGGTTTTAGATGAATGAACAAAGAACAGCTAGTTATTATGTCAGGTGCATCCATTAAGCCATTAACTCATTTGAATAAAAGTACCGAATCGCTCATGGTTCTTCTGCAAGTCAGTTAAATTCAATAATTTCACGAAATTATCATAATTAATTTGGTAATAATGGTAAGATACTGTTGTAAGTAAGTTTAAAAACAAATAAATTACATCCATGGATATCGGTCTGAAGAGAAAGATATCATGGTATCTTTTTAAAATAAGAGTGTATTATGTTTTTTTTAGAATCAAATATCAATTATATCATGGTCACCCTAAATATTTACTACATGACACTGTAATGGATTGGCTGGTATTAACTTAATAGGTACCATGTAGGTATCCAATTTGTAGTAACATTGATGTTACAATATTGTCCTCTCAAAACGTAATCTTTGTGTTGTTTTTATTATTTTGTAAAATGATTAACCTCAACACAGAATTGTCCTAGTGAGGTTAAAAATTCTAACATAAAACAGATCAAATTTAATGAAACAATAGTTACTAATTCGTCGGAATTAATTAAAAGGTAAGCCTCTAGCAAAACCTCGTTGTTGAAGTCTTGTGTCGTCTTAATTTGATGTAGAATGGGAAGATTTTTATATAACTATGCACATAAACATATTATACGAGATGTCACTTGAAGACTTAGAGCGCCAACGAAGTGACAGTTTTCCCGAAATAAAATTAAAATTAATGATACAGGCACACCGATATTGTGGAGGTAGGTACCCAGTCGGTCAACAATGATAATACCGACCAAAATAACTCTGTTCGTCGTTGGTGTTGATTTTGTTCATTTTTTTCAATGCACAATAATATTAAATTTAAATTCAATGTTTGTCGACATCTTCGAATTCTAATGTAATCCCAGATTATCCAGATCACAAGTAGAGAAACAGAGAAAGAATACCTACATATGAACTAACCAGTGAGAAGCTTCTTACCTGTATGGAACTAACGCTAAATCCAACATCAAGAAATAAGCTGGTGCGTAATACAGGGTTTTCCAATAAGAGGTGTTATTTTGATATTCAATCGTAAAAGATCAATGATTTCGTTGCTTGTGTGGCACGTAGCACCGTCTTTTTGAAAGTAAACGTTGTCCAGATCAATACCATCCAATTCCGTTCTTAAAAAAATCATTAATCATCTCTCGATAGCGCAATCCATTCACCGTAACTGTTGCTCCAGCCTCATTTTTGAAAAAGTAAGGTCTAATGACTCCGCCGGACCATAAACCGCACCAAACAGTCACACGTTGAGGATAGAGAGGCTTTTCAACAATACCTCTTGAGTTTTCCGAGCCCCAGATGCGACAATTTTGCTTGTTGACGAAGCCACCGAGGTGGAAATGGGCCTCATCACTCAAGATGCTTTGCATTTGATTCACTCAAGTGAATTTTAATAATTTCAATGCGTTGTTGAAGCGTGTATCGTTCCATTTTTATTAATGGCGTAGTTTTTACTTGTCAAATGTCAAAAAATGACAGCTTCAAAAGTAACATCTACCGAAATAGCGGGCTATTCAAAATAACACCTCTTATTGGAAAACCCTGTATTATTGAATATATAAAATAAAAAATTTGAGAACCATAAATAAACACTTTTAAGCTTCGATGTAAGCAATATCCCCATGATGTAAGAGATATCATAAACTAAAAAATAAAGTTTTGAAAACAAACTCCATCCTGCTGAAAAATTTGACAAGACGCTACCATCTTTGTCTTTAATTATCCATAATTTTCTATATTATCATTTAAAGCCGCTGAACTTCTTTGTAGTTTGTCAGCAGGTACATATTGACAACATTTTATGTAATTACATGGTACATTTTCAAGCTGCTAAAAACCAAACTAACTAACCATCACGCCATTTCTCCGCAGGGGTAGGCAGAGAGGACGGACCGCCAAACAACTCGGTCTTGGCACACACTCCTTGCCTCATTCACATTTATACATCGTCCCATACATACTCTTCAAGCGGCACATATGTATAATAATGATAATGATAAAATAACGGTTAAATTAACAGAATAGTAAAAATATTAATTTTAAAAATAATTCACCAAAGTTTGGTAATTAAACATAACTTGATTGACTGCCGTAATATAGTACCATATTATGAATACGAACCAAATTCATCTTTAGAAAACGAATTTCATAAAATATATTATGATAAAACTATACTAACAGACCGAACGATTAGTCATAATAGACCCGATATAGTTTTACATGACAAAATTAAAAAAAATAACTTATATCATTGATGTCGCTATTCCAATTTCCTGTAATATTCAAAAATCTGCTAATGAAAAAATAAGAAAATACACAGATTTAGGAAATGAAATAAAAAGAATTTAGCATTCTCAGACTATAAAAATATTACCATTCGTTATTTCGGCTACTGGCATTACACCTAGCTCTCTCATTAAAAATTTAGACGTATTAGATCTATCAAAAAATTTATATATAAAGATGCAAAAGTCGGTCATTTTGAATACATGTAGGATAACGAAAGATTTTTTAAATATTTATGTTGAGGGATCAGTAGGATTTATAGGCCCTGTTAGAAGTTCTACCGAGCCGAACCCTCTGATATGAAAATATCTGGAGTCGGTAAATTATTTTCCCATTTGATCTCTGGTGAGTTGACGTGTTGTTCTTGTATTGTTTTGTATTTATTTTGCTTATATAATGCACTTGCATAGTGTTGATTGATGATCATTTGTGGAAAAGTGAGTGGAAGGGTTTAGTTTTTCCTATGGGGAAGATTTAAACCGGACAAAAAAATCGGAAGCATAAAAAAAAGAAAAAGTAATATAAGAATTCTATAACTTCTCGGTCGGTGGGCGAGTTGACATCGCGCTTGAGTCCCACTCAGGCGTAGTGTGTTCAATTCCTCGGCTGGCTAAGTCCTCCATCACAACACAAGAAACATTTTCAGCTTACTGTGGTGGTAGTATGGTGTGGTGGTAATATTGTCAGGTTATTCGTAACCCGGGAATATTTGTCTATCTTTAAAAAAAATATATATATATATATTGATAGTTTCACAGATACAAAATTAAGTCGTAATGTGATTATTCCAATCAGCAATACTTCGGTAGGGCATCAATATCAATCATCTGCATCTAGTTGCCATTTTCTAGGATTATATTTGACTATAGCAATATAAATGGTAATATTTTTAATTGTCATCAGTTTAATAAATATTTTGGTTACAATATAGTTTAGGGTTCTTTCACCGTATTTATTAGTACGTTTTGGAACCACCAATTAATCATTTTGAGTGAATCTTGTATGGTAATGGTAACTTTCCCTATACAAGGAATCAGACAATATAACATGTTGACTTACAATATTATACAATTATGACAGCTTCAAAAGTAACATCTACCGAAATAGCGCGCTATTCAAAATAACACCTCTTATTGGAAAACCCTGTATATTCCGATACACATATTTAACCGTTTCCTGTCGGAATAATTTGCCCTTTTCCGTGCAGTCCAATCTGAATTACAATATTGAATTTTAGGGAGGCGGGTATGAGTACCGCCGCCCCGGGAACCATTTATTGGATAACCAACACCCCTGCCATAGGCCAAGCCCAAGTGGTTCGCTAAGTTTGGTGATTTAGCAGGGGTGCCCGGGTTCATTGGGTGAACTTTGTCTAGGTCCTGGTGGTGGATGCTTTTACCCACCTACTTCGCGGCGGACCGAATTGGGGGAGACTGGTTGAGGGAGACCTTTTGACTTATCCAGCCGAACTCTTTCGACCCATCGCCTTGTACTGCAGTAGGAGGAATGGATTTTCATACGTCCGTCACTCCTGGGCACTTTGAACACCAGATTCCTTCCCAACCCCAAACCTTTTCCCTTCCCAGAACTTCCTCTCCTTCCTTTGCATTAAAAACCCTCAACACAGCATCCCCAAAGATTTCATACAACTGAGGCAATTTAGGTTTCGCAGGGCCTCCTGTGTGGAGCTAGTGTAAAAAAGCTTTCACTTGTATGGCTACCATAACACGGACATTAGCCTAGTATGGTAGTTCAAAATCTCAATGTTTTAAAATCTATAAAATAAAAGAAATAAGAGAATAAAAATTTAAAATTAAAAAAAAAACTCTGGGTTTTTTTCGGGACACGTAGATGCGTAAAATAAAATAATGAATCTAAAATTAAGCATTAAATATTTAAGTAAAGCGTCCCACGGTAATTATTTTAACACGGTATGACATATTTTTTATTGGATTTCGATTTATGTGCAATGGACACTTAATTAATATTTAAATGTTGAATCATTATTTAAAATCTACAATTAATTGGGGAAACTTTACTGGGGTAATAACCATTAATAATTTCTAACATTTTATTCAGAAATCAATTAAGAAATCAGTAATTGAAATTAAAATACCTATCTACAAATAATATAAATGTATCGTCTGTAAGTGGGCTACCCACAGTTTGATAATGCCTTCAGAGGGCGAAACAGCTGTCACGCGTAATAATAATTACACAGCAGAACTTGTTTAAAAATAAACTGTTTTTATAAACCCAATAACAATATTATTGAATATATTAAAAAATAAATAAAAAAACTATGTATGTTCTTGCGAGTTTTGGGTAGAGTTTGTAATGTGACTCGGGGTAGACTTAGGATGACACTACGGTATTATTTCGACTGTACGATAATAAAGATGTACATGTGTAAATAGAAAGGAAAAAAATATTCGCACAGTAAACCATATTAAGTGGAACAGCTGCGCGGCCCTTTTCATATAAAACTTCTATTTTTATTTGAGGACAAAATACTTGAATAAACTAAAAAAAATTATCAAAAGGTATAGCAAATATCTAGCACGGATATGTGCTATTTTATTTATAATTTCACGCCCGGCTGGGTCTTTACATATTATTGTTTTTATGTATTACAAAAATAATTTGAAGTAATTAAATTTTAGATAATTTAAAATTAATTATTTATTATAAAATAGAGGCCATTAAATAAAAAAAAAATTGGATAATCTTAGATGCAACTTTATGTGAGATAATAAATAATCTTTTATATTATTAAAAACTAAAATAAAACATCTCAAAAAAAACGTTTTTTGGGTAGATATTTCAGTTTATTAAAGACCATTTTTTTATTTCAAAGTACATAGGTCGTTATAATTTTGATTTACGCTTGTGAAAATACTTTTTTCATAATTTTTATTTATTTGTACATATTTCCACAGTATACAAAACAAAATTATGTATTTTTTGATTTACCATTAACTCACAAATAATTGCCAAAGTTATTTCTGAAATCATGAATAATTGAATTCTTTAATGATCCATATTTTATAATTTTAACATACCTATATAAATATAGTAACGAATGTACGTACTAGATATTTGCTATACGTTTTTATTTTTAAAAAAATATGTAGTTTGGTTAGGTATTTTGGCCTAAAATCCAAATTTTGTATGAAAAAGTCCGCGCAGCTGTTCCCCTTAAATTGATAATTATCTCACCCAATATCCATCATCACACATCACACATGATATAATAATAAAAAAATATATATATATTTTTTTTTTATTTTATTAAAAGTATACAATACAGAATATAGTATTTTATATAAAGCATTGTACTCCCAGGAGTTAATAAACTCATTGCGGGAATGATACGCATTACATGAAACATATAGCTGTATGTATTAAATGGACATATGATGGGACATACACAACATTATTATTTCAGATGGTCATTAATAAGATGAAGTTTGAGCATGTTAGTTTGGGTCTTTTTACATTGACTTGCACATTTGATCTCGTTGGGTAGTTGATTATATTTTGTGTGAGCTATGTATTCTAGGGATCTTAGTCCATATTTTGTTGATTTGATTTTTGATATATGTAGTTTGTTGTGATTTCTTGTGTTGTGTTGGTGTACATTGTAATTGTAATAGAGTGTGGTGTTGGAATGTGCCGAGTGTTGAATTACTTGAATTATAGTTTTCGTTATTTCAAAAGTGGGAATGGTATTAAAAGGAAGTATTTGGGTGTTTCTGTAGATGTCTTTGACATGTGTGTCCCAAGGTAAACTGAAAATATTTCGCAGGGCTCTATTTTGGACGACTTGGACTTCTGAAATCATTTTTTTTGTAGCAAATCCCCAGATTCCGGCGAGATATATTAGATGTGAGTGAATCATAGCATGGTAAATCGATTTTAATAGAGAGGGAGGAAGTAACCCGCGAAGTCTATATAAAACACCAGTTATAGGAGTAATTTTGGATAGAACATGTTTAAATTGGTGATTCCATGTGAGTTGTGAATCAATGAAAAGGCCAAGATATTTTGTAACATCAGCCCTTTTAAGGCGGTTATTATCAAGACTTATATTAAGACTTACATTTTTTTTATTTGCAAACAGTATGTAATGTGTTTTTTTTATATTTAGGCTAAGTTTGTTTAATCGCAGCCAGTTTGCCAGGCAAGCTACATCCCTTTCCATTTCCTTTTCAAGTTCGTTTAAATCATTATTGTGATAAAGAATCACTGTGTCATCTGCATAGAGTTGTATTGTACCCTTAAGTCCCCATTTAGCTATTTTATTTTTAAATTGACAACACATACAACTGATGGTAACAAAATGAGAAGACAAAAATATACCGAAAAAAATCATGCATTTGTGAAGAAAAAACCAAACTTTCCTACGAGGTTAAAGTTTCAACGTTTTTTGTTCAACAACATAGCCGTGTTTTTTTGTCAGAGGTCCGGAACGATAAATAAAAACGCATATTATTTCTGGCAAAATTTGTAAAATATACGTCGTTGGTTAACTAAGGAATGAAAAGTTTAACGGTAGAGGTGTTCGATCAAACCTACTCACAAAATCCAGATGTAAACCTTCCGTCCTCGTGTCATCCCTTCTTTTTTCAAATATATCAATATTCTTTTCAATGGTAAGCATTCGTGGCACGGTTACACATTTATATTGTCTCGATATGAAAACACTTTTCGGTATGGCAAAATGACATGAGTGACTACAACTGACAAAACTAATTATAAAACCGATGTGTAGGAATTCGCAAAGAAGGTGGTTAATATAGGACCGGTTTTCAGTGTACTCGATATACTACATGTTAGTATTGTACAAACGACAACAACTTCATAATTTTGACGGCAAATATCAACAGCAAATAATTAGGTGTCAGAATGTCAAAACCACGAAAAACTATTTTTTTTTTTGAAAACTTTTGGCTTGACTTGCCGGTCTTGGTCTCGTCGAGAAAATTTGTGTAAAATATTTGATAAACAAGTCCGGACGCTGAGAAATCTTGTATTAAACGTGTTTCTGTAATTTGCGTCGTTTATGAAAAAGAGGGAGAGATTACAACAGAGCTATCAGTGACACGTGTATAAGAGTATAAACACTTTTCTTTGCCTTAAGAGGATCGGGCTCAATTCCCGCAGCAGTGTACCAACACGTAGTGTCGCTATGAACAATGAACATCCTACTTTGAATTATATACGCTCTTCAGATACGAGCATAGTGCTCGGTTGATGTCCGATCTATTGGATTATGCATGGTGGATTTGATTGTCCAAATTGTTTAATGATTCCCATACACAAAGTCGTCGTGCTCGGTTCATTCTTCACCTCGATTTATAACTTACGAAATATACTTGGTAATCACAGCGTTGTCAACTACCTCTTTTGGGCTTCTGAACTAATGTAGGTCATACTTTGATAACATAATTCAGATATAGAACAACATACCGTATGTAGAAAAACAAGACCAATTATTGATGGTGTCTTTTAGCTGTCGAAGCAAAGTGCCCTTGAGTATCCTGGACGGCTTGTTTACAAATAAGGAAAGGAAAGCGTCTTAGATATAAGTGAGGGAACTCCGTGATCGCATCTTGAATCATTGCAATTATGAGAAAAAAAACTGTTCTTCGTTGTTTGATATGCCTCATCGGACATACATTTGGATGTGAGGTCTTTCAGAACGTGTCAAACCCACGGCCTAATAATTGTGGTAATTAATAATAATCCCTAATCGACCGCATGCGAAAACAAATATTTGAAATGCTTTATTTTATGAATAAAATGTACGCTAGAAAATTAGTATTCTATTCAAATTATTAAAACTAAATAATAACTAAATCCTATCTAGCAAATAAACATCTTTCAGCTTTAAAACTTGTGAGAGTAAAATTGCTGGAACTGCTCTATTTGAGGATATCTACTGTAGCCAGTCCCACCGACTATGGTATTCACATAAAAAAAGCATCATGACATGCCGATTCAGGGGTTGACCGTCTACGGTTAGAAATCCCGCGAGTTTCGTGGGCGGATTTACATACAGAAACCGGTATCTTTGGTTCCAGTGCTGAAATTGTTCAACAAAGGAACCATCGGCTGGCCTTGAACCGCTAAAAACAGCGACAGCGCAGGTATAATTCGTTCGACACCGCGCTCTATATTGCCCCGAGTTAACTTAAGATACTGGCACCGCGGGCAATAACTAATTATAATTATCTACACCGAGCAATAGACCGCCGACAGCGCATCTCGTATGTAAAACTTATATAATATATTATGTATTACGTAAGTTCACATAATCGACAGTGTAATATTTGCGAAAGTCAACGAACTCAAAAATACAGATGCTGTATTTAATATTTTCCTTTAAAAACTAACAATATAAACATGTCACCGTTTGTAATGTTTACTTTTTGATAAGGTTCACGGTGACCGCATTTCTATCCAATAAACCAGATATTCCACGCTTTGCGATATTTCACACAGATAGAACATCGCGAGTACTATCGCGGTTACTTTATCCGTAAGCTGAATTTTAAATGAACGTTTGGATATCAAGAGTGAACGCATCACTTTAATGGTTTGGCGTCGGTCCGGCGTCCACTTCACGGTAAGACTTTCTTTTCAGAGAATCTATTCTCATTGTTAGTATGTACTTAAATATGTAGTTGCTACAGCTTAGTATCTACTTAGTTGCTAAGAGGATCCTTCTTAATGATTTGTCTAATTATTTGAACAGTAACGCACATTTATTATATATATTTCGTTTATTTAGCTTTACATAAGAGGCATTGGTGTCTCTCAGAGCCTATATTATAAAACATATACTTATGAGGTGGTTGTTTTAAAAGACAGGAACAAGTGAACCTGCTTTTTGAAGAGACCGTGTGGAAAAGAAAGCAGCCACATCATTCCAAAGTCGAGCAAAGTCTCTAGGCTGTTCACCAATTATAGGAATAATGATTTTTTTTTTAATTCTTCGGAATAGGTTCATACCGTTCAAATACCGGTAGAACGAACACACCTAATTATAAAAAATATATATAAAAACACTGCATAAAACCTAAGGCCCAACAGATGTGCACAACTTGTTAAAAAATGTACGTACAATATTTCAAAGCGATTTAATTTTTAAACAAATAACATGATTTTTTTAGATTTTGAAGATCGTCATCGCTCGCAGTTAATGTTTACTTAATGTTAGGTATGAATGTAGTAGTATTGCGGCGGGGAAAGAGCAGTTAATGTTTGCGGTTAGCGATGGCGTGTGGGTCCTGGTAGGTAGATACCTCATACCTCAACTATAAATACCTCTGTAAGGAAGTATGATAAATGGGCCAATGTTGAGTTATGACTTTTTGACATTTTGATACTTTGATATTAGAAAACATGATTCAAACACATTGTTTATTTTGTAAGTGCTTGCATAGCAGGTACGTAAATAAACTGCACTTAAATATATTGATAATTAGGATTCTAATTATCAAACAAACGAACAGCTAGATAAACAAGCACACATCAAATATTAACCAGAAAAAAGGCATTCAAGCTGTTATCACCAAAATAACGAATTACAAATGACATTTATTTATTCGTCCTTCGTTATGAGACGTTTGACTTTCAAAAAGGTGACAATGTTTTCGAGTGAAATGACAAAAAAGGACAGGAAACAAAAAAATAGCTCTAGCGAAATAAGTAAGTACCTACAGTGATACCTCGAAATTCAGATTAAACTGACAAAGCACTCAGTTGTTGAATCTACATGTTTTAATGCAAGTTTTACCGTCACTGCTTGTAAACAATGTTCTGCGCGCGATACTCACGTCATACCGAACTCAAAGTTGAACTTCTCAAATAATGCAGAGTATACAATTTTAAAAAATGCTAAAATTTTATCAGAATCAGAAACAAATTAAATAAAAATTCAAAATGGCAGATAATAAATAATACAATAATTATATCTCCACACTTTAATTATTGTTCAAGTAGGTATTCTTTTTACCCGCAGTGAAGAAAAAATTTAAATATCGCGAAATAAAACTACATAATGATTCACACAAGGATTCACATTCAATGGCGTATAATCCGACAAAAATTCAAACGTTCATTAATTTGACGAGGCTTAAGGCGATCTCATAGTCCAGGTGACCTTTGAATTCGGAAGGGGGGCAGCCTATTGGGATGGGTTGTAGAATACTTGGCAAGACTTGAAAACCAATCAGAGAAAGCCGAACGCCAGATGTATATCTCCCCAATTACGCCCATAAACCATATATATATATATATATATATATATATATATATATATCGCCACCGGTTGGGCAGGGTTGCGGGGCCGATTAAGGAAGAGGATGAAGGAGGGTTTTTTAATGCGGGTCTTGAAGAGGTCCGGAATATATGAAGGAGAAATGTACTTAAAATATGTACAGTTTGTGTAATAAAATTAGGCAATAATTTTGAATTTTGAAATAATTTTTTATTAAGTAAATTTTTAGGTGGGTCCAAATATATAAGGTAGGTTATCTATACCAACATAATAGGAATAACATTCCAATAACATCACAGTAATGTTTTACAATACAGAATTAGAATCATTCGCTTTGGGAGGAGGAGAAGTGTTCATTAATGCAAACATTTTGTTAACAGTTAAATAATGGACGGAATGTAGCGAAGCCGTGTTTTAACTTAATAAACAAACTAAAAATCTCCACGCCTGGAAATTTGTTGGATGAAATACTTACTCAAATTTAACTTAAAATAAACCAAATGCTACGCAAAGACAAATTATAATCATAAAAATGAAATAAAAGCCGAGGTGAAATAAATCGCAAAAATAAATGCCAATTGTCTCAAAATTTTATTTGGAAAGGAATCAACTATGGTATCAATCTATCGATCAAAAGTTTGTCTTATTGGAGATTTACATCATTATTCTGGATAATAGTCATCCCTAAAAAAATATCTAAGGACTCTCATGGTCTTTTTTTAAGCCTTATTAATGAACTCACTCGAAAAATGAACAATTCCAAAACCTGCATTGACCATTTAGAATAAAACACAAGCAATCTGTTATGCGTGAACTGACAATAACTGACAATCCTAGTAATAAACATATAAATCAATTGAAAACTTAACCCTTGGAACCTTTTAAGACCAAATACGTCCCAAATTTCGTTAAATTTTACCACTGTGCGTCGCTTCGGTACACAAAAGCAAGCGATATTTGAAATTGGTTTTACACTCGTTTTTTTGTTCAGCTGCGTTATTGAAAAATTTTTGGCAAATAAATTATTGCATGGTTGTTTTTCAAATAGTATTATTATATAAATCGACTAAATTAAATAAATTATAATTAGGAATTAAAACGATTACACGTAAACTGATTTTAGTTGAAAAAATTTCACAGAACAGAGCGGCACTAAATGCGAAAATGCATATTTTGTTTTATTTTATGAAGTTCTGGTACATACATGAATATTTCCACCGATAATCGAACAAAAAATTGAATTTGCCACATTATACAATAAAAACATATCCGAAAATGGGTTTGTAAATATGATATTTTCACTAGACAGTTTTTTTTTAGGCTGATACATTATTTTTTTCTAGGCTTATAAAAAGTCTTATCAAAAAAATGAGCGTCTGCTGACAAGGCCAAGATATGATCTACTTGCAGTATTTAATTAAAGCATCTGTAGTATTTCTAAGCAATCAAATGTTCAAACCAATAACACCTGATTTTGCATTTCTTGGTATTGGATCACCTTAAAAGGATAAATTAAAGGAATAAGTAGGTACTGGGGTTGAGATCCGTCCCGATACTTCGGGACTGTCACCGTTATGGAGCCCTCTGTCCTGACTAAACCCATAATGTCCCAATTTAAAAAAAGTGATTTGAAATTTTAACGCCCAAAATTATTATCTGGATTAACTATTGGGTTTTTGTTTTTTTTGTTGTTAATATGTACACCGCGCAAGAGACCCAACTGTTCCCAACCGTCTAAAGTCAGTGAGACTATAACCAATTGGGGTATTTGTGAGGCTGGAGGTTGTGGGGAGGGGAGAAGAAGAGGAAGGAGTACCTGGCTTTTCAGATCTCGTGACCAAACACGGCTAAAGCCTTTACAATCAACGTTACAATTGTAAATGGTGGTTTTACACTAGGGCGATACTTAGGAAGGGTTTTTTCACAATTAATTTCAAAGTTGATTTTCAAGTTCTGTGAAGGTTCAATTCAGTTTCTGTTATAATAAAATGAGTTACAATAAGTTTTTTAACTCATCGGGATTGTTCTAGCAAGAAATAAAAATAAAATATCATTATTGGCCAGTTGTTTTACAAAACTAAAATAATGACAGAATTTGAATAGAACCTTCACAGAACTTGAAAATAAACTTTGAAATTTTATGAATTGTTCAAATTCTGTGAAACAACCGGTCCTAAGAGTATCTTTCACCCTGGAACGTGCGGCAAGTATACTGTATATTATTTTTAATTAATAAATTGTGAAGTAACACAAATTAAGCAAATAAAATTTACTTGCGCACGCCGGGACTTGAACCCGCGACCTTCGGCTTTCTACCCCTCAACCACGGAGGCCGTCGAAGGCTGTTTGTGTTCAAAAGGTTTGCTCTATTTTTTTTCCAGCAAGGAAATTCACTAGAAATGTCGAATTGTTTTACATAGATTTCAATGGTATCTAATAAAATGGTTGAAAATAAGAGATAACTTTAAGTATTTGGATCAATAAATTAACGTAGATACTAAAACACCGATGAGTGGTAATACAAAAACTCATTAGCCTTTTGACGAGATAACAAAACAAATAAATTATACTTATTCGTAAAAAGCATTTACTTTGTGGCTTGCCAAAATTACAATATAAACACGTACTTGTTTTAAACCATTTTATTTTAACAAATCTCCATAGGTTACAGAAATGCCCTTAATCAGGAAATTTTTTATCATCAGGTGTAGTAAATGTCTTGTACAGGTATGTGCTACTTTATTAATCCGTGTTTCAAATTATAAAATATAGGTCATTAGAGATTTATAAGAAGTAGAAGTAGAATTTAGTAGAAGTTGTTCGGGTTTAGACCATGTTAACCGACATTTTTGCAAAAATCGTTTTTTTTTTGTAAACGGTGTTTTCTTTCGGTGGAGATCTGTTTTAACGGGCGATTTGAGATATATAATCTAGTATCCGACATACTGTTTCAAGTAAAGAATTGTAAGTGATGCAAGATGGCGGATGGCCGACACATACTACGTTCTGTGTCGTCACAATTAATGGATGAAGTGATTGCAAACATTGTAAATTCTGTTGATTCTTTTGACATTGATGACAGTGTAGCAGATCCAACGTTTTCTGCCTAAAACAATATCCCAAACTTTTCAAGTAGTAAAGATATGACCACAATAAGATTTCGATGCATTTTTAACCTGTTTCTGGTAAGGCATTTTAAATTAACACGCATAGGCTACAACTTTGATTGATTTAAAATACTTCTAATGGTATCTGCATGAACATGCCATTGTTTACCTGAAAATGATGTTATTTCATGGCACGTCATCTAATCAACCGATTACATTTTCTGAGATTCACTAGGATCCAGATAATTAATCGTGGATGAAAAATTATAACTTTGTATTGTTATATAAAATAAAAACAACTCTTCATTTTTTACGAATTATGTTATTTTTATGCATCCTAACCATAGACATATGAATATTAGTAGACCTGCCCTAAGTGATTAAAAGCGTATTATCCCCACTCCCCATACCGGTTCAATTGAGCCGGCTGGGCTCGCATATGGCCTCAAGTGAAATTTGAAAACGTGACGTCATCATTCTTGTGCGAACTATGGTCGAGGCATCATCGGTTCATTTTACGAAATAACACGGCAAAATGTTGACTTGTACTATGAAAACTTGTAAAAATAGATATGAAAAAGAGAATAAACCCAATTGTCGTATTACATTCCATAAGTAAGCATTATTTTTACTTTATTTTAAGCTTATTCACACCGTATTATATGGATCAGTTTTAGAAACATATACTATCACATCACAATGTAGCGATTCTCAAGTGTGCTCATCGTTGTTTACTGGGGTAAGTAAATTATGAGACATTTGTAAAAGTGTCTTAACTAAATACTCTGAAACTAACTACGACTCTGAAAATGAAGCTGCCTTACTTTGCCGAATTTGGACTTCGCAAATTAGTTCATAACGTGGCGAGTAATTTGCGCTCCCATGTAGAAATGTCTATTCATTCAAAAGCAGATTTTACTTTTAAGAACTAAATGGTGATATTATAATGATGCCTATTTACTGTCAGATTGATTTATTGACGAATCACAGTCATCCTTACTACCTTCGTTCTTCAACAGTTGATTTTACCCCTCGCCATAATCTTCTCGTCTATTAATTCCTATGTCTGTGATCCTAACATTCAAAATGCTACATCTCAAAACTTGTTTTTGTTAGTTAACATGGTCAGCTTGAGTAGTAATTCGAGTAAATTTACCTTGTTGCTCTCTTCTAAACATATTATTACACTTCCTTCCGTTAACCTCTTAATTTCCCCTTCCCTTTTTTTGAACCCCCACTCCAACACCTAAATATGTACGTAAGTATTTATATCTGTAAGTATTTTGTAGCTTATGTTAGTTTTAAATTATCCTGAGACAGGGTATCAGGAGATTTATTAGAATAAGGATTAATTAATTAGGATTGCAGGGTACTTTTGAAACCGGTAGAATTGTTTAAAATAAAATGGCTTAAAACAAATGTATGTGTTTATACTGTAAATAAATAGTAGTCCATGATGTTAAGTGTGGCATTGTTATTATTATTACATCACATTGAGTTAAATTACTAAAACTAGCTTGGTATACAGACAGGAATTAGTTAAGCAAATAATTTGTCTTTCTGAATTGAGATTGTATAAAAAGGGGCGGACAAGTGGAGAAGGCAATATAGATAATGACATTGAGACTAAATTTATTCTAACGAATTCCACACAAAACATCGGTATTTAATAATAATGATTACAAAGGTTAAATATTAATGTTTATCTTCATTCGTGTATTAATAATGAGTGTAATTAAACGGGAAATTGATCAAACATTAAATAACATTGATTTAGTCTATTTAAATTCGAAATTCAAGCACATATATTAAAGTGATGAAGCAGGAAGTTCCTACTTATTTCGATGTAGGTATTGCGATGCTCATTTTTTTTATTTGAGTATCGTATAAGTGTTTCGAATTCTCCCAACCTGCGGCATCCCCAGTTGGGGTATGTTGTGAGGATGAAGATAGTGGGGAGGGGAAGAAGATAAGGAAGAGGAAGATGGGGAAATAAATTAATCATATCAAATTTTGTGGATTCGAAGCTAAATGTCGTAATCTATTAACGACGGAGGCCGTCATGCAAATATTGAATACATTATGAACATAACCTAGAATAATTTATGATCTCGTGCACAAAAGACTTGAAAAAACAATGCACTATTAAAAAGGTGTCTCATCACAATGATGGAACCTAAGATCATTTTGAGAATATGATATTAATTCGTAAATACAATCCGTATGCGGAACATCACTCCAAAATTCAAAATATGATAAAATAAGTTTTTCCCGTTAAACTTCAATTAAGCAGTTTGTCAACAGGATGTACATATTCAATGGCAATGTAAATATGTATACATAATATTATTACTAATTATAAATATGCATAATATTATTGCTACTTATAAGATATTCAGATTATTATTATTAGCACAAACAGTCTAAGATAACACTAAATCTCTTTGTGTCAGTCTAAGATAACACTAAATTTCTAATTAATGATTAGTATAAAGTATTTCTACTTATGAGCTATGTTTTCAGCGTATATTTGAATCTATTTGGGTGTTTTGAATTGTTTATATTACTTGGCAACATGCTGAACATTTTGGGAACGTTATATTCTAGGGTTCACTGTCCAAATTTATTGTTATATTTTGAAACAAGTATGCCTTCATTCTTCGTGGGCCTAATGTTGTGTTCATGTTCCAATTTATTTTAAGTCAATATTTTTTCCCATAATAAGGCCTGCACAGGCAAAATATTTAAGTTTCGATATAACAATGATATGTTGCTACTCTATGATTTTTTTTTAACTAGTAATAAGCATAAACTTTTGTTCTCATTGTAGGTAATTTAACTAGTTTTACAAGAATGTCACCAAGCAGTTATTACATATCGTAGAGTTTATTCTGCAAGTTCTGAAGGTGACAGAAACACTTACAGGTTTATATAATCTACCCACAATAGCTCTAAGTTTTTTTGCAAATACGCATTTAATACGATACTAAAAATAATAATCTAACTTTACAATATACAACAGGAAACAGATTACAAAGTGTTGTGTCCTGGGGGGGTAGCTAATTCAATGAAAAAAATTAAATAGACATTCCGCAAACAAATATCAACACCATTTTACGCGAAATTTATTATCAAACTGAAATATACCTACTCAGTTTTGTAAAATTTTAAAATACAATTGTAAAAAAAAACATCATAATGAAAATATATATATATTTTAAGTTCTGTACAAAATAAAGAACTAGGTTCTATAAAATATCTAGGTGATGCTATTGGAGCCAACTTTCTTTCGGCGGCTCCTGTTATCTGAAGAGCCCGCAAACGCCTATTCAAAGAGCCGAGGTTTGCCTGCCCCTGCATTAAGACTAAAGTGAATGTGCATCTTCTCTGAGCTTTTCGCTGACTATGAACACGAGGATAAGTAGAATAAGTGCGAATTACCTTCTCTGAGAATGGTATCGTAGATGCGGTAAGTGGTACCGCAGTCATCGATGGGCAGCAACTGCGAGGGAGGCGCAGCGCCCAGTGAGCGCGAGCGCGTCCGGAAGTCTTCCAAGAGGTTGGAGTCCTTGTCACCGCAGCTGTTGCGCCGCCAGCTGCCAAGCTTCTGCCCAAAGTGGTGGATCAACTCCTGGATGGAGTGGTGGTGGTGCGAGTGCTGGTGCCGCGCACGCCTCGTCTCCGTGTCCGTCTCATCGATGCTCTTCTGCTTTAGAAGTCGCTTGGCAAATGACTCCCGGTCGAAGCGGTCGTGGAGGAAGGATCCGCCGCTCAAGCGCGGGTTGCTGATTTCTCCGTAGCGGTCGCACTTGGAGTAGTTGTGCTCTTGTATGTCCTCCATGGGGCCAGACTCAGCGGAGTGCCAGGAGTCTCCTGACTCGGCGCGGGGCAGTGACTGTCTGCGCCCCCTACGCCCCCCAGTCAGGTGGTTCAGCAGACCCTCCTTACCCCCAGTAGTGCGTCGATTACACATTTTTACCCCTCAAAAGTCCAACACTTATAAAATCAGCCTGTTTCAACAGGCCTACCACTTGGGTTGACTTTTTCAACACATTTTACCAAAAATTATTGTCATATATTTTTATAAGCTCATGAATACGCCTTTTTCATAACACAATAGCGTTAATCATTTTGCACTATCGACAAAATAAGATAATAAATAATCGTTTCGTAAGAATTTGGTGGTGTAAAATTTAGAAGAATTTAAACGAGTTTGTTAGATTTAATCAAAATATTTAACTTAACGTACTGATACGAATAGGTAAATAGTAATATTATTTTTCTTGTACAATGCAAATAAGGTGACCCACATCTTTTGTTGTGAATTAAAGTTTATAGGTAATGTATAATATTAGATAATGCTCCATTTGGCTGGTGCAAATTGTACTTGATGGAAGAGTCAACTAGAAGATTACGCGTGTCGTGCTGTTATCAGTACATAATGTTTACCGGAGGTAAATACAATCCCAATCGGCGTGTCTGCGCGGAGTGCGAGTACGTGCCGTGTTTGCTCCTAATTAGGTCTACGTCCATTTTAGGAACGTTGACTGGATGAGAAACTATTCTAACGATAGTTCACAATAAAGAATACAGACATTGCTTATTAAATCACTGAAGATAACTTAATTAATTCGATTAACTTACTATTACAGATTGACTCGCGTCATTGCAAAATCCCTGAAATGAAAGAGGGGTAGGTGCCAGCTACGTGCCGTGACTTTCAATTATGTGATTTTCCAAAACTAACAGTATTCAGTTGGTATTTTTATAACTTTGGTAATCCCCTTCCTGAAAGTAATATCCAGACAACTTTCTGGAGCGAAATTCGAAAATGATTTCCTTTCAATATTTCGGCAAATCGTTTATCATTTGAAAATCGTTTTTGAAAAGCAAAAAGAAGAAGAAAGTCTCGCGACACCGCTGGTAGGCACCTACCTACCTATCAAACATTTAATTTCATTCAAAATCTACATAGGTAACACGTTAGTATTTGGTATTGTATTTGTGTTTGTCACTTTCAAAAAGATAAGTTAAACTAATATGGAATATATCTTTGTTGGTGGATAATCGCCCAGCGTAGCTATGAGTTTAAAATACAAAGGTTAATTTTATACAGTATCCTAGCAGCGTAAACCTGATCTGTAACCGGCTCTAAAATAGTTCCGTTAATATGAAATATAATGGTAATTAGTAACTATTATTATCGGAGCATTTGTGTCACGGGCGACAAGTTAGTAAACAAATTCATAGAACGGTCAAATAAAAAAATCAATTATTAGCATAGGTCCGGCCATTAGGTACTTACCCGACCGATGGTGTTGTAGTTATAAAGTTGTAAAGTACCTGACAATTAATTTATTTATGAAGGCTTTATTGAATGCATAAAAGTCTCCACGCAAATGAAAATTGATCACCACAAGTTAGATATAACATAAAATCGAGGGGTTATTGGCGTTTTCGCATAAAACAAATTATTTATACTTAGTATAATATCAAAACAAAATATGCCGAGCTACGACCAAACTGCACGGACTATACGGAGGGTGCTTACCAAAGAAAATGCTGTGTGGAGGTCATTTTTAAGCATAAGAAGGCGTGAACCTATCGTGAGAGAAATCAAAAACTAAAGCCAGCACATCAGCTCACAGTCGAAAGGCGCCTGTTTGGTGTGTTTCTCGATCGTTTGACTGTGCAAAAGTGTCTAGAAACTCAGTGATATTTGTTTATTGGAGCACCGTCCATTAAAATACCAGTAGAAAATACAAAGTGTACACATTTTACGCCTGAGTTTAAAAGATTTCATTCAATGCGGTAAGGGCATTTATATGGAGAATCATTAAAATTCTCAATTCAATTTAATATGTGAAAATTAAGGAAATAATTCCATTAATCAGAATCATTTCGCACTTGAACTATACCCAATTAAAAGAAAATTGAACCGCGGTACGTGTATAAAGCTAGTCAAGACGATTTGCAACATTTGGTTCAATGTTTGTGCAAGCAATGTCGTAGGAGACAAACATTCTCCAAACACATCGGTATATTTTGCAAGTGCAAGTTGATAAGTATAACTGTAGTAGTATTAGTTTATTTGTGCTGCAATTGGTTTATCTGATTATAAATTGAAGTGGAATTTATTTGTCAAAATTTAGATCGGAGATATTGTTAAAACCTTTTGTTTTTAAATTCATGACGTTTTGTATGAAAAATCTGTTTGAAGATAACAGAAAAAAAACAAAAATATAGAATGTTTGTTTGTCCCTGAAAAACGGAATAATAGTTACTACAAGTTGCATGTGTTTAGCACTTAGTATTCTAGTACCTTCCATCCCTTTGGTGATTTATTTAAATCTTGATGAACAAACAAAATGCATACTTGCCGAATATAACAGCGGTTCGACGGTTGTGAATGTTTGAGGTAGTAGAGGGTATGTTCAGGGTGACCAAAAATTATGCAGAATTATCAGGAGAACAACATAATGCAAACCGCTAACTGCAAACTGGAATGCAAACGATAGTATTGGATATTTAAACATTCAATGCGTTTGTAAAAATGTTAAAAATATAATAAAAACTTTTATTCAACCTGCTACAATTGGCCGATTTATAGCAGAGTGGTTCAAATCAACGTTCAATGGGCAAGCTAATGGGCTTGTTGCACGGTGCTTGTCTTCATCTAGTTTCCATAGATGCCCGTCGACTTTTCAAATGAATGCAGGATGAAAAAATAAAGTGTGCAATTTTGGTACCGATTCTCGTTCATTTTAAGATGGCGGACTTTATTTCACATCAATTTGTCATATGTCATTGTTTAATTAACTATATGTATAAATAAATATAAAATAAAAATAAATTAACTAACTATATGTATGTTGTGAATGTGTTGTATGTTTATTTCGTGTTATATTAAAAATACTGATAAAAAACATGTTTAGTACTGTTTGCGAACGTGAATATCTCGTGTATTTTTGATGATTTTTTGACGGCAAGGGCAAATAACAGACGCTTCCGTGTGTTGTATGGTAATGATCAAAGTGTTACCACTTTTGACGATTTAGAACCATAGTAAATATTTGTGTCAAATTGTAAGTTTGATAATAGTTCTCGTGTAAAGCAAAGATTTTGTCATACGGGTTCCGATATAGTTTACAAATGGGGATCGGTATGAAAAAAAGCATCGTGTAACACGCCTATAAGTACACCATCATTGCTTCAGCTACAATGTCAGCCCATGATTGGAGTAGAGAGAATACAAATAGGGCCAGGTAATTATTTGTAACTCGGGAACGTTTGTCTATCATTTTTAAATTATGCATTCTCATGCAACATTAAAATACTGTTCTTACAAAAGCTTACACACCGACAGGTAATAATAATGCTAACAAATCAAATCATTTCAGATAATAAGAAAATATACCTAATGTTTCCTAATCCAACCATTGATTTATACTAATTTAAACCCTTACTTAAAAGACCAATTTAAATCCTCGGTGTGGTAAACGTAAGAAATATATATTACGTTCTTAGATACGGTGTAAAATATATTTTGTAGTGATGATGAAACAATCCATTACGTTTACCTTGGATGTTAATATTTTGCAAATAAGTATTAAAACACAAGCATTCCATAAACAAAATATCACGGTCACCCCTACAGGGCATACTCATATTTTTTGAACTTCAATTACCTACGTTCATTTTGTTGTAATTGTATATTAATCACATGTTCATTGCACGAACTTATATCTATTACAACGGCCATATTACATTTAGTAATTTTCATAGTTTCCTTGAAAAACGAGTTATTTTGTTAATTAAAAAATATTTTGACAAATGCAGCCCTACACAAGAAATCTGATAATACTTTTACAGTCTGGGAAGAATCTCATGGCGGAAGTGGAAATGAGTATAGCTAATTGAGCATTCATTCACGGATAAGTTATTATTCCGAGTGCACAGCACGATTATTTCAACGTTGTAGACAGTCTTCGCAATATTTCCGTGCAACCTGCGCTCACCTGTTAAGTTATGTGAAGCGATTATTAAAAAGTATTTAAATTTCACCGCAAAAAGATAAGATAAAATTTATGTTAAAGTCATTCGCGTAGCTTTAATATTGCTTGATGTGGGACAATAAAGTCAGGTGTTTGACACCGTCAGTATAAAACGAGAAAGATATATTATAGTAGTATAAAAGCCCATGTATTAGTTTTATTTCTCTCCCACATCCCAGCCCGCAACTAGAAAGCACGCATCGTAATCTCCGTACCTACTCAGTTAAACAATAAACTAGTTACTAGAGTGACCTAAACTCGGAGTATCATTATTTTAATAATAATAATCCCATAACAATTATAATTATATACATATATTGGCAATGAAGAAGAGCCACGAATAGACCATAAGAGCCAAGAAGAGTCAATAAGAACCAAGAAGAGTCAAATAGAAACGCGAAGAACCAGCAAGAACTATGAAGAGCCAATAGGTGCGAGAAGAGTCAAAACGAGCCAAGGTGATCTAAGAAGAGCCAAGAAGAGACAAGGAACAGGAAGAGCCAAGAAAAAACCAAGGAGATGCAAGAAGAGGAAATACATAAAGAAAAAATAACGCTCAGTCAATTCCTTTATTGCTGCCCATCCTAAATTCCAATATTGTCTAGGTTGCCTGTATACCGATCGATTAAACTCCAACCTCCTTCTAATGCTGCTGGCTGGGGTGGTACAATCGACCACCACCATACGAGCATGTGCCTAGAATGATGGTTAAAAAATCTTCAAGGATGTAATAAACAATGAACTGAATAAAGAAAAAAAATCGTATTGAAATACATGGATCAAACAATAAGCCGTCATTCTTATTTTATTGACAGTTCAATGTATACTTCCAAGCTACACAGCAATTGACTTTTTTTGAAATATTACGTGTCAACAGAGAAGCGGAAAACAGAGGACGGAATTGCATGCAAATTTATACAGGCTTCACGCTCTTGAGGCGTCACGCTCAGTGAAAAAGCATTGGTAAAAAAATCAATGAAGCGCACGCCACATCTCCCGTAGGGAAAATGCTCTGACACTAGCGTGGCTCAGTTTTAATAGGTAAAGCGCAGCTAACTAACTAACTAACTAACTAACCATCACGCCGTTTCCCCGCAGGGGTAGGCAGAGAGGACGGACCGCCAAACAACTCGGTCTTGGCACACACTCCTTGCCTCATTCACATTCATACATCGTCTCATACATACTCTTCTATTGTTCTGACTCTTGACATGGCCCGACTCAAGTATCTGATTCACTTGGTCATGCCATGTCTTCCTCGGGCGTCCCCGACTTCTGCTACCATTCACATTTGCATCGTATATTCTCCTTACACTCCTTTCTTCGCTCATTCGCTCTACATGCCCAAACCATCTAAGCGTCCCTTTCTTGATCTTACTCATTACGCTTACATCAGCCTTGCACTCTTTGCGGATATCCACATTCCTCACACGATCATACATGGTTTTACCACACATACGCCTCAGGGATCTCATTTCAACAGCATTCAATCTACTTTCATCCTTTCTTTGCCAGTTCCATGCCTCACCTCCATACATCAGGGTAGGTACCAGCACTCCATTGTGGACTGCTAACTTCGCTTCTTTGGACAATTTTTTGTTAGCTCCAACTGCGTTCAGTCCTCCATTAATGGAGTTACCTGCATTTACTCTTCTTTCAATATCTCTGTCAGCCTTCCCATCTCTCGTAAACATGCTTCCTAAATACACAAATTCATCCACCTGCTCCAAGTATTCCTCATTCACAGCTATATTGCACACTGTTTTCGTACTTTCTCTTTCAAACACCATTACTTTAGACTTACTTACATTCATCATTAACTCATTCTTCACGCATACTTCGTTCATCCTAGACACGAGAGACTGCAGATCAACCATACTATTAGCAATCAGCACCGCATCATCAGCATACAACAGGCAACATACTTTCAGATTACTCAAATTCGCGCCCAATCCCACCTCTTTCAATTCTTGCATACAATTATCCATGTATAGATTGAATAACCACGGTGACATTACGCAGCCTTGTTTAACACCTTTTGTGATATCAAACCACCCCGTAAAACCACCGTTCACCCTAACACATGCAACGCTTCCCTCATATAGAGACGCAATTGCCTGAGTCAGATTCGCATTCACTCCATACTTGGACAACACCTTCCATAGCTTTTTCCTGTCGACTCGGTCGTATGCTTTTTGTAGATCTACAAAGGTACAGAAAAGTTTCTGGTTTTTTGCCAGAAACTTCTCGGTGAGCATACGCAATGAGAAGATCTGGTCCATGCACCCCCTTCCACTCATAAAGGCACCTTGCACATCCCATATTTTATCCTTTGTTTCCTTTCTTACCCTTTCAATCAAAATTCTACCATACAGCTTGCCAACTGAACTTAGCAGGCTAATAGCCCTATGATTCCCACATTCCATACGTGACCCTTTACCTTTGTATAATGGCATGATCACTGCCCTTCTCCAATCTAAAGGCGTGTAACATTCCTTTAAACATTGGTTAAAAAGATTGCACAACCATGTGAGAATTATACGGCTACCTCCTTTAAAATATTCAGCAGCAATATTGTCGAAACCGACAGCCTTACCATTCTTCATACACTTAATTGATCTAAATAATATAATAACTACTAAATACAAGGCATATACCTAAAGGAGTCACCAAGACGATATGTGTAATTTCTGAATCAAAACAAATCTTCACTAACGAAAGCTTTGAAGTTAGGTCAGTGTTTAATAATTAAATTATATATTTTTATTTGTATGTGAAGGTTTTTTCTGTTAATTATTTCTAAATATATCAATTTTTTTAATAACTTAATAGCAAATACTTCAAATTGTAATATTTAATTATTGAAGACAATATTAGGTATTCAAAATACGCGTTAAAAAAATGAAGATAATGTTACACATGACCGAATTAAAAAAGGTGGGATTAGCGCAGTTACACCGCAATACAGTTGCACCGTCCCGGCATGACGAAGATCCTGGGTTGGGGTCCCAGACGCGCATGTTTATTTTTTCAGATTTATCTGTTTCAAATTTTCAATGATTAAATATTTTTTTTTAATTTTGATTTTATTTTTTATTTTATAATAAATTAAATGGAATCGTGGAAGTGGAAATTAACCCATTTTCCGATACCCGACCGAGCTGAAACTCGGCAGATAGAAGCGTTGTCGTTGACAATGCATTTTACAACATTTGGTGACACTCTTGCACACAGAGCGCACACAATTTTATAAAGCTGTTTGACATTATATTTTAAAATTTACCAACGTATACGAAATAAATATCGGTACTATCCAATTTGGTGTGTTTAGTTGTTAGCGGTGTTGATTCCAGCCCCTGGGGAGGAAGTTGAAAATTGTCTACTAGCCGGTTTAAGAGATCGAAAATAGATCGAAAGTTGAAAAATATATATATATATATACAACTAATTATAAAACAGATAATCTGTACCTGAAACAACCATAACTCTCGACTGCCTGGAGTGATGAAATGTTCAAAGCTTTTAGTGTTCATAACTCACTAAGTCAATGCAATACATTCAGCTCGCAAAGTCTGAACAATCATTAGCTTTGAAATTGCACAGTTATAAACAGTGTTCAGTTTTGGGCGAAGCGGGGAAATAAATGGTTTAAGTGTGAAAAATTTGTAAATTGTAATCTGCTCGTCTTTTTGTATAATATAAACTTAACTGAACCATCACTCCTGTACATGGCCATCTCAATACAGGCATTTCACAAGTTTCGTTTACTTTGCATTCAATATATCGACGAATTTGTAAATAATTTTTTTTTTTTTTTTTTTTTTTTTATGTATATTTTATTTAGTTATAAGAGTTTACATCTTATACCTAATATATTATTTTCTATGACTACTACAATATTATTTACTTCTTACATACTAAAATTTAGATTTCACAACATTGAGACATAATCCACGAAAAACTGCAAGACTTTTAGCTTCCTTAACAATTACCGGGAGTTCATTGAACATTTTAAAACCTTTATAATAAATATTGTTTTGTGTTTCTGATAAGTGTGTTTTAGGAAGCCTAAAATCGTTGCAGTTTCTCGTAGGATATAAATGAACTGCACTATTGATTCTAACATTCTTTGACATATAGTCAGGTAACATTTTATTTTTTAGCTTATAAATAAACACTAAGGTATTATAAACTAATCGTTGCCACACACTTAAAATATTGAGTTGACGTTGCATGGTTTTTATTCTGGTGTACCTGCTACAACACAGTATTGACCTCATGCCTCTGTTCTGGATTACTTCCATTCTCTTAATTTGGGTTTTATTACTTAGAAATATTACACTTGTACAATAATTTAGATGGGATGCTACAGTGGTATTGTAGACCAATATCCTTGTTTTAATGTCCAATTTTCCTTTTATCCTACTTAAGAAATTAACCTTTTTCGCCATGTTTTTATTTAAAATTTCAAAGTTAGTGTTAAATTTTAACTTGTTATCTATTATGATTCCCAGGTATTTAATTTCTTTTACTTCTTCCATATTTTGATTGTCTATATTTAGGACAGTATGTACGTTTAGTTTTTTCCCTAATACCATGAATTTACTTTTAGTTACATTTAATTTCAATTTATTTATGTTTAACCACTTAGATAATTCATTAAGTTCATTTTGTATTTTTGACAACGCATCTTCAATATTATTTGCTATAATATATAAAAATGTGTCATCTGCAAAAAGTTTGATGGAACAGTACTTTAAGCACTTCACTATATCATTAATATATAAAATAAATAGGAACGGTCCCAAAACAGATCCTTGAGGAACTCCAATGTTGATTTCTTCTTCTTCAGAGATAGTATTTCCAATTTTGGTTTTTTGTTTTCTATTTTTTTTTAATGTCAAAAGCTGTTCATTATGTAAGACATCTAATCATTCTGACATCCAAAGACAACTTTTTTTTTAAATATAACGTTATCAAAAAGCTATGACAGATTTTATACTCCTCAAATATAGACTGCAATTTGCTAAGTTTAATGGGTTTAATATCTGTGAATTGATTCGAATTATAGGGAGAACTCCATTCAACAAAGCCTTGGTTTTATCCACGTCCATCAACTTCAAATGCCCTACTTCGGAGTCGTTGATACTGGATCCTTGTCAGGTTAACGTAGGCAGTAGCCCCGACGTGTCCGATCTATTTGTGCATCGTAGACTTGCTTCGCTAATCTCTCGTGTGGCATCCGCTCCATGGAACGAATTATGCGCAAAGTGACCAGATTATCTAATAGTATCACTTATGCCGCGGGCGGGAATTAAACTTGATTTTTGGAATGTATGCCACGATGCGGAACCTTTCAAGGGTTATCCACTATCCATGCTCACACAGGGGTCTCAAGCCTCAATGCCACCGCAATGTCAATTTCTCCGAAGCCTACAACTCTTACTTTTTTGTGAAACTAAAGCAACAACGCGTGATTCGATCGAAGTGGTTTCAATGTTCAGTGTATTTTTTTTACTTATGTGCTTCATTCTTGAAAACAGTAGCTCACAAAATAAAGGTAGATACCTAATTGCTACCAAAGAGGGTTCATATGAATTAAGCAAAATTGTGAAGAGTGGAATATTTTTTTTGGGAAAAATTACTTGATCAATTGAACGATAACTTGATAACCTCATTTGGCGGATGCAATAGTCTCACTGGCAGTTGGGACTCTTGAGCGGTATTCACGTAAGAAAATAAAATAAATAAAGTTTGCACATCTGGACAGACACTTCTATGGTCCTACACGTGATTAATCTTATAAAGTAGGTCGACTGTTGCGTGTAATTTATCACAATAAATTATTAATCAAATATACGATAAAGAGGAATGTTTGTATGGCCGAACAAACATGATTTATTTACACTGTCAAAGTAATCTCTGCATTAAGTGATTTAATTTGTAATCGTGCTTGACTAAATTACTTTGAATTTAAATACAAAGGAAATTAAACGGACTTGTGTCAGTAGGTCAGAGAGCCTGGAGAAAGAACCAGATAATCTAAGGGTTCTAAAGAAATATAATTGTGTTTTAAGAATGCCATTAACGGTTCGCAAAAGAAAGAAAAAATACAAACATTTTGACGACTGCGAAAAATGCCGACGCACTTGGACTGCGTAATTGCTTAGACTTGAGGATGATTCCAAAATTATGACCAATTACAAATGGTTTAGTTTGGGGCGTTTAGCTGAGTTCTGCATAATGAAGTTACTTTAAAATAAGCTAAGGTATAAAAGCTAGTTGATGCTTCGTAAAAAGTGGAAAAATGTTTGCGTTTTGTCCGTATGTGGAAGACATCGCATTGATTCTGATGGAAATGATTTGAGATTTTCAGTGCCAAAAGCATTATCGTGATTTTTGGCTTATTATGCCGTATTAAGCTTCCTTCATCTTTGGCCACCGGTTCGGACAGTGTTCCAGCGTCCATCATCAGGGCAGATTGTATTGATTTCTCTTCTGTATACGTGTAAAAGGATTAAACCAATCAATATAATTAACAAGAAATAAACTTGCAATATGCAATTGAGGAAGTGATTCCACATGGCGCAAGGTGAGTGAGCACACATACGCGGTGAGAGTGACTAACATCCACCAGAATGACGAACAGAATACTCTGTTATTTGGCAAAAACATGGAACAGACCTTGTTTTCTACAAAACAACTTCACGCCCGACAAATTAAATAAGAAAAACGTTTAAGGGGAACGGCTGCGCGGTCTTTTTCATACAAAACTAATACATATTTGGATTTGAGGCCAAAATACGCAACCAAAAAACAATTATTTTTTAATCAAAATGTGCTATTTTTGTTCTTATGGGTCATTAAAGAATTCAAATTTGAATGATTTTATTATGATTAAATTATATTTCTTAAATAAGCTTACACACTAACTACCCACTGTGTCGATATATTGAAAAGCAAAATATTAAAAAGTTGTTGTTGCGTTGAAATTTTAGTTTATATTTTTTTTTCATCACATTTGCACAGTACATGGAGTTTAATTATTTTTCTAAATAATTACCATCAACTCACAAATAAGTTGCCTCTAAAATTATTAAAAATGGAATTCTTAAATGCCCTATATTTCATAATTTAAAACATAAATAAAGAAAGTAGCACATTTTGATTAAAAACAGGGCTCAAATAGAAATTTTACTTTTGTATAAAAAAAAGCCGCGTAGGCAGTTTAATAATGTTGAAGATAGGAAGAAGGGTAAGTTGTTATGTTTGGTAATAATAATATACCTAACAGAACATTAAAAAAACTGATTTGGAAAATAAAATTGAGTATTACAAAGTAAACACTCGAAGAGTTTTATGTATGGTGATGTTTAGTGGAAGACTTCAAAATAATTGATAGTAGGTACTTATGTTGATTGTACAAAGTCAAATCGTCACAAACAAGACCGAATTATCGATTTACGGCGAAAAATATTTTTATTTGATAATCTGGTCAGTAATGCTTACGATGCCTAAGAAAATCTTAGTTGAAAGGTTTAGTTGGAGTCAAGTGCTTCTAGTATTCAAAAATATATTTTTTTTAATATTTCGTATTAAATTATTTTTATATTTTGAATTGATGAGATGGGTAAATATGACATTTATTTGTGATTAAACTGTAAAATGACGATATCTTATAAAACTGTTAATATTTAGTTATTTTCTCTTTATCTTCATTTCCTTTAGAGCGGAGTCGCCTAGACTGTCTGAAAAGAAAGCGCTCGATTTAGTAAAGGGGACAAAGGGGGACATGCATTTAACTTTTTTACTACTCATAAGTAATTAGATTTTATAAAACATATATTATATCCATCGCTCGTTAAAATTATTATGTTAAAACTAATTGTGGATTAAAGCACATACCTGACGCTTCAATATCAATGTCGTAAATTTTCTGATTTTTAAATAAGGAAAATATGATGAGCGTAGTTACCCCGTCAATGAATCAGGCTCAGCTTGACAATATTGGCCTCGCGAAAAATAACTTTGCGCGCGCTTTACGACTATTCGGTTGCGTTCACAAAATTAATTCTTTCGGTTCATTTTAAGGCGATGCCATACGTAGTAATGCAAAATCATGTGTTTTTGGTTTGAAAATTTGGTCGCCTAGAAATGTTTCAGATGCTTTAATTAAATACTGCGAGTAGAATACATATACCTTTGAAATAATCGAGTATTTTTTAGATAAGTCTTTTTATAAGCCCAGAAAAAAATAATGTATAAGGCATATGAAAACTGCTTAAAATTTCAAAATCTCCTACTTACGAACCCATTTTCGGTTATGGTTTTATTGTATAATGTGGCAAATTAAGTTATCTATAAAATGATCGAAAAAAAATTTAATATTTATGCCTGAACATCCACAAAATAAAATAAAGAGTACTTTTTGGCCATGTTTTTTTCCGGCATAAATCAAAACAGGCGGATGGTGTTAAGCGGAAATTTAAATCTTATCGCCCTCTACGTAAGGGTTGTTATTGATAGCGGCTCAATTTAAAATATTACACGACGTAGTGCATCGCCTTAAACTGGTTTTATAGAAAACGTTTCAAAGGTATTTATAATTAGTCTGAAGACAATGCCTTTACCTATTTTTGGCGCCGTAATTTCCTTAGGCCGTCCTTGTGTACGTCGTAAATACTTTACTTACGTATGGATTCAAGATTTAAAATTTAATTAATTATTTTGCTATTTAATCTCTGCGTAAGAAAGGGTCAAAGCACTTCGTGTTTTTATTGTCTGTAAAATCCTTTGGCAAAGTTGGAGCATCTTTGTTCCCTTATTGGTCAGTCTGTATTTCTTGTATTAATTTAATGACGGGACTAATAATAACTAATGACTTTCTTTTCACAACTTCCAATGACGATGCTCCAACGACAAATGCTAAAGAATGAGAGAGCTTAAAATAAAATTAGAACACGAAAAATAAAAGCAAACGTTAATAATAATTTGAAAAAGTGCCAGGTAAATTACGTAATGTAAGCAATTTTACTGCTTAAAACACATTATGTTCGTGTAAACATTGGCCAATGAAAATTGTATTGATCTTCTTGGCTTCTTAGCATATGAATCAATTGATGTTTATAACCGTTTTATCGTAAGGATTTTTTTATTGAACGATTTGATTTCTTATTAAGTTACAAACACAACTGCATAGTACAAAATTTGCACCATTTTACTATCGTCTTTGAAACTTAACATAAAACTACAATTTTTCACGTGTTGGAGTGCAACCGAATTTTAATTTACTCTATCAGTAAAACGGAAATATTAACTAAAAATACTTTGTGAATTTGGTCAGTCATTTGAGGAAGGTTTTCAAGCTGAATAACGAAGGTGATATGCTTTCTTCTTCGATTCACGGTCCCACGCCCCTGCATAGCCAAGTTGCTATGGAGATAGGTGAACGATCCAAGAGATAAGACATAAAGGTTAAATAAATTGAAATGCCATTAGCAGCAAATCTGCTGCGTGCAAAAGCGAAAGCAACCAAAGTTCTATTGACAAATCTCCGGCAATAAGAACGGTTAGACACGTACGCAAATGGAGCAACTAATACTAACTGCTGAATCATTTGAGATAAGCATTGTTAAATATTGGGTATGCATATTGAATAACTTCCTGAGTTGTTGTGGTGACTGTTATGAGTATACAAGAGAGTCATAGTTGGTCAATTGGGGTCACAATCAACAAACTTAAGACAGGCTATTCGGATTACCGATACATGTAATGATGCACGTAGCAATGTAACAATTTATTTAATATTAATTATTGCATATATTAACAAATATTTTAATTGAACATAAAAACAGAAGAAGATACAAAGAAAAATACGGTCGCGACAAAGACTGACTAGTCTATCCGCAAGTACCAATTGAGCTACCTCGTTTAAGTCCTTAATTTTTTATCAATAAAAATAAATAAAGATTGTGAATGCATTATTATTTTATTTTTATACTGACAAATAAATATTCTAGATCGATTTAAAATGGGGCATGGGGCACACCGTCAGTTGCCTATTCTACGTCATAATGGCGTTGTAGCCAGTTGAAACCGTTCGGAATGAACAGTATTAGATCGCTTTTAAAATCAATAAAGCCTTAGACATATTGCGCTATTTTATGTGCGCTTAAATTGGGCATGGCATGTACGTATTATGTGTTGGACTGACGTCCTACGCTATAATGTTCCTCAGAAGAGGGGGTCACATCAATTGGGGAACTGCCGCGGAATATAAGTTCTTTGTATGGGAGCTGTCACTTCGACAGATGACAGCCGCGTAATTACGGTGTTCTGTAAATTGTTCTGACTCCTTATCCTGCCGTAGGTAGAAGAGGGGGTCGCATAATTTTAAAGTATAGCTTGGCTAGCAGATCACAGCGCATATTGTCGCCACGCCCACACTTATAGCACATCACCTTTTAAGGTGACAGGTCTGTATGGGTTTGTATGGCGAGCAATATGGAGTTATATAAAACGCTTTGAACTTAACGCATAATCTGTCACCCTTTTAATAGCAAACGAAAATATTAAAATGATGTATTTTTAGTACGATAATCGGAAGCATTTTTTTAATCTTCCGCACATTTTTAACGGTAGTGGTGAAAATACCCCATACTAGAAGTTCAGAGTTCTGTCGCGATTGTATATATTTTTTTCTGATTTTTCCTCCGTTTCATATTTTCATATATCTATTGACATATGAAAATATGAAACGGAGGAACAGTTTGCAACACGGGTGCAACAGTTACTGTAATATGGTTATGATTATATAAAGTTCACGTCAGCAGAATTAAAAAATAAAAATAAAAAATGCATGTATTCCATGAAGATTAATAGGCTGAGGTTTTATTTACCATTTCAAATCAATATATCATAGTGTATATAGCGTTGGTGATTTCTGATATTTACCTGTTAACCATTGCAGTCTATCTTTTAATGTTCATTGTTGGGGCTTAATTATCCATAATTGAATAACTACTGATAGTTAGATATATTTCCATATATAATCAAGGTTTTTAGCCCTGACCTAAATGTTATAATTTAATACCCTTGATAATGTTTCAAATGTACCAATCTAAAGATGTCCGTGGAATGGAAAAACCGGTTCAGTCTAAAATAATAAAGTTAAAAAGGGAGTAAGTAGATACCTAAGTAAGAAAATTATATCTAGTATTACATATAATAATAATCATTTTTCAATTGAGAAGCGTTTTCACAAAATGAAAAATTTATCTACACAAAAGTTGTTTTTTTATTATTATTCTCTATGTGGGTATCTACGAAGTGCCAATTCAGATTTTCAAAAAATCAATACATTTACCTCTTCAGTGTGTAATAAAAAATATACATTATCACAAAATTAAACATCTATATACTTACATCACATAAAAGTGAAATAACTAGGTATGTATATAATGTAAAAGATCCATCATTATCTTGTTTCAATGTATCTGAGTAGGCCCCTAGTTACATAAAAAGAAATCTGTTTCCCTACCAAAACTTTTGCCTGGGTATTACTTTGGCAATTTTTTGTATATAATTGCTATTTTTTATAATTTTTTTTAGATATAAGTAGGAACTTGGTAAGATAATGCAAACATAAATTATATTTTTATTTAAAACAATAATTATATTTTAGAACTAAAATGAAGATTTTTTTTCCCAATATGATGTATTTCCCAATATCTATATTTTTCAAATAAACATGGTTTTTCACAAATGAATTAAGTTTTTTTCATTATTCATCGTGTCTAACAGTTAATTGAGTGTGCATTTAAAGATTACCATAAAATATTGGATCCGATTGATTATTCATTTAAATCAGTGCCACGAAAATAAGAGTTTTGTAGATATTTGTCTCTGTGAACACTTCTCAAGTCTGATCAAGGTTAACCACTGAAACTCATTTAATTATTCTTACAATCGGAGAGAACAGTAGCGCATAGTTTAATAGCCATATCAATGCATCGATTATTGTTGGAAATAATGACTAAACTATGATCTCTCACGTGATTGACATACGTACTTTAATGGGCAGAAACAGAAATTGCAATCCGAGTAAGGTAATCTTCCAAGTGGATACATTGTAGCAAATCCTTTTAATTTTGCCATGTGCGTCAAGATAAAAGGAAAAGTAAACTTGTTGTCTTCATTTAAAACAACAACAAAATAAAATTTATTTTTACATATGCCCATCAGTATATATGTACGCCATATATATTACTAGTTTGGTCTTAAATCGAATACCGAAAATGGAATAAGTTGCAACAGTAATAAAATTCGATAAAAGAGCGATAACGGTAAAATATTGAATTCAATGAATTATCTTACAAAACGATACTAAATTTAAGGATATTACGAAATAATAGATAAGTAAAAACATAGACATTCAATATAACTATACATCTTGTCACCGTGTTATGTGTGTTTTTGTCTGTATTATACCTACGCCAGGACAAAAAAAAACCTATCGGTATAAGTCTTACCGTCTCATAATAAACAGAATATTAAGTTTATTTTACAATCATTACCATTTAGTAACCTCTGAATATTGAACCCAAAGAGATCAACCTTGAGCCACGCTCCGAGACTCAGAAGCCAATGAACAATGGTAAACCATGAACTGAGAAGGGGAAGCTCTTTCACAGAGGTTTTGCAAATAGACTTTAAAATAACTATTTTACAAGCAATAATTGTTCGCCTGAAACACTCATCCACATTGAAAAATCTCCTGATAAAAGATACATGACGCCAACGGGACTCGAACCCGTGTCCCTTCGATTTAGATAAGATAAGATTTTTCAATGTGGATGAGTGTTTCAGGCGAACAATTATTGCTTGTAAAATAATTGTTACCCTTTGTGCTATGCATAAAAAATCTTGTCTTAAAAACATTAGTTTACCAAAAAAATAATAATTTAAAATAACTATTTACCGCGACATATCAAATCAAATCAAAATCAAATCAAAAATTATTTATTGTAAAATAAAAATTACAAAAGGTATTAAATTAAATAGATAAATTAAATATTAAATTACATAGAGCAGTAAGTGTAAATTATTGATTCGTGAGCGGCAAGAGTTGTGCAAAAGCAGACAATATAACTATTTGAATGTGTAACCAACTCATAATTAATAACTGTTTTTAGAAGAGTATTATATCAAGATCACAGAATTATTTCGCAAATATGCAAAAAGATTAACCAATTTAACAAGATGCGGATGCGCAACTCCGGATGTAGATATATTTGACTCAGTTAAATAATATAATTTATGCAGGTACGAAGTTTCGATTTTGACTTGAGGTTACCAAATAAAAGGCTATTTTACTTAAAAAAAAGATTATTTTACTTAAATAAAAGATTATTTTACTTAAATACATATTAAACGAAGGCATTTTCTGCGTTGAACTAACTCGAAAAGCCTGGGGGCGATATTATTTATATTTATTACATTTCATTTCACTTTACATACAAATGTATTTTACTTCGTAAAAAGAAGAAATTTTTCTCAAAAATTCGATTAGTATACACATTTCAATGGAATATGATATGATCATTTTTTATTTAAATAATATCATTGATTATTTAATTCAGAGCGGAACGACTAAGCTATTTTAACCGTGTATAACACAATGTCTACCGTGGTTTCTGTCGTGAATTCTAATTTTCCGATCATAATTTGGATTTTCTCGTAGAAAAACTTATTTTGCCGATGTGTAACGGGTTGATAAAAAGAAAGAAAATACTGTTCTTGTAGAGAAAGAAACCAAAGACGAAGATAATGATAATGATTGTTGATCGATACTGAACAATTCCACAGCCAAATTAGCGCCGGACCTAGAAAGTATAATATGGATAATAAAAGAAGCTTTTATTGTTTGATGAACAGGAATGACGAAGGGTGTATAAGTCTAAGTATAATATGGATAATAAAAGAAGCTTTTATTGTTTGATGAACAGGAATGACGAAGGGTGTATAAGTCTAAGTATAATATGGATAATAAAAGAAGCTTTTATTGTTTGATGAACAGGAATGACGAAGGGTGTATAAGTCTAAGTATAATATGGATAATAAAAGAAGCTTTTATTGTTTGATGAACAGGAATGACGAAGGGTGTATAAGTCTAAGAGAAGCAAAGCGAAAAGCACAGTTCTCTTTTTTATCAATACAAAAGAAAGTCCTTTGAAAGACCTTTGAAATATATATAAATATATGTAGAATGATGTTTTCGGTTTACCCGCGAAACGTAGTCCTTAAAAGGACTTTTTAATTCCTGACGTTTCGGACAGAACTCACTGTCCATCTTCAGAGGCCTTATGTAGAGAATTTTGTCTCAAACTGAACGCTTTCGCGTGTCTGTTCGGTCCAGAAGTCAAGATACAAGCTTACATCAAGATATATCAAGATACAAGACTTATATCAAGATACAAGACTTGTATCTTGACTTCTGGACCGAAAAGACACGCGAAAGCGTGCATTTTTTATTTATTGTTTTTGTGTTTAATTCGTAGAACTCCATTTAATTTTTTTTTTTTAAATTTAATTTAGATTATTATTATTAAGTTCTGCAAAACTAAAACACTTGCAGAACTTAATAATAATATTATCAAATTTAATCTAAATTAAATTTATAAAAAAAAAAAAAAAACGAAAGCGTTCAGTTTGAGACCAAATTCAGGACATAAGGCCTCTGAAAATGGACAGTGAGATCTGTCCGAAACGTCCAAAACAGGCAACTCAGTGATGTCCGCTATCCGAGCCGCAGGATGCAAAGAGAAATGGTATATTACTATGACCATGATTATCACATCGAGGCAAAAAAATACAAGATGATGATTTGATACAACAATATTATCATTATTTTTTAAATGATCTACTGATGTTTATAAGACAAAGTTTTTTATGCATGGCACAAAGGACAACAACAATAATAAAAAAATAATAATCAATAATTGTTGACTGAAATATTAGAACATATTGAATTATTTGGCGGGTTGGGAATAAGCCGACTTAGCTTAGTGGTTCAGAGCACCTGACCGGCAATCAGAAGGTGCGGGTTCATTTCCCGTCGGCGGAATTTATATTTGCTCGGCAGATATTTTCAATTTGTATGGATATTTCAGGCGAGTTGAATGCGATTGCTTATAATAATTTGTTAACATTATAATTGTTTATAATGTTAACAAATAACGAGTAAGCAAGTAGGTACATCGGTGCATATATTAAAAACAATATGTAAATAATGTATTGTGAAAATTCAATAACTACTGTGAATCAGAAGGTTGATAGATTTGTTGGCACTTTGGAACCGAGATGATAAATGGCTATGTACAAAATTTCCTATCATGCGTGTAGGTAGTATGTACCAAAATGGTAATGCCGGTAAATATCATTATCTTACGAGTGAGTAAGTACATACATACGTATCTGCAAAATAATGTGTAAAAACGTTTTCTGATATTCAATAACGAATGTGAATTAGTGGGTTGATAGACACGTTGGAACTTTGGAACCGAGATGATAAATGACTGGGTACAAAATGTACTCCCATGCGTGTAGGTACTTGCTAACAATGTGTTTTTGTCAGTCAATTTTTAGTAAGCACATTATTATTTGGAAGTGTGTACAGTAGCTTCGTAAATATCATATTACGTACCTACGCTCAGATGACACAAACAAACAAAACAAAAAACATCAATATCGTCGGGAAAATATTAATATGTCATTATTAGGATGGTCTAGCGCAGAAAGAAATAAGCATTTCAAAAGTACTTAAAAATTCCATTGGTGAAGCAAAATTAATGTTAACTTCCTCCTTTTTACTTTGTCCTTTTTTCGTGAGAATTTTCCGTCTCGATCAACTTAATTATACGAATCAAATTATGTACCATTAAAGAAAAAAAATGGCATTCGGAAAATGGAAATTATTTTAACTGTGTATAATATATACTAGCACATACCCGTCAATAATCACGGGTTGTTATAATTGCAGGATATGTGAAGAAGAAAATTTATTTAAAGAACACATCAGAACAAGTGCTGAAAAATAATCCATTAAAAAATATTCACGAATATGTACTCATTTTTAGGTAAGTACTAATAACTTTATCGGTTGTCTGAATTCTTATTTATTTATTTATTTATTTATTTACGGACAAATAGTCCATTAACAACATATTAATTACACGAATAAGTTTTATAAACAGAGATGACAGTGAAAGGAGAGCATATATAAATGAGGAGCGAAGACAATAATAATGACAATAGTAATATAAAAGTAAGAATGGGAGATAATAATAAGTCAAAGCATGAAGATGGTTCAAAGGGCATTAGAAATTAGACATTGCGTATTGACTGTCGAAAGTCATTTAGGCATATACCACAAAATTCAATGCTTTGACTTGACAGTGAGTTGACAAGTCTCGACATTCTGGACAAAGGAGAATGGTATCCATAATTGGTAGAATGTTGATTGACGAACAGCAATTCATTATTTCGGAGTCTACGGGAAGGGATGTTGAATTGGAATTGAATTGAATTCTTCAGATTAAAAAATAACACTTCAATTCAATTCAAATCCGAGTTCAATGAATCAGAGTTATAATCACTCACAGAAAGACAAAATCCAAATCAGTATTTTTCATGATATATTTGAGAACACCACACAAGGGTCCCTACTGTCCGGGGCAAGTTTGACTATGGCATCCCCAATTAGGATACGTTGAGGCTGAAGAGTGTGGGAAGGAAAGGAGATGGGGATATGAAAGGTTGGAAACAACCTGGTAGAACTGGTTACCAAAAAATGTAAACTGCTTGGAAAAATTAAATTATTTTTCTCTCATTCCGCTTCACTCTTAATACGCAATATTTCACTTTCAAATAAATGGATTTAGCTTTATTAATTCAAAACATGATTTATTGTGTCGGGGGAGACGGAAAAATACGCAATTTTAATTTTAATTTCGTTTATTAAGTCACTTACGCGATATGTCAATTAGTATGCGGCGCCGTTATAGTCGCAGCCGACGGCGACTATGTTCATATCAAGAGTTGGATTATATTCATAATATCGTATTAGAATTAAATCACAAACCAGTCTATACAAACCTAGCGTAGGCCACAAACTACTTGAAAACTAAAAACTTGAAATTCTAAAGGGGACGCGAGCAGGCGTTATTAAAGGTTCCCCAACATTTATAGTAACTTTTAGTAATAATATAACTAAATTCAAGTATTAATTCAAAGTAAACATTCCATATTTACCGTGAAGCGGAATTCGTAACCTTTACCAAAATTAATAGTTATCAAACACATTTATATGAATTTCGTTTTTTTCGTAAATGACCCGACAATGCATTCTATCAACCAGTGCCAATCACGCATACCTACACATGCGGACATTTATAAATGTCTCTAAAATTGGATGACATTACAGCAATCATAAAATACAGTAATAATATATGAAACTACCCAATCGGGATTTGGCCCAGTTGTTAGCGGGTTGATTCCAGTCCCTGGGGAGGAAGATTCAATCCTCAAACAAACCAAAAAAATAAATCTTTAAAGACATTTTAAAAGTTCACATCAGTTAAAAACCAATCCCTGCTGAGAAAGGTTCAAACCTCAGACAAACTAAAAAATATATATATTTTTTTTAAATTACATGTTTTAATAAAAATAATCCTTGTTTTCACGGGCTGATTTTTTGGAACTTTTTTTTTGTAATATGAGCAAATGTATAAATAGTTAAGTACGTATATCGGATCTGAGAAATGGAATTAAATGCGATAGCCAAGCCAATAGAAACACGTTTCTGGTGACGTGACAGCGTGCTCTTGACGAAGGAAACAGGTTTGATAGCATGTGGTTCCGCATCTACACATATACCGCCCCAAAGCAGAATACACTCAACTGGTGTAAACCACCTGAAACGATTTGTAAATCATCTATCACTTCTTCGTTGTTTCGGCTCCTTCGCGGTGGCGTGTTGACAACTTCCGATAGAAATCAAAAAGTTATCAATGATCATTAGATTCGTTGTCAGGTTTATACCTTTTAACTAATTCACGTCTACATGTCGAGCATTTACAACGAACCATTGCACGCCTATTAGATTTTGGTCCTGCTGCTGAAGGCGTTGCTTTAAGCTTTCTTTCACAAGAAGGATAGTTTACAACGTTACTATGAGCGGTGCGTCTTTATTGAATACAGTAAAGTACAGGACGCACAATTACAATCGTGTTGACCAACACACACCTACTGATAATCGTGTGTCTTGGTGCATATTTATATAATATATACTTCCTATAGTGATTTCCTAGCGAAACATCATTTTATATTGATCACGCCTATCTATTTTAGCGAAATAGTGACAAGTGTGCATACCTATACTTTAATCGATTGTAAATATTCGAAAAGTTTAATGCTGCCAGTACACGTTGGGCTACCGCATTTACAACGTGTACACGTCAACCCGATTATTGTCGGCTTTTTATTGTCGGATTATTGTCGACAGACCACGCTATATTCTCGTGGCTTGGTCTATTTCAGCATATCGCTCGCCATACATTCCCATAGGTAGTGTATGGCGAGCGATATGCTAAAATAGGCCAAACTATGATGCGTATAGCGCAATGTGTCGTCTGCCTAAAGGATCTTGACGCCAAACTGCGAACAGCGTTCACATGTTGGCGTTGTCCCGATGTATATCTGGGGGCTTCATCTCCTTCCCCTCCCCACTGCCTTCAACCTCACAACATACCCCGATTGGGGATGCCCTAGTCTTCTTGCATGGCACTCCGATAATAGAAATAGAACTACCTATTCAAATAGAACTTTCTTCCAATTTAATAAGAATAACACATTTGAAACATGCTGTATGTAAGCGATGAATCTGTGACTACTGTGTTTTCATCAGCATTCGCTGCGATACCCAACACGATGCCTAGTTTTATAAATTAAATTTGTGTAAAGAAAAACACAGCGCTGGTATTTCATTTTCCTCCACTTAATCTCCTCAAATAATAAAATGTCAATATTAGTGAAGTAGCCATCTCTGTTGTTTGTCTCTTCATATATTATATCAGCTTTGTCTCTAAAAACAAACTGTCAAATAACTCGATCTATCTGGAAAAATTCCTTTGTGCTTCAAAATGTCGCTATTTCCCATTATCAGTTCTCTACGAATCCCCGGCAGTTCCTAAACCCACTCTTTAAAAAATAACACATTATTTATTTTCAATTAAAACCGAAGAACCGAAATCCCTAAAATTTTTTGTAAATTTGATAAAGCACTTTTAAACTTATTTTTTATTGCGGTCTGTCTGTCTCAAAGATATTAGAAGAACGAGATGTGCTATGCGCAGTTCGTACTGAGTGGAATTGTTTTGCCGAGTGTCGCCTGTTTTGTTCACCAATACTACTGCACACCTTCGCTTACGCTAAGGCATCGCTAAGGTATCCGCACTAATACATAGAACAGATTTCTGTGCGTACACGTCCCGATACCGTTCAAAGTACCCTAATTAGGTAGTACTCCGGCTACGGTCCGGCGGCCAACATAGCATATCTCGTTCTTCTAATATCTTTGGTCTGTCTGATTAACTCTGGTTCAATGAACTCGGATTTGCATTGAATTTAAGGCGATGCACTACGTCGTGTAATATTTTAAATTGAGCCGCTGTCAATAACAACCCTTACGTAGATGGCGATAAGGTTTAAATTCCTGCTTAACACCATCCGCCTGTTTTGATTTATGCAAGAAAAAAACATGGCCAAAAAGTGCCTTTTATTTTATTTTGTGGATATTCAGGCAATTTTTTTTTTTTAAATAACTTAATCTGCCACATTATACAATAAAATCATAACCGAAAATGGGTTCGTAAGTAGGAGATTTTGAACTTTAAAGCTGTTTTCATAGGCCTTTACATTATTTTTTTCTGGGCTTATAAAAAGACTTATCTAAAAAATACTCGATTATTTCAAAGTCCAAGATGTATTCAGATGTACACCCGGAGACATTGAACAAACTAAATACATGTTGTCTGGAATTTTTAGGGAAGATTCCAACACAATAAGTCAACTTCCCACTTCGGCCAAACCTCGATTTTTCTCCGTTTTTTCCGATTCTTGGCAGCTCTCAACCATCCAAAGCCGGCAGTTCTTTTTATGTCGTCACCCCATTTCATCTGTGGACGACTCCCATAAATTTGTGGGGAAGATAAAATGATGCTGCTTCCTATGATGTTCAAACACAATATGAAAGTCTTTCGTCTTCTTCTTCATAAGCCATCTTCCCCCTTCGGCCAAACCTCCATCAAAAGTCACCGATTTTTCCGATTCTTGGCAGCTCTCCACCATCCAAAGCCGGCAGTTCTTTTTAGGTCGTCACCCCGTCTCATCTGCGGACGACCACTATAAATTTGTCTCAATCATTCGATGATATTGAACATAAAACGGTAATTATTTCGACGTGCTAAAATATTGTGACGGTAATGTCTGTACCTTTGAAGAATTCATAATGTAATATTATCATTAGCCCTAATTATGACCGTAGTTAAGTTATAATAATTTCAGCACCCGAACACATTTTATGTAAAAGTTTAAGGATTTTAAAATAATTTGTAGCAAAAGTTTTTGGTTATTTTCTAGCTTTGAACCCTGGAGATAATGCTTGACAAAGATGGTGGCATAAAAATTTGCTATTATTATCAACTTAGTAGTTGCTGCTTTCAGATTGGATAAATATAAGGGAGTTCTTGATTGTTGACCACTAAAGATAAAAGTGGAAAATCTTGGTTGTAAGCATATTTTTTCGTAAACACAACTCTTCGCATGCATCACATAACTTTTATGCTGTTATGAAATTTACTGCGGGGCGTTTGAGCCACAAAGCTGCTGCGAGACACTTCATCGAAAATGTCCAGCATTAGAAGTGAGTTAGGAAAAATATACTGGAATAGGGTGGAGCCTTTTGACGAGGAAAGGGCGAAAGAGGGCTACGTGACGTCTGGCACTGGCGGGGGCGCGGCTCACATGCAGCCCAGCTCGGGACAATCGCGATACCCCACAGTGTGGCCTTTTTAGGTCAGTGAACAAACTAGACTTAAGGCCGATATTTAGGTTGCTTTTTAAACTCGGCTTGTGAGATACTGACGACCCAATACGACTTACAATAGCAAAGGTTAGTTTAGGTTTTTTTTATAACGTTCACATTTGATGACCATCAAATCCATTTTGAAATGATTAACATTTAATCGGTCCCCGTTATCGTGCACCGACTATCGTTTCGTTTAAACTTCGAAAAAATTGTGATCAGCTGACAGGCACAACAACATCATATTATGTTCTGCTTGACAGATCATCCAATTTGATCAACGAGAATCGTTCAATTTTTTTTTTAAATTTATAAGTCACAGATCGTCGATTTTATAGTCATCAAATTTGACGAAAGTTTGAAACAACCCAAACAATATACAGTTTGGGAGGTGGACATGGGTACCGCCGCCCCGAGAACCATTCATCAGATAACCAACACCTCTGCTATTGGTCGCCTCAAGCAGTTCACATTGTTTGGTGAATCAGGTGTGTGGCTTCATGGGGTGAGGTTTGTCCAGGCCTTGGCTGCGGAGGCATTAGCTCACCAACTGTGTGGCAGAGCGATCGGGAGAGACCAGTAGAGGGAGACATTGAGACACAGAGTTAAGGAGGAAAAAAGGTTTGATTTCAATAGATTCCCCGAGATAGTTCAATATTTTATGATAAGAAAATTTTAATTTAAAGTGGATACAATCTGAAAGCGCTCGCCAAGTTGCATTCAGAGAATTCAGACGGCCATACTATTGTTTCCAATAGATAACTGCGACCTTTGGCTAAAGATATAAACTCCGCTGCTTTCACCCGTCTAATTGCAATTTACGAGTTTGTCCCATTCGAAAACATTGGAGGTCTTTCAATTTAAGAGGTTTACTGACATCTCTGTTTATGCGTAGGTATAAATATAATATTACATTCATAGAGCGCAATTTAGTGATATTTCACGTCGCTTTACTCGTTGCTTTAAAATACTTAGCCGTTACTTTTCCCGTAAATAAAAACACCAGTGTGAACAATGTAAACATACAAGTTTAGTAAATCACGATTTCTGTGAAGTGTGACAAAAATCTGTAGGTATCACGAAAGTAAAAAATTATAAATACATACCTACTAAAAAAATTTGCACGAATTAATTTATTTAGTAGTATAATTGTTAAATCATTACGGTTAGATAGGGTAAGAAATTAGTTTCGAGTTAAGATAATAAAGATTTATTTTAATTTTTTTATGTTAATTTGTTTGTGAAGCGCCCTCGCGTGTTTTTTTTTGCCAAAACATCGCAATACAAATATTATTATTATTGTTCGAAATTGCTCCAGGATTCCTGACAATAGTTTCTCATTTCACAGATTGTAAAATAAGGGGTCTAAATTGTTTGAAACATACAAAACGAGCGAGTCTGGTTAGTAAGAATTGCGTGAGGTTTGGTGTTGAAATTCCGCGCGCCTAACCACCCTCCAGGGCAGCTTTGGGTTGAAGAGCTAAGGGCTGAGGGGGTGGGGTAGGTAGGGCCTGTAGGGCAGGGGAACGCATGCGCGCAGGTCCTTGCAAGCCCTACGCAATACTACACACCCACACCGCTAAGGGGATGGGAATATTTATACAGAACACCACAACACAGTGTACTAGGCAGCTATATTTATATCGACACTCCTCGTTTTTGTTATCGCCCGCATATTCGGTATTTGGACCGTTTTACAACTCGCGCTCTCTGCTGGTGTTTGTATTTACTGGATTTAAACATTGTTCTAACAATGAACACTATGGCTGGCCGAGAGAGCGGTTCGATAACCCACAGCGAGGGCATGGGACTTAATCATCGTGGATGATGAATGTGAAACATTATTTTGTAGTCGTTTCGTTTCACTTTCACTTACATATCTAAATGAAACTAGCTACTTAGTTGTTGGTACTGACTAGTTAGTTGAGTCGTTATTATTATTTGTAAAATTTATGAATTAAAGGGGATTCAATTAAATCTGTCATAAGTACGAAAATATTATATATTAAATACTGATAATTCGTTATCATCACACATAGTTAACCAACCAAACGGATTTAAAAACCAACTTCGAAATACGTTTTTTTTTTGTTGAATAACTTATCAATAATAATCAGTCGAATAAAAACTTGATTATATTCACATTAAATAAGAAATGAGCATTCACCTCACAAATGGATAACATTTCCAGTTAGAGTAGACCGACACTCACGTAATACAAAGTAAACACTGCTTTGTATGACAGGGAATAACGTTGGAATACTGCAAATCACAAACAATAACTTTGTAATACTGTAAAACCACTAGCAATAACTTGGTAATACCGTAAAATCACTCGGAATTACTTTGTTTTGAAACACACAACACACAAAAAAAGCAGTGTTTTTATGTGATTTTGTGACACAAAACATTCAAACACGCAATGTTAAACGATGCACACAACCGCGCCGGAGTAAACAAAAACACGTGTCTTTACGATTATTTAATATTGGTGACGAACCCACAACAACAACAGACTGAGTTGGAACGGATCAATCGGCAGGTGGCCCGGAGCGGAGCGGGTTCCGTGCGAACAGGCCGACGGGCGACTCGACAATGGCGCAACACAAGGAAAGAGCCGCCAACGCCGGGCGTGGGGACTGGGGCGCTATACGCTGTACTACGGCTCCTCTCTCTACTACTACTAACTATTGACTCTCCCAAATCCCAAAAGCAGACAGTTAACCCTTTCAGCACCGAACTTTTGTTTCCCCATAATAATAATAAAAATAATATTTGGCTAATTTATGGTTCCATGATTAATCAACACATCGACAATTCAACACATCTTTGAAAAGTGATATAAAGTCAATAGAAACTACGAAAGAAAAAACCTAACCTAACCTACTTAACCCAGTTAATAAAGTTTTTGTTTCATCACTTTCCATGACTTTATATAACTTTTAAAAGATGTGATGAATTATCATTTTGATGATTTATCCGATCACCATTTACAGTATCTGTCGCTGGAATAAAAATTGCAACCAAGCGATACGCGAAGTATTGGTATTGAAAGAGTTAACGGCAACATGTTTTTTTTTTACATTTTTGTGAGTTCAAATTAGCGCTATTCTCAAAGTGTAAGCGGGATGACAAAAAAAGGATCATTGCATTCACTTGAATTATGTAATTATTTAATCTCGTATTCAACAACTTAACCCTATAGTCTTAGTGACATTCTCATAATAACTTGGTATGTATGAGAAACCTTTAAATATCGCTATTTATAAGGCTTCTCAAACCATCAGATGACATTGAAGCAATGAATATTGTTAAACAAGAAAAAACATATATTTTTAAAAATTCCTTTGATATTTGGAGACTACTGTACAGAAAGAAGTCAAGAATTGAGATTGTTGAGAAGCTGGTACCAGAACCTGGTATCTATTCGCATCTGGTCACAAAACGAACTAAACGCCATCTCAAAACACATTATCGAAATTGGTATTCATTTTGTACCACTCGGCACAAATTATACTAAAGTGCACAGAATGAACAATTATATTTATTTGAACTAAAAACTAACTAACCATCACGCCGTCTCATCAGGCAGAGAGGTCGGACCGCCACACAATAAATAACGGCAAAGCCTTGGCACACATTCTTTGCTTCATTCACATTCATACATCATCTCATACAATACATATATATTCTGTTATTGTGACTCAGCCTGACTCAAGTATCTGGTACACCTGAACGTGGTATATCTTCCTGCGGCGTTCCCGACTTCTTCTACCATTCATATTCGCGTCATGTATTATCGTTACACTCATTTCTTCGTCCATTCGCTTTACATGCCCAAACCAGCTAAGCGTCCCTTTCTTAATCTTACTCATTACGCTTACATCAGCCTTGCATTTTTTGCGAATCTCCACATTACTCAATCATACACGGTTCTACCACACATACGCCTCAGGGATCACATCTCTACAGTATTCAGTCTACAATATTATGTGTGTACTTTTATACCTGGCCTTTCAAATTTTTATATTTTTTTAAGACAAATAACATGTAAACGTGCACAACACATCAACGAAACTTTACTATGCAAGATGGATAAATAGTAGATAAGGAATAAAAATATAAATTTAATATTATACTATATTCTGAAACACGACTATAAACACCGCTAAAGAGATAAGCTGATGAAATGCCGCGTTGGTTTACCCGAAGTAAGGTAAAAATTATTTCGCATTTTTAACATTTTCAAATAGAAAAACTCTTTCTTTCACAGTTAATCAATTGAATTGGCCTGAATCATTTTATTTACATTGTCAGCGACATAAGTTAGTTTCAAATTATTATATTATTAACTAGCTGTTCCCCGCCACGCGTTGCTGTGGCTCAGTCTGTCTGTGCAGATAGATTATATTTTTTATATTTATTTTTAAAAGCAAAGTTTGTCCAACAGACGGCGCTGTTTTTACAATAAAGCATGTTTTTAAAAGTCACAGGTGACATCTATATAATAAAGCTATATAAAAACACACGCGTATTTGAATGCGACGTTGTGTCAAAATTTCAAAGCAATCAGTGAAGAACTTTCGGAGATTTCCGATTTTGAACAAACGAACATTTACACTTTTATTTATATAGATTATTTGAAAAAAAAAATTATATTTTCAAATAGAACTACTATTGTTTTTGTACAAAAATAATACAAAAAAATCGTGTCAATGTAACGTTCTACGCCAACGCGGGTCTATGCTAGAGCGTTAGGTGTCTTCAATACTTACTAAAAAGTAAAAACAACTGCCTACATACTTGGGGACACCGCACCGGCGCACATAAGGACGGCCAAAGAAATTACGGCACCACAAATAGGTAAAAGCATTGTCTTCAAACTCATCAAAAATACATTTGAAACGTTATCTATTAACGAGTTCAAAATGAACAGCGAGAATTTATTTTGTGAACGCAACCATTTTTTCACTCATCCAATATTGCAGTTGCACCTTATTCATTGACGGGGTAACTAAGTTCCTCTTATTTTTCCAATTTAAAAACCAGAAAGTGTTCATCATGGATACTGAAGCGTCAGGTATGTACTTTAACCCCATGTAATCATTTTTAACATAATGTGGATACAATATATGTTTTATGAAATATTACTTTTGTTAAAAAAATATATTGAAATAGCTATAGTTTTAAAAAAAATCCACCGAGTTTCATGACGTTTTCTTACTAGTTCGAAAAAATATATTATGAGTAATATAAGAAAGTTAAAGTATTATTATTATTACTTGTTGAAAAATAACTTACAATTTATATAAAAACTTTAAATGTTGTGCCTTCCCCTCCTTTGTTAAATCGAACGCATTCTTTTCAGGTAGTCTTAGCGGACCCGATCTAAAGGTAATGAAGATTAAAAGGAAAAGACTACAATGTTAAAAAATTAACAGTTTTACAAGTTATCGTCATTTTTCACTTTCATCGTAATATTTATTAACCTATCTCACTAATCCAAAATACAGAAATAATTTAATATAAAATCTATATTTTAAATTAGAATATTACAATACCCCAACAAACCCTAATAAGATATATTTCTGAAAGATTTTCTTAGTTACATCATATAATCAAATAAAAATATTTTTGGCATCGTAAATTAATAATTCGACCCTGTGTGCGGCGCTGCACACGATACAGCCAACCGGCTAGAAGTTGCCGGCACTCGGTTAGTAGTAATAATAATAATAATATTTTGATGATTTGTACAGCGCCGTCTTTGTGCAAAATCACCTCAAGGGCGCTGTACAAATATATAATACATATATTCAATGATCTATTTTATTACTATTTATAGACTAGTCAATATATTCTAAATTTATGTCTAACAGATCGTACTTCCAATACGCGACGAGACAAGGCAATCAGAATACCCTTTTCGAGATTGAAAAATGCAAAAAAAAATATTGTGAAACGCAGACGTTAAATAATTCATATGTATTAAGAATATTGTCTGCGGCGGTCAGCGGGCAGCCGAACACCGGGCGAGGGGCGTTTCTTTGTTTTTATGCAAAACTAGTTTTATTCCGAGATTGATGAAAATTTACATATTTCCCTTTCAAAATTAGAGTAAGGTTAATGTCTCAGTCTGATTTAGAAAAACTCTGTGCAAAGCACGGGTAACGCCGAGACTTCAGCTAGCTAATACGTTTATATTTTATCCTCCTTACTAATAAAAGTATTTGGTATATAACTAATAAATTTTATACCACTGATAAACAATTATTTACCATGCATTAATGGTTATTTAATAGTTTAACAGTTTGTAAGGCCCTGAGAACAAAATATAATTATTTTTGTAAGATATGAAAAAGTCAACATTGTGATATATAATTATAGTAGTAATGAAATTGTCATCTACCTATGAGATAGGTATCTACCTACGTCGTAGAAGTACTTACATAATTTAACATTATTAAAGTAGGTACTTAATTATAATAATTCACCGAGGTTCAAGAATTAATGTTTTAACGTTTATTTAGGTGTAAATATGCAAAAAAATCATACATTTTGATAGAAAGAATAAATTTCACACACAAACTACAAACAAAGCACATAAAGCAAAAATACACAGTCTAAGAAAAAGTTATCTAATCTTCAACCCTAAAAAATTCCACAAGTACTTGTAAATAACTATAGGCATGAAAAGTACTTCCTTCCATAAATTTATCATTGTTGGATTTTTTGTTATTTTTAATACTCACTCAAAAGAAGGCAGAAGTTATATTCGTCTTTCCTTCTGTATCAGTTTGTATGTTGTACTTACTCTAGTCGCTCATCTAATTAACTAATAACTAATCATAATTGGATTAACCCTTTATCGAGGCACGCTGACCACAGACAGCTCTTAGTAGACATTGCCTAAAGCCATTAACCATTACCTACAATAGTGGTGAGAACACTGAGAACGGTGGCCTTGGTAGGTAGCATCAAAAATCATTCCACTACAGAAAGGCGCAACAATACAATAATATAATATCACATCCTATGTATAGTATGACATGTTTTAAATGCTAGAAAAAAAAATGGTGGCGCTGCGACCCTTTAAAAGGTTTTAAATGGAGACACTAAGATAGCTCATGGGAAAATGAATTTGTGTTTAAAAAAGCACAATGGCCTAAATGCATATTTTTTATTATAATTAAGCCACTGCATATTCAGAAATAAGTGGTACTTTCCGAAATGAGATGATTCTATTTCATACTACAAGACATTTTATGTTAAAACTTAAACGCGACGCTCGTTATAATCTACGTCTTCAAAGACGGCGATTGTTAATTGATTTTATTAGAATAGAATTTTTGCAAGGTATTGCTTTACTACAATGTTAAGACAATTTATTGATTGCGCCAGTACGTACGCAATATGATTGGATTGAATCATAGTTACAATATGGTATATGTATGGCCTTTCTAGAAAGAGTTGAGTAAAGGAACAAAACTATTTATTCATATTTATACTGTGTATGTACGGGCGAAAAAAAAATCGTTTTGATATTTGAAAGCATAACTTGCAAAACTTGTATTAAAGTGAAATAATTAAATTAGCGTCATATATGAAAGAGCAGATTATGAATTATTTTAAGTAAACTTTAAGAGGAACAGTTCCGCGGTCTGTTTCATACAAAACATTAATTTGTGTTCAATTTTCTATTTCCTTTATTTTTCAGGATTCAAGATATTTAATGAACTACCGACTGATGTTAAAGAAGCTAAAAGCCTTACTGCTTTTCGTGGGTTATGCGTAGATCCTATAAAGAATAAGTTTGAGATGTAGTGTAAAGTGTGCCTAAAGTCATACAAATAAGTTTTTAGTAATTTTAACTAAATAAAAACATACAAAAATAAATAAAATAAGAAGGCGTTTTTGGGTCAAAAATTTTAAATTCATATTAGAGAAAATCGTATTCCTACGTAAATTGCACATTCGTTAGTTAAATTTAATCCCATCAAAATGTATTTTTTTTATATTCATAAAGAAGGTAGGGCAAAATAATTGCCAAAAGTACTCTTTTTTTAGCTACAAATCCAAATAAAAGTTTTGTATGAAAAGAGCTGCGCAGCCGTTGCTTTTAATCGACCAAAATCAACCTATAGAAAACCACTTCACTACAGCAAATGCTTCACCTACTGTATTATATTATTTATTTGTTCCCGGTGCAAACAAAGCGCCAACGGAGATACAAAAAAACGTTTAAAAATCATCGTTCGAGGAGGTCTTGAGAGCTATTTTTGTAAATAAATACGTCCCTAATACCTAACCCTTTATAGCACGTTCAAGATAGAAGCATGTTGCCCGGGTGCATTGGAACGGCGCAGAAGAATGCGTTGCCTCACAGAAAGCGACACATTCGAAATAGATTTGTAACTTGCAACTTTACAACATTTTAATGTTTGAGATTGTAACGTCTAACAAATCGTGTGTTTGTTTAAAGTAAGCATCTACATGTTAGGTTCTTGGCTCTTACTGTTCACGAAGGAATTCCGCATTGAAATCCGGGGAAACATAATATTTGGCTAATTTATATAGCGCCGTTTTCGTGAGAAATCACCTCAAGGGCGCTGTTGCAACATGTTGCCATGTAATAATTTTCAAATGGTTCCATGATAAATCAACACATCGACAATTCAAAACACCTTTAAAAAGTGATATAAAGTCATTAGCAACGATGAAAAAATAATTTAAACCTAACCTAACCTAACTTAACCTACTTAACCCAGTTAATAAAGTTTTTGTTTCATCACTTTCCATGACTTTATATAACTTATTAAAGATGTGATGAATTATCATTTTGATGATTTATCCGGTCACCATTTATGAAATATGAATTATAAAATACCTGCTTCTCCACACAATTCATGTTTAAAATATTTTTATAAATAGAACATCAAACTCTCTTTTTTTTTCGAATCCCCGGAATGTTGGTCAAGATTCGAGAGCCTTACCCCGGAAAGTTGTGTTTATAATGCAGTACAGAATCTAAGTAGCACTATTAGGAATGTGCAAATGCGCATTAATGTTTTTCCAAATATAAAATTTATTAGGACTGTAATTAAAAAACTTTTTTTAATTACTTACCAATATTTTTATCATTGTGTTGCGAGAATCAATGACTTCGGAGATGTCTCTACCTGAGGGAGTATGGTCACTACCCGTGGATCTAACCCACTGAACTTCTCTTGGGTATGCTCGGATTGAACAATATCCGTGTCAGAAGGGATGCGCAGTGCGCATTCCTACACATTTCTTCAGACTGATTTTTCAATGGTTCAAAAACTTGGATATGATGGAGCATGAATTTATGTCGACTGTGGTTTGGTGAAACAATTCAAGCCACAAAATGAAAACTTTCCTTAGACGATAAAATGTTTTTTTCCAAATTCATAAAACGAATTAATAATCTTGAAGTTCATACGAAAGTGGTTATTTATTTTCCGAAAAATTGATGTTAAAGATTGCATTCTATTGAGAAATATCCTATATGTATTTGAGGGTTGAGTAATTTCGTCTAAATTTTTCTCGAAATAACCTAAAAAGAAGTACACTTGAAAGAAGGGTAAATGCAGTCCTCCATTAATGGAAGACTGAACACAGTTGTCGCTAGCAAAAATTGTCCAATGAAGCGAAGCTAGCAGTCCACAATGGAGTGCTAGTACCTACCATGTTGTATGGCAGTGAGACATGTAACTGGCAGAGGAAGGATGAAAGTAGACTGAATGCTGTAGAAATGAGATCCCTGAGGCGTATGTGCGTTAAAACCATATATGATCATGTGAAAAATGTGAAGATGGGCAAAGAATGCAAGGCTGATGTAAGCATAGTGAGTAAAATTAAGAAAGGGACGCTTAGGTGGTCTGAGCATGTAGAGAGAATGAGCGAAGAAAGGAGTGTATGGAGAATAAATGTCGCAAATGTGAATGGTAGCAGTAGTCGGGTACGCCCGAGGAAAACATGGTACTGTCAAGTGAATCAGATACTTGAGACCGTCCATATCAAGAGTCAGAATACTAGAAGAGTATGAATGTGAATGAAGCAAGGAGTGTGTGCCAAGACCGAGTTGTTTGGCGGTCCATCCTCTCTGCATACCCCTGCGGATAAATGGCGTGAGGTTAGTTAGTCAAATTTAGTTTTTTTATATTAAAAATGCTTCAGTCTTAAAAATTACTACAAAAATTTACATTCCCAAAAAACGTGGCTTGAAGGTTTTATGTTAAATTTTATTCCTTAAGTTATTGTCTTCTGGCCTGCAGGACTATCTAGCCAGTTTGGAGAGCTATTAATTTACTTATATTGACAAGTTAATTAGCATCAAGATATTCATATAAAACCACCTTTTTATAATGTCTACTGTTTTTTCATTTATTTTTCCCTCACTTGTCTGTATATAAGAATACAAATTATTTACACTGTTTATTTGTTGACACCTTAATCAATTGGAAATTTTCGCTTCCTAAAACTACATAATGAAAAAGAGAAGACACCCTTGCTTCAACCACATTCATACACTGTGGATAAAGGTAAAGAACGTGTGCTAGGAACTTGCTGTGAGACGCTCAATCTTTTTTATACATTTTATATCTTGATAGATATCGTTTTCCACTTCCATAATATCTTGTTTTATGTGTAGGTACTATTTTAATTGATTTCATTAAATTGTAGTATTTTTGAATATTATCAAAAAAAATCCAGTTGTCAGTTCATGCACGGGTAATCTGGACGTGAAAATTATTCAAGATCAACGAATTTTCAATTTTCGAAATTGGAACTGATAAGTATTAAATCATATCAGAAATACTGTAGGTACCAACAATATTTTATTATAATTATCAAATAATAATAATTCTATATTTCAAATGCAAATTTATTTAGTTTACATTTTGACATCTAAATATAAAAATTATTTTTAAAGGTGTTCATTCGAATGCTAATTCTGATTGACTCAAATTATTTTTGTTAAGCAATACAAATATTTTATAAATACTTTCAGCTGCACAAATCCTACAATTATACACGGAGAAAACTTACTGTTATGAAATATTGTTAATTTATTAAAATTCTGGTCAAATTATTCCTTTTCCCTTTTAAAGATTGCATTGTAGGCCTATAACTAATAATTTGACAAATTTTATGACAAACCATCAGTAAAGCACGAATATGTTATGAGAAAGTCGGAACACGTGTTCTTACAAATAATAATATTGTCGCATCTCATCCATTATATTTTTTTGGACAAGGACACAATTACACAAGAACACGTATTTAGATATATTCTGAAAGACTAATATTTTATTAGGAAATGGTCTTGCAGTCACATTTTTAACAGTATCTTGATTTTTAAAAAGCCGTCCTAATTTACACTGTGTAATATCGCCTGATTTTTCACGGGTTTGCGCAAGTATTCATTATCGTTATTATTTCGCAATCACTTATTTAAATTAAATTAGATACGGTATTTGTTTGATCAACGTAATTCTGTTGGGAAAATAATGTTTTCTATGGCACAATTCAATTTATTGCATTAACTCGCTCCATTTACATTTTTCCACATCAAATACTTTAATTAATAATTCATAAGAATTGATACGTAGGAAGATAACAACAATAAATAATACTATCGACTGTGAACAAAACACGACCTGTTCTACTCTAAGGACGGGTTGTTTCACGGAATCTGAACAATTCATCAAATTTAGTTGATTTTCAAGTTCTGTGAAGGTTCTATTCAAGTTCTATCATTATATCATTAGTGACTAGTTGCTTCGCAAAACTGAACTTTTTGATGAATTGTTCAAATTCCAAAAACAACTCGTCCTTAGATTTTAGTAATAAACAACTACCTGTAATTGAAAACCATTTTAAGTAGGCACAGGTATTCTGAATTAGTATTCATACTAAATATAGTAAAGCTATTATTTATTATCAATGAAAGATTTATGAAATGAAATGTCAGAAAAAAAATTTGCTAAATTCTGTAAACCGGTTATAAACCTCAGTGTGGTAAATTCTAAAGGGGACCTAAATCACAACATCGGAAGAAGAATGTTATTTAAATCGGAACATTCATTAGATGTCTGTAATAAGTAATAAGAATATGTAATTTAGTAATGAGACGAATGAGTAAGTAATGATAATGACCGTAATGAATTATGACAACAATGGATGCTTTCATCCGCGAAGCAATTAAAATAAATATGTACGAGCAAATTAATTAAATAAATTAAGGGCCCACTATTCGAATTTCATCCAATTTCCGACATACTTTCCTTAAAATTTTGAAGTTTTTAAGCTCTTAAAAAAATATATGTTATTCTTTAAGATAGTATCTATTTGTTCCAAAAGCCGAAACGGTAATTATTTGAAATTCCCTCGATAGAAATAAATCGCAAAGTATGCTCCGAAAAATATTATTAACACGTTTATTTCTGTTATTTTACAAGTTATATGTATGAAAAAAATCACAATGCTTCTTTTAATGCTACTCAATAGACCCCAAAAGTGATTTTTGCTATTTTTGAAATACGCCGTGATTTATTAAACATTTTCACAACTGTCGCTTACGCCTATTGCTTTTAAATCATATTTATTATAGCGCGCTCGCTCCGACTTGAAGATTAACCTATCTTCTTTGAAAAGTTCATTCGCCAACTCGAGGGCTTTGGGGGCAGACATGTCGTTCAACGTTCTATGATCTACAGACGTGCGATTACGTGCAAATATTTGAATCTATAAAGATAATTTTTACGCGTGTAAAGTTTATGAGTTAATAAATATTGTTTTTTCAAAGATGGGAAATACACGAAAGATATCCCGTATTTCAAAGAAAAAATGATATCTCATAAAATTATATCCTATCTAATAGGTGAGAAGAAAAAAATACAATTTTTGATTTATAAGCTTATATTTATTATAAACGATAATTTACTATAAAAATTAATAATTCATATTTTTATTTATGTATTGTGTAGTAAAAAGTTATAAAAATTATTATTTTATTTTTTTCAGAATACGATAAACGATAATTTATTATAAAAATTAATTATTATTTTTATTTATGTATTGTGTAGTAAAAAGTTATAAAAAATTTTATTTTATTTTTTTCAGAATACGTACTTTGGGAAATAAAACTAATTCCAAAACATTAGAAATTACAGGGCAAGTTCTTATTAATTCACAATGCAACGATGTCCGAAATATAATATAATATGTAATAATAATATACGGGCCATCTGTTTCAAATAACAATACTCGAACGTGGAATTCAGAATAATAATGAACATGCGAGCGAAAGAAGCTATTGAAAGTTCTGAAACTGTGGGGAATATAATTTAATAAAATAAAATACTTTTTTGTTTTAAAACCACGATATTTATTAATTTAAGAACCGACCGGTTTCGCTTTACTTAAGCATCATCAGGGTACAAATTAATACTAAACAAGAAGTACATAATGTGTGCATATATATAACAAAATATAGAGGGAGACAACATGATACAAATATAAGCAACACAAAGACGGTCATAAAATACATTAACATAAGTGCACAAGTAATGGAAAACCCGCTAGATAATTATGTAGACTAATGGGTTATACGAATAAATCGGGAGAAACAAAACATCAATAAAACCTCAATAATAACGGTTTTTCCGAATTCGCAAATCATTTGATCGATAGCTTGCCTTCCTGAATAAATCTAATTTTATTTAATCATTTACGGCCAAGATATTTTTGACAATGGTGTGTTTTTATCTTTCTGTATTCCAATCATTTAGCTTTGCTTCTAGGGTTGTGCCCCAGTATTGCTTTTTGGAGACTGTAAACGGATCTCTCGGCATTTAATGAAACTGCAGCAGAACAAAGGCTGTTGCTATATTGACGTTCATGGTATGTTTTGCTCAGATTGACGATAAGGTTTCCAGATCCGCATTTCGCTCGAAGCATGTTTAGGGTAATAAGTTTATAGTTTAGGGTTCTTTCACCGTATTTATGGGAACATTTCAGAACCACCAATCTTTCATTTTGAGTGAATCTTGTGTTTGTGATTAAATTATATTTGACGATTTAAACAAATAATATTTAGAGAAGTTAAAAATAAAATTGAAAGTTCACTGAAAGCTTAAAACTATTAAAAGTAGTAATTTCATAAAAATGTAAATAAATAGAGCCCCTTTCACATTTTAGAATGTAATTTTATGTTGCTTACATGTTTTATTACTCTTTATAATTATTGAATTGTTTAAATGAATAAATAAATAATTACAAAAAAGTCTTCTGATTTGTAAGTCCTCAGGAAGCACTAAGGATCTTTCTATCTATCTTTATAATATAATAAATTTGATGAGCATAAAAATGTAAACGTGTATATAATTTATATAAATGTACAAAAGTAGATATTACACGTGTATAAATATTATATTGCGCATATTATACAAGATGTCGGGGGTAAAGTGCACAAACTTCGGGAGGTGATTCTAATTGATAGTACAAGTAAAAAAGAAAAAAAAACTTTTTTTGGAATTCCAACGTTTTAAGATAGTTTTCGAGTAAAAAAGTTTAAAACCTTATTGATGTAAAAATATATTTATTGATTTTATAAAAGTTATAAATTACTTTTATAAAAGTGAGAATAGTATTTTAGTAAAGTAAAGTAATTTTTATACCTATACAAATAACTTTCGTAAATGTTTTTTGTAAAATTAAAAAAAAAATAATTAATTAAATCCGTAATAAAACCCATATTTTGAGAACCATCTTCATTTCGACTTCCTTCTCATTTGGTCGGTGCATTATTACTCTAAGGTCGGTGCTAACTAAAAATGGTTCTGTTTTTCTAAAATTGCAATAGATGTCGGTAATTTAATTTCATAATCCCCAAAATTATTCCTAATACGAATTCAGACACCTCTGTCGGATTCTTTTAACACTAAATTTTGTGGGTGTTGCCCAAATCTAAATTCTTTACGCGGAAAGCGGGCCCTTAATGTGATTTTCCAGCTTCGTAAAGCACCCTTGAGGTGACATTTCACAAAGAACATGGAAAACGGCATGGAATTAATATAATTTTATACAGTACCACTTTGTTCAAACTCACTCAAACAATGAAGCTGTCTATTTTTAGGTATAAACAAACATAACTTACCATTTATGGTAGGCAGAAGGGTAGAATGCCACAAAACTCATGTTATGCACGGAGAAAAATTATCCTGTTAAAAAAGTGACATCGTCCAACTTCCTGATAAAATATTAGTCATTCAGAACACATCGAGAAGACATGTTTTTTTCTAATAGATATCATGATGGAATGCCACAATATCAGAATGTCAATATCAATATCAGTATTTGTATGAACACGTGTTCCGCCGTCCTCATAACAATCCGCTTTTGACAGATACCTTTTGATAAATTAACAGAATTTCATATCAGTAAGTTTTCTCCGACTGTTAACATAATCTGACTGAAGTATTCGGCTCAGTTTATCGTGCCATGTCTTGCTGGAGAGTTACCGACTTCTTCTTTATACATTTCCTTGCGCGTCATACAATCTCCTCACTTATTTCTCGGTTCATCCGCTTTAGACGTTTCCTCCGATTCTCAGTATTGTTCATTACGCTTACATCGGCCTTGCATTCAACCTCCTCATTCGTAATACGGAACCTATCAGAATAGTTTTACAATACGCAACCCCCTTGTACGAGGTTATTTCCATCGCATTCCATTTACTTTAGCCCATTCCAGCCAGTTGCATGCCTCACTGCCTTAGTCTAGCTTCAGTTATTTAGATAGGTTAGCTATAATGGATTTTAAATAAAATAAGATAAGCCACGTACACATTTCTGAAGAAAACAACAGTGTCATAGCATCGTGAAATACGAAGTCGCGAGAAAGGACGTATGCAAGCAAGAAACCCATTAGCTAAAATGTATTTTTGAATATTAAATTTGTAGCAATAAAATGGGTAAACAATGTGCAGTGCGCACGTCATAAATAAACGTCGCCGCGACTATATTTTAAGGGGAAAGGTGCGAGACGTGGACAGAAAACTTCACGAGGTGAGAAATCAAGATAAATATGATTTTACTCGCTAGAAGTTTACAGTATTATATGGAAATAATAAAAATCTTAAAAAATACATTTACTACCTAGAGGTAATTAAAGAGGTAAATTCTTGCAGACAGAAACTACATATTCCACGCCCTACGCAATCCCCATTATCAAAACAATGTTAATTGTCAATACATTTGGTATCTAGAGGTAATTAAAGAGGTAAATTCATGAAGACAGAATCTACCTATTCCACGCTCTACGTAATCCCCATTATCAAAACAATGTTAATTGTCAATACATTTGGTATCTAGAGGTAATTAAAGAGGAAAATTCATGAAGACAGAAACTACCTATTCCACGCTCTACGTAATCCCCTGTGGAGAATCACTTATACACCTTATAAGTTAATTTTTAGATGTGTAATCCCTAATCGCAGAGACCTGAACGGCGTAAAGATAACCATAGATCATTCCGAGTTTAATAGCCGTTCTGACTAGTCCTGTCATACGTTTGTCATTCTCCACATTAAAGCCTTTCTAGTTTAATGTAAAATTGTGATCTTTTAAATCTGTTAAAATAAAATTATCCTTCTGAAATATAATCGTATTTATTGGAGTCAAAATATACATGGATGGTGTTGGATTGTTTGTAACACAGGTAAGTATTAAATACCCGACGTCCTAACCTCCATGTGGAGGGATCTGCCTGAGCAAGAGAAGACACATTTCGTAGATGAGTACGAAGCTGAGAAGTTGGACTATGAGAAGAGTCTCAAAACTTATCACGTCGGGGTCACCATTTATGGAGGTTAGGACGTCGGGTATTTAATACTTACCTGTGTTACAAACAATCCAACACCATCCATGTATATTTTGACTCCAATAAATACGATTATATTTCAGAAGGATAATTTTATTTTAACAGATTTAAAAGATCACAATTTTACATTAAACTAGAAAGGCTTTAATGTGGAGAATGACAAACGTATGACAGGACTAGTCAGAACGGCTATTAAACTCGGAATGATCTATGGTTATCTTTACGCCGTTCAGGTCTCTGCGATTAGGGATTACACATCTAAAAATTAACTTATAAGGTTGATAAGTGATTCTCCACACCCCATTATCAAAACAATGTTAATTATCAATACATTTGGTATCTAGAGGTAATTAAAGAGGTAAATTCATGAAGACAGAAACTACCTATTCCACGCTCTACGTAATCCCCATTATCAAAACAATGTTAATTATCAATACAATACATCCCCATTATCAAAACAATTTTGATATCGTAGATTTCATCGAAATTATGCAGGTGCTTTTATAAGTACGTACCATCCATTTTCAGAACAATTTTCAAATAAATTGTGTGAAACTGTTAGATGTTGAAATGTAAAGCCGCATTCAGGCGGAATTTGAAAAAAAAAAGTCTCTTGCTAGCTAATGATAACCACTTGAAAGGACCGTCATTATTGCTGGGGCAACAACCCTGATATCTTGTAGGTATAAGTGTATGTACAGTTTTACAGTAAAGTGAACATACATATTTATTGAATTCCAATAGTCGGGTAATAACGTAGGTGTACCTAAATATCACAGGCGTGTATAACCTTAGATTTTATTTGAGTGTATTATATATGTGATGGACGCAGTAAACACAAAGATCAAGAATTTTCATAAACCTCTAATTTCTTTCATGAGCAGAGCATTTCATCGACTCTCTCATTCTATGAATTTAAAGGTCTAATGTAAATTGGCCAAATAAGTTTTCTTTCAAATTTGTATATTAATATATAAAATTCATTATTAGATTTAATCTATAAAATATTTTTTAAATTCCTTATAAGTCCTAACAACGAATATCTAAATTTCACGATCCCGTTTAAGTTGGGTTTTACATGTGAAAGATAAAGTGACAAAAAAATATGTATAAATACATCTTTTCTTGGCGTGGTTCATACCTACCTAATTGCGTGTGACAACCCACGACATGTAGTTGCTGTTATTTTTGCAGGCGATGCACCACATCGTGTAAAATTAGAAATCGGGCCGATAACGATAACACTCCTTGTGCCGCCAAATTTAATCTTAAAATTTATCGAAAAATAAAAAATAAATATTCAAATGTTTCCCGATCATTCCCCAAAGAACTTAATTTTTCACATTATAGAATAAAACCGTAACCGATAATTGATTCGTAAGTAGGAAGTTTACAACTTTAAAGCAGTTTTTATAGTGAAACTTAATTTTTGTCTAAATTTTCAAACCAAAAACACATGATTTTGCATTACTGGGTAGTGCTTCGCCTTAAATAAAGACGATGGCAACGACACCAACCATATCAAGTTTAGTATGTACGAGTATGTTCGTAGTTCTACTTGCTGATTCTGGTCGCAAATCGTATGAGTTTGGAATATATTTACTAGAAAATTTGATATAATTTAGTGATATTTCACCCAAAGTGATTTTGAATTTAAACTAAACATTTATATATTATTTATGTAATTTATCTTTCTAATTAAAATTGCTCCCATAATGATGTTTAAATAATAGAGTATTAAATTTAATCAAACCATGAAAAATTCAGTAAATATTTGAGATATCTAACTACTTACATAATATAAAAAAATACGTAAAGCAAAAGATGAAGATATAAACAAAATAAAATATTCATCCTAGACTTGCAGAAAAAGTGAACAGAAGTCGCATATTAAAATAAAACAAGATATTTTTGTTGTTTGTTTTTGGGGTGTTATGCCGTGTTGCGCTAACTCCTTCTTTAGCCGACGTTTCGGACAGCGTTGCAGTGTCCATCATCAGGGCAGATCCGGTAGATCCGAAGATGTGTGAATTTTGGTTGTCGAGTTTGTGCTTATTTATTTGTGGCCTGGGCCCATCCAAGTGCGAAATGCCAACGGAAGTGGCGACATCTTGTGGCGAATTCTGAAAGCTCAGTATTTATGTTAGCCTGGGTCCCGTCCAAGTGCGAAATGCCAACGGAAGTGGAGCCATCTTGTGGCGAATTCTAGAATTAGAAAACCGATTGACAGCGATTAGAGTAGATGTACCCAGTATCAAGGTATAAATGCAATGGTTTTATATTGTGTTATTATATGGTATTGGAGTATACTTAGACATGTTATTTATTTATACTTAGACATATAACATGTCTAAGTATACTCCAATACCATATAATAACACAATATAAAACCATTGCATTTATACCTTGATACTGGGTACATCTACTCTAATCGCTGTCAATCGGTTTTCTAATTCTAGAATTCGCCACAAGATGGCTCCACTTCCGTTGGCATTTCGCACTTGGACGGGACCCAGGCTAACATAAATACTGAGCTTTCAGAATTCGCCACAAGATGTCGCCACTTCCGTTGGCATTTCGCACTTGGATGGGCCCAGGCCACAAATAAATAAGCACAAACTCGACAACCAAAATTCACACATCTTCGGATCTACCGGATCTGCCCTGATGATGGACACTGCAACGCTGTCCGAAACGTCGGCTAAAGAAGGAGTTAGCGCAACACGGCATAACACCCCAAAAACAAACAACAAAAATGCTTTTGGCCGTGAGAATCTAAAAACTTACAAAACAAGATATGTTTATCTAAGACACTGTCTAGATTGCATTTAGTTTGGGTTGAATCTTGCAATCATACATGAAGATATGACAACGTTGGTAGTTCTTATTCGAAGTATGATACAGTTAATATGACCGAAGAGATAGGTTCCCATTAGCTCAGTTGGTAGAGCGGTGCCCCGGCAAGTTGTTCAAGTCCTAGATGTGACCGTATATTTTTCTGTTTCAAATTTTCGTTAAAGAATCGCTAATATTGTCTTCAATAATTAAAAATTGAATGTATTTAATACTGAAGTAAATTTGCTGAGAAATAATAAATATTTACAAAAGCGTTAACTACATTTTTTTTCTTTCATTAATTGAAAAATTGAACAATAACACATTAAAACGTTGAAAAAAAATGATTAAAAAAGAACAATAAAAGGCTTAATCTATTATATTGGGTAAGCTTGACAAATGTGTTACATGATTATAAGAGTTTTGTTTTGGTAGACTATTTTTAAGATTTTTTTATATAGCGTTTAGCCTCGTGGAGATGTTACCCAATTACTGAAAAAATCATTGTTCTTAAGTAATTACAATTTACTTATAAATTTTTGTTTGGTTTATTGAAGAACAATAAATTAATAAGAGACTTAAAAACTCAAAAATCAAACCAATACACAAAACCTAAGGATGGGTTGTTTCACAGAATATGAACAATTTATCAGATTTCCATTTGATTTTTAAGTTCTGTGAAGGTTCTATTCAAGTTCTGTTTTTATATCATTATTAGCCAGTTAATTCACAAAACTGAAATAATAACAGAACTTGAATAGAACTTTCAAAGAAAATCAACTTTGAAATTTAATGAATTGTTCACATTCTGTGAAACAACCGGACCTAAGTTGTTGATCCTCTCCATTACTGTAATGAAATAACTTTAGAATACAATTAATTTCGAACAAAAAGTCATTTACAGATTTTGAACATAATGGCGGGCATTTCTTCGAAACTATATATCCAAATGTTACACATAAAACATTATATCACGCGGATTGAATTAATAAAATTATATAAACATTACATAGGATGTAGGTGTATGAATAAAACATTTATTTCAGCAGATTCATTTTCAGTTTCATGGGAGGCTAACGAAGGCAGATATAAGCAGCTAATAAATACGAAAATTATACAAATTTATGTGCATATTAAAATAATTTAATAATTCACGTTTCATTCGTCGATATTGGCAACGTATGTTTTAAGTACAATATGTAATATCAGTATTGTCTGTTGGTATCTTTTTTTTGATGAGGCGTGTACCACTTTGTGGCGAAAACGATTTGATTTGCAAAACAATCTATGTAACTACGTCATAATCTATTAAACTGCGTTAAAATCTTTTTAACTACGACATAATATTTATAACTATATCATACAGGGTTTTCCAATAAGAGGTGTTATTTTGATATTCAATCGTAAAAGATCAATGGTTTCGTTGCTTGTGTGGCACGTAGCGCCGTCTTGTTGAAAGTAAACGTCGTCCAGATCAATACCATCCAATTCCGGCCATAAAAAATCATTAATCATCTGTCGATAGAGCAATCCATTCACCGTAACTCATTTTCGAAAAAGTAAGGTCCGATGACTCCGCCGGACCATAAACCGCACCAAACAGTGACACGTTGAGGATAGAGAGGCTTTTCAACAATAACTCTTGAGTTTTTTGAGCCCCAGATGCGACAATTTTACTTGTTGACAAAGCCACCGAGGTGGAAATGGGCCTCATCACTCAAGATGATTTGCATTTGATTCACACAAGTGAATTTTAATAATTTCAATGCGTTGTTGAAGCGTGTATCGTTCCATTTTTATTAATGGCGTAGTTTCTACTTGTCAAATGTCAAAAAATGACAGCTTCAAAATTATCATCTACCGAAATAGCGGGCTATTCAAAATAACACCTCTTATTGGAAAACCCCGTATTTTTATAACAACGAAAAAAACTTTATCATTATGTCACAATCTTTTATTTTTTTTATTATTATTTTTATTTTTATTTTTATTGTTTATTTATTTATTTATACATTTTAGGAAAAGTTGACAGCAAATCTTTAATTATACAATGATACAATAATAATATAGTTAATTATGCCAATTATGAACTTTCCACTGATGAATAGTTAATGGTAAGGTGTACAATGTCATAGAGATGTTCTCTTAAATTAATTTCTTCTTTAGTTAGAAAATATTAAAATAAAGGAGGGTGAGGGGGGAGGAGGAGGAAATATAGGATAAGGATTAAGGACGGGAATATATAGGAATTGAACTTCTAGTTTGAGTTTTGTTGATTATTGAGTTTTTGTTTTATGTCGCGTAAAGTAGAGTTAAAAATGTCAAAATGGTAATAATTTAAGTTAAATGAATGTGTGGATCTGTAGATAAATGAGTTTTGTTTGGAATTGGTCTTACAATGAGGGAGATTAAAAGTGAGCGACTATCTGCTGTTGCGATTGGGAACATGGAATAATAGGCGTTGAAGAAGATCAGGACTATCGATTAAATTGTGTGTAATTTTAAATAACATTACCGAATCTGCTATATTTCTTCGGAAAGTTAACGTCTGTATATTGAAGAACTTTGAACTTTATAACTATGTCATAATCTTTAAAACTAACCCTTTCAATTAAATACAAGTTATGATACGATAAGGTTAGGAAGAATATAATAAATCTTCAAATTACTTATAGTCTAGGAACCCGACACAACAAAAAGTGATAAAAAATTAATGACATAAAAAGACAGTCATGACCATAAAAGCAGTATTAAGACTAAGATCATGTTAATTATGCAGCTTGGCTGGCTCGGGTGAACACACAAAAGTGAAAAAAGAGATGTGTCACATTGTAGAACACAGGTTGAAATTTTGTAAACAAATCAACTGGCGAATCAGATAATCCTCAATTGGGCTCTGTGTGGTCGAGACTTGATTAGAAAATTCAACGGGCCTTAAAACGAAGAGATTATTTTTCAAACAATGACGATTGATAAGTATAAATTGTTTGGTAGTAACACACGAGGAATATAATGTGTAAATGGAAGTGGGCGTGTTCAATTATCATCATCATCAAACATACTAATTTCAGCTGTGTAATTCAGACAAGCGATAAAGTACCGACCTGTAATATAATTTTATAACAGAAAATTACTTTCATCATATTATTCCTCTGTGACAACTGTATGGGATTGTTTGGGGAGCGAGGTAAGCCACGCCCACATATATTTTCATATTATATCCCTCGTCTGTAACAGCCTTGATGATCACATATATAATACATTACCAGCATTGAATGAAATATCGTAAAAGTTGTGATTATGAATACCTCGAACATCCATGATAACAATAAATTAATTTTATAATTTAATTAATTTTACAGACTAACTTAGATCTACTTCATCAATGGTGTGAACAAAATGCTTAATTTTTGAACATTCAGAAACGTCAAGTAATACGATTTTCCAAAACTCATTATAATTTCTTACATGAATATACATCAAATAATATTAAATTAATACCAGTATCACAAATTCGTGACTTGGGTGTAATATTCCATGAAAACTTGACATTCATTACACACATTAACTATGTAATTAATAAGGCTTTAAAGATGCTTGGCTTCCTTTGCAGAACTTCAACTGATTTTAAGCCCTTAGATTGTATGAGATTGTGCCCTCTATATTTCATTAGTCAGAAGTCAAATGGAATAAAATTCACCTATTTGGCCCCCTTTGTATAAAGTTCAATAACAATTTATAAAAAGTTCAGCACAAATTTCTTAGGTACGTACATTTTAAAATCAGAATTCCAATTTAATACATTAATTATGTCAGTTTGATGAATCAATTGCATCTAATAACACTGACAGGAGAATTATGTCAGACCTGGTTGTGTTACACAGAGTCATTAACAACTTAATTGACAGTCCTGCCATCGTTGCCATTTTTAAATACCATATGCCGACTAAACACAAGACAAAATGTAACATTCTTCTGCAATACATACACAACCAACTATTAGACACACTCACTAACCAATAGGATGCATGATCTGGGCAACAAGTTTTGGGGGTACTATTGATGTATTTATTGACTACATTTATAGAATTAAGCGTAATCTATACCAGCACTTTGTTGAATCGTACAAATTATAGTAGCGTTGGTAATATAGTTTAATATGTAGTATTGTTCTAGTTTCTACATTATTTTATGTTATTGTTAATATTGTTTCATATTCAGCTTATCAGTTTACTGTTTTATCATGCTTTAAAAAAGATGTATAATTTACGATAGTTCACTAGGTATTTTCTGTTCTAAAAATCTACATAAAAGCCGGGCTGGGCGTAAAACCAGATAAAATAAAATGACGTGCATTAATGCATAAAATAATTAACACATTGTACAATGGTTCCGGCCAAAACTGTTTTCTGAAGAAAAAAATGATTATGTTTGACGTTTGTTTCTTAAAGACGTGATATGGACAAAAATGTAATTACTAGGAGAGTACAGAATAAAAAAGATTGGTAGAGATCTCACCCTAATGAACTTCTGTGAGGGCAATCATTTTGGAAAGTACGTCCTGAACGAAGGTAAAGAAATTGAACGAAAAAATATGACGAAAAAGATGACTAAATTGAATCGGTGCCACTAATGTAACAGTGTCACAGAAATGTAATCGTTTCCAGTGATTTTTCAAGGGTACAAAGTTATACTTAATTAATTAATGTAATTATACCAATTACCAAAATAGGCAACGCAAACATTACAAATTAACTATCGAATTTTACAAAGTTTGTATTCAAATGTTAAAATTATTTTATTTTATGTTATTTACTATTATAGCCACTATTTAAACATTGTTCATACAAAATAAGATAGTGAATATACGTATAGTAAATTGTATTTGAATTACTTCTTTAAGTTTCCTAACCTATTTTATCTTGAAAGGAGTTCGCGTTCTAGCTTGGAAAGAAAAGTCGTTTTTGTAACATTATTCCCACACAGGAGGCACTGGGGAAAATATTTTTTTATTTTTCGGAATAACTTTATTGAGTAAAACCTCAAATTGTAAGATTTAATTATTGAAGACAATATTAGCGATTTCTAAACGAAAATCTGAAACAGAAAAATCAGAAAAGGATACGGTCACATCTAGGACTCGAACCCAGGACCCTTGTTGACCCTTGACAATGTTGGTAGTTCTTATTCGTAGTATGATACAGTTAACAGTGACCGAGGGGGATAGGGTCTTATTAGCTCAGTGGTAGAGCGGTGTCCCGGCAAGACAAGGGACCTGGGTATATAGGTATGCACATTATATTTATAGAAAGTAGAGAAAAGTCGATGTTTTGTAATCAAGTCGTAAAAATATATTTTCGGGCGCTTACATTGCTAGCGCTGGCTAAAACTCATGAGATACGTCAAAATAAAGTACTGCAGAATTGTATATTATACAGGGTGTATCGGCACGTACCCGACAAACTTTAACCAGCTATTCCTTAGCTCATTTGGAGTAAAAAATGTTATGGGCACTTTGCTGTCCGGTAACATTTTTTTTTAATAAAAAAATTATTATTCATATTTTCACCACATGTCACCAATGTTTTATCCTTTGTCAAAGTTTGAAAACCCGTCTGGCAATATTTTGTTCGAGTTTCGTTGAATAATGTACTTACGTACCTACGTTGGCGCGCTTTTACAATCACAACGAAATGGCACAGCACCATTCGTCTCATTTTTAACTATTATTATTTAGTGTGTACGAAAGAGCGAGGACACTTTTTGACGCACTTGCTAATAACAGCTGTTGAACGCGAGAAACAAGGCAAATGACAGTGACGGAGTGTGGATTTTTTATTTTATTTTTTGTTTTTAATGGAAAACAATGTTACCGGACAGCGAAGCGCCCATAACATTTTTTACTCCAAATGTGCTGAGGAATAGCTGGTTAAAGTTTGTCGGGTACTTGCCGATACACCCTGTATATTAATTATATATCTTAAATCCCCAACCATTTATAAGTCCCCGAGCAACGCCGGGTACACTTCAGCTAGTAATTTATAAGTGATGATTTCATATTTCTTGGTGTAAGCCTAAATGATTTTTGTTAGTCATTACGCAAGTAATATTTTGTATTGATATGGCTGAAGTCGTGAACTCCATCAAAACCTTGATCCTGTCTTGACTTCACATCATATCTATTGTTTTGTGCCCTATTTTTGTCATAGCATCTTTATTGTAACATTTCTGTTGTATTAACTTCGTATAGTATGTAATATGTTAATTGGACTTGATCCGTTAGTAAATAAATTTATAAAAATGAACAACATATATTTTTATGACCGCTTCTACGGACTACGACATTATCTCAAAATTAAAAAGGTGAAAACAAATTAACTTCTCTATGTTAATGCACACTAAAACATTAAGTTTGGGGAATTTAAGGGTATAAAAAACTATGTATGGAGGTAGGTACTGAAAATCTCTCATTATTAATGTACAGGTACGACATAAAACTAATAAGAGCCAGCAAAGGAAGGTGGAGGTGGCCCTCGAAATGTATTGCTGGAGAAAAATGCTAGGCATACACAATAGACTAGCAACTATCTGCCTATAATTTATCCTTATACATAGAAACTTTTGACATTTTGCTTCCCAAAGTGCAAAGGGGAAGGCAGGAGAAGCAGAGGAAAATCACTGATGTTTCGAAGCAAGTTGGACTGGTCAAATAATATCGCAGACGTCCGGAACGTAGATATTCACCAGAAATTGAGTCAGATTCATGCAGATTATAAATTTATATTGTGGTTTATTGCGTACAGTAATCATAAGCTCCTGATTCATTATCGAGTCACCACTATTTTAATGTACCTACATGTCCAGACAATGATTGTATACGTTATCAAATGTGTTTACTCCACGTTGACCTGTGACAAAATGTGATATTTACTAGTGTAGACACTATTTGCGGTCGATTTCCACGTCGGTATTATGATCGGTTGGAAATATTTTATGAATTAACGTAATATTATTGTTATCGGTCTATATTTATCCACTATGTGTTGGTCGGCTGACAATTCAATAGCGAAAAACAAAGATAAAAATTGTCTACATTTTTACAAATTGTCTACAATTTTAGGTGAAATACTAAAACTTGTCAAATATTAATTATTTTTTTTTTATTATTGTTAATTTAATATTTGACAAGTTCTAGTATTTCACCTAAAAATGTAGACAATTTGTCTCGACGCCATCTAGTGAGAGAGTTAGCACTTACAATGCCTTTCTCATATAAAATAAATTTGGTTGTTTTCAGGTGAAAAAATGTAACAAGCAGTAATTGTTGAATGAAACACTAGTATATATTGAATTATTTCGCGGATAAGAGATAAGCCGCCATAGCTCAGTGGTCAGAGCTGTCGACCGGAAATCGAAGGGACACGGGTTCGAGTCCCGTTGGCGTCATGTATCTTTTATCAGGAGATTTTTCAATGTGGATGAGAGTTTCAGGCAAATAATTATTGCTTGTAAAATAATTGTTACCCTTTGTGCTATGCATAAAAAATCTTGTCTTAAAACATTAGTTTACCAAAAAAATAATAATCCATAGGCTATTTCCAAAATCAAACTCTAAATTATCGTAAGAAAAAAGTTGACATAAGATTTATTACCAATCTGCAAAAGGTCCTAAACAAATAAATTATATCTCCTTACGCGGCCTTAATTCAGATGACTAATTAAAAAAACAACAATATTTATGAATCATAGAATATTAAAATTAAAAAATATATATTTTATACCTAAATATTTTATAAATAAACATGCAGTGTGTATTTTGGTTGGTAACCGGATAAATCATCACAATGATAATTCATCACATCTTTAAAAAGTTATATAAAGTCATGAAAAGTGATGAAACAAAAACTTTATTAACTGGGTTAAAAGTAGGTTAGGTTAGGTTAAAAAAAAATTTTTTCATAGTTTCTAATGACTTTATATCACTTTTTAAAAGTGTGTTGAATTGTCACTGTGTTGAGTTATCATGGAACCATTTTGGTTGCATTTCGATTGTAGATTTTAAGTTCTTCTCTGCAACATTATTTCACGATGCTTAAGAGGAAGGGACAAGCCAAAAAGGTGTATATTCTTCGTATACCTTATATTGTAGGTAATAGGCATTAAAATCGCTTGACAAACGGAGTCCAGAAACGTTTTTAGCACAAAATGGTTTTTATTGATTTTGTAAATAATTTTATAAGAAAGCAAAAAATTTAATGTGAAACTGTCACAGATAATTTTAGCTTTTATACTGTATTTTTAAAAAGTTGTTTCCTTTACGCTTTCATACATTTGTATTGAAAAAATATATTTTTTAGTAGTTTACCTTCATATTTTTTATTGATAATTTATTTTTTTATTTGTATTCTACTCAAGCGAAACGATAGGAAAACATTCAATTTATCTTAAGCATGTGTTTTGGTATTCATAATGTACACCAATTCGTTATAAAGATTAATCAAAATAGTGATTTAACATTAAGCTTCGACTTAATGGTGACAAATGCGATGCGTAGATAAGATTTAAAATTACATGAAACTGACATAAATAAATATTATTTACAGTTAGTTTATTTTAATGCATTTCAGAAGGTGACTAGGAAGTACAACAATTTGTATTATACAGCGACGCACGCGTCAAAAATATCACGTGGATAATAATTATTGGTTGAAAAACGTTGAAGACAGCGGTGGGATAAAACTATGTTTACTGACATCTATTGATATTTTATGAAACTCTGAGTACTTCGATACATTTTTTTTATTTCAAGTAACTCCTTCTGTTTCCCGTTAGAGGGAGTCGATGTCTATACATCTGAGATCTGAGCGCTAATAACAACAGATAATATTATGTTTTATGAAAACGATGGTTACAAAATATATATATATATATTTTTTTAACCCTGCTTATACGTTGACAAGTACCGATGATTGTGCACAAAAAACTATATTAGAAAAACACGCTAATTATACATATTTTACCGAGATACTTTGGTACTAGGTTTGAACTTAAGATCAATAACTTATATTCCACAATAATTCCAAAATAAAATATTCTACTGTCAAGATAGACAGTGTGTACACAGATTATATAGGTGATAAAAGAAAACAAAGAACGGAAATCTGTATTAGACAAGGCAAGTTCCTGTATAAATTCGAATGCGGCGCGACAAACATTTATGATAATATAAGGGAATTCATTTCCATGTGAATATTTATGATGGATATATTTACAACAGCATATTTATTACATACCTTCAATTTTATTTATTTATAAAAATCAATTTTATAATATATTTCATAATACCAAAAACGCAGTTAACGTAATGAAATAAAAGTCTGAAATAAGGTTATCTTTCATCGTTTCCTGAATACAATTTTTAAACAAAGCACATTTACCGTTTTATAAAAAAACTTGCGTTTAGTGGCGATAACAGATTTTTCCTACATTACAGAACACGAAATTATTTGTTTTCTGTCAAACAGTCATTTTTAGAAGTCGCGAAACTTTTGTAGTTTTCAGAATTCAATTGGACAGTGAAGATTTTTTGTGTTAACAGAAAACTGACTGAACAATTATTGTAAGAATATCAAATTGGATAAAAACGATTAAAAAAAGCGTGTATGTGTATGTTTGTGTGTATGTTTGTGAGTATGTTTGTTTGTTTGTGTGTGTGTGTGTGTGTGTGTGTGTGTGTGTGTGTGTGTGTTAAGTTATTGTAGAGGCTAGTGCGGAATAAAAAAAAAGTGTATTAAAAATGAGAACATAAAAATTGTCTGAATATAAAAGGATGATAGGTATGGACTAAGAGTCCAGTCCCACACGTCGAGTGTGACACCAGACTTGCGAGAGTGAAATTCTGCGACTATTTTAGTTTAGTGACAGCAGTTTCTGCGTTCAAGGCCATTGAATGCAATTAACAAACTAAATAAAATTAAAATACAGTTAAAATGCGAACCAAAATTACTCTGAATAATCGATATTCACATAAATACATTTTGTTAGTAATAATAATAATAATAATTGGATGACTTGTATAGCGCCGTTTTTGTGCAAAATCACCTCAAGGGCGCTGTACAAAGTAGGAAGATTTTGATTTGAAAAGGCATTATAATTATTTTAACTTAAATATTATGCCTAACGATTGATGTATCTTTGTATTATTTTCATGGACAATTTCCGGCTTCTTCGTGAAAATACATTCAAATGTAGAACGTAAGTAAAGGATAACGCATTATTAGAGTACCAGTTATCCAGAAATGTTAAGTTATGAAGATTCGCTTTAAAATTGAAGAATTTCAGTAGTGCAACAAAACTTCAACAAAATCAACAATCAACTGTATAAAATGGTAAATTAACATGTGGAGTTTTTTTACAAAATTACTTTATAAATTCTCAACTGTATCTTTTATTTGGAAAAAAACATCGTAAAGCCCCCTAATCTTTGGTTTAACATCATAAATCTCCAAAGATACGGAACAAAGTAAGATAAATGTAATCGTTTAACTTATGTTATTATATGGTTATTTAGAACATAAAACTGTGGTAGAAAAGATAATTTAAACAAAAACTTGATTACTTTATTATACAATGCGAATCATTATTATTATTATATTAGCTATACGCCAAAAAAAAAATGCGTCGTAATATGTTTTTAAAAACGTTTTCGAATCTACCGTCTAATCTAATCTTCCGATTCTTAATCCAGTGCTTTTTTATGAAGGTAGGAGAGTATTTTCATTTCATAAATAAAATTCAACAACGACCATTTGAAACATGGAGGTGATAGTAATCTGATTCATTGAAAAAAAATAAGAAACACAAAATCGTATATGGTTTATTAAACGAGAATCTTGGAATTTTAGGATTTACTAAAGGAAAGACTATGATCCAAGAAAAAAGATAAAAGGTGGGATATAGCTATAAATTAATAAGGATAAGGGTATAACATATAAAGGAGTCTGTAGAGACAACCAAAAAACACACAAAGGTCCAGGTGATGAGGTTCAAGGAATACGAGAATTCGGTGGGTGAGAAACACAAAAACGTAACATAAAGAAAAATTGTTTTTGAGTTGAGTACGGAGAAATACTGTAATGTACCGCAGAGTATAATCGATTCAAACCGTAAAACAAATGCGCATCTCTCCAAATACTATGGCTGGTAAAATAATCTCAAAACGTATCTAAACTGCAACTGCCGAACTGAACCTCAACTTATGGGAAAGAAACGAAGCAACCGCAAATTGCGCGAAACGAACAGAATAAATAAATCAGAACTGAACTGATTTATTTTTTTGTTCTGTCCGGTGTACCCCAACTCTGGGGTGGTATAAGACCTCGTCCGTGCATACCCATCTTGGACGACCATTTCGCGATGAGGGATTGGTGCCGTCGCCTGCCATCAGTGCCTCCCCTGAGGTCAGGAACGGGACTGAGGATGGGCTGATCGTTAATTGGTGACCTTCCGCCCTGCCTCCAGGTTTTCCGACGCTTTCTCCTCATGGTCTTTGGAGTCTTCCCAACCCCAACTTAAATCTTTCGTCGAGGCACAACCGGTTTCCTGGCTTAGGGGCGCGGAACCTGATCCTCGTGAAACTATCCAATGCCCTGCTTTATCCCTCTAGGACTGCCTGGGAGCAGGTGACGACACCCCCCCACAAAAAATGAGGTGCACATTTCACCATTTTCTTTTGTCTCACAATTTTTCATTTTTTCAGGTGGCTGTAAATTATTATTTTTACCTGTTATTGTTGATACCTTGTACATATGACCTGTTAAACTAACCAAATAGAGTAGATTTTACTAACAAGTTACTAATACGCAGCACTTGCATACTGGGAATAACATTGTATGCATGGACATTTTGGAGGTATTGTTTTGAAATTTTCAATGTTGACTCGTTATATCAATACAATTAGCGTCCTTGAGAGAGCTCTTAAGGGGTACCATCAGTACCTAAAACAGGGCGGGGAAGTGGTGGGCCTCCTCCAGAATGCGCGAAACGCCGCTTGCAGTTGATTCGTTCCTCTCCCGTGTTCGTGGTACGGTTCGCGTTTCGGTTCGCAAATGTATACGTACCCTTACGGCTCGCGTTTCTGCTCGCAAATGTATACGTAGCATAAGAGGGTATCTCAATAGGGTTTTCACTATCATCTAGAGAATTTCTTCAGAAGGTTTATATATATAATACGAGGATATTATAATTATTTAAAGTAGAGAAAAGTCGAGCAACGCCGGGTACACATCAGCGAGTTATAAAATAAAAATAACAGCACCAACATAAATAAAGACGCCAAGAGTAGAACTAAGAAAAACTAGTAACAAAAACTAACGTAATATTTCGAATAGTTAGATAATAATGCTTGAATAATTTCCATATCGCATTTTTTTACCTATTATTTCAAGGGCGCTTAGCAAACTATAAAAACACAAAATAATTTGCTGCTTGAATAATGTTTTACGTCGTAGAACAAGATAAGATGTGTCATGGATATTTAGAGGAAATTGAAAACTTCTTGACAAATTATTCAAATCATGTGTAGAGGCAAAACCTAAATCTAACACAGCATTAAGAAGTTTACGTCGAAGAATCCCTCGGAATAGAACTTACAAGATGAGCCATGGCTGAGTGGCGATGTATTCAAATTGGACTCATTGATAATTTCCACAGTGGCAGATACTCTTAATATCGAAACTATGCACAATGGGGCCACGTAATGGAATATGTAAATATATTAAAAAAGCTATTTTAAAAGAGCTATATTAAAAAAAAAACAATATACTAATTTCAAAGTTCATTAAATTCGCCATAATTCCTCAAAAGCCGAGATTATTTAGAACTTGAACTTCGTGTTAGTTATTTAGTTAGCCCCGTAAATTTCAACATTTTAAATTTTTTAAAAAATACAAAATCTGTCAAGAGTTCATCCAAATCTATATAGATTCGACATTTGGTGGTTTGTACTTTTATTACCAGAGATGTGCTTTATTTCAAATAAATCCATTTCAAATGGAAATGCAAAATGGGTATTTTCCATTTTGCATTTTAAATGCTTTTCTCAAAACCATTTTGCATTTTAAATGCTTTTCTCAATGCATTTTCCATTTTAAATGCTTTTTTGCAACATTCTTCCTACTATCTCCAATCATCTTTTTTCATAAGCCCCAAATATCAGTCGGTCCTCAACCTAGCTATGAGAGATAATTTACATTTGTCAAGTTGCTCCCTGGTAGGAGCCCTGGCAATTGAGTGATACCATTACAAAAAATACTGATTCAAATACTGAACATGGGGCCATGACGCTGTAATATTAAATGTTAGATAGCAGTTCCTATGTTTTTACGTTGGCAACATTAGTCCCGCGCAATTTTTTTGTGGTTTCATAATCTGTAGTCGTGGTGTTTTTACATGGATTTACCATCATGTTTGGTATAACATATTGATATTCATTATTAAATGACAATATTGTTTAAAAATTCTATAATTATTTTAATTGTTTGACCTGAGAAACCATTTTGCCTTTTCAATGCATTTTGAAAATAGGTATTTTGCATTTTGCATTTAAAATGCTTTTCTAAAAACCATTTTGCATTTCAAGTTTTGACCCATTTCCATTTTGCATTTCAAATGGTTTTGGATACCCATTTTGCACATCTCTGTTTATTACACTATAGTAGTTATTGGTAACCTAACGTGATATGGCATATATTTAAATGAAAACAAACATCTAATTTGAATGAAATAGTATACATATTTCATAATTAGATGTTTATGTATACTAATATATAAGCCTAGAAAAAATAAATATATTTTTTTAAATACTTCGAAGCTCAAAAACTCCTACTTACGAATCTCTTTTGTAAATACGTAATTTTATTGTATAATGTTGCAAATTAAGTTTTTTACAAAATTACACATTTGAACATTTGTGCCTGTAAACTGTGTTTTTTTTAAATATAATATTTAGTCCTATTAAATCCAGTATTTCACCTTTTCTCTACTATAACTATGTATTACCTATACATATACCTACCAGTACTACCTACGTACTTAAAATTTTCATTCCCAGCATGGCAAGGCTTTCAGTTTCCTTTAAATGTGTATTGTTCTGATGATGACGGTTTTTGGGGAATCAATGCAATGTAAACATACCGGTTGCCATAATAATAATTACATGACATTTATATAGCGCCGTTTGGTGACATTTCACTTCAAGTGCGCTTAAGGCATGCTGAGTCTGTGTTACAGGTATTTCAATGGGGCCTGTTCTAAGGAACTAGCAGCAGTGAAATACCCGTTCACAGTTGACCTTGGTTCATGGGAACGGGTCGTTTCTTCGATTCGTTTTTGTGAAACTGTTAGGGCCCGTTCCCACTTCCGTTTTAAAAGCGGAGGCGGGTCCCGTTTTAAAAACGGATGCCCTAGTGGCTGTAGTGGATGTATGGAGCTGTTCACACTTGTCCGACATGATTTGAAAACGGATCCGACATTTTTTGTCGGATGGATCGCCAGCGCAGCGCGTCCGTTTTCAAATCGTGTCGGAACACGCTCGCTCATAGTTTTGTTTGGAGCTGTTCTTATACCTTCTTCATATATTCCGGACCTCTTCAAAACCCGCATTAATAAATCCCTTCCTAAAACCCCTTTCTTAACCCGCCCCACAACCATGCCAATGCCAGTGCCGATACAGCTCCCCCGTCTTTACACTGTATAGACAGAAGAACTACTGTGAGGTGGCAGTAAAAAAATAAAAAAATTACCTGTTAATTTTTTGTTTAAATTGTCTACTGTAAATCTTGATAAATTGAAGTTACGCATTCTACGAGTTAAGCCGTCCTATAATCCTCAATAATTATTAAATTTAATTATGGTTTTTCTATTTTAGACAAATTTTACCAGTGAGCGGTTATGTGCGTAACTGGGCGTTAACAGGTTTGACGGAGGCATTTTTTTTATTGGTTGACAAGTCTCGTCAAGTCTTTTCAATTATTTTATAATCCCTCATAAAACGCCAGGCCGCTCCCGATTTCGAATTAATGTTTGACTAGTGAATCGCTTTAATATGTTTTATTTATATTCAGAAACACTCTATTACTATGTTATAAACATACCTTTTAATAAATATTGGTAAATAAATAAATTGAAAATTTAAAAAAACAATTTCCACGGCTACACCAAAATTAAATACTTGCAACGCTATCCCTCCACATACTTCAACACATCGGCACTGATGATAAACACTGCAACGCTGTCTGAAGCGTTGACTAAAGAATGAGGGATCGCATTGCGGCATAATAACCCAAAAAATATCACGATAATACTTTTGGCTGTGTAATTTGTTTACTTTTTTAGAATGCAATGCAAAAAGGTTATTGTTGTTTTACGGACTTTTACGTGGTATAACAAATTACATTAAAAAAGGAGATGAAAAATATCATAAAGAATTTAAAAGCTACTCACTTGCTGCCATCTGCTGCTGGTGTTGAGAAATTGCCCTCTAGAAGAAAAAAAATCACACTTGAATTAATTGATCCATGGTAACACTTTTAACAACTGCCAAAAAAATCAAAGCTCTTCTTTTGGTACATTAAAAACTTTTTTTGGATAAACTCATTGAATTTGTTATAGTATGGGGTTTTGCCTTAGTTTTTAACAGCCAAATTGATATAGTAATTAATAAATTGCCTTGATCTAGAAATTCACTGACAGAAAACGCGTTGAAAATTTAATGACACTAGGTAGAAGGGTCACAAACCAAAACATGTAAATTAATATCGGGTAGCATTTAGGCATCATAAGAAAAAGACAACAATCAAAGTAGCACGCAGTAAGAGTGACCCGTTGAAAACTTGGCTTAATTGTGTATATCGGTGAACGGTTCAATTCGAGTCAGTTGCGACATTTACCTAAGTGATCACAGCATCAATTTTAATATGAATTTTGCGCGTTCAAGCGAGATTGCTCATGTGATTTATAAATTATTAACATCGCGAAATAGTAACGGTGAAGTTGACATCTGTTTACTGTATAAGTGAATCTCTTGTGATTGGCCAACTCCACTGCCATCTTTCAAACTCGGGCCTTGCTTGCTTGTTTCGCTGTGACGGCGCTTGCGCATCTTATTGTTTCTACCAAATCTACTGCGAGGGTGACCATGAGTTCCAACGAAAAAACAAGTTCCCAACAACAAGATATACTCTAAATACATTTACAAGATCCAAAAACAAAATGAACACTGCCCCCGAAGACACTAAAAAAAAAGCCAACATAAAGGGAAGAGAATTAAAATACAAATATATTTGGTTTAAAAATGGATCCATTCTAATGAAAGAAGATGAAGGAAAAAAAATCAGAGAAATAAAACACGTAGATGACGTCAATTGAATATAGAAGTTGAATGGTAAAAGGCACCGACAATATTTAATGTGTTAAAAATGGATATCGATTTAGGAAAAAACGATTTGGATGACAATACAGAACCTAATTTAACAATTAAAGATTCATTTACTTGCAACAATTTTTTGAAAATTCAAACTATTCTTTACTTTGTTTGAACGTTAGAAGTTTAAGTAAACACTTTGATGAAACCATAACTATGCTTGATGGCCTAGAACAAGGCTGCCCAACCCCAGGCCCGCGGGCCACAATGTGGCCCGCGAACGAATTATAAGTGGCCCGCCTGAAACATTTTCAAAAAACCCGCCAATCTCCGCCAATTTGAAAAAGTGTCGCGGGCCCGCGGTAAAACAAACAATGCAGCTTGCGCGCGGTCACCAGTGTTGCCAACGACTGCGATTTATCGCTATTTAGGCTACTCAGAACGAGAATCAGCGACGAAAAAATTTAACCTGTCGAACTTACTTTTGAAACAAAAATACACCGGTTTTCGACATAATATTCTTTGCGTCGAAATGGAATTCTGTAGCCACCTCCCCCCCCCCCCATGGAATTTGAAAAATTGCTGCGGGGTATCACATATGATGTTCGGGTGTGCGGAATTTTTTCTCAGCGAAGTTCCGTAACAACCCCCCCTCCCCATGGATCTCAAATATCTTGTGGGGAGCACTTATTTAAATTTCTTTTGTGGGGAATTATGTTTTATAGAAATTCTCTAACACCCCCCCCCCCCCCATGGATTTCAAATATTTTGTGGGGAGCACTTATTTAGATTTCTTTTGTGGGGAATTATGTTTTATAGAAATTCTCTAACAACCCCCCCCCCCCCATGGAAATAGGAACCGTCAGGTACTCAGTGGCCCGCCAGTGATTCAAAATCGTCAATTTGGCCCAACTGCTGCTAGTTTTTACAGAAGCTTGGCTAAAAAAATTGACCAATACACCTAGCATCCCCGGATATACAGTTTACAACACAAATAATAACTATTTGCAAAAAGATGGTGTAGTTACGTGAAACAAAATGTTCATGCGACTGTTGAGGAAATTGTTTTCCCTGGAGCAAACTGCAAGAATGCAGATATCGAATAATATATGTTTAATAGCCATTTACAGATCTCCATCCCAGACTCATATAGATAGTTTCCTTGAATCACTGAGTGTCCTGCTTGATTCTAAATCTATACAAAATAAGGAAATCATTTTATGTGAGGATATAAATATTAATACATTGGATATGAACAGTATAAAAACTCAAAAATACCTCTCACTTTTGGCTTTTCACGGCTTAAAGCCAATTATAATTTCACCTACAAGAGTTTCGTCTACTGTTTCAAGTTGCATCGATCACATTATGGTAAAATCTAAATTTAAACCACAGAGAGCTGTCTTCACTACTGACATAACAGATCATGATGCGGTATTTCTGAGATTTATGAGCTTTAGACTAAAGAAAATAGCAAAGGAAAATGAAAAAATCAAAACCGTCATAAATAACAATCTTTTGAAGGCTAAATTAAAGGAAGAATCATGGCAGTCAGTCCTGTCATCGCAAGATGTTAATTCAGCTGCTGAAAACTTCGTAAAATGTTTAAAAATGCATGTGGAAAGTTGCTCGTCGGTACAAAGTGTAAAACATAACATGAAATACTTAAAACCTTGGATAAATTATGGAATTATCAAATGCCTGAGAACCCGCGACAAACTGCACAAAAAATGTCGAGGAGAGTTTAATAATATTCAATAGGCGCACCGGATTGATAAGATATCGGGAAAAGTTTTGCATTCTACGATCTAAAATCAAACGTAGTATAAATATTGCGTATAAGAATTACATAAATAATATCGAAAAAAACGTCAAGAGTGATCCGAAATCCTTCTGGAAATTTGTATCCGAAAAGAGGAAAGACGGTGGGTTTCTAAACTCAGTGTCATGGAACGGAAGTACTCATACTGGGCCCGATATTCCGGAAGCATTTGCGAATTACTTTAAGTCAGTCTATAGCGAACATAGTGCAGAATTTGACTCATACACCCCAGGCGGTTACTCTTCACTAGCTCAAAATGTTGAAATTTTAAGTGTAAATAAAAATGATTACCTAGCTGCAATTAAAAAACTAAAACCAAAAAAATCTGTTGGACCAGATTTTATTAACACAATTGTCCTGAAGGGATATGCAGATCCGTTAATGGTACCGCTTTTACATATCTTTAATATTTCACTTAACTCCGGTAAGTTCTCCGACCGCTGGAAAATCTCAAAAGTCACGCCCTTACACAAAAACGGCGATAAATCATGTGTATCTAATTACAGACCTGTGGCAATTCTTTCGGCACCGGCCAAATTATTTGAACTCGTAATACAAAAACGTATATACTATAAAGTAGAACTATTTCTCATAAACCAGCAGCATGGGTTTAGAGAGGGCAGGTCTACAACGACCAACTTAATGGTATTTACGGATTACGTCTCAAATATATTGGACAATAACGAACAAGTAGATGTCTCATATAATGATTTTGCGAAAGCTTTTGACAAAGTGGATCACCTCATATTACTTAATAAACTTGAAAGCTTCGGCTTCTCATACATGCTGCTTTTGTTCTTTCATAATTATTTGTCTAATAGAAAACAATACGTTGTTTGCGGGCAGTTCACATCGAAACTCTACGCCACAAATTCTGGGGTCCCTCAAGGGTCTAATTTAGGACCACTATTATTTTTATTGTTTATTAATGACATAGGGATGTTTATAAGATTTGTAAAATTTTTATTATTTGCGGATGACATTAAACTATACACCTGTATAAAGACAAATGAAGACTCCATTCGTCTACAAATCGATATCGACGGTATAGTAGAGTGGAGTCATCAAAATAAACTTCATTTTAACAGTAGTAAGTGTTCAATTATGTGCATTACAAGGGCAAAGCGTACTTTATATTTTAACTATAAAATGTCTGGTACCTCTCTAAAACATATTTCGATAACGAAGGATTTAGGAATCACTTTTGACACGCGTTTGACTTTTCGAACTCATATCGATTCGGTGTGCAACTCTGCAATGCGAATGCTGGGTTTTGTTATATGTAATTCGAAATCTTTACGAATACGGCAGTCATAAAAATGCTTTATTTTACTCTGGTTCGCAGCATTCTTGAGAGTGGATCGATAATATGGGGACCCGAAGATGCCCTTTACTCAAATGATGTAGAAAAGGTGCAAAAAAAGTTTATGCGATACCTCTACATGCGAGAGTTCGGATATTACCCTTTATTGTATCCCTCTGATTTTCTTGCCGGAATGCTGGGGATAGAACGTCTAGACGTTAGGAGAAATATTGCAATGGTGTTAGTGGCGCACAAGCTGCTAAATGGGCACATTTGCAATCCAGATATTCTGGAACGAATTTCTTTTTATGTCCCTGATAATTTCATCAGAGCTAGACAGCACAGATTATTTATTTTTCCAAGGGGCAGGACCAACCTACCAATGATCATGCCTTTGGGGAGAATAACTACTTTGTTAAATCACATTTCTTCTGTGATTGACATTTTCAATTTGAACCAAAGAGAATTTAAGACGGCAATAAGCATACTATTTAACAAATCTGGTTAATCAGATAGTATTGATGTACTTACCCATGCAAATAAATGTATGTACTTACTTCTTATAAACTGTAATTTATAAACTGTTATTTGTGAAATGTAAATGGCTTATACTGTTTTTCACAATAAATAAAAAAAAAAAAAAAAAAAAAAAAAAAAAAACTGCTGGCTTATTATAAGAGATATAGAAACTGGTGTACAAAAATTATAAAATATACAAAGCAAGCGTATTACAGAAGGAATCTGGATAAAGTCAACGGTAGTAACAGGCAACAGTGGAGGATTATAAAGGAAGCCATAAATATTCAAAAGGAGCAAGTGTCCATAAAAAAATTAGAAATCAATAACAAAATTATCTCATTGGAGGAGAATCCACATCTAATTACCAACCATGTTAATAACTTCTTCAGTGAAATTGGTCCTAGATACGCAAAAACTTGTGCAGTGCTAATAAAACCAACGAAATGTATCTTGTTAACAATTTTATAACTGGTACTTAAGTTACAGGAGATAGTTTTTTAGCATTTATGAAGTGACTAAAGTCATAAATGAATTAAAAATGTGGTGTATAAACAGCATGTTTATGAGTTAGCTGGTCCTATAACTCATATTGTTAATCTTAGTTTTAAGAATTGCATATTTCCTTCTCACTGTAAAAATGCCAAGATTATACCACTTTTCAAAAGTGGGGAGCTCACGAAAATGTTAATAATTACATCGTTGCTCAATACTCTCTCAAAAATAATAGAAAGACTGGCTAAGTCAAGATTAGTATCATTCTTAGAAAAATACAAAATACCTCCGACAACCAATTTGGTTTCAGAGGGAACAGAAGTACGAGTGATGTTGTATTAAAGGTATTGACCAAAGTTATAAACGCACTGGACTATGGCAACAAAGCTATAGCGGTATTTTTAGACTTATCAAAGGCCTTTGATACGGTTTCCCACGAGTTGCTTCTTAAGAAATTATTATCTTTAGGCATTAATAATACAGCTATGGGTTGGTTCAGATCTTACCTTAGTGATAGAACACAGCAAGTATAAATAAATAAAATGTTAAGCAAAAGTAAATTTATCTCATTTGGAGTACCACAAGGTAGTGTACTCGGGCCAATATTATTTCTTACTTATATAAACGATTTATGCAGTCTAAAAATTCCAGGTAACATTGTTAGTTTAGTAGATGACACTGCCTTAATATTTGAGGGTAAAAATTGGAGTGAAACGTTTGAAAATGTGATACAGGTTTAGGAGTAGTTAATAATTATCTGAGTAATAATATTTTAACTTTAAATACACTAAAAACCAAATACATTAGTTTTAGCATTTCTTATAAAAGTCAGCCATCTACCTCTCATAACTTGATTATTCACAATTGTGTGCAAACGTGTAACTGCAACCCCTTGGAAAGTGTAGACAGCATCAAATACCTGGGGGTAAAAATTGATAAATTTTTGAGGTGGAATTATCATTTCCAAATGTTAGTAAATAAAATTAGGAGACTTAACTATATTTTTAAAGATCTCAGACATGTACTAGACAAGGAAAAATTAAAAACAGTTTATTTTGCTATAATTCAGTGTCAGTGTTGAAATGAGATCCCTGAGGCGTATGTGTGGTAAAACCATGTATGATCGTGTGAGGAATGTGGATATCCGCAAAGAGTGCAAGGCTGATGTAAGCGTAATGAGTAAGATCAAGAAAGGGACGCTTAGATGGTTTGGGCATGTAGAGCGAATGAGCGAAGAAAGGAGTGTAAGGAGAATATACGATGCAAATGTGAATGGTAGCAGAAGTCGGGGACGCCCGAGGAAGACATGGCACGACCAAGTGAATCAGATACTTGAGTCGGGCCATGTCAAGAGTCAGAACAATAGAAGAGTATGTATGAGACGATGTATGAATGTGAATGAGGCAAGGAGTGTGTGCCAAGACCGAGTTGTTTGGCGGTCCGTCCTCTCTGCCTACCCCTGCGGGGAAACGGCGTGATGGTTAGTTAGTTAGTTAGTTACTTTCGTATACTGAAGACTGTATTAGAACCACTTAATATTGCCCAAAAACTTATTCCAAAGTTATGTACAAGAAAAAATTTACATATCTTACACAGTTACTTTATAAGGAATGTAATATCATGAATTTAAAACAACTATTTATCATACAAACGCTATGCAGATTTTTTAACACTATTAGTTCTACGAAAAGAACGCAACAAATTCGTACTACAAGAATTGGCTCTGGTCTGAACTTTATGGCAATTCACCCTAAATCCTCATTTGGGCAGAGAAATTATTTGTACCAGGCTCCACTTCTATTTAATAGCCTTCCAGATCACATTAAATCGTCAAATTCCTTGTGTACATTTAAAAAGAATGTTTAATTATTTCTGCCATCCGAGGATTTCCAACATATTCTTTCATCTTTGTCCTTTTAAATTGTGGCATAATATTTTGAATACGTTTATTTTTTCGTCCTTTTCTTTTTATAATGTAAATTATTTTTTCTCTCTTTCTTTCTTCTCTGTTTTTAAAAATAATAGTTTGATATCATTTTTCTTGCAATTAAATATCTAGGTATATCATGGTCACCCTACACGTTTACAACATTATACTGTAATGAATAGGCTGATAGGTATCCAATTCGTAGAAACGTCAATGTAACAATATTGTTATCTAAATATATAATCTTTGTGTTATTTTTTTTATTATTTTGTAAAATTGTTAACCTGAACACAGACTTGTCCTAGTGAGGTTAAAGATTCTAACCTAAAAAAATTATACAATGTAAAGAAACGATAAATAAATAAATTTACCCAAACACAAACACATTTCTTCATTCTGAATTTTGAACTCATTGAATTTGTTTTAATATAGGTTTTGGCCTTAGTTTTTAACAGTCAAATTGGTATAGTAATTAATGAATTGCCTTGATCTAGAAATTCACTGACAGAAAACGCGTTGAAAATTTAATGACACTAGGTAGAGGGTCAAAAACCAAAACGGTGACCGGATAAATCATCAAAATGATAATTCATCACATTTTTAAAAAGTTATACAAAGTCATGGAAAGTGATGAAACAAAAACTTTATTAACTGGGTTAAGTAGGTTAGGTTAGGTTAGGTTTAATTTTTTTTTCATCGTTTCTAATGACTTTATATCACTTTTTAAAGGTGTATTGAATTGTCACTGTGTTGAGTTATCATGGAACCAACCAAAACATGTAAATTAATATCGGGAAGCATTTACCCAAACACAAACACATTTCTTCATTCTGATTGTGTATGATTCTTAACGGTGTTTTCCAGACAGTATGTAAATTAGGCATGGCGCTATTATAATCTATTTTTAAATCGCTGAATGGAGTAATCAATTTCACCGCTTCGAAAATCAGACAAGTAAATGTCATATAAAGTATAATCTACGGTGAAATGAACTCGGAAACACCGCCCACAAATTTTTGAAGCCCCAATAATCGCCCACTTTGGGAATCACTGATGCAGATGATACAAATTCATAAAGCTGAGTGAGTTAATAGAATACTCGAGAGATTATTTGAGGAAAACAACAATAAAGGATTTAAGGATCATAACTTGTATCATGATTGGTGGCTCAATAAAACAGTGAAAGAAAAGTTATGATTAAATTCTAAGGTTATTTTTTGTTTTGTTTATTCCAGATCTCGGGGAGGGTGGGACAATCCCACGATTTCCATATAATACATACAATATAAAGTAAAAATATTGTAAGATAAAACATAGAAAAGAAAAATAATAACGTTTACACAAAAATTAATAATAATACATACATATATGGCATTAGGAATTCGCTCGATCGCTTGTAAATTATAAGTCCAGTTTCATGGAATGTTTTTAACATCTTGTTTATCACGAAATTATAAGATAGAAACAGAGTAGAAAAAGGTAGAAACCTATTTATCGACCTTGGATGCCTATTTTTATATTATATATTCATTGCGGTAGGTAGATAAAATGTTTTCTCTTTGAAATAATAATGTAATAAAACGGTATGATTATCCTAGCTGATAAGCTAACTACCTACGCTCAATCTGTACAATACACTTACCGCCATACCAGCATAACTATACAAACTATATTGTTATTAACGTTTTCAAAAAATACAAGTTTTTGACGGATTTAATTTACTAGTGCTCTTTATGTTACGACAGCAGAAAATTCAGGTTCTGAAACCCTATTTGTTTGTTTGTAATTTATTTATTTAACGCCCAGAGGCCTGTGTCAGAGAAACAAACATTAAAAAAATAACAGCGATCAGATACGTTTACAAGAAGACAACAGAAGGTTGAAGAGTAGGGTTGGAGTAAGTATTTAATATTATATGATCAACAAAAAAATTATGTTATTACATTTGTTATGCCGAATTGTTATTTATATGAAAGTCCATCGATAAAAAATAATCGCAAAGTAAGCTATTAAAAACATGTTATGTTATGATATTTAAAATTTTATAGGCATGAAAAAATTCACAGTGTATCTTTAAATGCAGCTAAAGCATTTTTTCGAAAGATTTTTGATTTTTTTGGGTATGCTGCGGTAGAATAGAGTATTATGTCGTATTAATCCTGAGGGTAGATCCGTAGATTTATAAGTTGCAGATGTTCGAAACAGTCAAATTCTAAATAAGAAAGTTAAATAATTTATTTCGCGGGATAATAAATTAGGCTTTAATTTAAAACTTTCATTAATCGTTGAGTTTTGTTTTATTCCAAAAATAAGAATGGGATATAAATGAAAAATCGGGAAATCGTTCTCCTCTTCTGTTTGAATTAGTCATCTCTACTTCTGTCACACATAAATCGTTTTTAGCCTCTATAGTGCATATACGCATTCACATATTTCGTCTGATCTTAATCGAATCCCCCACAGTAAGGTGTTGTTATAATTTAGGTATTTCGCCACAATTATCGTGATAAGTTAGTTATTCAATGCACGTGATTGTTGTATGTCTTATTATTATTGTAAACACGTAATCAAACAGTTATTTAGAAGGGGCGCTTCCCTAATTACCTGAGATACCTACTACATATTATCTACGTCCTATTATACTTTCTTATCAAAGAGTGGCAGATGCTCTCAGTATCGCCCTGTGCGAGCCGCTGTCGTACAGTGCATTCAAATTAACACAATAATAAAATAATATTTATATTTCCATATGTGGAATTTGCAATTATCTGAATAGCCAGGTACTTCCCAACCTACCTCTACCTCACCTTCTTCCCATTACTACTGTATTCAGCCTCACAAAATATCCCTATTAGCGAGTCATAGGCTGCGGACAGTTAGTAGCTGTTGGGACTCTTGTGCAGTATTACACACTCACTAACCAATAGGATGCTAGATCTGGGTAACAATTTTGGGGCTCATAAATCCTAGTAGCGTTGGTAATGTAGTTTTAGTGATGTTTTATATGTAGTATTATTCTTGTTTTTATATTATTATTATTTTTTGTTACTGTTACATGTTTTATTAATATTGTTTCATATTCCGTTTATCGTTCTTAAAATCCATGTAAAAGCCCGGCTGAGCGTAAAACCAAGTAAAATAAATTAAAGTATTCAAGCGAAGGTTGGTAACAAGTAAAACCTCCTTTTAAATAAGCTATTTAATATCATCCGATTTCTAGGAATTAATAATGTTAGTAGATTATTTTGAAGAAATTCGGATTGTGAAAATTTTGAAAACTGTTTTATTTTCCAATTCCAAGGAAAATTCATCTTTAGAATGGTCCCAACTAAATTGGATAAAAATGAAAGACTTGGCCTGCAATTGACTGAACCCTTTAAAAGTCTGAATCCAAACAAGCATAGAGATGAATTGATTTATTTGAACAGAAAATACAGAAACAGCATTAAATATGACTAGTCGTTCAATATTACCAAAACAGCAAAGACGAAACCAAATGAACAGAGGGCCGTGTCACAAAATGGGGTATCGACCCAACTAGAAAAATTATATTTAAATAATGATGAAAAATATTTTTGAAAGTTCCTAGCGCCTAAAAGTACTTAATTGGGTATTTAAAATAATGTAAAAACAAAAACGTTTTTACTTTTTCTTTTATAATTTGCAATAAAATGAATAATTTAATACGTAGGTACTTAATTATATTTTTTTCTTTATAAAAGGTATTTCGTTTGGTCGATAACAAGATAATAAAATAGTTATCGTGTTTCACTAAAATTAGTTTTGAGAAAGTTTCATTGCGTTTATTTGAGAAATCACGAATATACAACGATTACAAATTTATGAATACTAACATTAAGGATGGGCGTACTTATCATATACATGTGATATGTATTTTAATTTATCAAATTTTCTGCCGGCTTCAAAGATATCTTCATAGGGTTCTTCAAACTAAACCATTACAATTACACCAGACCTGGCAGACCCAATAATTTTGCACTGGTAATAGAACCAAAACCTCCTAGATCCAGGAGGTTTTGATAGAAGCCGCAACTTCCTAAGACGAAGTAAAATGCCAAGACCAGTACGCTTCAGAGCCTGATAATTAACTATTTATGAATTTAATAACAAAATTAAATTTTGTTATTAAATGAAAATGAAAATTTTCCGACGAAGATAATTAAAAGTAATAAATTCCGCAACTTTTAATTAATAAGTAAATGAATTGTTTGTAATATAATATGCAACTTCTCCCCGAATGTATGACCGACTTCTAATTAATTGGTAAACGTGATTTAATGTTCAAATAATTCCTCTATCAACAGAAACACAATATGTGCTATACATTGCCAGTGGTGAGTTGTTCACCCAACACTTTAATTGGAAGGAGAAAGGGGTACACGTGCTTCGCATGAATCAAATTCCAGTATCTAAATCCAGGGGAGAGATTTTCCCGCTGCAGAAAATAAATTTTCTGGATTCGTTTGGATTTTCGATTCAATGCCGACTCTAAATAACCGAAAATGAGAATTACCCCATCGCCACAATAATTAATTAAGTAACATGAAATAATAAGCTCAAAAAATACTTTATAATCTGCTTCGTAATTGACCACACGAAACTATATCTCCAGCCACTAAAAAAAAAGATTTATTTTACACAAATAGAATTAGTTAAAAGATTATTTTTGCAACCTTCAAATAGATCTTTGAATCCATCGTAGGCGGTGGGTACTTCCTTAAAGCGATCTAATAGCACGCACAAATAACACTGAAAACGAGAAAGGTGAACAAAAAAAACACTGAACGTATTACGAAATGAAAGAAATTCCGTTTTGATGGCTAACGAATGAAAGCTGGATATTCAGCCAACGTATAAAAGTTTAGTAGAAAATCCAGTGTTGTCTGCGACTCGCGTGAACGAGTTAAAATAGACGACAGATTATTTTTAAATTTCACAAGATCATTGAAGACGCTTCGAACACATCAAAACATTGATAGAGCGTGTGCGTGTTTCTTTTATTTTCTCAATCAGCCATCTTGCAATGAAATTGTTATTAATAATTATTTATTATTTTTGTAGGTCAAGGGCAGCAATACAGATTATTGAAGTATAAAAATTAACATATTTACCGAACAGACAAAAATACCTCGAAATTTATTCGCACCTTTGTATTTACAAGGTCAACGCAATATGCAATCAATTTATTTAATTTAACAAACTAAAATTTATCTGTTAAAGTAGGATTAAGATTTTATCTACGTACCTACTATTTATTGTTGGTAATTTTGTTAGATAACGAAGAAGTTAAATGCAAACATTATATCCATTATAACCATCAACTTAATTTATACCTAAAGATGATATAATATAATGCAAATTTTTTATTTTCAAATGCGAACTATTCTTTCTACCTCTTTTAATTCAGGTTTTTTATGAGGTCACAACTCATTCGGAACACCTGCACCAACTATGAATTGACTGGTACGTTAATCCAGGGTTCGTTAAATCGGGAGAAAACTTATTCAACTGAACAGGACACCAGCAAGGAAATGGATAAAAATTAAAGAAAATAAATTTATTACTAAGCCTTTGTTCATTTTCGGTATTAATTATTCGGCTTGATTGATAGCAAGATACGAGCAGTAAAAATGTTTAATTTTCGTGATAGACAGAAATAAAATCTTGCTTAAGTTTTGTCGCGTTTACTCGAGAAATCACGAAACTACGATAAATTAGTTGTGGCAGGGGTTTCTAATTTGTGGTTCGCGAACCAAGTCGATTTGCATATTTGGGTGGTGGCAAAAGCAATCTATGTTGTCTTGTGTTCATAATAAATATAATAACTTACTGCACTATTCAAATTCAGAAAAGGACAAAATGTTATTACCATTATAAGTACGAGCCTACTACCTATTTAAAACTACCGAAGTTATTTTATCGTTTAATTTAACTTTTGTTTGTTAATAAATTGTAAATTACAGAAGTATCTAAATCTCTACTAAAAAAGTTCACAACCTTTAAAAACTAGAGGATTCTGCCTCTGAGAGCGCCGTTACGGCATATTATGTATTATTTTCTATTTCATGCGTCGTTTATAAAAAAAGTTATGGAAGGTAACAATGGATCTATCGCCGGTATGCCTTCATGTTGTACGTTGTAAATATAATATGATGTATCTTCAGTTACACAATAAAGAAAATACTCTTCAAACTGCTAATAACCTTTGTTCTATTAACAGTTCAAGCAACGATCTTCGGAGATACTTTCAATACAAAGTGACATCCCTAACTGTGAGCATTGTCCATAGTTCAAGCACAATGTGCAAGTTTTCAGTTGTCAAGCCAAATTATTGTCGAAATAGATCGCAGGGGAAGCGGGGTCAGGCAGTTCAGAACATTCATGTTTAACCCCTGGGTTCTACAAGTCTATACAATATATTAATAATAATATCATGTTACAAAAACTCTCAGATATAGATTACTTTTAAATATTTTTGAACGTACAAAATTTTCTAATTGTAAAAGCATAGAAAGCTTAGTGTTTAGATTTAGTTTCTTAAACTATTTACATCACATGTCTGACAATTATTTTTTATTATTATTTTTTTATAATATTCTCATTATACTTGTAATCACAATTTTCTATTTGTGCTTTCATAGCTCTATTTTGTATCTACTTTATAATGGATTACATCTACATACTGTTATTATTTCCTATTTAATACAGATATTATCCTATGTACACTACATCACGTATCACTTTTATGAAAAAGCCTTTTTAGGCGTATAAAGTGTCAGTTGACAATTATACAGATATATCACAACGTTCGATTTTTTATTTTTATTTTATTAATCTTAAGTTAGCTCACATCTTCGTGTGTGCTAATAGTTTTATAAACATATAAACAAGTACATTGTTTGGCAAACATAATCTTTCTTTAAATATTTCAATAAAGTCACAAAAAAAGAAACATTAATAATTTAGATAGACATATTTTCTTAATTCATTTTTGAACTTATTAATATTTTCTATCACAGTAACTTCCTTCGGGATTTTGTTATAGAGTTGAACGGCCTGGTACATCAGAGATTTTTGGGTGCTTGTTTTTTTTCTTGTTGGCAATCTAATTTGCTTAGAATTTCTCGTCCCGTGTCCGTGTATCTCGTTATTGTAATTTATTTTTCTTTTCAGTTCCTTAGACATCATCCCTAATTTAATTTTATGTATCAAAATAAGTACATTCAAATACACAGTTTGCTTCACCGTCAAAATATTCAGCTCCTTTAACATGTCTCTTATCCGTGTGTATATGTTGCGCTTAAGTATTATTCGCATTGCTTTATTTTGCAGTATTTGCATTTTTTTCATTTTCTCTTTATTGCAGAGAAAAAGAATACTTGAACAGTAATTAAAGTGTGGTGATATAATTGTATTGTATATTATCTGGCATGTTTCTTTATTTACTTTGTTTCTGATTCTACCAAGAAATGATATTTTTTTTGCAATTTTTTTAATTGTATAGTCTGCATTTTTTGAGAAGTTCAATTTTGAGTCTATAATAACGTCTATAATAATAATAATAATTAATGACAAAACAGCACTACGTAGCCCGGGTTGTTAGTTGTGTAGTTAAAATTACTCATAATTGATATTTATATCGTTATATTCATTCATTAATCATAACATTATCTTGATGTAAGCGAAGGATTAAAATATGCTTTAATTATCTTTTTGTTATCTTAGTCCGACTCGATAAGCAAATTCTAGTAATTTTATCTTAATTAGTTAAATGTTAATGTTCATAAATTCGTTGGGAAATACTTAAAATGGAACAAAACAAAGGGGGAATTAAAATGAAACACAAATCGTGTCAATATTGACGACAGACACGGGCCTGCGTTTTCTATTCGAATTTGAGAAATCGAAATAATTGGTCGCTAAGTGACCAACTTGCATTAATTCTCGTAGAAGCGTTAAAAGGTACGATATAATGGTTAGCAATCACCTGATGTTTTCCATCGTTGTTAACCCATGGAGTACTGAATTGCCACCTTCAAGCCTTCTGCCATCCAACTTAGAATATTGGTCTCCCTCAAAACTCTAATATTTCCAGTTTTACAGATTCAGCGACCGACACATCGTTTTAGGTCATCAACCAATCTCACTATTTTCTGTTGTTAACCCTTATTGAGCACGTGCAGAGTTTTATAGGAATAAATTAATAACTAGGTCTTTGAATACCGAATTAATTTATACAGAAAAATGGAATTTTTACTTCATATATTCAAATTAATGAAAGTAAAGCAATCTCAATGACTCGTTTGCAGACTTCATAGAACAAAGGACATATTTATCAAAGAACGATCGAAGCTTTGATTATTTATACTTATATATAATTAATATTTAAAATTGCTACGAACCTAGCTAGACCCGACAGCGAGACAGGGTTGGGTGTTATATAATATAATATTATGTATTATTCCCATGTAACAATAATTTTCTTATATTAAGTAAATGGTGAAAAATTTATGGAGAGTAAATTCATAAAAACATTTAAGTTCGGCAATCATATCATATAATCCATAGTATTAATACCTACTGGGCTCAGCTGATTTGTCAATTATTCACCGGTAAAGCTAAATTCTTATCGTATTAAATGATTATCTATGACAAGAATCAATTCAATATAAATAGAATCACAAAGAATTTATTGAAAAAACAAAATTCCAACACAAAGCAATTTTCTTTGTGTGTGAAATTATTGTCTTTGATTCATCTTGCTAATATATAATTCTTTTATGAGTTTCCTGTTATCATAATCAAATTTTAATGACGTTTGAGCGTTGCATAAAGAACGAGTGTGTGTGGATATGGGGGAGTCTGTCTCGGCACAGGTTTATCCTAGTGAGACAGACATCGAAAAAAAACTGTAAAAAAACTTTATATTGATAATAAAAAAAATAAATAAAAAAAAGTCTTCCATCAAGCAGTGGCTCATTGATCCAACAAAAATATTGTGTAGTGTAGAGTTTATATTATAATATAAGTGTAGGTATTCTCATAAGTATTTAAACTAACTTTTAAAATGACTGCCTAAAATGTTTAGAGAAACCTCAACTTTATCTATTTGTTATGTATTCTATCTCTACATGTTTATAGTTTAATTTCTAAAATAAAAAATATTATTATTATTATTATTATATCCTGATCAAATGATGGTTCAGCTATGCAAGGATGGCACAAAACAGTTATGAAATTATATTTGTTCGCGCTTTTGAACCACGCATAATAAACATAGGTATTACTTGTTGCAAGAGAGATCGCACGCCGCTGAGTTCAAGCGAGCGCGCGTCCAGCGACCTGCTGCGGGGTTTGGGAACGGACCCAAAAGGCTCGTCCCCCTTCTTCCCGCCTTTGATCCAACGGAAGTAGGCTGCCATTTTCGAGGATCGCCCCTATATGATATTCCCGCCAGACAAAACAACGGATAACGCACCAGCACTCAGCCTGTCTTATGACATTTGTAAACAGTAGAAGTGAATTGCACCACACATATAGGGGAAGTGATAACTTAACCTTAACTTTTAACTGAAATTTTAGTTGCTCTTCGTGTAAATTATCAAATTCAATAACTTTAAACGGCTTGTTTTAAATAACAGTTTTGTTTCATGGAATTGACATGTTGACACTGACGACAAGTGCCTTCACACTGTTAACACTGCCAACAAGTGAATTCTTACTTTAATCACCGACAACAAGTTATAACTTGCAACTTTTCGCACTGACAACATTAAAATTTTCAACTTTTACATTGACAACAACTTGTGTCCTCTCACTTTTATCAAGTGAATTTTCACACCGGCAACAAGAGACTCCTCAATTTTCTCACTGACAACAATATATTTATTAGTGAGCACTGAGCATCGCCCGGCCAATCAATCAGCCCACCTCCCGATTCGCCCCACGTTCGACCATTATGTCATCAATTGTGATTTTCCGCGGCGCAGCAGATCAGGTAGAGCCTACTGTAATTCACGTGCCGCAAGTTCCCATTCCCGCTACTCTCCAAAACTCAGGTGGCGGAGAATATTCGGCGATAAGAGAACACGCGCGCGGGCCGGCACTACGGATACTAGCCACTAACCTAGTAGGCAGCGGAATGACACTAAGCACCGTGCGACTGAATTGGCGTGCGACCCGCGGTTATCACCAATACAACTTTTAAGCGGTATGCATAAATTAAATTCCACGGTAATTTGGAATGATGGGCTTGTTCGATAAGTATTTCTTGAGAGATTATTTATAAATTAGCGCGGTATTGTCAGAAGTGTTTACACCATGTTGTGTAAGAAACGTAACCAAGGAAGTACCTACCTAAATTTGTTGTCTAGAACATTTTTGGTAACAATTGAAAAATAAGGAACAAACATTAAGGTGACTGATAATTATGTATATTTAAAAGCTCCGTAGCCTATAGCTCATGATAGAAATCAACAAAAACAGCCAGATAATAATGGTTGAGTTGAACTATAAATTCCAGGAAAATGTTGCGTAAAATTCACTAAGCCATTGCCGATTTTATTCATTTCGGGCATACAAACTGGTTTTCTGTTTTATTGATTATTTTAGGGAACGTTGAAGATAGCAGACGGTCACGCGTCAAAAAAATCAATCACGAGGCTCAAAAAATTAAAAATACCAGATGATCCACACAAAATGCCCAAAAAATCAATCGCGAGGCTCAAAAAATTCAAGATACCAGATGATCCACACAAAATGCCCAAAAAAACAAACACGAGGCTGAAATAATTTCCTTTTTTTAACTTATACATCCTAAAACACACCGTGTTTTCTAATAAAACTTCGAAGAAAATATGTATATAGTCCAGTAACCTTGTCACCTTAAAGGAGAGGGGTTATTTGCGTCAGATTCGCTAGTTCTGATTTTTTTGTGAGTTGTTTATCATGTTGACCCAACGAATAATCCATGTTTCCAAACGCAACATCGTCGATATTCCAAAAAAAACTTGAATTTTCCATCTTTCTTCAGTTCTTGGCGATTTTAACCCTTAAGGACTAGTTTTAGACTATAACTATTTCATACGAAGACTAAATTTTCTACAAGTTGAGCTCAGAACCGTTTCTGTTGACCCAATAGTTTCCAAAATAAAGCTATTCTAAATTTATCAATTTTTTCGAACTATGATTTTTTTTAAGGTCTGATGTACATGGTTGCTGGACTTAGTGATTCCGAAAGTATACTGGGGACATCTAGGGTGCTGGAAAGAGTGAAATCACTTTGTATCCGATTTATGTAACAAGGATTTAACTGAAGATAAATATCTGAGAAAAGGGGGCGGCGAAAACCCCAAAAATATCATATAAAGGAAATTGCGAAGACAACCCAACACCCAAATCTACATATTTTGATGAAATAACAACCCATAATTGCCCACAGAAAACCCACGAATATAAAGGTGGAACCAAAGTCTGGATTACGTAATTTTTATTGAATAAACTTGCAAGGTAGAAAAAGGACCTATTTTCCATGTAAAAAATTCAATCTCACATATATTATAGTGAGTACTGAGTAGGTAGGTAACCCTATCTGAACTAGTTTTGCAACACAAATTTGTAAGTGCTTTAAGTTCTCGTAAAGATTAGTCTCAGTGTATTTTAACACCCTTTTTGTATTTTGAGTATGTTTTATTATTTATTTTGTGCCTACAAGTTCTATAAAATTTATATACTTATCTCTGGCTGAATCCCCTATCCGGTATGTAATTACTTCTTGGAGACATTCTTGTAAAATTAATATAAGTTACTTCCAAATATTACAAAAATCCATTCATAATTTGTAATCCATAAATATGCACAGAAGTAGTATTAAATGAATTTACAAGTCGCTGAATGTTTTATGTGTTACAGGAATATAATTGTATAATATTGTAAGTCAACATGTTATATTGTCTGATTCCTTGTATAGGGAATGTTACCATTGCCATAATACAAGATTCACTCAAAATGATTAATTGGTGGTTCCAAAACGTACTAATAAATACGGTGAAAGAACCCTAAACTATATTGTAACCAAAATATTTAATAAACTGATGACAATTAAAAATATTACTATTTATATTGCTAAAGTCAAATATAATCGTAGAAAATGGCAACTAGATGCAGATGATTTATATTGATGCCCTACCGAAGCCCCTGTATTGCTGATTGGAATAATCACATTACGACTTAATTTTGTATCTGTGAAACTATTTATGTAACATATATATGTTATAGAATTCTTATATTGCTATTTATATTTTTACTATTCTGTTGATTTAACCGTTATTTTATCATCATCATTATTATACATATTTGCCACTTGAAGAGTATGTATGAGACGATGTATGAATGTGAATGAGGCAAGGAGTGTGTGCCAAGACCGAGTTGTTTGGCGGTCCGTCCTCTCTGCCTACCCCTGCGGAGAGACGGCGTGATGGTTAATTAGTTAGTTAATTTCCTGTAATCGCCAATGATCCTCAAAGCACCACCTCACTTAAAACACCGATCACCTATTCAAACGAAATACAAGTGGGGCAAAAGTAATGGCAAAATGTGAATGTGCCATAATTTTTCCAATGATTGCACATTAATTGATTTTTTAGTTTGCCTTATTCCATTTTTTTTTAATTTAAATTTTATAATATACTCCACTATTTAATCAAAAAAGATCGACGTGTCTGAAATCGCTGGCTTTGAAACATGTCGATCCTTTTTGATTGAATAGTGTTTTTTACAAATGTATTTAATTTAAATTAAAATGACACCACAAAGTGATTTTGCAATTGGTCACCTACTCAAACCTACCTCACACCCAGCATAAAAAATAAAAAAAATAAAAAAAATTTACTCACATACAGTTTCACCTTCTCAAACCTACCTTACACACAACATATTATAGTTATAAGTTTGAAATATATCATGTAAAAATATAAATAATTATGTGAACACTGTAAATATTATATAGAAAAAAAAAAAAAAATAAATAAATGGTTACACATCTGCCTTGATGATGGAAACTGAAATGCTGTCCGAAACGTTGGCTAACACGGCATAAAACCCAAAAATAAATAAAATACTTTTGGCCGTCAAAATCTCAAATCATATCCTCAAAGTTATTTACGTCTTTTGAAAGCAAATAAAGCCAACATGGCCCACAACAGTAGGCGAAGATCACTTTTCTGGTTTAATAAATGCCACTTTTTCATTAAATAAATGGGGCTATCAATTCTAAATATTGTGTTGTCGATCGTAAGGCTTGCTGAACCTTACGAAAAAGACTGACTACAGATTCAATATACCTATTTATTATCTTCAAATATCATCTAATCTACATAATTAATGGTCAAATACATAGAGCCAGAAGATTAAATTTCAAATCGCATCATCAGTAACGTAGGTACCTACACACTAACACGGAGAAAATGAGTAAAGCTGATTAATTAAAAAGCTCTTCAAATTATTGGTATTCCTGTTAAAAACGGAACTGCAAGCCGCTTCCTGATAAATTGTTTTGCGAATTCATAATAATATTGGAATACGTGTTTATCCACATGCGTTTGTCTTAATAATATATCATTACGTAATTCAAAATGTTAGGATTTTTATGAACATATCGTCGCTGTTAAATCAAACCGGCATATATGCAAAAATGGAGATTTTGAGTTATTGGTGTCAAAAAATTTCTTTTTTTCCCTTCTATTTTTATGTCGAACCGGCATGTCGTATAGTTGAATAAAAATCTGTCAGATGGCATTGGGCCGGTATGCATTTACGCGTGAATCGCCATTTTTTTTAGCAGAAGACAGACCTATTCCGCAATACGCCAGTTGCTTCAAAACTTTCAAGGGGGAAATGCGTCCATCATGTAAGTAAAACTGGATTATCTCACAATAGTACATTTTTATTACTACCAAATATGACTTATTGTATGACTTATTGGCAGATAATCCGGTTTGCACTTAACAAAAGCGTTTATAGCAGCCTCAACTAAAACAAACCGGCATATATGCCAAAATGTCTGACCCGGGTAAAATTTCTCCCGGTTAAAAAAATAAATTATAATAGGCAAATTTAAAAAAAAAACTTTAGCAAACTGAAAGATGCGAAACTGCGGTGAGGAATACGAGTCTAAAACCCGTGGAAGAGTGAACCAACGAAGCATGAAGCCTCCTTGCCACAACTGTAAACGCAAGTGTTCCTAGTCATTACTACAGATCTCAAAGTTCTCGGGAGTATATCGATGGTGGAAAATCTATCGCCGATCACAGAGATTATCTAATATAACAGAAAGAAAGGAGTCAAACCTTGCAGGAATCAGCTACTACCAGTACAGAGGTTTTTTCAAGTCATACACACTTTCACACTGAAGAAAGATCAGTGTGATGTTTGTCTCATTTACGACGGCAACTTTTACTTCAAAACCTCCTACGGATCACTTGCCTGGGAGGAGGCGAAGAAAAGGAATAAACGGGGCAATGGGAGCGTGAATCCTGTTCTGATGCACGCTTATTCCAAGAGACTATTGATGAGAAGAAGAAAAATGGTATCCTAAAGTTAGTTACCGCCGGGATAATACCGTCAATTCAGATTTCCATAAACAATTGGGAAACTTTGAAGTTACCAGCAAAGGAAAGAGCAGTATTATGTTAATTGTTTATAAAAAAAATTGTGAAGCAATAAATTATTTTTTCATTGACAACATTGTCTTTTTTTATACCTTAAACAGGTTCCAAAAGAAGAAGCCACTGTGACACAAATGCAAATATTACACTGATTTTAAAGCCATACTGGCATATCTGCATTTTACTCTTAATTTAAGCAATTTTCGATTTATTTGCAACTACTACTTCAATAAGCAGTATTCGTCTAAATTTTATTCATTCATAAGGTGGCATTGAGGTGAACCAAACGGACCTAAGAAGGAAAATATCATATGCGAAATCTTTAAAGCGCTCTGGTGAAAAACAAGCATTTTGCAGATATGCCGGTTTGATTTCACAGCGACGATATGTTCGGACACCTTGACAAAACATTGATATTTTACTTATAGTTTAACACTGGTTCATTCGTTAATGGCCTGCAATTCCGTTTTTGTCCCTATCTTATTTATTTCAATTACTTATGTACAGTAAGTACCTACGCTTTCAATTAATCAAAAACCTGGAAATTCATTATTTTGACAGTATCTACACCAGAACCTATAATTATTGAGATACATAATATGCATTTTTATGATAAAATAATAGTGGAATTAAACTGTCATCAACATCGACATCAAAGAATCTGATTGATCACCATTAGAATTATAAATGGAAGATAGATAACAAAAACTTATCATTTAATCCTAAAAAGTCAAACCTCCGGGATGCACTGGTCATGAAATTTTACTCATGATACAGAGGTGCCAAAACATTATGTAATATACTATTACACTCAACTTTTGTTTGCCATACCGAATAATAACCGCCAGTTAACTATGCCATCCCTGGTCTTGGTAAAGATATGGGAAATACGATCATAAAATACATGGGTAGGGAACCTTTTCGCCCACCTCATCACACCTGATAAGAATTCTTCTAATAAAAAAAATTGAAAATGAGTGTCAAAACGTCATGTTTACAAATGAATCTACAACTAGAAATTTATAACTGCTCTAGGAATGTGAGAATGGTTGCGAGCAAAACACATTCGGTTGAAACTTAATAGTAATTCTTCATAACCAATCGAGCGATTTTATGTCAAGTTTGCATAAAACGCTTTGACCGATCGCTTGCCATTTGCCAAAATAATTTATAGAATCTAAAAATATGGGATAAATGATGATATCTAGGTGGATTCACTGGTTTTAAAAAACCGTAGTTTCATAAGTTTCCATATTAATATTTTAAGGAATGGTGTTAATTAAATAATATTGTAAATGTATATTATATGACACCAATCACTCGAGTGGATAAACGCCCACGAGCTTAAGTAATTATTACACACGGAACAAGCAAAACTTAAGAGTTTATTTTTTGTGCGAGTTCCCAACTTTAATTAAAACTGCACCCAGAACACGAAAATGGTTTCATCTGATTTTTGCAGCACATAGTCTGAAATTAGAATTTTATAACTGCACTTCAAACACGATAATGGTTCTACGATAATGTAATCTTTACATTCCGAACAAAAAAATGAATTTAATTTGAGAGTGAATCCTCGTGTCCAAGTCCCCAACTTTAATTAACCCTTCAGCAACGTAAGCAGATATACACGATAAAATAACGATAGCAGTCAAGTACAATAAGCGTGTTTACACGTCAACGCGTGTGTTTCCACAAAAATCGTCATAACTCCGTTATTCTTCTAGTGACATCCCTAAAACAAAAAGTAGAATATTCGTATTGAATGAAGCTTCACATCTCTATTCAAAGTTATCCATAGAAACCCGTAAAAAGACCTACTCAGTGGAAGCAAATTTTACCCGCCAAATCGTAAAACCCGCCTCCCACATATCCCAGTTTTAATTATTTTTTTAAAAATATATTTTGTATGAAATGGTCAAAAAGTGAAGTGACAGAATTGTTTATTGTACATTTGTACGATGAAATAAGTGTTTTTTTTTACATTATCCGTGATTTTAGTATCGTTTTTACATAAAACATTACAGGTGAGTCATTTTTACAATTTTTTCATGTTTCCATTCTAAATTTAAATATTTACAAATGTTAATATTTATTTATGATACAACAATTTGAAAGCCTATTTTGTAACCTTTCTAAAACAGTTTTTACTATTCGGCTCCGTTCAGTAATGTTTCATTTATAGAGCTTTGATTGTGAGGCGGTAATAACACAACGTTTTCGTGAAATTGACATTTCGGTAAAGACATTTTAGCTTCAAGTTCGCGAAAAGTCGGAGGGGTTAAAAACGAAAATGGCTTCCACCGGTTTTACAGCACATAGTCTGCAAGTAGAATTTTAAAACTGCACTTCAAACACAAGAACGGTTTTTTTCTGAAATGCGTCTGTAGTCATCTGCATTAATAATAATAATAATATTTGGTGAATTGATATAGTGCCATTTTTATGCAAAATCACTTCAAGGGCGCTCTGTAGAAATATATTTATTAAATAATTAATACTAGAACTACTGACTTACATTCATACCCACAACTGTAAATCTATCTCTAAGCAAGTCCCCAGTTAAATTAACATTTCACCAGAGGCGGCTCTAGGGATCCAGTCGTGGTAGGTCATTTGAAAAGAATGTGTGACTAATCTTTATTTGATATTGTGAAAAATGCCCATATATTATTATCTATATCAATTTGTTATAGTATTTAGAGTCCGCGACTTATTATGTCAATATAGTAAATTGGAAATAAATACACAATCCATGTACTTACGGCAAATTATTTTTAAGATATTAAGTTTTAATGTAGTTGTGCACATCATTAAAGTAAATAAAATTAGAGTTTGATTCTATTTGACAATGATCTTTTACGTTTTTTGTTTTGTTTTATACTTCATCTTCATTCTAAATCGATAACAACTTAAAGAATTATTCCAAACCTTAACTATCCAATTGAAAAACAACCATTGTTCCACACACTACAAGCGTGTAAAATGAAAAACTGGCATATTTTTATGTCACCATCTCTGTAAAACATATAATATTCATCATATTGTCTCCCCCACGGTCATGACCTAAGCGTCCCTAAGCTTTCTTCGGTACCTAATTTTTACTTTGATGAAAAATATAGTGCCATGATGTTTATTCTATGGCACGCATGGGACAGAAGATGCCAAAGTGGACATTCTTTAAATTGACCCAGCAAATCGTGTGGACTTGTGAATGAAAGCTTCTATTAGAGACAACAGATTTCACTACTCGCCACTCGCCGCCGCCGCTGTTTCGCGTTACATTTTAAATAAATTAAGAATAAGGCCAGTTGTTTTGATGCACTTAATTGATTATTATTGTTGTCTTATAATTTTGGGGGGTCAAACACCAATTGACCTAGGGGAAGAACCGCCACTGCATTTCACCCTTATTTTATTATTACATATTTAATTTCTTATATGTAAAATAATAAGAAATTAATATAAAATTAAAAAGGAATGTTGGATTGTCTATTTATTTGTTACTAAACTGCTTTATAATAAATAAATTATACACGTAAGGACTGTTAGCTATGTTATACCTCTCTCTGGGTTTTTTAATAATGTCTTAAACATGTATCTGAAACACCGTGAAAGAAAACCGCTCTCGCGGTCAGCAGGTAGGTTCGCTACCCCTGATATTAGAAGGCCACTAAATGGAACAAAGGAACAAGATATGTATATGTATTAACTTTACTGAATTATAACTGTGGTTTAAAATGCAGGCATCTGAATTGATGTACCACGGGGTGAGGAGCTATATGGAAGTGACATGTGAAGAAATGGAGACATTTTATGTTGTCATCAGATATGTGTTGATATTGACTTAGAGTCGGAGAAATCGGGAGAATTTAAAATTGCCGAATGGTACATAAGGTACTGAAAGAGTTGGCATTATAATGTCGGAGAATATAAAATACAGGACCACATTCTTCAAATTATTCAAATTCATCTTCAAGGTCAAAGCAAAAATATCTTTTCAAACCAATCCCTGTTCAAATTAATTTGCTTAGAGTATTATAAGAATTAAATAATCGCATTGTGCGATGGATCTTTACAGAATAACTGCAGAGCAAAAATCAGCAAACTATGACATATTATTTTATTTATTTATACGCAAACATTTTTACATAAAGGTGATGCATGAAATCATAAGTAAACAGTGTGCATAGGAGAATATCCGTTTTAAATGGGAACTTTGGTAATGTTGGTACCTATATGTAATTATAAGGTAAGTACATAATAGATAATAAAAATATGAATGATATGATTTGAAATTTTCAAGGCCAAAATATTATTGTGATTAAATTTAGGTTATTATGCCATGTTGAGCTTCCTCCTTCATTAGCCATCCTTTAGGACAGCGTTATACTGTTCATCATCAGGGCAGATAGTTTGTGCATTTTAACTTTGAGTTTTGCAGTTTTGTCTAGTCTCTTATGTTTTACATAAACAGTAATTTTACTCTATTTCTTGAACTTCAAGTGTGCAAATTTTCATCAAAAAAACTGCTTTAAGGGGGTGGGAAAAGAGGATGGGGTGTTTTTTCGAAATCTCTTGTAGTGACCTTCCTCTCGTTTTGAAAGTCAAGTGTGCAAAATTTCATCAACCTTGGAGAAAACTGTAGATTTGTATAAAAAAACAAATAAATACCGCCCGCCCGCAACAGGTCACAGACAATCTTCTTTATATTAATACACGAATCTCAGAATTTTAAGTTGTACTCTCAATGTTTTCAATAAGATTTAATAATGTGAAGTGTAGAGTTAAATTCTAAGTGTCTTCCAACTAATTTTGATCAAAAATATTAATTTGAATTTCACATTTCATTTCATCATAGCTTTGTTTATGATTTCATCAATATGAGAAACAAAATTAAAGTTATTGTGAAAAATTAAATCTAGATCTCTAACCTGGGATCAAGTGTTATTCCGTTAATACAATATTGAAACAATAAGTTATTGTTATTTTTGAAAAATGCTGTGGTTTGACATTGTTTATATTTAATCACAGTTTATTACATTCACGCTGCTCAACTTTTAAATATTTTTTATTTAAATGCAGTTTATTATATTCACGCCATACACCATTTCAAGATTATTTTGAAGGACATGGCAGTCATACATATTTAATATAATTTTGAATATTTTTTAAGATCGTCAGCGAATAGGAGAAAATGAACATCTCAAAATTATCTGATGTACTTCAAGTGGAAACCACAAATAGATCAGAGTGGTAATTTTGTGTCTTTACTATGAGTTTTCCCAGATTTAGATAGTTCACTATCCAGCTCAATATATTATAACTTAATCTTTTGGTAAACTTGCCTTTAGTATGTCACGAAGCAGATCTCTCAAACGCATTTTAAAAACCCCGAGAAACTAACTTGGCAGCACAGAGCCAGGCGCACATTCAACTGCGCACCAACGCCAAAGCCCCAACGGTTTCTGTGACCAGCGACGACCGCCAGTCCAAATCTAGCCTTGGTCTCAACAACATGTGCAGTTTGCTACTATATAACCGGTCTCGGACGCTGAGTGCCAGACCCCGTTCCCGCAACATTACTAAAGTCTAGCACGCGCCCGTTTCGAGCGTGTAGACGATCACAACCTTGGTTCTCACTCCACAATGACTGTGAGTAACACCTCGATGGCCTCGCAACTCCTGCATCCCCCGGGACAACTCATGTAAGCGTATACCAAACCTTTGCCCCATTATGTGCCTTCTTTTAATGTCTGTTAAACACGTCTGCCAGTCAGAGCAAATATGAGAAAGAGATTGTTCAATTCAATCAGCCAGGAAATAATTTAGGATGTATACTGGGTCCCCATTTTGTGCTATACTATGTACCTGTTGATTGTAAATACACTCATTTATCATTCCCATGCGAGTTTCATTTGACGAGGGAAGTGGAGTCTAGATTGTTGAATGTCCCCCATGTTAAGGCATTCTTTGCCGACCCTAACCTGAGCCGAATAATTAGATTCTCATGATTCTACCACTGACAATACCAAAGCCGCCACTAGCGCCGCACGCGGACCGCAACACTGGCGCCTTAGGTAATTCTCAACAAGTATTATAGTATGTAAAACTTCATCAACTACCTTACTAAAGCAGTGTACTTTTACATTCATTTTTAAAATTTTATTAATACAACCAATAATTGTATGCTAATACATAATTAAGTTAGTGGATCTACCTTTTACAATGCCGTGTTGGTACGGTTTAATGTTTTTTTAGGGGTAAACGGAATACACATTATTGTGTATGCATTTGTAGACGGCGCTAATTTGATAATTTAAAAAAGTCCCGACTGCTCCCAACCATCTGGAGCCAGAGAGACTAGGGCATCACCAATTGGGGTATGTTGTGAGGCTGAAGGTAGTGGAGAAGAGAAGGGAAGGAGATGGGAAAGTGGAAAGTACCTGGCTATTCAGATTTGGTCACTAAACACGGCCAAAGCCATTTCAAGCAACGTTTAAGAATTATTTGCTGTTGTTGAATAATTTTTTTGTTACGGAATGAATAAATAGTATTGTACATATAAATACACATTTTTTTCAGATATAATATTTTTTTGTATGCCTTCTTGAAAGTATTGATTTTTTATACGTACAAAACTATTTATTCATATTTTTATATTCCGTATGCGAAAACAAATAATTTATCTTAATATTTTAAAGAATAACTTGCAAAAGGTGTTTTTTTGTAAAATAATTAAAGTAGCGCCATCCATGAAAGCATTGATTACTTATGTACTGTTTGCCCTTAACTTGAGGGCTGAATTCAGATAAATATATGTATATATTTTTTTAAAAACAAACGTTCCAGGGTTACGTGACAATGTTTGAAAATCTCCTACTACCACCTCACTAAGCAAAAAAATTTCCTCGTGTTGTGATGAAGGACTTAGCTAGCAGACGGATTGAACACACTACGCCTGGGTGGGACCCAAACGGGATGCCAACTCAGCCACTGACCGTTGAATATGATTCAAAAAGTTTAATTATTGTATATACGATACTTGCAGGTCTGTTATTAGTAATTCATCATATGATCAGAAGGATCCCGTATTTCATAATTTATTAGGTGAGCTATCTTATTTTTACTCCGTGTACAAATCATTGCAAGATGTGGTAAATCATGTGATCGTTCGTATGCGGCCGCCGAGAACCCGAGCCGGGCTCTGGGATGCTCCTGAGAACCTCCCCCAGACCGTTACACCATTTTGACAAAAGGATTTTGTTATAAATAATAAATGAAATTCAGAAGGCGTCCGCTGAATGGCTGTCAAATTTCTGTGATTTTATATGGATTGTCTATGCATGTCGTGTGGATTTTTGCAGAATTCATTTCTTAAAAATACATATTTCTGAAGTATACATTATTATCAATTCATTTAATGTATGTTTTAAGTTGTACACCATTGTTAAAACATAACTGTGAGATGTTTTGGCAATATTGTTATAAGTATCATTCAATTAGAGTTTAAAAGATATTTTGTTGTGTAAAATAACTTGGTTTCAACTTAATTACTACTAGAAACAACTATTTATGTCAGGAAAATGGTAAAAGTTGCATTAAAGTTCAATTTTTTCTCAATCAAAGTTAAGTTAGAAAGTTAGGAAATATGTACGCATAAGTGGAATTCAGCAAATTTTCTAATAACTTATCGGGAATACATAAAGGGTTGCTGCATTATTAAATTACAACAACTTACATGTTTAATAATGTAAACCTAATAGGCGTTCACAAATTACTATCTTTGGGGGTATTGTTTTGATGTTTGAATAACAACACACAATTAAATTAGATTAGCAAAAATTTTCCACAAATAACAACTCTTCACACGGAATACGCGGCAAATGCGCCGTTCTCTGGAGTTAGTGTAACGAGTATAAGAATTGATGCCTTAATGAAAACGAAGTATTTGTCTCGTTAGCGCGATATGAAATACCACTTATAAGAAAACTGTGACAACGCATCAAAAACATTAGTTACAGTGAATGAATTTGAACAAAAACATATTGGATATAATAAAGTTACGCAAATAAAATCTTGTAGGAAAAACCTTATAATGTGGATTACAAACAAAGAAGAGATAAACCCACATAAACAGGTTGTGGGCGTATCTGTGTGCCCGAAGAAAATTCTCTTTTCTTTGCTTTTGTGGAAGATGATCAGTTGACGACATCAGTTTTCTCTTAAATCAGCATAGATCAAACTACTTGGAATCAGTGCATTGTTACAAAGAATCCGAAATTGAGGCGATTAGCGCAGAAGTTGCGTAATAGTGAATTCCACGATTTTTTGCTGAACTTTTACTTGAACCACCTTCAAGTGTTAAAACTTTAAACACTATTATCTCAGATTAACATTTTTGTATGCTGACTACCACAATTGTTATTTCTTTTTTCAAGAGACTGAAAAAACAGAACTTCTTAAGGTTGAATACTTCTTATGAGGGAACATTATTTTTATGTGGGTTTTACTGTATAATGTTACAATTGGACATACCTGGCGTCGTTTGTCAGGTTCCGTCACGTTCGTAACTGGTTTACTCCGGAATATGTCCATAACCTTTGTCATTGTGCTCGGCCTGCGCGTTGAACTCACCGAAGTCACAGTATGGTAATACTGAAAAACGAAAGTATATGTCAAACATAATATTGTAACAAGGTCACCATAATTAGTTTACTTCTACTTGTTTGCACTGAAATGGGGATATATGTAAATATAATAACCAATGCATTTATTAAAATTCAAACCATCTGAGTATATATGTAAATAATCACTTCTATAAATGTAGATATAAAAAAAAATGTATAACACCTGGTCTCCATCCAGACTTGTACATCCGGACACTCAAAAAAAAAAATCACCATCCAAAATTGGAAAGTCGCTTGAAACTATTTTTGTGTAGTAAGTCCTGGCACACACGGATGAATTTTGTTACAAACTGTTGCCGTGACAAAATTGACCCATATACAATATCAGGACTCGATCCAAAGTAGACGATGCTCTCCATATCGTCTTGGCAAAAGGGCACGATTCACAATAATTATTAGAATGTTGCTTGTAATTGTTTTTGCACAGTAAGTAGATCCGAATGCAAAATAAATAATTATTGGAATGTCGCTTGAAATAGGCCACGTGCATGCACTTTATAATGACTTGGAAAAAATCTTGTGGATAGATGTATCCATCAAAATTAAGATAATGTTACTAAAAAAATTAGAAACCAAAATAGTTTTTTAAATAATAAAACAAACAAATCCGTTTTTTTAGCTTGTGATGTCACCATATAAAAATGTTCAGTCTACAATTTTCTTTATTAATTTTGATAAAATTCCACTGAATTTTTTTAAATACAGCGATACTGAGACCTCTGTTGACTTTTCACGATTTGAATTTTGGCAGATTGGCAGATGTTTTGTTTATCGAGTAGATTTGAATGACACAAACTTCCCATCTGCTTTTTCTCTTTAACTTCCTCTCTTCAACTTTTGGTTTTGTAACATTAAATCCAGTTTTCAGACTGTTTGCTCCGTGTAAACTGAAAGTGATTAAAATAAGAACAAAAAGCACTAACACAAACAAGTCGATATGCAGAATGTACCTATATTTCGGTTCATGCTTCAAAAAGGGCCAATGTCAGTTTTACAAATTTCACAAGGCCTATGTAGAATTTTCTCTTTTAGCTGGTTTTAATTTAAAAAAAGCGATTTTCTAGAAATTGTCCCTTTTAGAAGGAAGTACCTTTAGATGTATTACTTACATGAAAACGCAATTGAAAAGATAGTAATATTAGTGCTTCAACTAGGTAATTTTATTGAACATATCTACTTTTTTGTGATTATGATTTGTATTTTAGTAATACACATCTGCGATCGCAGTTATGACAAAAAATGTTTTAGAAACCCATCGACATGTGTGTCGCAATGTTATAATTGCTACTTATAACTATTTATTAAAAAAAATACTGTTTTGTTACAAACCAATTTTTTTAATTTATCTTAAACAGACTTCCTTATCAACAAATTTAATTAATTTTTATCTTCGTTGATAAGAAATATCGTAGATTGAGTATTAACGCAATAAAGATCATGGAATATTGTGCATTTGCATACTGCCGCCAGACTAGGGCAATTACAGGCTTGACTGTGGTGTTGGAATAAATTATTTAAATAATAGTTAAAGGTGATTCCAGAAAAAATGATTGGTTACCAAATGGCTTGGTTACTTTGGAATAAATTAATGTAAATTTAATAAGCATTATTATTCTCAACTGTACCTATCTTTATGGCAAATCGGCATAATTATTCTAAAATATTTCAATAATATTACGTAGAAGCCACAATTTTGGGTATCTTGCATGCTCAAGTTCTCCACTTAAATCACCAAATAAGAATGCTCACCTTCACGTCACTTCCGGCATGCGGATGGGCTGACCCATCTTTAGTAGTGGAGCCTGATTTGCCGGATCCAATATTCTGAAAGATAAAACCACAACATATAACAATTAAAACACATTTTCTCAATCAATACAAAGTTAGAACAAACATTATATTTGCATTGTATGTAATATTCTTTGACATTGAAAAATAAACTGAGCGATCATTAAGTATAAATATTTTTTATCTAGATATTGCTATACGCGTGTCCGTAAAGTAGTAGTAGAAGCGGGAAACTGGCGAATCGACATCATAGAGAGATTCCAAAAAAACCTATTTTTTACGATCAGAGAATTTAGTTTTTTGTCAAACCAAAGTGTTTCCGCCGATTTTAAACTATATTTAACAGCGGATATTAATCACCAAGCGACAAATTTTTAATTTCACTTAAAAAATTCCTACATTGGTCAAGCACCACTGTCGCTTGTTCATTTGATTTGGAAATGTTCCCAAATACTTTGGTTTTGTTTAGCTAATCATTACATTATTTCTCCATGGATTATTGACACTTTTTATGAAACTATGAAAAACAATTAATGCACATGCAGGGATAAATAAATGATTACTGCTCGCAAGTGAAATACAAAAAAATATATAAAAACATCCGAGGATCCATCTATGGTCGACTAAATAAACCTAAATGATAATTATAATATAGTGAAGATCACAACCAAAAGCACTGTTCTGTAAAACAGTTTTCTGTTTGCGTCTATTATACAAAGAATTGTTTTGATAACAAACTAAAAATTAAAAAAAAATATTTATAATAAGTTATTTATTTGTAGGTACACTTCTGTATTTTGAAGACAATATTTAAAACTCATTTTTTTAAAACCTACTGAGAAACCATTAGATTCATTTTGATTATAACTAAATATATTTGAATTTAAATAAAATTCAGATTAATTGTGTATGAACTTGAGTGATTATTATGGGACATGGTCTTCATTTAAACTTACATTACATAATACAATCTATCCCATCAAGCGTCACATTTTAATATGATGCATACTTTTTAATGAATTAGTTTAAACAACTTCTTAGAATTTTTTATTAATTTAATTAAATTTAATAAAATATTTTAAGTTCCCCTAGATTGTATAGGATTGCTTTTGGGTGACAGATCTTTTGGCGGACGAAGCCAGTTTAACCCCTTGGGCAATTTTGGGAGATATTCTTCATAGATAACAAACAACCATATTTTTTTTGGCAGATATATCTCCTCACCTAACACGGTCTCACAAAAGTTATGATGCTATCTCATTTGAATTATGGTGAGAAATATGATTTAAACAGTGTTAGAAAGAGAGAATACAGCACTTTCAGTTTTCATTAAAAAAATTACAATAAAAAAATGAAAATTTTTAAATAATTCTGTGGACATTTAGCTTTTGAAAAATATTTGTCTTGGATTGCTAATTTAAAAAAAAAAAATTATACTAAATGAAAAAAGTGAAATGACAATAAATTTTATAATACCTTTGTCTAGTTAAACCATGGACCTAAAAAGCACTGGATGGTGCTAATCAAGGACAATTTGAAGCCGCCGGGTGAGGGGAAGATTTATGAAAAATGTCAAAACCTACTTAAATTTTTTAATGACGTTCTTGTCTCAAAAAATAAGAAGACATAACTGCATTAACAACAACAAAAATAAAATTATAATAGTTAATTAAGCTCCACTTAGCACACAAGTCATTTCAAAAGTTGGTCATACAAGATGGCTGCCAGGCAATTTCCTCCTCATTCTAGATTTGGCTTCAACGCCATTCATACAAAATCGCACAAATGCTCTGTCTAGGACTTTTTTAGGTCCATGAATTATACATGTTTTTTACATGTACACATGATAAAAACCATCGGTAAATAACTCTATCTTTGTTTGCATTCATAATTTTAATAAAAATAACTTAATATGTACTAATATTTTAATACTAAAATCTGAAAGAGTCTTTTATATTTTACATATCTGCAGTAAGTACAGTATTCTATTTTCATATTCTTTCAAGAACTGTGAATTTATCTGGAATCAAATGTAATGTGAAAATATGTTACGCGGAAAGTGTAATCCGGCAGTTCTCCTAAGAGAAGTACATTGCAAAATGTCAGAGGCTTCAGGGATTAATAAATTACAATACAATTGATTATCTAAAGTGTTACCTGAACTGCAGCTTTAACTTGCTGCATGATGGAGAGCTGTTTCTTGACATCGGGAGATTTGGGATCCTTGGGCTCAATTTTGACTTTGGGTCGAAATGCTCCAAACAGCGCCGGCCGGCGACTCACTCCAGATGTTCCTGGAAAACAAGAATTAGAAAACATGGTTAATAAAATACCAAAGTAACGAAAAAACAAAATTATAACGATTTAGTTAAACCCTTTGATTAGAGAAAACTTATTGTTGGACATCTGTATAATAACTGATGAGACGTTAATATTCAAATATGAATATTATGTTTTATTTAAACTAACAATACAGACAAGTATATAAGTTGAATAATGAATCCTATTTGTGTGGATATATATGATTGAATTAACACCTTGACATAAATGTCAATAATTTTCTCGTGCACGAGATGTAGTTATTAACACACTTCGGCCGGGAAAGTAAGTTCTACCCGTTCGGTCGATTAATGCTTAACGCCGGGAAGGGTAGTTCAACCTTTTGCGCCGGCCTCATTTCAAAGGCAGAAAAGACGTAATTATTTAATGTTTTATATGAATATTATATACCAATCTCTTTTTAAACTTTTCTGAAACCACTGAGCTATGCCGTTGGCAGCATTTATTTTTACTCGGGAGATATTTTCAATTTGTATTGATATTTCAGACGACTAATTATTGCTTATAATTATTTGTTATCCTTTATGCTATGCATAAAACCATACCTTATAAATATTAGTTTATTATTAAAAAATAATAATACATATTAAATAATATTGTTTAACCAATGTTTTAAAGCTTGAAGAAATGTAAAAAGTAAGACCGCCTTTCTCTTTCATCGTTTTCACACAACTGCTTTTACATTATTTAACAGCGCAGTAAACCATTTTTCTATGTTTTATTTACGTTTTACTAGGTGCTCAACACGTAAGCGAGGTATAACGGGCAAAGTCAGCCGTGTCACTAAAACAAGTATCAGAAAAAGCACAATTGGAGCACACACTTAAACTTCATATAATGCATCTCTAATGTCGATACTCTTAGGTATTACCCCTATCTTTTACATAAATTGTTTCCCCTTTAATTACCAATATAATTTTACTGGAATTTTGCACTTTGCATGTTCCCTAATATCTTTATTTCTGAGATCCCATAAACGAAAATAAATCACACTCAAACCAATTAGAATTCAGTTAAAGGAATTGTAAACTACAGTCACATGACATTAGTAAATAAAAAGTGGCTAATGGATACAATAAAGTCAAACATTACTTTTCATGCTTCAAGGTAAACGTGGTAAAGCTTAGTATACAAACAATGTCTGTAACATTTCCTTTAAAATCCTTCAAATACCTTGCTAATCCCTCATAATTTATTAAATAAATATGATTACCTTCTGGCTTGTATAAAACAATGAATATGTTATTACTTTACCATTTACCGCAAGTTCTTTGTTCCGTCGCTATCGAAACTGTGATTTCATACTTTAAAGATAATGTTGATGTTCATCATTGAATTGCAAAAAAAGGAGAAAGAGAAGACGAGCCTCTTTTATAAAAATGTTAATTTTACCAATAAGGGTAAGAATAAACCAAAAATTATCGTGAGAGGAAATAAAGCAATTCTGGTTTCTGTAATAGAGAAGAACAAAACAGATGGTAGTAGTAAGTAGCTGAAAATGTAATAATTTTTTTTCACTTATTCTAGCTGAATAATTCAACCATTGCAATATGGATTGTTCCCGTTATGTTTGTATTTTTACAATATTTCCAATATATTTAAAAACAATCCATTAACCCTTCCCTGCCGGTGCAGTCAACTGATTTGACGTGTTCATAATTATTTCAATACATATCTCTGTATATAAATATACTAAACAGAGAGTTGGATAAAATAATTAAAATATATAAGAATTATATATAAAAAAAAATTTTCATCAAAAAATCGGGAAAAAATTTGTTAATATACAAGTAGCTCAGCATGCGTCGAAAACTTTTCGAGTGGTGCGGTAGCTCACCAAGCCACCATGCGCGGTTAAGTAGTAAAATTAACATGGATTTTCTAATTTCAGGTATTATGTGCATTACGATTACCAAGAAAATTATTAAACAAAGAGGGAATAAATCTAAAACCATCAAAAAATGAATTGAAGAACTGACTACAGCAACTTAAAATTTAAGAAGAAAAGTTTCATCGGATGAGTTTGTGTAGTATTTACTCAGAGTAAACTCTTTCAAAGTGTCATTACCAACCTACGAATTTCCACTCACATTAATTGTGATGCCTTCTAATAAAGTAAATTCCATTTACATTCCCTTTCATTACTCCCCTAGATTTTCCAGCCAGCACTCCCACATTGTTAATTCAATCATCAGGCTTTAAATAAAACTTGTTGCCGCTAAAATAAATTTCATCACAATTTATTTTTATGCTATCTCAATAGTAGACACAAGTAATAATCATGTTTTTTTTTTAAATTGAAGAATAAAGGGAAAATACCATGTATGGTCTGCTGGTAATAAGGCTGCTCCTCTTCAGATCCTCGTCTCTCGCGGGAACTACTCCGGGAACCGCCGGTGGATCGGGTTCCAGCACTCGCTCTCTCTCGGTCTCTCTCTCGAAGCTCTCTTTCTGGAAACATTATTTGAAGTAATTAATATTATGTAACAAGTATTAATTCTTTACAAGCAATAATTATTGCTTGTAAAATAATTGTTACCCTTTGTGCTATGCATAAAAAATCTTGCCTTAAACAATAGTTTACCAAAAAAATAATAAGTATTAATTCATTATATTCTGTTTTCAATAATATTCTGGTAAGAATCTATTCAATATTAATTTATGCTTGCGGTAAATCAATAAGTATTATGTGCATACATCAGCCGGGCTGTTTCATCCCAAAGCTGTGCTTCAGTCAAGTTAATATTTAGCAAAAACTTTATATTTGAGCGCTATGCTTTCAATAAAAAAAATTATTTTCAACCGTTTGGAATGACTAAAGTATGTTTTATAAGTTTAAGCTATATAAATTTAGCTAAACCACAACATTAGGATGAAAACAACTAAGCCATATTAAAATAGTATCAAATACCTTAGCATTAATATTGCATAATTTTTTGCTTATTGAGGAAAATTGCTTTTATGAATTCATATTATTATTTCCATGGAACATTTTCAACAACGAGGGTTCCTTAGGAACTTCAAAGAAAAGCTATCATTGTTATCAGTTACCACTAAATTGAGCTGTTAAAATAACAATTAAGCTTGTGTTAATCATTTCAGGTTATTCAAATATTTGCAATTAGATTCTTTAAATAGTCCACGGGTCATAGATAACACCCAACGAAAAATTAAGCTAATAAAAAGTGACTATTCAAATGCGATCTAAATTATGAAGATACAAGTACAATCGAAGAATAGACAGATATATGTAGGAACCTAATTAATATTAAGAAAAGCTTAGCTGCCCATCTACAGCTGTGTTGATAGAAAAATTTCAAATGAAACTGATGCAAACCGATGAACTGAAATTACAATCATCAATTATACACCAATTCTCTTACTATGAACATAATTGGTTTATAACCTATTGACATTGACATGTTTATGTAGTATTACTGTAAATAGTTGGAAAATATACCTGCGGACTTTTGTTTTGCAGCTTTATCCTTTTTGGAAGACTTTTCCTTGTCTTTGCTCGATGGTTTATCTTTTCCATGGCTGCCTGGTGTTGTTTTTCCATCAGTAAAGTTTGATACCTCCTGAAAATAAAAAAAATACAAAATTATATACAATAAAATAAAATAGTATCGATGAGAAGGATGTGACGCTGTCATTGTCCATCGAGCTCTTCAATTTACACACAGAAGATTTTAATTAATAGAGACCGGGCTAAGACATGTGATGGTATAAAAAATGCAACAACACTTCTTGTTATTGTTAATATGGCTGTTCGTCGTCCCGATTAAATAGGCATTATTAATAATAAACAAAGTCGACAGGACCGAGATCTCTATTATTATTAGCGTTGATCAAGAATTCAATAAACAAGGTTAGGACTTGCACGGCAGATTTGTTAGAACTACGTTATTACTTCGCCTTCCCAGATGGGCAGCAGAAGCTGATGTTTCCAATTCTGTGATTGGATGAACATCGAGAGTAGATGCATTTGACTAAATTCTATTTCTCCACTTCTACAATTGTGTATTATAATAGTGTAAAAATCTTCATGTAAGAAAAGTAAATGGGGAGACATTGAACATGCACCAAAGTTTACATTAAAAAAACGTACTTAAAATATTTATCTTTTTAATCCTGTTTTATTATTTAAAGTAAAATTACATATGTACCAAAAAAATAATATAACAAATATTTTTTGGGAGATAAATACTATACATTTTTATTTATTTATTCATTTTCGGGAAATCGACAATTTACATTTAATCAGTTTGTACATAAGTATTTTATAGTAAAATAAAACCAATTATGGATTTCCTCCTCGTGACTTTACCTCTACTGAGACAGCATAATATGGAATAAGTAAATTGAATTTGTGAGAAAGGAATATGAATTTAAAAATTTATACAAAACAAAAGATTATATAAAACGAAAAAATTACAAATCAATACATTTATAGCCATGGAGAGAGGTTGTAGTTATAAATTAAATCATAATAGAGATTTAAACAATAGAGACATAAACATTATTCACAAACCATCACAGAAATATTGGTAAGTTCGCAACTGAAAATATCAACCTTGGATAATATGCTATTGTAATTAAATAGAAATTAAAATTAATTGTAAATAGAATTCAGATAACAATGACATAATATTACGAGGGTCAGAGTGTCAACATGTAGGTAAAGTAGCGAATCAAAGATAGAAATAAACCCGTAAAAAACAAAGTTAATTACTATAATATATATTTTTTTATTAATAGATGTGTTAATAATACATAGTTTGTTTAGTTGGAATGAGGATTGAACCTTCTCTCCCAGGGACTAGAGTCAACCGCGCTAACAACTGAGCCAAACAATTGGGTATGAGCGGTATTTATTTCTGTATTATCTGCTGTGTGTATGCGTGATTGCCACTGGTTGATAGAATTCATATCGAGATCGAAATCATTCATTCACCAAAAAAAATCTAAATTCAAAAAGATATACAGGGTTTTCCAATAAGAGGTGTTATTTTCAATAGCCCGCTATTTCGGTAGATGTTACTTTTGAAGCTGTCATTTTTTGACATTTGATAAGTAGAAACTACGCTATTAATAAATACGGAACGATACACGCTTCAACAACGCATTGAAATTATTAAAATTCACTTGAGTGTATCAAATGCAAATCATCTTGAGTGATGAGGCCCATTTCCACCTCGGTGGATTCGTCAACAAGCAAAATTGTCGCATCTGGGGCTCGGAAAACCCAAGAGTTATTGTTGAAAAGCCTCTCTATCCTAAACATGTGACTGTTTGGTGTGGTTTACGGTCCGGCGGAGTCATTGGACCTTACTTTTTCGAAAATGAGGCTGGAGCAACAGTTACGGTGAATGGATTGCGCTATCGAGAGATGATTAATGATTTTTTATGGCCGGAATTGGATGGTATTGATCTGGATAACGTTTACTTTCAACAAGACGGCGCTACGTGCCACACAAGCAACGAAACCATTGATCTTTTACGATTGAATATCAAAATAACACCTCTTATTGGAAAACCCTGTATTTAAAACGGTGCAATATTCAACCGTAATAAAGTATTTTATTTAATTGTGTACATTTCCTTTGTAATTCATACATACAAAATATATAATGTTTATTCGTTGCCAAAATGACATAAAGTATAATGGCCATTGTATTTCCTGGTATTCCAATAATAGTAGTTACACCACAGCCACTACAGTCCTGTTATTTTAATTCATTAGTAGGTACACACAATTTGAATGAGGATACATCGATTAATTAACAGAGGCCGACCATTTTAACTTATATTTTTAATAAAGAAATAATACCGAAAAAAAATACAATTCGTGTATAACTTTTTATGATATAAAATAAATATTTTTTTATGTAACAAGTCTCCCCCATGTGAGCTGAAAGGGGATCTGTACGTGTAATTTTGTAATGAAGATGCGGCTATTGTTTCGATGTCTTTGTTTTAACAAACAAAAAGAAGTGTCTAGCTACCAGGGGCACGGCGTAATATTTTCGAAAATTTTACGAATTTTCAGAACAAAGTGGGTTGGTAACTTTACACACAATCATCGTTGTCGAAATTTATGAAGATTCTCTTCAAATTATTCGTATCTTGATAAACTCTTAGTAAAATACCAATGTATTGTCATGATGTCGGAACACGTATTCATAAAAATACTAACGTATTCGCGTTTTGTCATAATATATTATCAAGATAAACGCAGGTGTATGAACACGTGTTCCTATATTATTAAGAATTAACTAAAAACAATTCTCATTTTTCTCCGTGTGGAATGACCTAACCGACTATACGAGACGATTCAACTCATGGAGGTTTCTTTCTACCTTTATTCAGTTCCTAGTGTCCAAGGTTGTATAATGATGTTGGCCTCCCCACCGTCCAACAGAGACATGGACTCCACAAAAGTCGTAAAACTCTAAAAAAAAACATTCAAACATCTTCCACGCACACTTGTATAATGCAATACCCAGCAGTACCTAATTCGGAATATTTTTGTAATTCAATTTAAACTTTAAGCAAAATATTATTTTACACAAAAAGTTTTGATGAATGAAAAAGATTTGTGTTATAAAAAACACAGCAAATATTTTTTAGAGAAAATTACGAAGCGTCTCTGCTACATCATTCTATGTGAGTAACTTACAACTATGTCACGTACGTAGACAAATTATGAAAATCACTATGGCAGAAAGCTCCACGAGCCGAACGCGACGCGACGATAAGAGATTACATTTCTTGGGTCAAAATAATGATATTACAAAAGCGCTACTTGGTTGAGTTTACAACTGAGTTGGAAAATTTGATTTGATCGATAAGCAATCGATCGTTCAATCCAATATCTGCAATCAAAACTGAAAATCTTAAAGATTAGCGCCTCACTTACGCAAGTACAAAAGGTTAGTTAAAAATATGAATTCAAGTGTTTGGATTAAAAAATGAATAATTTTAGTGCTGTTTAAACGAGTGCAATAAAATAAAACGATTTGAGCATAGATATCAATTTACGTTATGTTTCATGTTATTGGCTAAATTACTTCACTGCTTCCGTGATTCTCTATAACAAATACATAACACAGAATACAAAACCGTAGTGAGTACAAATATCAATGTACTAACATAAACTTTCTGATGTACTAAATAACGAATTCGATGTTTTTAAATCCAATTTTTAGTATATAGGTAATATATTTCACAGCAGGTGTTAAAAAAGGGAAATTATGTAGGTACTAAACACTAAACATTAATCGCTTCGCTATTGATAATGTCTTTCTCGTGCGCTTTCTTTCACCATTCACTACTGTATACCACAATGTTACTGTTAAAAAACTACATTACATCGACTTTAATTCGACTCCGTTTCTCATTACGGTGCAGAAACATTTCGTTAAGTATTCCTCGGGCGTCCCCGACTTCTACCACCATTTCAACACTCCTGGTACTAATAAGAACAAACTTTGAAATTCTCAGCGTTATCGACTATTTTTCAAGTTTTGCGAGCACAGATATAATCAGGCTGAATATTTATATATTAAGATGTTCCGGGATGTTCTGGAATGTTCGAGGCGAAACTTCCAGCTGTTATATCTTCCAAAGCACGCTCTCCGGGTAAAATATACTGGAACCTTCTTCGTGGATGGGGGATAGAGGGCTACCACACATAACTCCATTGATAGTACCGGAACTCGTTTCTGAGTTTAAGCCGCACGCACATTGTACACTTACTGTTATAATACATATTGATTCAAAATGAAAAAAATTGTCAGAGGAGACATATTTCTCGTTTCTTTAAAGAAGTTTTCATAACTCTAAGATAACTCTCATCATCGTACTAAATATTTTAAAACAATCGATAACATAGCTTTAATTAAATTTAAATCCCGTAAAATAATTATAATATGTGGGTTAATCACGAAGAGCAGTACATCAGTGTAGGTACATACTTATCATAGTAATAAATGTAATTTGAATTAAATTTAGACTCCCATAGACACATTTAATGCAAAATAAATATACTTATTTGGTAAAATCGCAGGTAAAGGCGTGTAGAATGTAAACCATATTCAACAACGGATTAACTTTTAACGTGATATAAAGATAGACAAATAAAAAAATAGATTCCCTACTGTGAATAAGTTAGTCTGCAAGAGTCGAGCTCCGAAATTAAAATTTTACAAGAAATCCTTGAATGCATGTATTTCAAAGAATTTAATAAACCAAACGTCGAAATTAAATCGGCTCCGAACCATGACTTTAAACTAGAGACTTACACCTAACATAACGTTATTTTCCCAAAAATGAACATATTACCCATATATTCACATGTTATGAATATTGCCCGTGCCAGCAGTGGTAAAGTTAGTTGAAGTGTAAGAAATTATTACACAAGAGTAGGTAATGAAGGAGAAAATAAATCTGTATGTAATCTCTTGGACTGATAAAAAATGATAGACTTGATGAATTTCAATAATATGTGTGCAGAAAGAAAGTTTTTTAGATCTAATCTGAAGAATTCTAACGGTAGAATTATTGCACTAATGTCATGATTTATTTTCACATTCTTAAAGTGGACAATATTTATGTTTATTAAAATTGACGTGCAATAAATTAAGTCCCATTAAATTATCAGCTTACTCAACATAAATTTTATTTTATTAGCTGAGGAGAAATTGTACGAGACGAATATTATCTTTTTTTCAATTGTTGTTTTGTATAGCAACAGTTAATTATTTCAATCATATACTTAAAATATAATATGAATAATTAAGGAAATATCGGTTTTCAATATGTTCTTTGGAGATAAATAACATAAATTAAGTTTAAAGAAATAAGGGGGTATTACAAAATAAAACAAATTTACACATTTTACGATGACGAATCCTTGATAAGGTTTTTATAACTGGACATGTGTCATGTAGGCTGACTCTTTGTCTTCGTTTCTTAATGATCTCATTACGTCCTGTTTAGACATACGAATAATTAACCCCATGTAGACACTGCACACTTTTTGCCCAATCGATAGAAAACCAACTGGTCCATGTCCGACAAAAAAATCTAGTCTCGAGGCTTAGAATTAGCCACATTTCCACGTTGGTGGGTTTTTCAAGCTATTCACAACATTATGAACTTATAATTTAAAAAAAAAGATCTAATAATTTTAAAAACTTTCCGTATATTCAAATCCGAAAAATATCACTTGTCCTGTTTGTCAATGAACACTTTTGTCTTGTTTTGAACTAAAAACAATAAATAGGCATAAACAAGATAAAAGTATGTAATTTCACAAGGACATCACCATTAAAAGTGTATTTATCTATATATGCACATTGAGACAAAGTTATAGCTATCGGGAACGCATGGAATTATGAGCAAAAATATGAGTAAAAACTCTAACAGGCCAACCATAAAAATGTTTGTTGTTGATATTATAACCAAACCGCCGCTCACTAGTGACGTGATGTGATTAGGCTGGACGCAACGTCTAAGCGAGCAATTCGATTCGAAACCAATCCCAAAAGCTGACAGAGGATGACATCTAATTAAAAAGTTCGATTTTCCAGAACGATTTACAGCAGAGGGTTCGTTAGGGTGGGCCGTAGAAGTTTTTTGAAGAGAAAGTACGAAAACAGTGTGCAATATAGCTGTGAATGAGGAATACTTGGAGCAGGTGGATGAATTTGTGTATTTAGGAAGCATGTTTACGAGAGATGGGAAGGCTGACAGAGATATTGAAAGAAGAGTAAATGCAGGTAACTCCATTAATGGAGGACTGAACGCAGTTGGCGCTAACAAAAAATTGTCAAAAGAAGCGAAGTTAGCAGTCCACAATGGAGTGCTGGTACCTACCCTGATGTATGGAAGTGAGGCATGGAACTGGCAAAGAAAGGATGAAAGTAGATTGAATGCTGTTGAAATGAGATCCCTGAGGCGTATGTGTGGTAAAACCATGTATGATCGTGTGAGGAATGTGGATATCCGCAAAGAGTGCAAGGCTGATGTAAGCGTAATGAGTGAGATCAAGAAAGGGACGCTTAGTTGGTTTGGGCATGTAGAGCGAATGAGCGAAGAAAGGAGTGTAAGGAGAATATACGATGCAAATGTGAATGGTAGCAGAAGTCGGGGACGCCCGAGGAAGACATGGCACGACCAAGTGAATCAGATACTTGAGTCGGGCCATGTCAAGAGTCAGAACAATAGAAGAGTATGTATGAGACGATGTATGAATGTGAATGAGGCAAGGAATGTGTGCCAAGACCGAGTTGTTTGGCGGTCCGTCCTCTCTGCCTACCCCTGCGGGGAAACGGCGTGATGGTTAGTTAGTTAGTTATATTACCTACTGTGTTTTTTTAGTAACTGTATTGACATTCTCACGATTGCACCGTTCTATTTCTATGTGCATGCCCCTCCCTAACCTAACCCAACAACATTCCTCTTTTATTGTTTTTTCCCCACTTGGTCGATCCCACTATAAATTTTTAGTTAGTTTATTTTAAGAGGGGCATGCGCAATGCGATCTTGAGCGAGTTGATACAATTTAAGATAACATTTAGTTATTGTATTAAGGGGGTATTACACCACACTCTTCACAGCTTGTCCACAAGATAAATTACATTTTCGATTAACAATTTACGATTTATTTACTTATAAAGTCGGAGTTTATAATTCGGCACTTGAACCTACGAATAATGGCAGAATATCCGAAAAGTTATCCGAGTTTTCTACATATTGCAGTTTTTTTTATTTATTGATATACGTTATACTATTGATAAGCTATCAAGAGGATGGTGGAATATCACCTAAGTCTATTAAAAATCTATATTATATTAAATATACCAATTTTTCAAAGGACTACAGGCTTCAACTATAACTTTAACTTCACTCGAAATAGAATTATTAAAGATTTTTCCTATGTTATTACTAATTCTACTCTTTAAAAGTGTGTCTTCCATAAGAGATGTAGAAATCACTCTAGATTCTAAATTCATATTTGGTGTACATATTAATGACATTAAGTGCAAATCACTTTAAAATGATGGGATTTATTCACAGAATATGTAAGCCTTTCAAAGACCTTCAATCAATTTTAAACCTTTACATTGCCTTAATTAGAAGTAAGAAGGTAAGAAGAACTTGAATATGGGAGCACTATTTGGAATCCACATTACTGTAAAAATGAAAAATTATAGAATCGGTTAAAAAAATGCTAAGACTGTTATCTTTCAAATGTGGTCTACATAACCATCTTAGATCATACGACGTACGTCTTGAATAATTAAAGATGAAAAAACTGAAGGTAACTTACTAATCTAATTTGTTCACGCCATCTTGATGCTGCATTATGGCTTAGCAATATTGAGATAAATGTTCCCAAATCCCGTTGTTTAAGACGTCATAGCATGTTTCACCTGTACCTATACATTAAAAATATAATATCGCCTATTTTAGCCCTATGACCCAAATATATCGACGTGCTGAAGAGACATTGAGTGTGCACATAGAGTGTGCTGAAGTAGACATTTTCGTCGATAATTTATATGGATTCAGAAAAAATGTTCTGCTATAGATAAAAAAATATGTTGCACTGATTATATTATATATTACTTGCGTCTCTTACTCGTTTGTACTATTTGTCTTTCATATAATTTTATAATTTGGTATTTTTAGTTGTTTTATATTTTAATCTTTATTTATGTTTGAAAATGAATGTATACTATGACTGTGTAGATTTTTGTATTTTTTTTTTTGCCTATGTGTGCATCAACTGAGTTTTTATAACTGGATTGTTCTCGCTTAAGTGAGATCGTCTGTAAAAACCCAGTATACATAAATGAATAAACTTTAATATCACAAAAAAAGTATTATGATATAATACTAGCATAATATGTACGGCTCACCCTACTGTTCGTCGGAAAGGGTGGGCAACATGATTCTTATCCGCTTCGCTATAATATCTCTTCACGGCTGTGAATTTTTTTTTCAATTTTCCTCTTCACGGATTATAGTATAATATTATCATGTCAATATTGTGCAGAAATAAATCGAAATGATGGAATTGGGTTTGGGGCCGTGATCTAAACACGTGACTTTTGAATTAATTTGTCATAATTGAATTTCGCAAATTCAAAAAATGAAAACTTTAAATAAATAAATAAGCAATCTTGACTATAAAGCAGAAATCATACGAAGCATCAAAAACTCATATACGCTGAGTTCTGGCGTCATTTTACATATTTTGAAACCATTAGCTTTATATCCATCATGGGCTATGGAGCTTATATATGGAGCTTTGAATCATCATTCCAACTGTAAAAATACGACATTGCGCAATTTATTTTTAATTATCGGAATTATTGGTAGGTACCTGGTGAACCCGGGTAGTGAGGAGCAGAGGCGTACATTCCATTTAGGTAAATAAGCACGGCCTTCCTACCGTACTCACATAGAAAATATGTATAGTATCGAAATGTATAAAATTATTGCAAGAAATCAATCTACACTTCCAAAAATACGCCCAAAGAAGGCACCAACACGATCGCAACAACGTGCGCCGCTCTAGTATATGGTGTCAAAGGCAAATTGACGTACAGGTCTTACTTATTCCAGTGTTGAGTGTTATTTACATTAAAAAAAATACGTGTGTGCTTTTGCGCATTTGGGCATAATGGATGTTATTTTGTTTTATTGCCGAAAAAAGCCGTGCTTTTGGGTACAAATATTCCGCCACTACCAAATGTATCAATCAGTACCATCTGCTACGAACAATTATGAACGAAACAATTATGCTCATTATGTAGCCTATGTTGACTTTGTTCATAATATTGTCTGTTTATTAAGGGGAAAAGATAAATTTCATATAAGCAGTAATTATTGGTTTTAAATATCGACAAAGAAAGCGTTTATTTAGCGGACCAGCAGCTTAGTCATTATTAGCGATAACTTGCACGAAGGAAGTTTAATTTTTTTTTATTTCTGAAGGTGGTTTTTCGTACTGCCTATCCTGATTAAAACCTCTATGCACGCCACTGGTAAGGAGTAACTACTAGTATTAATAAAGCAGTGAAAAACACATTCCATTGAGAAGTTAAGTAAAAAAAATTCCACATGTGCAGAAAAAAACTTTAATAGTACTAATAAATTATGTGTACATAACAATACAGGTAACGTAATCTTATATAAACTATTGGTTATAGTATGCAATACATTGGCTTAACACGACATCACATTGTTGATTTAGTTTGCCATGCTCGGAATGATTAGCCGTCAGATCCGAACTTGCGATGGCGGTAGTGTGGTATGTAAGGAGAAGTCCCCAGATCTAGGGGAATTTTGAATTTCAAAGGGAGAAAAGTGTAAAGTAAGAAATTTGGAGGATTTAAGGATGAGGATTTTGTGTAACCATGCATTATGTTCAGTGGCCCTCTGTGAATATAAAGATAAAGAATGATGTTTATATGTTGGTTAGGAGATTTCCAATGTTTTCAGAAACTGATGTAACTTTCTGGCTATTGCCCGGTATATCAGTATGTTTTAGTAATGGTATTACTAGGCTTATCTTATCTAGGGTTCCTACCAGAGAGCAACTTGACGGACGTTAATATCTCTCATAGGGAACATAAAATGGGCCAGTATATCAGTTGTATTTTAAGTTTGATTTGAGAGCCATTTACGTCTGTCAAGTTGTTCTCTGACAGGAACCACGACAAGATAGATAAGCCAAGTGAAACCATTACTAACAATACAGTATTTATCACGACAAGGTATAAATATTACAAAATCAAAAGTTTTGTAGAAAGTTTTAACTACGATAAACAATATTTAAAACAGAATAAATAAACCCCCTCTCTCTCTTCGATAGCTGTTGCGCCTGTCTTAACACCATATTTTGCCTATTGTCAATGTTCAAGTACGGAATTTTCGAATGTGGGGAGTTTTGTATGAAATCTGGGGAGATGTATTTTTTAGGCATACCACACTGGATGGCGGTGCGCGGAGTGTTCGGTGAGCAGGGCGGTGTGGAGAAATTTGGCGAGCTTCAACGACACAAAGGAGAGGCACCTAATACTTTCATCATAATAATGCCGCCTACGTACATAATTATCTAACCAAAATAATACCATTATGCTATGTATTATATTTTATGCAAACAGGACTTGTAGAAGTTAGTTTATTACAAATATAGCAAAATCTATGCATCACTATGTAGAGTAAGGTAGTTTGATAGCTAACTCTTGTCCAGGAAAAAATATTGATTCCTAAAATTTAACTGGTGGAAAACAATTTTCTTCTTTTTCGTATGGCGGGAATTATAATGAGATGTTTTGTTGTCACTTTAATTACCATAAGAGTCCCAACTGCTCCTAAATCTCCGGCAACATGAGGATTGTGACATTTCCGATAGGGTATTATCGATGTTTTTTTTTATTCTAAAAAGAAATTACGATGAAGGCAGTTTTATTTTATGTTAGCAATTTAAATGTGCCATTTTTTTTATTTGCCGCCAAAACGACGTGTTGGTGTTGTAAGTGAATAGGCGTTGTTGACGTCACACCGGTCAACTTTGCGCGTCGGTGACAGCCGTCTTACCAGCCAGTAGCGTTATCTACATCATAATAACACAGTAGACAGTTGGAACCATTTCAGAATGTGCGGTCTTACATCGTTTTGTAAATCAGTAATTATTAATGAAAATATTAAAACAAATCATCTTTAGTATGGTTATCAAAATCAGAAAACAAAGATTGAATTTCCGCACATCTTGAACGGTATTCATAGTTTGTGAAAATACGTTTTTATTCTGAATGGTGACCTTTCAACAAGACAATACTTAACCCTTCAGACTATAAAATATTTTTACCCACAGGACCCAACTACACGGTGAAAATTCATAGAATATCGGAATGCTTCCGCGGTACTTTAAGTGTCCTTTATATTTCTTATTTTTGAATTTGTCGTAAAAATAAATACCATTTTAGAAACTAGATAAAATTAGCTTGAAGATGTTTGTATTTGACTCGAACGTCTATAATTTCGAAAGAATTCGATATTAAAAAAAAAAACTCTCTGTGTGTGTAGGGAATTGAAAAAACTGTCACTTCACTTTTTATGCCGTTTGTTCCATATAAATATTTTTCAACTTTTTGACAATTGTTTGAGTTTTATCCATGAAATCTTGTATAAATATTTGAGATCTATGAGAAATAATTATGTATCTATTCAACGACTAATAAATCACACATCTTTGCAATATAGACAAAACTTACTAAAACAAAAAATACTTGTATGATGTATGGACGATCCGGTCTGATCTGTTCTTCAGAGGCTCGAATGGAATATATTTGTGACTAGTAATGTCCTTCCGAGGTTCGAATGGAATATGTTTGTGACTAGTAATGTTCTTCCGAGGCTTGAGGGGTTACGAGAATCTACCACACTAGCGATTTTGTAATGCTAAGGTTGATACCAGTCGACGGCATCGGGAATTACATGCTTCAATGAAGATGTGCCGACATTATGCATGTGACGAATGAACATTCTTAGACAATATTATGTTCTGTAATTTGCGTGTGACCACATTCACACAATTTAGAATCGATTGTAGTATTTACATCGATCGGACGTGAGGGAATGCTGTGTTCATTTTATCAGTATTTTAATAGAAGGTGTATTCGTCACTCGCCCCTTCCGTGCCGGTGCACAGTTGGCAAAAAGACACGTATCCTTGTATTTTGTTTCTATCATCTGTTGTTTGTGTTTGGTCTATCCTCTTCGCTTACCCCTACGGGGAAAAGACTTGTTGGAGAGTTAGTTAGTGCCAAATTTACAATATCCAATCATTGGGAGAAAACTCTGTAAAAGACAGGATGACACTAAATACTATACATTATTAACAAAATTTACCGCGTTTATACACCGCCTTCACCGCGATCACCTCCGTTCTGTTATGTTATAAGTCATAAGTAAACTTATTATTATTTATTTATATTTATTTATTTCCACTTTTACACTGTACCAATTTAACTAGAATTTAACCTCACAACTTTACTACAAACCATTTAAAATAACCCCGAACTAGGCCGGGTACACGTAAGCTAGTCTACATTAGCCAGTGTACAATAACCCCGAACTAGGCCGGGTACACGTAAGCAAGTCTACAATAGCCAGTGTACAATATATGTAGTTTAAAAACTTTATTTTTAAAACAAGTTTATTTTAATAAGATTACATTATTACACAATTTTTTATTTTTTTCGAGTCTTCACCATAAATAAATACATACAGGGTTTTCCAATAAGAGGTGTTATTTTGAATAGCCCGCTATTTCGGTAGATGTTACTTTTGAAGCTGTCATTTTTTGACATTTGACAAGTAGAAACTACGCCATTAATAAAAATGGAAAGATACACGCTTCAACAACGCATTGAAATTATTAAAATTCAATTGAGTCAATCAAATGCAAAATCATCTTGAGTGATTAGGCCCGTTTCCACCTCGGTGGCTTCGTCAACAAGGAAAATTGTCGCATCTGGGGCTCGGAAAACCCAAGAGTTATTGTTGAAAAGCCTGTCTATCCTCAACGTGTGACTGTTTGGTGCGGTTTGTGGTCCGGCGGAGTCATTGGACCTTACTTTTTCGAAAATGAGGCTGGAGCAACAGTTACGGTGAATGGATTGCTCTATCGAGAGATGATTACTGATTTTTTATGACCGGAATTGGATGGTATTGATCTGGACAACGTTTACTTTCAACAAGACGGCGCTACATGCCACACAAGCAACGAAACAATTGATTTTTTACGATTGAATATCAAAATAACACCTCTTATTGGAGAACCCTGTATATATTTTTTAAATTTCCGTTAGACATAGCTTCTTAAAAAAAGCACATCTATCGATGTGTCGTTCATTAGAATCATAATTCCTGTAAGCACTGAACAGAATATCCCTAGAGGATACCAATGTGAAACTGACAGGCCAATAAAAATCTGGAAAGAATTTCAATAATTTATAGAATTTTTTTTATCAACATTACCAAAAGTAAGGGAAATCGACCTTAATTAGGCACACTAGTAACTAGACACAACATTTCTACGGGTTTATTTCTTCAGTGCTTGTAATGATATTCAGTGCCAGGACATTCATCCGACCGTGTAGCATTCCATCAAATCTTTTGGCGAACGCTGAGAAAATGTGAATTTTGGGAATACAAAAAATACGAAAATATTGTCGTTATGTTTGTTCGTGTAACGTAGAAAGTCTGATTATATAGTTCTCTTTCGTGGAATTACTAGGTTACATGAAGTTAGTAACAGATTCGCAGATGTGGCTGATCTATTTGACTGCACGGAAGGTAGGTACAAGAAGGTTTTACTATCATATCTTTTCAATCAATAGTTAAATCTACTTATACTTATACTGTATATTATATTTTGTATGTATTCCTACTTTTATATCCTTATAAAGCTATTAATTTTATACTTTCTGTCATCAGTTAACGATCAAATGGAATAATGATTTATTTTAATTATTTATAGTATTTGCTCATGCTTGTATGTTATCTGCATATAAATTCGTAGAAAGTACAATTTTATAAACACGTCCTAGTGATGTCATTCTTAAAATATTCCCGGGAAAGTTTTCTCTCTGAAGTTAAATAAAACACACTAAGCAATGCAAAAAAAACTTGTTTTGTGAATTAAAGGAATTAATAAAACGAATCAATTCGCAAGGCTAGGGGAATCAGACTGAATCGATTCACTATTGTGAATAAATCTGTCCATGTCTAATTCAGATGGCCCGATTTTCTCTTTAGCCTTTAGTTTTAATTGTTTATTGGGTTGGTTGTTTACTTTGGTTCACTGCACTGAACAGATACTACCTAGAAGTGTGTGATCTTATTATTATAACTATTACAGTGCGTACGAACGCCAACTTGGGTGGCTGATCTCACGCATCGACTCCGCCGACTATACCATTCTAAAAGCCTACACCTACATAAAATATACAAAACATCCTTGAGAATAAAATTACTATTTCTTATTATTGAAAAAAACTGTTTTGAACTAACCGGCAACATTAACAACAACATCAACATCAAAACATCTCCTCACATATATTTTTTTAAAATTATTATTAGATTTGATTGAATGTATAACAATATTTTACAGGTGGGAATTTATACACACTAAGCAACTGTAAGTAGCTTGTCAGCAGCATCTTGGTTCAACAATAATAACACCAACAACCTGTTTTAAAAATGTATATTAAGCCTGTGACAGACTACGCTATATTCTCGTGGCTTGGCCTATTCCAGCATATTGCTCGCCATACATTCCCATTGGGATTGTATGGCGAGCGAAATGCTGAAATAGGCCAAGCCATGATGCGTATAGCGTAATCTGCCAGCCCCATTATTCAACCTTCCAACAACATTCTGGCCACCCGTTGGATAGGGAAGTTATAAATAACATGGGAGTAATTAGGATCTAGGGAAATCATGGGGTAATTTTGAATCTCATCTTAAACTTAATCGTTGTAATAAAATCATCGAGACCTTTTCCACGATGATAAGGTCCTTGGAGTTAAGCCTAAAGGTTTCAGTAAACCCGCTAAAATAAAATAAAACCTTTTTTTAACCAATATTTGAAGATAATTTTGACTAATAATATATAGATAACTCTGAATGTAGTTTAAATGTTTAGTAACTCGTTTAGAATTTCAATTATATGAGTACGTCGTAAGTTGTTATTGTTGTTTTTATAACCTTCCACCTCCCCAGAGGCGTGCACTCCAAATAATATTGAAATTTATAAAAATCTAGTAACAATCAAACTACACTCAAAAATACAAGTCGCCTTACTACAACCTATCAAAGGCAGGAACTTAGTATGCAAAATGACGCACATGTCATATTTAAATGGTGACTGTATTCAAAAAAAAAGTTAGTGTGGTCTTAATTCGCATTCAGTGGATGACTCGTTTGTGTCAAAAAAGGTAGTGCCTTTCGGTACAAATTAAAATCTAGCCACCAATCAGCATTATCTGTTGGTACATCTGTGAATTATTAACGAAATAAAAGTCATATTATATTGATTTTCTTTCGTGCAATTGTGCAGTTGATTTTTATATATATATATATAGAAATTTGCTTGTAACATGCTGTATCAGGTATTCTCAACCAACATCGGCTGAAACTAGCAGATTAGATTAGAATCCTGATTAAAACTCCGTGCACGCCACTGTACCTCATATTTCCAAAGTACGAGGTACCATGATCACAATAGCCAAAAACGAAAAAGGATATTCAGGACGATAAAACGATATAACCAACAAAATATTTTTTAGAAAAGTACATAAAAATTATCAAAAATTAAAAAATATACATGTAAAAGTATTGGAACGAAATAGGTTAAGTGCTTACTTCTGGTAAACTTCAGTGTTTACTTTGAATACTTACAACTTAAAACAATAATACCAAATTTCTACTGAAAATCAAATCTTGCTCTAGTTTTCTGTTACTAAACAATACGCCCGTAATTATTGATAAATCGGACCATTAGTCGAACTATTTTGCCCGGTAGTAACTACCACTCTCATCTCGCTACACGTATGTAGGTACGTAATAAATATACGTAGTGTTATTCTATTACACTCCAAACTTGTATTTACGAGAGAAATCTAAAAACACGTATATTGATACTGTGCCGTGTTTTTTTAGGTAGTTTTGTGAGGATGCGAAATTATAGTATGGACGCCGCTTAGCGTTTTTTTTTTCTACTGCCTACCTAGAACTACCTAGACTTTCTAAAATAATTTTGTTTATTTGATTATCTATCAGTATTTTTTTCAATATAAGATACTAGTAGGTAGTTAGTTACTAAGCGGCTTTGTCGATGTTTTTCAAGCCCTCAAAAACACAAATGTTAAATATATTGAAAAATATGTAACAAATATATTATAAAGTTAAATCGAAATTCCAAAGTTCTACTTTGTATATAACTTTGGGAATATAGTTGCTTTACCTGAAAAGTTCAGACGGAAAAAGATATGCAAATATGACATTGCAGATTTTACGACATACGAAAAAAAACAAGCATCAGTGCCGAATAGGCGAAAAAATTTAAACCGCTGAAATATGTTTTTTAGATTGGCACATTAAAACATGTTTTTAATCCGTTTTAGTATATCTTTGCATATTCGTGTGAGTCAATGAACTCAGTAGTAATTTATATTATGTATTTTACTATTGAATAAAATGAAAAACAAAACAAAAATAATCAAAAAGTAAATAGGTTTAGGTAGTGCAATTGGCAGAATATTATCACATATCCTCATCTATTTCATACCCCTTTGAATATTATTAATATTGATTTAATAACCTATTTCCAATTAAACTAAATTACACGTATAATTGGCACACCTTCCAATCTTGATTGAAAACTTGGTTGTAGCTACCTCCACGGTGTCATTCGCCTCTTCGAATCGGACGAATGTATCGACCAACTGACTATATCGCTGGACGTATGTTTAGCACGCGTATTTCAAATGTGTGATCATCCAACACACTTAGCCGGAATAACTCGGGCAAATAATACCGCTTCCTCTTGGGCTTAGGTAGTCTCCACAAAGGGGTCATCGGAGCACCCAGCACTCAGTCTTCCCACCTTGGTGAAAGAGATAAAAGATAGTGATAATGTACACATAATATTATCCACAAGCGTCGAGGTTAGGTCAAAGATGAACCTCAAGCGGTTGCAAAATTATATACTAATTTTCGTAAAGTCTGATTTATTTGGAAGAAAATGCAATCCAGCAATAAGCCCACTTTTATACTGCTGCTTATAAATATAATAAAACATAATTGTAAATAATTTATTTGGATTATCCTGAGTATCTAGCACGGTCGAATGTCGGTAACTTGTCACCAATCCCGAGCATGACTGCAGATCGCCAACGAACAAAAAAAGTTCACAATGACTAAGTGTTCATAATTTATTCGACGTGAGCTGTTGTTTATACGTTAGAGATCTGCCGTCGTGCTCGGGAACGATGACAAGTTATCGATACTATTGATAAATCCTGTATCGATCGACCGTGCTGGAAACTCTGTTATATATTTCAATATAAATTGGTTCTGTATATACTTCAGGAATACTCGTAAAAAAATTTACGACTTCATTTTTCAACATACTTCCATGGTGTTAAATTTAAAGCATTCCATCAAAAAAAATGTTATTGATTCTAATCACAATAACACTTATCATGAAAACGCGTCTATCAATTGTTTCGCCCAGTACGATGTAAATATCAAAACTAAACATTAAAAGACACCGAAACAAATCCTACGTAAAGTTTAAATATCCCCCTAACTGCAGCCATGTATAAGTGCAAATAATTTTTCACAAAAACTAAATCAAATATTTTCCAACAACCACAATTTAAACTAATGATGAAAGAGAAAGGGGCATTTTTGGTCCGGGGCTCTGTGTGCCACTATATCAAAAAAAGATAAAAAAAATTAAAAAAAAAAACATTAACACCGGTTGAGAAAAAGTAAAGTTTCAAAAACAAAGTGGTGCAATATAATAATGCTTGTAACTGTTAATGGTCCCTCGCGAAAATGTCACTGTTTCAATTTAATATTCGGATATATCAATCAATCAATCAATCAATGTCTATAATATTCAGAACAGTTGGCATTATTTATATTTCGCTCTGGATATTCTACACGTCAATGCTTACCGAACGGACTAATGGCAATATTATTGAATACAGATTAGATACGTTTGAATTTTGAATAATTCAAAGGAAATTTTGTAAGTATTACCAACTTGTTTACTTACAACAATTCTCTCAGAAAATAAACTTTGATAGGGGGAATTTAGGGCTATCTTTAAATTATCAATATTACGTCAATGCTATAAGTATATTGATGATGGATTGGGAATATGTAAGTAATTTTATGACATTAACATTAAGAGTATATTTTTAAATAATCATAATCTGCTCTTTCATAGATGGGGCTAATTTAATAATTTTAGTAAAAACACTTTTTGCGAGTTAGATACTCTTTAAAATATTAAGATAAATCATTTGTTTGCGCCAGTACATACGCAATACGAATATGGATAAATAGCTTTGTCCGTATACAAACTCAATTATTAAAAGAAAGACAAAACAAATACAATATTGGATTCAGTCACCGATACAATACAGGATTATAAGCGCACATATTATTCGAGGTAACATTTGACGATTAGAAGATAACTGCAGGCTTCAGATGGGAACTAATTGCAAATACAAAATTGTTGTTAATTGATTCATTTAAATTGTAAAATACATCAACCCGTTGTACTTCAAATAATTTGTTATATGGTATAGCAGCTACTCCATAGAGCGTGATGTAAAATTATAAGGAAAGATAACGATATACGGTAAATAAAATCATATAGTTATTTTGTAAAATATATATTTATCATCATATCAGATTATTAATAAAAGAGAAATTTGCATATTCTAATCTTTATAATTTTTTAACGTGTGTTATTTTAGAAAGCAGTCGCTCAAATGCATATGTGGCTTGTTAGGACACTTGTCACAGTACTCTCTGGTTTATAACAATAACTACGCATTCAAATAAAATGAATGCGTAGTTATTGTTATGTATGAAAAACAAAACCAATCATAAGAAGGTACTGTATACAACTGAATAGAATCATGTGTATACCTGCAAAAAGACCCTTTTATTTTTTAAACAATAAAATGTATACTCATTGTTTATGTCGCCGCTGCGGCGCCATCGGAGTTGTTAGAATGGTTCCTATGTCGCCGTGGCAGCGACAACGGAGTACAAAGTGTTAAAAAATATGTTGCCAAGATGAAACTGAGAAATTTTATTTCTACAGAATCAAAGAAATATATCTTATATCAAATGGTATTACGAACAAAAATAATTGTCTTTTAAAATATATTACTAGTTTATTACTGGTAGGTGCTTAAACGCAATACATAATTTCAATTTAGAAAACGTCACACTCGTACGTAAGTGAGCACAAGGAAATTATTATTGTATCAATACATATCATAAAATGCAAAATTTTATGATATGTATAATCACTCCTATAATACCAATAAGATCAGATAATACTTATATGTCTGAAGATGGGGAATAAGATAAAATATAAGTGATAGACGTAAGCTTGAATAACCCATATTATATATATTTTTTATTGTTCGCCGCAGACATCGCGTCCTAAAAAGGAATCAGTTTTACGACATTAGTACCCTACGCAGAGCCCATACAATTGACACACTGTGATACTATCCTCCAAAAGAGTGATGAATTTTGTAAGGAATCTGAGGAATAAAATCAGGAGAAAGGCATTTGTAGAAGAAGTGAAAATATTTTTTTTAAATATTTGATTAATTATTGGGTAATTTATTTTTAAAACAAAAAAAAACTTACATTCACGGTAGTACTTACCCGAAACAAGTTTATTACTAAACTCAAATAAAATTTGGTAAATATGAGACGGCTATGTCGGAAGTGGCGTAACCTAGTAGATACCGTACTACACTGACCGCCTCAAATGTATAGTAATACTGTTGGTAATATGTAACATGTACGTTTCCAAATAAATAAGTGATTCTCTAAATGGTATATATATATATATATATAAAATCGAAATCCTGTGCGTTTAGTTCTTCTAAACTACGCAACAATTTTTGAAAGAGTTTTCACTTCTAATTTCTAATTTGAGTATTTCTTACGCAAGGTTCATATATGTGTATATAATTCAAACATAATATTTCTAGAAAGTAGAGAAAAGTCAAATAACGCCAGGTACACGTCAGCTAGTTAAAAATGTTACAATCAACTTTGAACAACAACAAAAAATTCTAAGGAAGGGTTGTTTCAGAGAATTTGAACAATTATTCAAATTTTCAACGTTCATTTTCGGGTTCTGTGAAAGTCCTATTCAAGTTCTGTTATTATATCATTATAGGCCAGTTACTTACTTGAACGAACTGAAATAACAACAGAACATGAAAATCAACTTGAAATTTAAAGAATTGTTCAAATTCTCTGAAACAACCCGTCCTAATAAGAAAATCTCGGAATGTTGTGATGAAATGTAAAAATTATGAATCTTATGAAAATGGCCTTCATCTGCGGCAGTGGCCTTAGATAAGAGAATAATGTATTGAGCGGTTTCTCAGAACAATCCGCTTGACGAGTACTTTTTTAATTTTCCCGGTATACGTACACATATTTATGATAATGTTGTGATTGATTTTTTTACAACATCTGCGTGTTGGTCTTCTCCGAATCCTGCTGATCGATTTTAAACTTACAGTACAACTACTGTAATAGGAATAAGTAATAATCTGCATATATAATCCCCATTGTAAGTCCGAGCACGAGTTGAAAAGTAATAATAGCAACCCTCGCCCTAATTGGTAAGAAACGAAATGATGCAGAAGTGAGAAAGTATTCGAGATCGAAGAACTAGTCAATACGCTCGGAAATCTGCAAAATAATTCGAAGGTTTGTCAAAAATACAAAAATAAAATTAGTATAATAGGTTTTGAAACATATGTTGATATTTTTTTATTAAATGGAGGTGTAAACAATGTTTGTTATTTTATTTTATTAAGTGATATAAATAGTTTTAAATACAAATATAAATTGATTTGTGACCGGTCGGTGGCCGAGTTGACATCGCGCTTGGGTCCCACTCAGGCGTAGTGTGTTCAATTCCTCGGCTGGCTAAGTCCTCCATCACAACTCAAGCAACATTTTCAGCTTACTGTGGTGGTAGTAGGAGATTTTCAAATATTGTCAGGTTATTCGTAACCCGGGAATGTTTGTCTTTCTTTAAAAAAAATAAAAATAAAAATAAAATAAACAATCATAATACGTAGCCATAAATAGACAAAAACATAAATAGTGTTTGGTGGGGGAATTCGTATTGTTTATTTGTATAATTATGTTTTTTATTTTTTTTATTGTGACGACTATTTAAACATTGTACGTACAAAAAATGATGTTGAATATATGTATAGCAAATTGTATTTCTTAGTCATCCTCAATAGGGTGAACTGTGCCGGGCGGACTAAAGTTCTATGTCGTTTTTAATGATTTGTTCAGAGTTTTATCATTAATCTCTTTCAGAGAGATTTTTATTCTTGATTTGTAATCATTTAAATTTTCTATTCGCTTTATATCAGGGGGAAGTATGTTGTGGAGTTTCGTCGCAAAATAAATATAATTTGTTTGCCCGAATGTGGTTTTATGACCTGAAATATTTTTTATGTCATTGTGATTTGACTTTGCTTGATGAATACGCGATATTGTAGAGGATTCAGTATTTTTGAATAGTTTCAATAATATATTTTTGGCATATATTTGTTGTACATTTGGCACATCAAAACTATTGAAAATTTCAATTGAAGGCGTTCTTATGGGTACTTTCAGTATGGTCTTTATGATTCCTTTTTGAACTGTGTTCAGGTTATGTTTATACATAGATACAGCAGATCCCCATCATATAATTTCATATTCCATACGAGAATGACATAAAGCGTAATAGATTTTTTCATGTCTTTTTTATTAACCACATTTCTTAAATTTTTAAAGAGTTTTGTAAGTTTTTCCATGATACCTTTGATATCTAGGTCCCGGTGACCGGATAAATCATCAAAATGATAATTCATCACATCTTTAAAAAGTTATATAAAGTCATGGAAAGTGATGAAACAAAAACTTTATTAACTTGGTTAAGTAGGTTAGGTTAGGTTAGGTTTAAATATATATTTTTCATCGTTTTTAATGACTTTATATCACTTTTTAAAAGTGTGTTGTATAGTCACTGTGTTGAGTTATCATGGAACCGTAGGTCCCATCTAAGATTTTCGTCAATTATTACCCCGAGATATTTTATGCTTTGTAACTTTTCTATAATTGTGCATTGACATTGAAAATTAAGTCTATGGCATTCGTGTAATTTTAGTTCGAGTGATTTTACTGGTTGGCCCCTTGAGTTCATTGAAAATGTTATATTTTTAGTTTTGTTTATATTAAGGGTAAGTGAGTTAAGTTTTAGTCAATTTTGAAGTGTACTAAACCCCTGTTTGAAAGCATAACTTCGTTTGTATCACATATTTTACGTTTATATTGATATTTTTTTTACATATTTTAATGATTCTAATAATGTAGAGTAAATTCACAATAAAGCACTTTTAGTTGTACTCTATTTGTTTATTAGAAAATGGTTTTAGAGATTGTCTGCAACATTTAGCAAATACCCAAAACAACCTATTTGTGACTTTTTTACCTTGTTGTCTTTAACTAAGGAGACCGTAACGAAGCTCTCAGTGGCAGGGCCATAACAACACGAAATAGGCAAGGCGAAAAATTTATGTGGTGCTATTTGAGTTAGAGGATTTGTGGATTCTATAATTTGACTACTGAGAGCCCCGCTGTAACTTATATGTTATTGTTATAATACGGTCATGCATGAAAAGAGGAACCCAGAGCGGTAAGCCTATACCGCCTATTTCCTACACTTCAACTGCAGGAGCCACGTGCTTCGGCGAACAGAACCTACCTAGTACCTGCTAATTGATATCGACGCATAGTAGTATTATGCCTCTCACACACAACGCAGCCAGCCTAATAATACCAATTAGCTCACTGGTAACTAAAGCACGTGATAATTTTCATAACGTGATAATAATTATTACAATTGTTAGCCGGAGCCGGTAGCGATGAAATAAGCCGGTCGGTCTCGATTCAAGAGCGACAGGCAACAAACGAACAAACGATGCTAAATAATAGTACTGTATTCGTCACATTTAACTATTCCGCAGCGCGGACCTCGTTGAGTCAATTTAATCCTACGCAACAAAGAGTCATCTTCGTGTTGCAATGGCCGCATCTGCAGCACTTAGTATTATAGAATCACCGACCTCTCCATAACATTATTCACGTGGAATGTCACGGACGGTATCCATTGGATATCAGATGTACTACCATTTGCTACCGCCTAGCGAATAAGGAAATGAGTCTATTTTTTAAAAAATATTATCAATGTTCACATTCAATATTAACACGTTGAACGCCATTGTGGAAATGAAGAAACATTACCATTTTAAATTTCAAATAAAAATACTCAGATGGCATCGGCGACCATCAAAACGTATTCCTTTTTTTTTTACCAAAATTTTTCATGAAAATCAAGAAAATGAACTGCGGTCACCGGTGACCGTCATGGCGAAGAAAAATGACGATTTTCGTAATGAGGTCACCGGTGACCTACATGGCGTTCAACGTGTTAAATACCAGTATTTTGTAAAGTATCTTTTCATAGTTAAATTAATTTTCCACGTTTGAATTTTTGTATGCCCGCCAATACGACCATAACCAGAGCGGTAAAAGGTAGTTGGGAGTGTGAGGTCACCTGTGCTCTGCACGTCTACCGTGGGTAGTACTGTTACTAATGTTAACCGTCTAAATAAATAAAAGGCATTTTTTATCATAATCATAATTACACACTAAAATTAATTTTTAAAGTTAGAATTTGTGATTCGCGCCAAAACATTCCTGGATATTGGGGTACACACGGTATTATCCTTATACCTACGTATCTCACAAGCAATGCTGCAATTTGAGATGTACTCGCCAACGGGGTTAAACCATCGCTCTTACATAAATTTCAAATGAGTTTTTACTTATTCATTTTTACAAAAACGTTATATTTGGGAGTTGGTGATTTTTCTCGCTCTCGCTGTCATTTAAGTTGTGTTGTGAGTGAATAGCTTCAATATTACCGCTTTAAATTGAACAAAACCATCTTAAATGTGAGGAGATAATGCTAATTATTATTTGTACCAATGTCTAAAAATTACAAGAAACATTACGATTCAATTTATCGATGTTCCAGAAAGATTTTACGAAAAAAATGGTAGATGGGATCGGTTCTGTTACAATAATTGCGTATATTAATGGAACTTATGAAGATCACAGTCACGAACATCGATACAACTAAAAACAAATCCACAAAAATCATCTCAGAAACTCATATCATACAAATACAAAACTACACAACACAAAACTATATTGCAACCTTTCCCGTTTATTCGCAAAGTACGCCATGTAACAGAAAGAGATGCACCTAGAAGTTAAGTTATAACATTTTAGGTACAAACTTACTTATATTACAAGAGCGTTTGTAGAGTATAGCTTTTAAATCACTTTTCAAGAACGATTTATTAATTCTGAAAAAAATATAGAATTATATACGTAGATTCAGAATCGGTGTTTCTTGGTCTACGTGAAAATGTTTTTCAAAAGTCAAATTATTTTGTACACAACTTCCCTGTAGATATTGAATAATGTAGGAAGAACATTATGGCAATCCCGCTATTATTGAGAATAGTATTTAGAACCAAAAGATGGCTGTAAATAGCCCTGTCAATGTTTTACAAGGGCCACATTTCAAGATGTCACGTACCTACATGTATTACTCAGACGACTTCTTAGGGCGGTGGAAGCATAATGCTAGCCGAACCTACGACTGATGAGAATATTCCGAGTATTGTTTCATTAAATATTCAAACCCTGACAATGTTTCACAAGGGCCACATTTCAAGATGTCACGTACCTACATGTATTACTCAGACGACTTCTTAGGGCGGTGGAAGCATAATGCTAGCCGAACCTACGACCGATGAGAATATTCCGAGTATTGTTTCATTAAATATTCAAACCCTGTCAATGTTTCACAAGGGCCACATTTCAAGATGTCACGTACCTACATGTATTACTCAGACGACTTCTTAGGGCGGTGGAAGCATAATGCTAGCCGAACCTACGACCGATGAGAATATTCCGAGTATTGTTTTATTAAATATTCAAACCCTGTCAATGTTTCACAATGGCCACATTTCAAGATGTCACGTACCTACATGTATTAGTTGGACAACTTCTAAGGGCGGTGGAAGCATAATGCTAGTCGAACCTAAGACTGATGAGAATATTCCGAGTATTGTTTCATTAAATATTCAAACCCTGTCAATGTTTCACAAGCGCCACATTTCAAGATGTCACGTACCTACATGTATTAGTTGGACGACTTCTAAGGGCGGTGGAAGCATAATGCTAGCCGAACCTACGACTGATGAGAATATTCCGAGTATTGTTTCATTAAATATTCAAACCCTGTCAATGTTTCACAAGGGCCACATTTCAAGATGTCACGTACCTACATGTATTACTCAGACGACTTCTTAGGGCGGGCGACTAATAATGCTAGCCGAACTTACGACTGATGAGAATGTTCCGAGTCTTGTTTCATTAAATATTCAAACATTGTCAGTGTTTCACAAGGGAGACATTTCAAGATGTCACGTACCTACGTTTATTAGTTGGAAGACTTCTAAGGGCGGTAGAAGCATAATGCTAGCCGAACGTATGCCTGATAAGAACGTTCCGAGGATTGTTTCATTAAATATTTATACCCTGTCAATATTTCACAAGGGCCGCGGCCGTCCCGCATTACATTTCCCCTAACGTAAATGCATATTATTCACAGGGTACGTGGGAAAACAAGAATTAGTTTTTCCAGATACAAATTACATTTAGACCACCATCGTGGCAGTAGCATGCACCGTAACTGTGTGAGTTTCAAACCAGAACCTTAACAGAGGTCGTGGATTTGAAACCAAACTTGGGCAAATAAAAATAAATTATTATTTCTACATTTCCAGAGCTGTAGATTTTCTTTGGATTGTCCTGATGATCCACTTTCCACTACCTTCAACCTTACAACATTCCCCTAATTGAGTATGCAATAGTTCCACTGTCTCCAGTTGGGAATCTTGAAAATGCCAACAATGAATAATGTCTACTATACATACGTAAAATCACCTAAAAAGGGCATTAATAAATAAAATAAAATCAAATGATCATGAGCAATATACGTAAAAGCAAGGTCTTTGGCCTCTGAGAGGAAGCCTGCGGTAAAATCAGAAATTAATGTTTTGATATCAAACATCCTTTGGCGCGCCTAGGGGGGTGAAACCGACTCTTGAGTCGCAAGCTTGGCAAGACGGGACGACGCTTCATTCGGCCAGCATCGTGACTCGTCGGCTCTTTCCGCCCGGCCGCCAAAACTATGTGCGGTTTATTTGCTAACATTCTCAATATTTTTTTAATGTACAACGTATTTCTATGTGTATATTTTAATAATTAATTATTGAAAGCAATATTAACGACTCTCAAACGAAAGAAAGAAATATTCATCCTAGACTTGTATAAAAGTCAATAGATGTCGCACATTAAAATAAAAATGGATATAGTTATCCGAGACACTATCTAGATTGCATTTAGTTCTGGTAGAATGTTGCAATCATTTATAAAGATAGCAGCAAAAAATAAATGCGTAAAGAAAATAAATACAATGTTGGATAGATTAAATGAAACTTTATCGGTCAAAGTATGATTCAGATAAAAATAACATAAGTTAATATAGTCTAATTAGCTCAGTGGTTCAAGAGGTTCTGGGTTCAATTCCTGGATGCGACTGAATCTTATTCTATCTTTGAATCTTTAATTTGAGAGTCATTAATATTGTTTACATGATTATATATTACAATTTGAGGTTTTACTCATTAAGTCATTCCACAACAAAAATAAAATAATCGTTTTGTTATTAAAAATTCTTCTTTACTTTTATTTTAACTTACTTCAATAAAAAACAATTTTACATCTAAAGCAGGGTACTCATCTAGCCGTGTAACGTGTAACGTAACTGATACTGTATCAAGTGAGTACGTAGGCGCGAGCCTACTGCGAGCCGCTCGCGGGTGGAGCGCAGTGTGATCGCAGCGAGCCGCCGACGGCGGATTCACTGCGATCACACTGCGAGCACTAAAGGCGGATCCGGGAGCTCGTAGCTGGATACGCGGTTACCGTGGACGAGCCGTACCCACTTGCAGATTGATACAGTATCAGTTACGTTACACGTTACACGGTGCTACACTCTTGGTGAGTACCCTGCTAAACAGGCGTCCCGTAACGGCTATATTTACAATTTGTAGTGGGTAAACGGTAACTGTAAACAACACAACGATAGTCTTTGTCAGCTTACCTCCGAATCGTCAGCATCTTCCCTCTTAACCCAAATTCGTTCCGCTTCCTCTGGAATCTCGGCGGCCAGTATTGTGATGTCGGGCAGCTTGGAGCGCATCTCCACCAGCGAGGTGTCGAAGAAGTTGCGGTCTACGTGCAGGCGGGCTGTCGGGGGCGACAGGGGCACATTGGACACATTGGCAGGCGTCACGACGAACTTGCCCTTGATGGTCGAGATCGGGACGGGCTCAATCTCCTCATCCTCCTCAAGGCATTCCGACAACCGCCGCGGACTGAACACCAGCGAAGACCGCTTTTCCTCTTGCGTCCCGTTCTCCATTTCATTATCGAGGCGATTCATTTATCTATGTTATTTCACCTATTGCTATTACTTTATTTGTTTTATTTTCGGGTTTTCACAGGGAAAATGTCACATGGTGTATCGAATATTGAAACTGAAAGATTTTTATTTGTGTGACTGACTTGTTAATAATATTATTCAAATATAAAAGTAGAAGTAAGTATTAAATTTATTTTCTAGCTAAAAGCTGAGTTATAGACGTAAAACAAATAAGCGTGGCGTTCAAAACATTCTAAACCAACAATGTGTTATCCAATTCTTATCGATGTAACAGTAATTAGAATGTCGGTAAGCAGGTTCGTGGTGGTAATAATTTTAAGCTATAAAACTGCAATCTGTTACCAAGAACAAGACGATGCTCTGTTCTCACTGGGAATAAAGAAGCTCTAGGCGTTTTTTTCTTGTATAGGTATAATAATTGTAATATAATTGAATTCTTTGTACAGAGCCGTTTTCACGAAAAATCACCTCACGAGCGCTTATAAGGCGAGCTTCAACAATTCAGGACGGTTTGTTTCACAGAATTTTAACAATTCATCAAATTCCAAAGTTCTGGTTCTGTGAAAGTTATATTCAAGTTCTGTTATTATTTATGTAACCGGCTCAAGATTAAATAATAACAGAACTTGAATAAAACTTTCACAGAACTTGAATTTTAACTTTGAAATTTGATGAAAGGTTTAAAAATTCTGTGAAATGTTCGTCCTAATTTATCAGCAATTCTATAGGTTCACATCAAATGCATCGTTTTAAAATCTATGAAAAATAATAATTTATTTGTCAAGAACGACAAAAATATTTCACGAGATGAAGATTAGAAGTGTCCTTGAACACTAGTTATCGTAGGTATTATAATCTGGTTTCGTATTTTTCTAGTTTTACTGATTTATTTTTAACTTCTCGTTTCAACTAGCGGCGGTACCGACTGTTTACTTTGGGCAGGGGTGGGGAACCTTTTTGCGTCGGGAACCATTTGGATGTTTGTAGTATCACCCGCAGGTCGCATATAGATGTTCAGGCAAATTGAATTTTAACTCCACTCGGAACACAAGAACGGTTCCCTTCGGAATGCGTCAGCAGATGAATCCGCAATTCGACTTTTATTGCTGTATTCGGAACACAAAGTGTTTTTAACTTAAGAGAGAATATGTGTGCGACTCCCCAGATTTAATTAAGACTACATCCAGAACACGACAATGGTTTACTTCTATATTTTGCTACGTAGCCTACAACTAGAATTAATTTTATAACTGCCCTTGGAACACGAGAATGGATTCTTTCGAAATGTGTCAGCAGATGAATCCGCAATTGGAATTTTATTACTGCATTCGGAACACAAAGTATTTTGAGTTAAGAGAAAATCTGTGTGCGAATTCCCAGATTTAATTAAGACTACATCCAGAACAATAAAATGGTTTACCTCTGTATTTTGCAGCACTTAGTCTACATCTAGAAATTTATAACTGCACTTGGAACACAAGAATGAATTCCTTCGAAATGTTTCAGCAGATGAATCTGCAACTGAACACAATTCTGGTTCAACTTAAGAATTAATCTACACACGAGTTTAAATTATAATTTTCTTACTTTCCTAACTTAGCGGCTATTTAATACACTCAGTAAGCTGTTCTATAGTGCTAGTCATAGAATATCGCATATTTTATTTTGATTATAAGTACGTTATTCTATGAGTATCTCTAATTAAAAACTTGCTAATAGTGTGTGTAATAGCCCATTAGTGAACTCATATCCCATTTTAATATTTTGATAACCTACAACAATGTACATATATAGAAATAAAGTGTACGTATCCAGCTGCTATCAGCAAATTAATAAAAAAATGTAAATCACCCAAATTGCATGATTTTGAATAAATGCATAAAGTACCTACGAACATCGATAAGATCACAGACATAGGAATTAATAGACGAGAAGATATGGGCGAGGGGTAAAATCAACTGTTGAAGAACGAAGGGAGTGAAGCTGACTGTGATTCGTCAATAAATCAATCTGACAGTAAATAGGCATCTCGCATTATAATATCACCATTTACTTCTTAAAAGTAAAATCTGCTTTGAATGAATAGACATTTTTACATGGGAGCGAAAATTACTCGCCACGTTATGAACAAATTTGCGAAGTCCAAATTCGGCAAAGTAAGGCAGCTTCTATTTTCAGAGTCGTAGTTAGTTTCAGAGTATTTAGTTAAGACACTTTTATAAATGTTCATAATTTACTTCCCAGCAACCAACCAGCTTTGTGTTTCGCGTCCAGACGTTTCTCGATGTGATAATAACAACTGATTCATATTATACGATGTGAATATGCTTAAAATAAAGTAAAATAATGCTTATATATGGAATGTAATACGACAATTGGGTTTATTCTCTTTTTTCACATCTATTTTTACCAGTTTTCATAGTACAAATCAAAATTTTGCCCTGTTATTTAGTAAAATGAACCGATGATGCCTCGACCATAGTTCGCACAAGAATGATGACGTCACGTTTTCAAATTTCATTTGAGGCCATACGCGAGCCCAGCCGGCTCAATGGAACCGGTATGGGGAGTGGGGATAATACGCTTTTAATCACTTAGGGCAGGTCTACTAATATTCATATGTCTATGGATAAGATGAAATTTTTGTGTCCTTTTATTCAATTGGATAAATGAATACAAATTATTATAATTTAACATAATGGCAAAATCAATTAAGTACCTAAGTACCATTTTCGTAGTGGGACTATTTAAATTTCTCTAGGATTGGTATCTTTATTCTATGTTATGTGTTGTGTAGGTACGTCACAAAAAATAATAATGGTCTCTGCGCGCGAGTGAGTATGATAATAATCAAGTTTTAACATCAATCATTTTTATGCACAGTTCTACTCTATTATTTACGAGCATTAATATTATTAATTTGACAGACGAGATTATACATAGACTTAAAGCAAGCGTATGCTATGTATGGACGAATGGTCGGCCTAAATTATTGGTAGAAACTTTTATCTACAAAAATTTACTGACAAAATAAGATCTTTACGGGAAATCGATTGTGATCGGGGAATGGCAGTTTTATGTACGTGTTATCCGGCCACCGAGAGATTGCAAAAAAAAGTTTCTGTATTAACAGCGGGTCACTTCTTTCCTGTGGCGTAATTTAGGTTATTCGTTTGTCACCAATCAAAAGTCGGAATAGAATATTATTTAATACTAAAATTTATATGAATCATCTTCTTATCAAAGGTTAGGCGATGTCGATAAGATAAGAACAAATTTCTATCTCTAAGATAGAGGGGTACCTAACAACATGTTAAATATAATCACGAATTTTAAAGAAAAAAAATCTCAATAATAAATAGCCCAGAAAGTTTTTTTTATAATATTGCATAATACCTTGTTTTATTTTTTGCAAAGAATTACTTCGAACAAAATGGAAAAGTGACGTGTAAGTATTTTTAAAACAGAAAATAATTTTCAGTTGATGTTGGAAAAAGGACACCTTTCCACCATAGAATAATAATTCTAAGAACCACATTTAAGGTTTTTTAAGTAAGGATGCATAGTCATAATAGAAACCAATGCATAATTTAACATTTTTGCCGATAATTGATTGATAGCGTTTATCGTAGAGATATATGGTTTTTGTAATCGCGTATTATGTTTTAATTGATTATTAGTGGTTTGTATTTAAAATCATATTGACGTTGATTATTTTACAGATTTTGTGAGATATTATGTACTTGACTCTACACGAAATAATATTTATCAAGCTTGAAATGCCTACCGAAATAAATACACACTGCCATAAATTCTGTGTAAACGGAAGCGACAATTTCGTACAATCAGTCGGCGTGCCCCATTACAAAACTATAGATATTATTTTATTTATTTTGTTACTGAAAAATAATACTTAAAAGGAGATTGGTGCAAACACCTAATTCATTATTGTTTCACTTATAATAATCAAGTAATTACATTATACAAAAGTTATTATTATCTTCCGATTTACATCAGCGTTGGTGAAACTCATAGCTGAAATACACACATTGCAATATGCTCTAACTCCTGGCTTATTCGTAAATTAGAATGATATGGAAGGGTTATAATGAAGCGGAACATAAAATATTCGTTTAACTTTTTTATAAATGTTAAAGTATTGCTTGACGCAAGGACTACTCACGGGAAAAGGGCAAAATTAAAAAGTGAAAAAATTTGAATTTATACTTTATACATACCTACATCATGTACAAACTTTGCAATTGAAACTGATAAATAAATAAAAAAATATATTTTGAAAACAAAAGCTATCATAATAATTTATATCTTTCTTGAATCTCTAATCATGCTCAGCTAACTATTTTGATGTGGCGATGTACTGAACAAAATACAATTCATAGATAGAGCTGGTACTCAAATATCTGCCTGCACCGGTTGGAGCTTCGAAGTGACTATTTTTTGTGTCTATAAGAAATAGAAAATGAAATAATAACATAATAAATTTTTGTATAAAAATCACAAATATTCTAGGAAGAGAGTGAATCCCAGGTGGAGTGAAAGCAATTAGCGTATTAGCGGCAACATAGCGAAGGCCAATTCAGGTACATATTATTATGACTGTATTTATGAAAAGAAAAAAAGTACTATAATTATTATCTAATTTATTCGTTTACTAATTTATTAAGTATCTAACCATCACGCCACGTGCCGTTTCCCAGGCCCCCCTGCAAAGTCACCAAACGTAACGAACCCTGGGGTGACTTACTGCAGAGGTATTGGTTATCCAATAAATGGTTTCCAAATTGAAATGGCTTTAGCTCTGTTTGGTGACCAGATCTGCACAGCCAGGTATTTCCTCACCTTACTCGTCACCATCTCCTTCCCCTCCCCAATATCTTCAGCCAAATATGTATAATTTGGATTACGACGATGTTCATTCAGCAAGTGGGGCTAGTGGTGTATCAGTTGACAGAATTTCGAAAATTTTACGCGAAGTTAAGACATTAAAAAAAAGTAGGAGAGTTTGAACTTTGAGATGCACTCCTTTTCTCAAATATGTTTTAGTTGGGAAAAAAAATTCTACAAACACACGCGCGAATTTTGGCAAATGTTTTTTGTAGGTGTTAGTAGTACGATAAAATTATATGTTTTTATTCCACTCTCTAATGCTGCGAATAAACTGGACAAAAATTCCGCGAGCCGAGCCGCGAATTATGGGAAAGGAGCGAAGCAACCGCATACGGCGGTAAGGCTTGAGCTTTATATGTACATAAAACAATTTAATTAAATTAATATATTTTAACAATTCATTATTCTCATTATTCGAAGGCATAATGTGTTAAAAGTGTTTTATTCAACAGTATTGAAAATAACGCCATCTATCGATGCGAATTTTCTAACTATGTTTTAAGTATTCCCGTAAAGGGGAATTTCAAATCAAATATTATTAGCATACAGAGCGGATGAAAGAAGAAACAAGTATTAGGAAAATATATACAGGGTGTATCGGCACGTACCCGACAAACTTTAACCAGTTATTCCTTAGCACATTTGGAGTAAAAAATGTTATGGGCACTTTGCTGTCCGGTAACATTTTTTTTTAATAAAAAATTTATTATTCATATTTTCACCACATGTCACCAATGTTTTATCCTTTGTCAAAGTTTGAAAGCCCATCTGGCAATATTTTGTTCGAGTTTCGTTGAATAATGTACGTACGTACCTACGTTGGCGCGCTTTTACAATCACAACGAAATGGCACGGCACCATTCGTCTCATTTTTAACTATTATTATTTAGTGTGTACGAAAGAGCGAGGACACTTTTTGACACACTTGCTAATAACAGCTGCTGAACACGAGATACAATGCAAATGACAGTGACGGAGTGTGGATTTTTTATTTATTTTTTGTTTTTAATGGAAAAAAATGTTACCGGACAGCAAAGCGCCCATAACATTTTTTACTCCAAATGTGCTGAGGAATAGCTGGTTAAAGTTTGTCGGGTACTTGCCGATACACCCTGTATATATATGTATATTTTTTTTAATGTGTGAGTACCTCAAAAGAATCCCAACAGTTCCCAACCTTTTGGAATCAGTGAGACTATGGCATATCCAATTGGGATATGTTGTGAGGCTAAAGGTAGTGGGAAGAATAGAGGGATGGGGCAGTACCTGGCTGTTCAGATCTGGTCACCAAGCACTACCAAAACAATTTCAAGAAAAGTTTCGATTCTGAATAGTGGTCTTTCACCATGGCGATACTGAAAGTATCTACTACTCTAAAATGTGCCACAGATATACTATACATCTACATTATTTTTATTTAAATTGACAAATTTCACAAGTGTATGGAAGATTGGAGTTGAATTCAGAGAGGAGATGTTGAATGGAGGGGAGGCAATTTTAGATAAGGCTTGATAGAAGAGAGGATATTTGTTTAGAGAGGGACAGCCAAAAAAGGTGTGATTTAAAGTTCCCACTTCTAGACCACAGAATGTATAATCTGAGGAGTCAAGCACGTGAATTTTAAAAAGGTGAGAAAGAACAGAACAATGCCCTATCCTCATTCGAATGAGGGAGGAAAATATCTTTTTTGGAGAAATAAGGGAATTGTTGAAACCTCGGTTTTGATGGGATAGTCCTTTGTATTGAGGCCTAGCAGGCTCCCTGAGCTTCTATTTCTTAATCTTATTCAATACGCTAACAGAATAACAAAATAGCTTTAGTGAACGCTGTGTAGAGAGTGTATTGTGCACAGAAAACTAGACCAATACTAGAGTTAACTTATGGGTAAATGTTTTATTTAACCTAAACTTATCTAAATTATAGTTAAAATAATCAATTTAAATCGGACTAACATTAAAATAGGTTTGCTGTGTTTGTATTTTTATGCTTAAAATTTGCATTCCGTTCCTAACCAAATTTTTTTATAATAATGAAACAGCCTCAAAATTCCAACATATAAAATATTGTAATATGTTAAAATCAAATGTTTATCAAATGCAGATTAATTATTATGTAATTAATATGTAATTTTATTCTTATTTTTTATGTTTCAAAATATCTGTCAAATTAAAATTATACTACCAAACCATGTAAAAGCCCTATGGGCGTTAAATAAATAAATAAATATATATTATTTTTTTACAATATATTACATAATAAAATTCAAAACATCAAACGCTGTAGGAAATGTAAAAAATAAAAAGAGGAAGGATAAATACCTTCATATTAACCAAATGAAGAAATAGCATTTAAGAATTTAATTTAATAGCCATCAATTAGTAACTTCAATCACTAATTAGTATCTCTCGGCAAAGGAATTCTGCTGTGACATTTCACAAGCGTCAGTTAGCATTATGACAGTGAAGGCTTCGTTCATTTCCTTTTATCACCTTAAGCCACTATCCCTAAAAGCTTTCTGGGCACTGATAAAGTTGGAAGAAAGTAATTATTTTTAAACCGAAACTGTAAAAATAATTATGGTGTATGTAATAATAATGTATTGATGAGAAAATGGTTCACTAAGGGGATTTAGATTACGGGAAGAGTCTATTAAAGCTTTTGAAAACAAACGTAACCTTGATTTTTAATGAAAAGATATAAAATATCTTAATTAACGTTAATTCAAAAATTAAAGAAATTTGTTTAAGATAATTAAAATATAATATAAATACCATTTTAGTAGGTAACATTTATTTTGGAAAATACATTATACAGATACAATGTAATATGTATAGTGAAATTGTAATATATAATATTACAAAACTAGTTTGAGATATTTATATAATTCAGAGAGGAATGGAAGCGAGATATAGAGATCCATTAATAGACAGTCGTAGATAATATGAGATATATCAGCGGTATAGAATCCAAACTCACAAACTCTAATGAAATTATAATATATATAATATTATGAAACTGTACGGAGATTTTTATATAATTCAGAGAGGATTGGAAGCAAGCTATAGAGATCCATTAATACACAGTTGTTGATAATATGAGATATATCAGCGGTATAGAATCCAAACACACAAACTCTAATGAAATTGTAACATATAATATTACGAGACTGTACTGAGATATTTATATAAATCAGAGAGCATTGGAAGCAAGATATAGAGATCCATTAATACACAGTTGTTGATACTATGATAATATATATCAGGGGTATAGAATCAAAACTCAGAAACTCTAATGAAATTGTAATATATAATATTACGAGACTGTACTGAGATATTTATATAAATTAGAGAGCATTGGAAGCAAGATATAGAGATCCATTAATACACAGTTGTTGATAATATGAGATATATGAGGGGTGTAGAATCAAAAAATACAAACTCCATCATAGACCAAAAATGAGATATAATAATGACGAAAACACAACGCCAGCTTGTCGGGTCATATTCTGAAAATTTGATAAGGAAACAGGGTTATTTCCCCAAGAAGGTTCTCATTAAAAAGGTCTTACTTTACAGTATGACAAAGAAAAAACAAATATTGTTTTTTTCAACGGTAGACGTGCCTTCAAAGTTGGGCATAATAGGGCGTTCAGGTAAGCTGAATTAATAAAATTATTATTGTTAACATAATGCATGGACAAATATTTTAATAACTTTTAATCATATATAATATAGATTAGACTGAGTTTGTGAGCAATAAAATATAGGACACTTCGAAAAATAAACTAATTTTAACCGTTTGAAGGCGTATCGTCGATATTTCAACGATTTTCACTTCTTTAGTGCGCATTGAGAGTTCGGCGTGCGAGGTAGGTAGTGCGTGTGGTGTGCGTTATTTTTTTTTTAAATCGCTTATTTCAATTACAAAAACAGTGAATTGCGAACCGTGATTTCACAGTACAAATACGTTCAACAAGAATATGTAGGATTATAATAATTTTTTCACTGTTTAACAAGCAATTTTGGTACATATTATGAAAAAAAGCTCAGCACACAAACGGTTGAATTATTAAAAATCCAAATTTCATAAAAATCTGACAACGGGAACTGGTAACTGGTAAAATATTTTAAATAGTTCCTCATTCTCATGAGAAACTATTATAAGAAAAGGTGCTATCCTAGTACAGCATCCACATTATGCATTATTTTGTGGTTTTTTGTAGTGAGTCCAATTAAGAATGAAAAAAAATAAAATTTAGAATAGATAGAACTTATTTTACCAATTACTGAACATAAAAGCGACAGTGTGGTGTTCCCACTTAATTAGGATATAAAAATATTGAGAACTGTCAAATTAATACTCTTACGGTTACTTCGAACAAGTTAGCCTGTTAGATGCATTTCCAAAACAAATCAATAAATGCAAGTATTTTGGAAGTCAGCCAACTCTCAATGAAGAGAGATTTTATATTATTTTTAGTACAGATCTATGGAATCAAAATCTAGTTTTGGAATTTCAAATGGAAATCTACCACAAATAAAAAGTGATCCCAACTGATTAAACTCCAGTATCCGTTCCATAGTCAGAGAATGTATTCCAAATCCTAACAACTTAGTGCCCGTTTGTATACCTGTAGCACCAGGACGGTGCTTCTGGCTGGAGTGTTACATAAACATAAATACAAAAAGATCATGATTGAAAAAATTAAATTATATTAAAGGAATTTGGTTGATGTTTCATTGCGTTTCTCACAAAATATTAGTGGGTAGGGACCGTTGCTTGCCTGCTTGATCGCCCATTTTAAAAACGCCCATTCATTCAGTCATAGAGTGAAAATCATTAGAAAAACGTGTTCAATTGTGCTTGTTTCAAGGCAGGAAGTGAAGCACTTACAAGCACCGAAACCAAAATACTTATTTGAGTAGGTTTTTACAACAGTGCCAATTTCTGATACAGCTTTTGAAGTCTATATTCGTTTTCTTGAATACAGTTGTGTGTGAGACTATTATTAGAACTGGCCTCCGTTTACTTCATTACTGAAATTGCTGTGCATATAATAAACACAGAATCCCATTAGTTCGCAAGCACCTCATCACTATTTTCATCACTGACTTTTATTTGGCTGATGCTAAGAAAATTTGCATATTTCTAATGCTTAAATTTGCTGAAATGAGTTGCACCAAAATATTTGCTAGGAAAGTTGCCTCATTATTCAAAACTTTATTTTGTTTGTGTACAGCTATCAGCGACACGCATTATAAATGAGTATGTAGACCTATATCAAATTGAATTGTCATCATTCACGAAAAATGTTCAGAGCAAAAAGACAACGGTATAATAAACTGAACGGTGGGTAACTAAGAGAATAGATGGTGTAAGTCAGTAGAAAAATAATCAATGAAATAATGTCGACATTAATATATCTGTCCCCGCAATAAAATAGTTCGTATTTTAAGAATGCAATACCTTTGACAATACAGAAATTATAGTCACTTCTAAAACAAAAAATATCTTCAGTGACAGTTCATAGAACAGTAGTTATTATAACCGAAATCAGTTAGAAGGAAAATCTTGAAGGTAACAAGCCAGTCACGAAAGTGTTTAATTTGTTTAGTTTTATAATAATACTAGAACATTTTATTCACTAACACTTTAATACACATGTATTTTGTTGACTTTTATGACACTTTTGTATAGGTTTCCTTTATAAATAAACCACTTAGGAACTCGGAACCAACACTCAAACGTAAGAATTAAGTCACAAGATTCTAATTACGTGAACTTGAAAGTGTGTTAACACCAAACATTTGCCTCATTCGGGAAAATAAATCGTTTACATAAATAAAAACTTTTGACTTTTCTATTGCATATTGCAATAGGTAGACCCGGTGACTGTCACTTGATTAATTTTAAAATGCGTTTTGTTCCTAACCAGATAAAATTATTTTGGAAAGGGGGTACCTACATACCAGGCCGTCACGTGGTTTGTTCTAAATTATTTGTTGATCAATAATTTGTTTACGATTTTTTTAAAGAATTATAATGAAACTAATAAATCATCAATTTCAAGTTGTGTTTTTGCAATCATTTTAAATAATTATTATCAATTTTTATTTGAAAAGTCGTTTCTTCATTTATTATTTATCTGAACTTATTCAACAATACGAGGTTAAATAATTATCATTCACGCCAATTGCGTAAGTACGGAATATCATTCGATCGAAGATAATCAAGATTTTTTTTGTCGTAAACTAAAAATCCGCATTTGAGTACCTTATTTTAGTGCCTCTACTAAAATTTAACGATTTGAATATTTGGTAAGGTTTACGCCATCTCTCGGATATTGCTATAAATAATTTAAAAGGACATTCAAAGCGGCATTCATGGCTGGGGCATAAAGCATATTGAAGCGGTGCACATTGGCGGATTTTGATGATTTGACGCGGCGTTCAACCATTTTGTGATTCGATTTTGTGAAATGATATTTTTTGTTGTTGTTGTTTCAAATGTTGACAATGCTTCAAAATAGTCAAAAAAATAACTTGTGCTGTATTGTATTGGATATTATTGATTATAATACTTCAAACTCAGATACTAAAAATACAAAATAAATAGATGAATTACACAATGTTATTTTTAGTTGCAACGTTATTTAATAAAAAAAAAATGGGAAAAACTCATTAAGCAATTAACATTAACTTACAATAATTGAAAGTTAAACTACATTAAAGATAAAAAAACAGGAAAAAAGTTTCGAAAAAATTCTTTAGTCCAATACAAAAAATTGTAAGTACTTAATACAATTTTAAGGTGCGTACTTTTAAGAATAGTTTGAATGATTGAATAAATAATAAGGAGCAACATAGACACATAGTTTTTACATTTTACCATTAAATTGCACGTGTAAAATAAACATAAAAGTATTTATAAACTAATTCTTAAAACCGAGTGATTACTGTATTCACAATAAGGTCCCTTGCTAAGGCTATTGACTTTAGAATTGATTCTTTTAAAACCTACGCTGCATATTAGGCAATATGCGAAAGGTACAAGGGGACGAACGTCCGTGAACTAGCCACGACCGTTTAAGAGAATCCTTTTGACCCGCTTCTGATCAATGGTCTGAATTAATTACTTTCATACAATATTTATTCTACCCAGAAACCAATACTAGAGTTTTTTTTGACGCCACCTTATAGAAAAGAGCGTCAGGAAACGTCCGTTAGTGACAAATTCGCTTTATGAACGGGAATCGAAAATGCGTTTGTTTTTATGTGTTTTGAATATAGAGAAAAAAACTGAATATTACCAAATAAATCATTGAATTAGTTTATTTTATTTATCAAGTAGCATAGTTTAAATCAAAGAATATAAGGTTTAAATACTGTTTTAATACGCAACTTTTTTTTCAAATAACTTTTTTTTAATGCATAAAATTGATTTCAAAGTGCATAGTTTTTAAATATTCTATTACATCTTTATTTTGATATATTTAAAAATATAAGTAGTGGATCCCCCGCAATGCTTTGTATTGCTAATATCTTTTTCGGGCTCTTCCGACTTCTTCCAACATTTACTACTGTATACCACAATATTACTGTTAAAGAACTACATTACATCGACTTCAATTCGACTCCGTATCTCATTACAGTGCAGAGACATTTCTTTAAGTATTCCTCGGGCATCCCCGACACTTTCTGTCATTTAAACATCTCTAAACACTCCTGGCACTAATAACAACAAACTTTGAAATTTTCTACGTTATCGGTCGACTACTTTTCGAGTTTTGCGAGCACAAACATAAGTAGGCTGAATTTTTTTTTATATCTTAAGACTAGAAGCGAGTTAGAATTTAACTCAACCATTTGGAATGAATTTTATAATAAAAGAAGTTGTCCTGTCACAGTCCGCCTTCTATGTGGGGAATTACAATTTGTGGTGTTTTGTACTTTTTATGAGAAATCTAAAAAAAAATGGTTGAAAAGAAAATATTAATTTTTAGGTCTCGATAACAGCGCCACCTATCGGGATTAAAACTATCCTATATTTCAAGCAGGAATCAAACATTGACATTAAAAATAATTCATTCAAATCGGTCGGGCGGTTTCGGAGATTAGCGTCTACGAACACAGTGACACTTTTTTTTAAATATATATACATACGATTATAAATAGGATAGTCTAGGTTGAAATGTGTTCTATTACAAAATATATATATTTTTATTCCTTGAACCACAGATGAAAAACATTTGGCGATAGATTTATGAATTATTGAAAATTGATCTTTTAAGTAAGAAAATAAAAATATATATTTTTTAATTTTAACTGAGTAAGAGAGAACATGCATTGATTAAAAAATATTCATGTCAAACATTTTTTTGAGGTGTTGTTATGGCCACAGGGTACTTTGAAAATGTAGGAAACCATAAAAATATTGAAATTTCCCTTGTGCCCTATTACGAAAAGCAAAAAAAAAACAATAGGTACTGCCGGAAATTTTTCCCTTGACATTCATATCGGCCTCGCCGAAACCTTAGAATACGGTATCATTGTCAAAAACAAGAACTCAGGTAAGAAAAAAATGATTCCATAACCAAACAGAACATTGACACAATAAACCAATTCAAAAAAATCAAAATGGCTACCGCAAAACCGTTACTTCCTCTAAAAACAAAAACAAAAAGGGATTTTAGCCATTAAAAATAATGACGGAAAAGACTAATCTAACTTAGTCTAACCTAACCTAGTTATCCTAGTTTTTTCATCACTTTTATGACTTTATATTACTTTTAAAAAGTGTTATGTTTTGTCAATGTTAGGTTTGTTCCGGTTACCAAAAAACACAGCTTGATGATTTTAGGATAATCGAATTAATCATATGACATATATATTTTTTAATTCTAGTAAATCAACAGATTATTTTTTGACTAATTAATCAACTAAATAACAATCACGCCGTTTTCTACAGAGGTAGGCAAAGAGGATATATCAGGGTCTGACTCCACAGTCTACTATCATCCTTCGTCTGCCAGTTCTACACCTCACTGATCTACATCAGGGCCTCACTCCTCTTTCTATCTCGGCTCACTTTCATCCTTTCTCCGCTAGTTCCATACCTCAGTGCCATGCATCTGTCTATCTCAGTCTACTTTCACCTCACTCGTTCACAGTTAATGTTGGCTTCATGAGAACGGGCCGCTTCTTGTTATTGTGTGGAACGAGTTACCTGCATCTGTTTTTCCTCCTTCATATAATCCGGGCCTTTTCAAGACCCAAATTAACAAATCCCTCCATACATCCCCTATCTTAGCCCTGCTCACAACGCTGCCCAACCGGTGGCGACATAGCTACCCTGCTTTCACACTGTACAGTCACGGCCGTTCTTGTGAGGTATAACATAAAAAAATAAAATAAAAATATCTTTACTCTACCAGTTCCGAGCTTCACTGCTAAACATCGGGTCCTCACTCCACTGTCTACCTCAATCTATTTTCATCCTTCCTCTGCCAGTTTCACTGCCATACATTAGGGCGTCACTCCACTGTCTACCTCGGACTACTTTCATCCTTCCTCTGCCAGTTTCTCACTGTCATACATCACTGCCTCACTCCACTGTCTACCTCAGCCTACTTTCATCCTGCCTCTGCCAGTTCCATACCTCGCTGCCGTATATCAGGGCATCACTCCACTGTCTACCTCAATCTATTTTCACCCTTCCTCTGCCAGTTTCACTGCCATACATCACTGCCTCACTCCACTGTCTACCTCAGCCTACTTTCATCCTGCCTCGGCCAGTTCCATACCCCACTGCCGTACATCAGGGCCTCACTCCACTGTTTTCCTCAGTCTACTTGCGTCCTTCCTCTGATATTTCCATGCCTCACTACCACACAATATTTTTTTATGATCAGTATACCTATTTCGATTATTGAAACAAGAATCTCTGAAGTCTAAAGCACAACTTAATAAAATTATGAAGAAAGTTTAGCTATGTTATAATGCAAATGTGCGAGAGAAATATTCCGGATAAAGCCACAAATATGTTTGTAAACTCGCTGTATCACGAATTGACCATTGCAATACATGCAAGTCTCCCTAAAATATATACTGACAGACTCTAAACAGTTTTCAATGCTGCAGCAAGGCTGATAACAACACTTGTCCTGGGAGAATCCAATTCAAACTATGCTGGATGGTATGTAAAGCTATACGTGACGTGGCGCCACCCTACTTGCCGGTAATGTGTATTTCAAACTATGTTAATACTAGGCAAGCAACCCTAGCATTTTCAACAGCCGGTTCCATGCTAACTCAACACAGTGAATATTCAACACACTTTTAAAAAGTGATATAAAGTCATTAAAAACGATAAAAAAATTATTTTTTTAACATAACCTGACCTAACCTAACCTAACCTAACCTAACCTACTTAACCCAGTTAATAAAGTTTTTGTTTCATCACTTTCCATGACTTTATATAACTTTAGATGTGATGAATTATCCTTTTTATGATTTATCCGGTCACCATTGTTTTCACCTTCCACTTATTAATTATCAAATTGGTCATCTCTTTTAAGTCTATTATATACTCTTTTGTAATATGTAATATTCTGTATATAAGCGCTTATTCTGTATTAATAATAAAATAATAATAATACAGTGTAGTTTTTAAGCAAAATCACCTCAAGGGCGCTTAGTATTTAGTTTTCATTAATATCCTGATGAAGCTTGATCTAAGCGAAACCGGTTGATGTGAAAAATAATAAAAAAAAATATGCTTAAAAACAAAGTGTTTGATTTAATTATAAGTATAATGTCTAACCACAAAGTAATTGCTTAATACGAAAAAAAACTTTTAAGTAAAGTTAGGATATCTGAAAATAAGAGTAATTTTTTTTAACGAATTTAAAAAATCCAATTATTTAGGTTGTAGGGTGACTTTGGACTACGAAAGTGTTTAAAGATTGAGGAAAGCATTATCAATGTTATTATTCAGAAAATTTAGGAAAGACCGTGTCGGACGTACGACATAATAAATTACCCTAGTTATTATTACTATAGTTATACAGATAAATAAATATTTTATGATTTTTCTCTCTGCTGGTTTACCAGACTTATTTTTAAAAATCATGAAAAATGTCCGAAGTCGCCTCATTCATCGGTAGTTTTTTTTTAAGTATTAGCACAGTAGCACAGCATGTTTTGTTGTATAGTTGAGGCTACTTGAATATATATGCAGGAGCCTGATCTTGCGCCCCTGGGATTTATTCATTTACCAGATAAATGAATAAATCCCAGTGGCGTAAGTTAAGCTACCTGCCTAGATATTCAAGCAGCCTCAACTATTATAAATAAAGTGCGGGTGTAATATTGCGAAAACCGCAAAGTTTATTCAAGGGTAGCTTTATCTAACTAGTTTATGATCCTGCCACAGAGAGCCCCGTTGTAAACTGTCACTATAATGGGAGAGGTTGTAAAGAATCTCTCCTCTCTCAAGTTTGCCTGTCTTCATCTTGCAAATTCATCTTGAGAAATGATACTTTCAAATATCCCTATCAAATGCTAATAATATTTTTCAATTGTCCAATAAGAATAAAGATTTCTAAAAGAGTCGGGCCATGTCGACAGTCAAAATAACAGATTGGTATGTATGAGACGATTTATTAATGTGAATGAAACAAGTAGTGTGTTTCAAGGCAGAGTTGTTTGGCGGTCTCTCTTAACTGCCAACCCCTGTAGAGAAAAGGGGGTTAGTTAGTTAGTTACGCAAAGTATAAATATGGTAGAAATCAACTGGAAGAAAAATTAATACTAGGTTTAAAAGAGCTGCACTTGTTCAAACACTCCCGAATTCCACATTAGTATTTCGATTTTATCCAGTTAGCTTAGGCAGTCTCAAAATGGAGCTCCTTGCAGCAATTCGAGCAATATATTTCAGAAATAGAGTAAAGCGACTGATTAATTGGCTGGTGGTCTGAATGCAATTTAAAATTGCATTCAGATTCATACCCGGCTGCAAGCCGAGCGTCCTACTCACCTTTTGATCTACCTCCTAGAACTACTTCAATGGTTCTACGAAGTGCGGGACAATCTATTACTACACGTGTAGCACACTAATAGGGGTCTTATCGTAATATTTCAACTTATTAAGCCAAAGTTTGAAAGGGAATATTATACGTATTAGTGCCTTATCCCGGGGGATCCTTTATACTTTAAATAATACTATTGTAATGATAAAATGTAACAAAGGAACAAGCACGTCTAATTATATTACTGTAGTAAATCACATGGGTATGGTGTGTGTATTACATACACGCAGCAATCTCACCCCGTCACCGAAGTTAACCCAATTACAAGTCGTAGGCAGTCCTTTTCACTTTGCGTTTGAACTACTGACTTGAAGGATGAAGCCAAATTAATAAAGTTTAAAAAAAATTAGACTAGCTTTCGTATACCCGGTTTTCCTCCGGATTACGGATGGTTTGGGGTAATGTTTCGAGGTTGAGAATTTTAGTAAACTGGGTGCAATTTTTAAGGTGGAAATAATTTGTTGTTGTGAATTAAAAATACATATTTTACAAATACCGTATACAAAGCGGGGGTGATCGCGGCGTAAGTGGACGGAGGGAAAGAGTCTATTGTGGATTTTGGTGAGACGTCATTAATTTTATCAATATTTTGTCAATTGTTACAGTGATGAAACAATTTACATATATTATATATTTTAATGCATATTATTTATATTTTAACCTGTGATGTGTTTCCTTGTAATGTCTTGAATGTGGTATGTATATTTAATAATTACAGGGTGACGTGTGTAGTGTATGGGTGTTTGTGTATGCAAGTGTATGAGTGAGTATATGTGATTGTGTGTATATAATTGTCATGATGCTGCTTGATATTAGAGTTTAGACAAATATTATTGACGGTAATTACACCGTCATCCCATCATTTACAAATTTCCACCCCCTGACTTTTGGAAATGGCAAGTTTAACAACATTTTCTTTACCGCATTTAAAATTTATTTTTAATTGATCACAAACCGAAATAAAAATCAATGTAAAACACAAACACGGGAGAGATACGAACAGTGCAAGCACACGGATGGGTTTCAGAATTATTCTTCGGTTCAGAACAATAAACACATGTTTTTATTTTAAAATACAAATAAACTAACTGATCACTACGTATTTTCCTCGCTGGGGTAGGCAGAGAGGATAGACCGCAATACAACTCCTACAGCCTTTTCCGTTTGTGTGTGTTTCTACATGTAGGTATGCTTAAATAACATTGGTATTGGTGTGGCAAATACTTTTTAATGTGAAAGACTGGGTTTCAAAAAAATTTCAATTAAATCAGTTTAGGGAACATTAAGGGAAGGTAGCTTTGCGTACTCAGGGGTGTTATGTAGGATGGAGTTGTCAGGAAGCTACCTGCAACATAACGAACTTAAATATCTGTCAAGCTAATCTTAAAAATCAACCGAAATACCCACCCTTTATCCTTACAACGGCAACCACCGCATAAAGTATTACTCTCCAAATGAGATTTGTCTTACGAGCAATTATTTTTTTCGATTTTTTAATAAATGTTTCGTATTTTTAGATTTGCGCCTTATTTTTCAAATTCAAAAAAGTGTCATAAGTGGCTTTTCAGTTAGTTACCCAATTATTCAAATAATCTCCTAACTTTTAAATGCACCAATTGCATGGACACATTACAATTATGTCTATGTGTGTCAAACCATATACATATATTTTTCAAATTTCTTTATTAATCTTAAAGAAACAAATGAACATATAAAATTTATAAACTTTTGTTTTTATCGTAAAATGATATACGTGATTACACATTTTTTTGTGAGCAAATATGCTCGTGTTAAAAAGGCAGAAATTTTTATTTAAAGATATATTTCGGAAAGAGCCATCGCTTTATTGTTGCTCTCTTGAATAAAAAAAGAAAATACAATGGAGAGTAGACATGAAAGTAATAGATACGAAAGAGAAAATTAAAAATAAGACGAGAAAAAAGATGGTTTCTAATATTATTATTGAGAAATATTAAATTAATTCAAAGAATAATAATTGTGAAATTACTATTGAAACAATTTTTTTGATGCTTTTGCTTTTTGTATAATTGTTTTCCAATCTCATTTTAACCAGTAATTTATTAAATCATTTTACTCAAAATTATTAACACTTTTGTCTATTGCTGATAGACAAAAGTGTTAAGTTTTCATTGTTGAAAAAAATCTTTGTGAATTTGTAATAGGGTAATAATATCTTTTATAAATAATTTGTAGTAAAGGGACATTAAATTGTTGAAATAATTTAATTGTGGGGTAATCTTGTGGCTTGTTTAAAATTATTTTTATTAACATTATTTGGATGATGTCTAATGGCAAGACAGATGTTTGGAAAGCACCACCCCATAATATAAAAAAAAAACCAACTAAAAAGATTCCGGAAAATTATACTAAGAACCAATATTGACAATATATTTATTACTTTGCAAAGTTTCAGGTTTCACAATATTTATGAAAATATGATTGTGTTGACACCGACCAAGCCTTTGTAAGAGGTCTGGTATTGACACGTTTCATGTTGCGTTTAAAAGTACTTGAAATTAGAAATGCTGTCTAGGTTAATTTTCATGTAGGCTTTTATGCTATTGCATAGACAAACTTATGTTTCTGGTAAGTTTTTAGATTCTCACGGCCAAAAGCATTTTTGTTGTTTGTTTTTGGGGTGTTATGCCGTGTTGCGCTAACTCCTTCTTTAGCCGACGTTTCGGACAGCGTTGCAGTGTCCATCATCAGGGCAGATCCGGTAGATCCGAAGATGTGTGATCTTCGGATCTACCGGATCTGCCCTGATGATGGACACTGCAACGCTGTCCGAAACGTCGGATAAAGAAGGAGTTAGCGCAACACGGCATAACACCCCAAAAACAAACAACAAAAAACTTATGTTTCTGTTTTTTTATTTTTTTTTATAAAACCTAAGCTTTTACATATCAACATAATATATATTGTATCTGATTTCAAATAAATAAAAACACAGGAATTTCGGAATGGCGTGTTTCGTGATTCAAAAGTGAGACAGACTGGTCATAAATTTCATATACAGAACTGTGTTTCATCATCATTATGAAATTTTCATTGTGATGAAATGTAATGGCAATATACGATTTCAGGCAGTGTAAGAGAGACAGAGCGCGTTAAAAATGGGCCAGAACCTAAAAGTAATATGTCAGTGGCGAGGTCGGCTTCCATTCAAATCTACATGGAAGGCATTTCTAGTATGTATTGTCTATTCAGTGGTATTGGCCCTTATGTAATGCACTCGAAAAATGTTATTTATTATCTTCATTGCGTTTCGCGCTCGTACCACGATAATTCAGGTGCCGATATTTCAGGAAAAGCAGATTATAAGTTTTTTTCTGGTCAAAAAAAAAAATTAAGATAATTTTTATCAATTTCCAAATATTTGTTTATTCAAATTCATTTTAAATTTATTTTTAAATAAAAATAGTATTCATTATATTAATGTTTTAAGGCCCCATAGTAAACGTTCAAAGATGGTTTGAAAGGGAGATATGTAAATACGGGTGACAATGATAATTCATCACAACTTTAAAAAGTTATATAAAGTCATGGAAAGTGATGAAACAAAAACTTTATTAATTGGGTTAAGTAGGTTAGGTTAGCTTAGGTTAAAAAAAAAAATTTTCATCGTTTCTAATGACTTTATATCTATCACTTTTTAAAAGTGTGTTGAATTATCACTGTGTTGAGTTATCATGGAACCGTAAATACGGATGTTACAGGGAGCGCGCTAATATAAAAAAAACGATAATAATTAAGCCAAAATGGTGGAAATATTTAACAAAAACACGACTTTTTTGAAATAGACCAAAAATCTCTCTACAAGTGCTTTAGTTGTATTTAAAGATACACTGTGAAATTATTCATGCCTATAACATATTAAATAACAGAACCAAACGTGTAATTAATAATTTTCGGAGTTTATTTTGCGATTTTTTTCTAATTTACATTTCGGCAAATGTATAGATATTATCTTCAAAAAATATTTTTTTCGGAACTTAAAAACTTAAAAGTTAACTAGAAACTTGTCATTTATCGGTTGAAATTGGGTATGCAGGGGCTAAAATGTTCATAATAATATTATCTTATTGCCAGCTATATAGCAAACAATAGAACATAAAAAAGAAGTAAAAAAAAAATTCTAGTACGAGAAATAAAAGAAAATTTAAGCTACTATGTTCTAACTACCTATAGTGAACAGCAAAAATGAGCAATATAATAAAAGAAATGTAAAATAAATTAATTACAGTCAATATATTAGTTACCCTATTTTTTAATATTTATATTTTATACGGAATAAATAAATACATGAACAGAATTAAATTTATTCCCAAGCCTATGTAGCCTTTGGACTGGGGAATAAATGAAATAGCTTTTTCTCGATCAATTAGCAATTAGCAACTCTGGAAGTCTCATGTTACGATTTGAACACGGGATGTTGTCATCTTTGTTAAGTCAGATGTACCCATTGATCCATTAACTAATTTTTATACAAGTACCAAGTCGCTTATGGCTCTTTAGCAAGATAAGTCGTTTAAATAATCAAGCAATTTATTTAAATTAACATAAATAATACCGGTTTGGATGGTTTGAAATTGATGAACCTTGAAACTTTATCTTAAATTCTCTCAATTTGTAATTTATGTGCTTTGTGGTATGGGGACCCCTTCACGGAATTGGAACAATTCATCAAATTTCAATGTTCATTTTCAAGTTCTGTGAAGGATCAATTCAAGTTCTATTATTATATCACCACTGACCAGTTGCTTCAGAAAACTGAAATAATAACAGAACTTGAAAATCAAATTCAAAATTTTATGAACTGTTCAAGTTCTGTGAAACAACCCATCCTTAGTGAGGCAGTGAAGAGAATCTTACAAGAGTAGCGCAAAGTTTAATCTTTCACCGTTCATCAAATAAATCCCAAACATTTCGTAGCCTTATTTTTTGTTACAATATATATATATATATATATATTATTTTGATCTTTTGCTGCAAACGGGTTTTATTGCGCAAAATCAGCTACCAACCCTACACCATTTAAAATGGTGTATAACGTAGGGTTTGTTTAGTGAAATCAGCTACAAAGCCTGTACCGTTTCGGTCACGGTGACGACAGTAGTAATATAATTTTTTTTTTTTTCTTCATATGAAGCGGTTACTTTGTGATGTGACATTATAATTTAAAATTAAACAGTAACTTTGTAAACATCACTTATAGTTAAGGTCCGTCTAACGGATTTCGCGGTGCCTCAATCTAATTTAAGAGTACCCTTGGTTACACAAAAGGTTTTTATGATTTTTTTTTTCATCCGCTTTGACACCACCATAAAAAATATTTGGTAATGACTATTGACTAATAAACCACTAACTTACTATTAACTAATACAGAATAATATTTTAAGATTATACCAAACTCAAATGTGTCCTCCCATAAGTGATGTTTACAAAGTTACTGTTTAATTTTAAGTAATATAATTGCTTATGTTTGTGCAACATAATGTACAAAGTCTGTACCATCAAATCAACCCACAGAGGGTAATGTACCATGAATGTCCATGTAACTCTGCGGGGAAACGGCCTGATGGTATCACAGTCCGTTACCATGACTGAAATAGTGAATGGACCTAAAAAGCTATGGACAGAGTATTAGTACGATTTTCTATCAGCATTGAAACCAAATCTATGGTGAGGGTAAATTGCTTGTTAGCCATCTTGTAATACTATTGTTTTAACTGATTTGTATGCAAAGTGAATAATGAACTGTTAATATTTTATTTTTGTTTTGTAAACGCAGTTATAACGGCTTATGATTTTTTGGGGTATTTGATGAGACAAGGAATGGAATACGTTATTATAAATTAAGTAAGTTTTGGCATTTTTTGATAATATATAGGCTTGTAGCCCAACAAAACGTGGCAACTGAAACAGTATATGTTTTATACACTCGCTCCCCTGCTAGCCCAAAGCTGGCTGCGTTCGACGAGTCCAAGAAGTAACATAATACACTTAACCAGTATTCAGACCCAGGAAGAAAATAATATTATATACTTGTGTTTGCGCGGATATCGTGTGGACGAAGCCATCGATGTGTGGGACAAATATTAGTTTTTAATCGAATCAGATACCAATATCTTTGATATGAGTCATGTTTTTAGAGGAATATTGTTGATACTTTAATGAGTTATGAAAGGATTTTTTTTCAAATGACGTAAAATCAAATTTTCTATCAATATTTCCAAAAATTCATTGTAATTATACCATTTTTGTAAGAGTTCAAGACTAGATTGAACAATATTATTATGAGGGAATTGTTTTGATTACAGTAATCTCCTGGTCATCGGCAAACAAGAGTATTTTTGCTTTTTAAAATATTATTACAATATCATTGATAAATATGACAAATAATACAGGTCCCAAGTGAGTGTCCTGTGGAAAACCACTGGAAGCCTCTAAATATTTTTATATAAAATTATGGTCTTTGAATGGTATAACTTCCCAGATTAGTGACGCTAGTTAGAATGATTCAAATATTTTTTAACATATTTGTCGATTATATGCAGTAGGTCTATAATTTAAGATATCCGTTTCTGTCACCCTTATTAATACATAGAGATTGGCGGTAAGAAACTATTTTCCTAATGATCAGGAAAAATTACGGTTTACAGTGAATGTTAATTCTCAGTGATGGAATTGATAAAACGGATGTACACACTTCTAATGGAAAGAGTGGAAGAACACTCGTTATTTGTTTCAAAGTTATTTTGTTTCCAATAAACAAAATTATTTTTAATATCAGTTTCATACCTGTACACCCGAACGATAAAATCAATCGAATCCTTTCATTTTTTTGTCTTCTTTAGTGATATCAGCCTGTTTTTAAAATTCATTGTAGAAGGAAATCCAGCTTCCTTACTATTCAGAGTGTCAGAGAACCTGAAAATAATTTGCAGATTCATAATGGCCAACTGTTCTAATTTATTAATGCAGTTCATACAGAAATATTTGTCATTTTGATCTAATGAAGTAATTTAATACAATCGCTAATATCGCTATTAATGTAATAACCTCGCTGTATTATATATTTTATAAGATTTTTTTTTTTGAAAAAGAACTTCATTTAGTTGTTTACTAAACTATTTGGAATTGTTATTAACATTTATTTCTTTTCCATGTATACATACAAATCGACCGCTTTATACAATATATCGTAAAATTTAACAAGTAACAAGTTATATTACCTACCATTTTATGCTATTTGTTTAATATTTACTAGTTATAATAATTTTATATGTACTTTGAATTATTTTTTTAACGGTTTAATATAGACAAGTTCTGTTGTGTAATAATTGTTACGCGTGACATCTATGTCGCCTTCTTAAGGCATGATCATACAGAATTGAGTTGTGCGGCGTAATAATAATTACACAACAAGACTTGTTTAACATAAACCGTTAAAAAGAGAATAGGTATTATTATTATTATTTTTTTAAAAAAAGGAGTTCGACAAATTAAATCGTTATTAATAACAATAAATTAATTTGCTTTACAACCAACCGTTCTTGTGCATTCCCATACTAATGTTATCAATTTCTACCGATTTATAACATACTTCTCTTTAATTCAAGTTTTAAGTTGCAATTTTTTTTTTATTTATTTAAGTAAATATTCATACATCTGTTATGGCGAAACCTTAATTATATGAAATTCCCTCGATAGAAAAAAATTGCAAAGTACGCTCTGAAAATTATTAAAACCACGTTTTGTTCAGTTATTTAATATGTTATTGGTATAAAAAAAATCATAGTGTATTTTTAAATGCAGCTAAAGCATTGGTCGGGAGGTTTTTGCTCTATTTCAAACGAGGCGTGTTTTAATAAATATTTTCGCTTAATTATTATCGTTTTTTTAATATTAGCGCCCTCCCTCGTAATAACATTCGTATTTACATATTATCTCCCATTCAAACCATCTTTAAACGCGTATACTACGGGGCCTCAAGCTATGTTCTGTATAATACCCAATGTGGCATTATAAAGTTTTGCTAAATACTATCATGCTCAATAATAAACATTTTATATTATTTTACTAACATCAACAATGTTATCCGCTACTACTTTCATAGTACCATAAGTACCTATCTTGTACTCTTATTATTATTTTTATTTATTGAACTACTGTTACTTGAATATAACAAATCTCAACGATAACTAGTATTTGACCTGATTATATTGTCCGTACTCGGCCTATAATGCTATGTAATATCCACTCATTATTGTACTCCTCATCAGCTTACCTTAAACATTGTATACATGAAAAAAACCCTAGACTCTGTGCAAAAACGGGCGGTCCGTTTGATAGATTCCCCAATCTTAACAAACGGACTGCAATCTTTAGAGCACAGGCGTCAGGTAGGTATGCTGTCCTTGTTCTATCGGTATTACAATGGAAGATGCTCTGAGGAACTAGCGTCATTGATCCCTTCGGCACCGGTGCGTAGTCGGGATACACGCCAAACGCGTGCCCAACATTTGTACACAGTTGACACTTGTCACATGAGAACGGGTCGCTTCTACGATTCGTTCTTAAGTTCAACAGCTCGGCTGTGGAACGAACTGCCGGCCTCTGTGTTTCCTCCCTCCTACAACATGGGACTCTTCAAGACCCATGTTCACTCCTTCCTCTCCACATAAAGACCCTCCACACAGCATCCCCAAAGATGACATAGGCCCTGAGGGAAATTATTTTCTTCAGGGCCTCCTGTGTGGAGATGTTATTAAAAAAAAAATGTCAAAGCTTTCATAGCGAGATTTTTTTTTTAAATAATGGCTCGACTTAAATAGCGGTGACTGCGAAATACGTTTACTAAGCGATTGCACCGTCTGCTTTTTTAATAATGGAATAAATATTAGAAATTTGGTACGTAAATAGAATCATAGGAATTGTCGCGCTAGCAAAAATATGCATCGTGCACGATTTCTTTGTAATTATGACGAACTGCAGATGGGGCATAATGGTATTGTTATTACAAAGATCACGCGTTGGTGTTAGCAATTATTGGCTAAGTGTTTTCTTTAGTATATGTAACATGATGCAATTAATTGTTTACATGAGACATCGAGTTACTTATTGAGGCGGTTTGAAAAATGGACGTGACTGCCATATCGAGTGATGCTTGTTGAGAGTTGTTGGAAGGGTTGGTTGCGGTATGGTTGTAACTATCACGGATTCAGATGCAATGTACGCTGGTTTGAGGCGATCAATGCTTACGATGACTTCATTTCCTTTTATTAGGATGGTGTAAATCCGTTCATTTGACGACTTGGTGAGAGCCGCTGTACAATAGTTACAATGGGCTTTTGACAGTGTGATCCCCCAGAAAGACGTGTGTTGCAGTAGGAAGGTCCTTGAAGATAAATTGTCGTACTCGCCATTGCGGGTGCCTTCAACAGGCAAATATTCAAAGAAGTTCGTTGAACTATTTAATTCCCTGATAAAGTTGCCTGTGCCATCGTCGGTTGTTGATCGTGTCACGAGAAATTCCCCTGGCAAGCGGAGCGGCTCGCCGTATACTAGTTCGACAGAAGTAGTTGCGAGATCATCTCTCCAAGATGCTCTTATTCCCATTAAAACTATGGGAAGTAGAATAGTCCTGTGTAGTCAATGGGAGTATCGATTGTTTCGACCCTGGAAAGGGCATCAGCGACGATATTGTCCTTTCCCGCCACGTGGCGAATGTCTGTGGTAAACTGGCTGATGTCAGAATTGCCTTGGTGAGCACTTGTCGGTTTTTTGTTGAAAGGCGAATATGGTGGACTTGTGGTCGGTGAAGATGGTAAACGTTCTGCTTTCCAACAATTTGTTTTACTGTGGGGTAGATTGACAAGAGTTATTTGTCATAAGTACCGTAATTCCGCTGGGCCGAGCAAAATATTTTCGAAAAGAATCGCAAGTGGCTCCCAGTTTGTTCTCAGAACTTTCAAATTAAGAAAGATCATTCACACGGTGAAGTCCTCATATATACCTACTCCCATTTTTGTTGTGATAAACACGATTTATTTCTCTTTAAAAATACAGTCCATTCGTCGAGTACCAATCGATCGGTACGCAACTGTTACATCGACCGGTCGGTGGCCGAGTTGACATCGCGTTTGAGTCCCACCCAGGCAATATATATTTCGTTATCCTTCTGGTAATGAATTAAAGACTTTTTCTATTTTATTTTTCATCTAAAGTAAGTACTTGCAACCTATTCTACATCTACCTACTCCCAATTGTTTATCGTATCGTGCGAAGTCAATAATATTTTTTTTTTAATTTTGGCCATGTATGAATTGAACATAATTAAAATAAGTTTTACCATGCTCATAGAAAATTTTATTAAATGAAGAAATGGTAAAAATAACTCACGACCTGTTCATCGCCGAAGTCCCAGTTGTCCTGCTGCTGGTTTAGCGCGCCGTCCCCCAGCGCCGTGTCCTCGGGGATGACGGCAAAGCGCGACCTCGGCATGCATGGCGAGATGGTGTGGAACTGATCTGCGGAATAACCATGCTTATTATTCACAACTCCACATAACTCTTCTTCTATATAAATAGCGAAATTAAAGGTAATAACCGACATATACGACTAAGTTAGGCTCAAACTTAAGTTGCAGCGGACCTCTCAGCGGCAGGACCGTATTACGTCACTCGGAACACCGACGTTGAGAGGCGGACAGTGACAATTTATCAAAATTGAAAAATGATATGAATTTATTTAAATCGATAAAAAATTCAATTCAATATTATTATTTTTGAACACACACGCATTTTCTGAAATTCATAGTCGGTAGTATACAATTGGGATTTGGTTTAGGTGTTATCGATGTTGACTCTAGTCCTTGGGGAGGAAGGTTGAATCCTCAGCCAAATCTATTTTTTTTTCTTTGAAATTGTCTACTAGCCCTCACACGAGATGGGGCAACTAGGACGAAAATTTAAAATAGTTGCGTTATAGTAAAAAAACTTTGTTTTTACGGGTTGATTTTTTACACCATTATTTACTTAGGTCCCTTGGGAAAACTAATTTAAAATGTACACAAATTAATGTCGATGTCAAATTAATGTGGTATGTGTGCGCCTTATAGAACAGACTCAAAAACTACCGGAACGATTAAAAAATTCAAAGTATTTTATTTTTAACGAGGAGTGTTTAGAGAGTGGTATGAATTGCACAAGAAGTAGGGGACGGCCGAAAAACATTTAGTCCAATATATCTGCACTGGAATGATATACAGTAATTTATTTGATTTAACAGTAACAATGTCGATTTGATGATACAACACTACATGAAGTGAAAGGTAGAAAAAATGGACATCCGAGAAAGACATGCATCAAATAATTATTTGTGTTAAAATAAAAGGAAGAGGTGTTTCCACGGCTTTTTTTGTAAACATGAATGTCCTACATGAAAATCATTTTGACCAACAAGAAAAATTCAAAAAAATAGTCGCCACGGGACCCCTGACAGATGTGAAACATCTAAATTGAACAAGTTGAAAGTGACACCTCACAAGAGCGCCCCTGTCTGTACAGTGGAGCTATGTCATCACCCGGTTGAGTTGATTCATTATTTATTTATTTTTTTTTTTTATATTAACTCCACACAGGAGGCCCTGAAGAAAATAATTTCCTTCAGGGCCTATGTCATCTTTGGGGATGCTGTGTGGAGGGTCTTTTTGTGGAGAGGAAGGAGTGAACATGGGTCTTGAAGAGTCCCATGTTGTAGGAGGGAGGAAACACAGAGGCCGGCAGTTCGTTCCACAGCCGAGCTGTTGAACTTAAGAACGAATCGTAGAAGCGACCCGTTCTCATGTGACAAATGTCAACCGTGTACAAATGTTGGGCGCGCGTTTGGCGTGTATCCCGAATACGCACCGGTGCCGAAGGGATCAATGACGCTAGTTCCTCAGAGCATCTTCCATTGTAATACCGATAGAACAAGGACAGCATACCTACCTGACGCCTGTGCTCTAAAGATTGCAGTCCGTTTGTTAAGATTGGGGAATCTATCAAACGGACCGCCCGTTTTTGCACAGAGTCAAGGGTTTTTTTCAGGTATTTAGGGGCTCCGGACCAGAGATGGCTGCCAAATTCGACATTAGGGCGCACTTGCGATTTGTACAGGGTCAGCAGTTGTGTACTATTAAAGTATCTGCGGGCCCTGTACAGTACGCCCAGCTTCTGAGAGGCCAGCTTTACTCTGGCTTCGATGGAGCCCCCATACCTGAGCTGGTCACTTATAGTTACACCAAGCATATCAATGGAAGGCCTGTTCGGAAGATTGCTTCCGTTGAAGGAGACTAGGTTATCATTTAGATCCCTTTTAGACGTAATCAGACAGGATTGGGTCTTTGAAACATTAAATTCGACGAGATTATTTTTACCCCAGGAGGAAATACTCTCGAGATAACCGTCCATTCTCTGCTTCAAAGCCCTCCGAGCCGTTGGAGTTTGTGTGCCCTTTGGGGGCTTGTCAAACAAAAAGCTATCATGAACTGTACTGTCATCCGCGTAACAATGAATCGGTGCACATGTCAAAAGGTCATTGATGTGCAATAAAAACAAAGTCGGAGACAGAACCGATCCCTGTGGGACGCCAGCATTTATAGAGTGTGAGGATGAGGTGAAACCGTCAGCAACAGCCTGAATCGACCTATCCCTTAAAAAATCAGCAATCCACGTACACAGGGATGCGGGAAGTCCGTAAGAAGGCAATTTGTTGACAAGTCCTCGGTGCCAGACCCGGTCAAAGGCCTTGGATATGTCTAGTGCGACCGTTTGGGTCTCACCGTGACGTTCCAGGCACCGCCCCCAAACATGCGACACATACGCGAGAAGATCACCGCACGAGCGGTTCCGCCGGAATCCGTATTGACGGTCGTTGATAATTTTGTTCTTCTCGAGGTATGTGAGCAGTTTGTCGTTGATCACACGTTCCATCACTTTGGACAGAACTGATGTGATCGCTATGGGGCGGTAGTTGGCCGGGTTGGAGCGGTCACCTTTCTTGGGAATAGGGTGAATGACCGCTTTTTTCCAACCAGAGGGCACAGTACCACACCTCAGGGACATTTTGAAGAGCTTTGTCAAAACTGGAACTATTAATGAGAAAATAAAATAAGTTTTTAAATAAATTATTATTGATTCACATACTCTACTGTAACTCATTCCCTTCAATATCCCCTCGCCCTTGAGGTGTTTTTGCACAAAAACGGCGCTATACAAGTCATCCAAGTATTATTATTATTCCAGATATTCGGCACGTTCCAGAGTGGAAGATACTCTCAGTATCGCCCTGGTGTAAGACCACCATTCAGAATTGAAACGTTGCTTGAAATGGCTTTAGCCGTGTTTGGTGACTAGATCTGAATAGCCAGGTACTTCCCCACCTTCCTCTTCCCCATCTCCCTCCCCTCCCCAATATACCCTCAGCCTCACAACATACCCCAATTGGGGATGCCATAGTCTCACTGGCTCCATACGGGAGCAGTTGAGACTCTTGTGCGGTATAATTGTAAAAAAAAAAAAAAAAAATTATAGACTCAGAAATAATGAACTGCTCTTCCTCAACCATCATTCGACAAATTATGGATATTATTCACCATTGTCCAGAATGTGTAGACTGGTCAACTCAAGTCAAAACCTTAACTTTTTTGGGATAAGTCTGAATGATTTTTGCCGGTCGCTAAACAAGTGACGGAATATTATAAGTGTCCCGTGGTCCTGACCCACGGCGTAGTCTTGACATGATTCGACTTGTCACTTTATTTTCTTATATTATATCTGACTTATGTCTTTGCTTTCATGTACCTTTGTCTACTCTTGTATTTTTCATTTTATTGTATTCGTGTTATTATTTTGTAATTTGGACGATGTCCGTTAATAAATAAATAAATATTCCAAAACAGAACCCGTAACTGAATAACACGGCATAATATGAATTCTTTCCAAATCAGTCCCAATTGTGTAAATGACAGATAAATCCACTGGAGCGATTTTTTGACATATTTTGCAATTTTGTAAAAACGTTTTGAAAGATCGCTTGTCATAGTATGCCAAATCTATACAACCTAAAAATATGGGATTGATGGCGAAATCTAGGTGGATTCGTTGGCTTTAAACCGCAGAAAGCAGTTTCATATTAAAATTTGAACGATAGGAATTAATTCAACTATATGGTTTTAACATATAATATATTTTATATACAATTAAAATAGTTCAAAGATTGAAAATTAAGGATATCTTGAAAAAACCATCTGTATTTTCCACCGAAATACTCTTTTCAATATTCAATGTACTCACAAAAGACAAAGTGTATAAAAAATATTCAATACAACAATTTTTTAAGGAAAAGCAATTAAATAACTTACAATTCAATATATCAGCAAGATATCAGAATTATATTAAAATCCCGAAATTTAATATCAAACACATTCAAAATACATAACTCCATATAGTTATAACTTACTTTAACAACCTTCCTTTAAATCTAAAAATTATCTCAAATATTCATGAATATGCTAAAATTGAAAAATTATCTTAGACTACCTACTATAAGAGTCAAATCTGTTGATAAATTTGTTATAAATAATATTATTGATAAATCTTATTATTTACAATATTTTATTAATTACTTATATGATTTTTTATAATTGAGCTAAAATTCCTTCACTAAACTAAGAGCCTTGTCTAAAACCTTGTAAAAAACTAAATACAGGGTTCTCCAATAAGAGGTGTTATTTTGATATTCAATCGTAAAACATCAATGGTTTCGTTGCTAGTGTGGCACGTAGCGCCGTCTTATTGAAAGCAAACGCTGTCCAGATCAATACCATCCAATTCCGGCCATAAAAATCATCTCTCGATAGCGCAATCCATTCACCGTAACTGTTGCTCCAGCTTCATTTTCGAAAAAGTAAGGTCCAATGACTCCGACGGACTATAAACCGCACTAAACAGTCAGATGTTGAAGATAGAGAGGCATTTCAACAATAACTCTTGAGTTTTCCGAGCCCCAGATGCGACAATTTTGCTTGTTGACGAAGCCACCGAGGTGGAAATGGGCCTCATCACTCAAGATGATTTGCATTTGATTCACTCAAGTGAATTTTAATAATTTCAATGCTTTGTTGAAGCGTGTATCGTTCCATTTTTATTAATGGCGTAGTTTTTACTTGTCAAATGTAAAAAAAATTACAGCTTTAAAAGTAACTTCTACCGAAATAGCGGGCTATTCAAAATAAAACCTCTTATTGGAAAATCCTGTATATATAGCTTACACCAATACACCGTATACACCAATCACTCCAGAGGTTAAAAGATTTTTTGTTAAAAATATTATTTCATACTTAGGCACAGACTTTGAAAATGACACATAAATTTAAAGCAAATACGAGTTTATTTAACATGAGATACATGGACAGACCCACAAGCTAATAAATTAATATTTTCGATTAAATGCGAAAACTGCTTTTACATTGCTTTTCGACAAGCACGAACTAGTTTAGCCAAAGTAATAATTGAAAATCATATAAATAACTAGAACTAGTCCCGTGAATAATCACACCAATATTATAATTGTGGGATTGAAAATTGCATGTGAGATAAAAAGCACACATTTATGAAAAATCTTACTTAAAATACTTGTACAAATTTGACCTATTAAATTTAAATAAATGATATAAATACACATTTCAAATATTTATTAGATTTGATATAATTTCCTGGTAAAAAATATTATATTTAGGTCGCTTGCGTGTCAGTTCCAAATTTGAAAATGATACTTAATTTAAAAACAAAGTCAAGTTACAAAACATTGCCAACAAGGCAAACGTGTTTCGTTGAATTAATTTGTTTGTAACGATGCACTCGCGAGAAAATCTCATTAATACCTAGTTTAAAATTATTTTTTGGTTACTTAAAATTTAAAAAAAATAAGAGAAAATCATTTGCGCTTACCAATTAAACGTCGGAAGCAAGACATGTTTCTCGGTGACACTCGGTACGTGGGTGACACACTGACACTGCACTGCGTGGAAACTATCAAGGAACTGATACAATCAGCCCCTATTTCCACCACAAGTTTTTCCCGAGCAAACGTCACTCCGCGCTCTAACAGGTGCGCCGTGCTTCAGCGCTCACGATAAACTCAAGAGATGCACTTTTATGCAATTCATAAAAGGAATAATAATGTATGAATCACACGCCGCTTGTTTTGATTCTGTCCACACGGTGTTTTTTGTATTGTTATACGCTACATATTGCTGCAATTTTGCATAGAGATGGTGCTTGCTGCCAGTGCCACCCCCTCTTGTTTAATATTTAAATATACATTACCGATCCAACGCATTAATTCAATGAATTTTACTAGACGTCTGTTATATTACTCTCGTGGAAAGTATATCTCTTTCGTTTAATTGAATCGGGCATTTATATAATCTGCCGTTATTCTGCAAAAACTGAATTTAATAAAAATAATAAAAAACTTACATACTAATATTACGGTAATATTATATGTGCTTGAAGGTACGGAATCAGTTTAATTCCTTTGTAAATCAAATTGGAGAACTTTTGAAAGAAAAAGCTGAATTTTGAACTTGTTCCTTTGAATCAAAAATATTTAAACACAAATGTATACATCGGATAAATTAAAGAAAATCGACGCTCCTTGGTATCTAGGCAGTTCCAATGTAAGGAAAATCAAATGTAGATATGACACTAAATAGGTAAGTTTAACAATAACTATAATTTCATGTTGGCACACTCAATGGCTTAAAAAAATATCTAAGAGGTTACAGTGTTGTCCGTGTTGCTTTTAAGCCGGTCGTCCCACGGGTCGGATGCCGCAAGAGCCTGCGCAGAAAAGTTCCGCACTGAACTGCGTTGCACACCGTTACCTTACAATAGCGAACTTAATTTTCTTCGCAGGGTCTTGCAGCATTCGGTTCTTGTCGATTGCTTACTGACCAGTGATCAATTCTCATTTTTTACATACAAATATACTCTCCTATGTAGGTACATGACACGTAGCCTTGAAGGATCTTACTCGCTCGACAGAAACACGTATTCATTAAAGTTTCCAAGAACTCTGATAACTCTTAACTGACCTTTTGAATTGTCGACCCATGTAAAAAACCGAGAAAATACGCTAAGATGCAGCTCTAAGGATCACGTAGTTAATAACCTGTGACGACAAATGGAGAGTTAGGATGAAATGAAAAGGAGAAAAGAATAATAGATGAATACCAACTCACTCTGTAGGGGCTGATGGCGCCCCCTAGTGGCTGGGGCTGGCGGCGGAGCGCCCTCCGGAGCGTCCGCCGCGGTCACCCGGAAGCGTCCCCGTGCCTGCATACCGAGCCTGCAAAAACACCGAATCAACATTACTATCTGCCTCCTTACATAGCTCAGATTGATCTTTGATATACCTACACACATACATGAACACTTGGTCACTACCCGGGTGAGTATTCAATTAGGGCCAACAGGAACGTCATTCCGGTTAGGTTAGTTTAGGTTACATAATTAATGTTATTAATTTGTTATAGTTTCATTTTAAAGGCCGCTATTTCAGTTGCATTTTAAGCTCGGCTCAAAACATATTATCTATGTTTGTCAATCCTAACAAAGCAATTCGGCTCATAACATTGCTGAGTATTCTTAAGTCGGCATTGAATCATTCTAAATAATATTAAAAATGCGAAAGTGTGTTTGTTTGTTTGTCCTTCTTTCAAGTCGCAACGGAACAACTGATAGCCGAAGGACTGGAAAGTGACATAGGCTCCTTTTCATCCCGGAAAAACAATTCATTCCCATTGGAAAATTCTTTGTACAGTAATTTCTCCCTAATTCCACGCGAGAGAAGCCGAGTGTAAAAGCTAGTATAAAATATAATTAAAAGTAGAAGTGGTGAAAACAAAATAATTTTACTATTTAAATTTATACCTACTTATAATATTTTTTGTGTGGGTTTCATAAAAAACTAACCTTTAAATTTAATCTAATATAACTTATTTAACCTGTTACACCTTTATTTTTTTCGTGACTTCTCATGATTTTATTTCACTTTTCATATCTGTATTCATTTGTCATGTGTTGAGTTATCCGGTTACCCTAAAATATACCTGGTACTTGCCCACCTTCCTCTCCCCCTATCTCTTTCCTCTCCCCACTACCTTCTACATACCATAATTGGGGATGCCATAGCCTCTTAGCTACAAACGGTTCTCATTTCTCACAATTTATACATTACCAAGGATTAATTTTATATTGCCTTAGTGATGTTACGGTCTTTAAGAAACTAGTCAGAAAAGAATTTTTTAATATATTAAAAGGTGCCTAAAGTGTTGTTGTTTAATTATATTGTAAATCGTGAAAGATTGGACACATCGCAAAACTTTTAAAATTTTTATCTGGATTTCTGAAGAACCTCTATTCAAATTTGGGTGATCGGGATGCTGTCACGCCGTCGTGCGATTTCTATACGAAAAAGTTGAGGATCGGTACTCCAGATCTTACAGGGAATCGATGTTAGTACAGCTAGCGGGCCTGACGGAATACCTGCCCTGATATTGTGAGGTGCGCTGCAGAAATAGTACCAATTTAGACGAAGCTTTTCAAAAGGTCCCTGAAATCCTGCTCTGTACACTTTGGATAGAAAAAAGCTGCCATTCATCCTATTCCAAAGAAGGGTGACCGCTCCAATCCGGCCAACTACCTCCCCATAGCGATCACTATTCTATCCAAGTTGATGGAACGTGTAATCAACGACAAACTGCTCACATACCTACCTCGAGAATAACAAAATTATTAACGATCGTCAATACGGATTCAGGCGGAACCGCTCGAGCGGTGATCTTCTTGCATATGTGACGCATGTTTGGGGGCGGTGCCTGGAACGTTACGGTGAGACCCAAACTGTTGCACTGGACATTTACAAGACTTTTGACCAGGTTTGGCACCGAGGAGTTGTCAACATAACTGCCTTCTTACGGACTTCCCGCATCCTTGTGTACGTGGAATGCCGACTTTTTTAGGGAAAGGTCGATTCAGATGGTTCCCGATGGTTTCACCTCTTCCTCACACTCAATAAACGCTGGCATCGGTTGCTGTACCGCAGGGATAGGTTCTGTCTCCGACTTTGTTTTTGTTGCACGTCAATGATCTGTTACGCCGATGAGATTACAGTCCAAGATAGCTTTTTCTTTAACAAGCCCCAAAGGATACCCCAAGTCCAACAGTTCGGGGAGCTTTAAAGTAGAGAATGGATGATTACTTTGAGAGGGTTTCCTCTTGGGGAAAGAATAACCTAGTCGAATTTAATGATTCAAGGAACCAATCATTTCTGATTTCGTCTAAAAGGCATCGAAATGACATCTAGTCTCCTTCAACGGAAGCAATCTTCCCAACATATCTTCCGTTGATATACTTGGTGTAACGTGTCGAAGTGACCAGCTCGGGAACGGTGTCTCCATCGAAGCCAGAGGCAAGCTAGTCTCACAGAAGCTGGGTGTACTGTACAGGGCCCGCAGATGCTTTAATAGTACACAACTGCTGACCCTGTACAAATTTCAAGTGCGCCCCACTGTTGAATTTGGTTGCCATCTCTGGTCCGGAACTCCAAAATGCCAGAAAAAAATCATTTACTCTGTGCAAAAACGGACAATCGGTTTGATAGATTCCCCTATCTTAACATGCGGATAGTAATATTTAGAGCACATGCGTCAGGTAGGTATGCTGTCTTTGTTCTACCGATATTAAAGTGGAAGATGCTCCTGTGGAAGTGGTTGTACACGGTTGACATTTATCACACGAGAACGGGTCGCTTCTACGACTCGTTATTGGGTTCAAAATATCGGCTGTGGAACGATTTGCCGGCCTCTGTGTTTCCTCCCTCCTATAACATGGGTCTTTTCAAGTTACATGTGCACTCAATCCTCTCCCTAAAAAGACCCTCCACACAGCATTTCCAGAGATGACATGATCCCTAAGGGAAATCATTTTCCTCAGGGTTTTCTGTGTGGACCTAATGTAAAAAAATGCGCCTCTATTTGAATCTCCATTCAATTTTTACGCCACTCAATACTTCATAACATTCCACAAAGAAACTAATCAATATAATAATCAATATTTTTGCAACCTGAAGTGGAGGACCCTAGACAAGTAAGGAACTTTTTTTTAAAATTGTGGTAACTAATACCGCCACTCGTACATAAATAAATTTTCAATGTTTACTTATTTTTCGATCAAGTTTTTAACATGAACAGAGACATATATCTGTGAAGCATGGATAGAGTTTATAATGCTCTTAACACGCAAATAAATGAAATCAATTATGAAATCTATTGTGACTATAATAGTGTGTTCGGGCCTTCACATCAATGTTCGAGTATTTATTAACGTACTTGCTAGTTGGGAGCGGCTCGGAGTCGTGTGGACGGAACCATTGCTGATGAAATTTAGCATCTGACAATCCATAAAAATCCAGTTTTACTAAATGTAAGTTATGTTGAAAATATATTCACAATATTGTATTGTGTATATATTTATGTAAGTCTTTTTATATATTCTAGGGCCGCTAAGAGGTTAGGCTGGATAGTAGAAGACGAGCTAAGTATTTTTTTAAACATGCAAAATGATTCTCCATAAGTTCGAACTGAAAATATACAGAAATAACTCGGTCAGATTATTTCAGACGTATCCCTATTGGTTCTGAAATTATAACTTGGATGACAAACTGTAGGTAAACAATTGACTCTAAAGAATAGATTTTGTTTGGGAACACGAAATCCTCAACTCCCGACGTTTTTTTTCTATGCTACGCACATATTCTGTATACACTTTAGGTAGATGATGTTACTAATAATCAATTTCGCCAAATTACCAATTTTATAATTCATCAAATGTCTCATCAAAAAACATATCAGAACCCTTTTAGCGCATATAAAGGAATTCACAATCATAATTTCAACTGAATCGAAACCAGCTATCCGCGATATTGCCGCCTATCCACCGGAACCCGTAACAGAAAGCCACGCGCCCCTTCGTTATAGGGGTTTACAACGTAATTAATTGCAAACGCCAATCACCTCGGACACGTGTTTCCAACAATTTATTTGCTCTAGATATATTCCTTTCAAGGGCATTGGAGTTATTCTATCATTTACAGCACAACACATTCCCAACGGGGTGGAAATAGATTGCACTGACCAGTGTTTCTTATTACTACTATTTATTTTTTCACTTGTAGCAAACACTTTGTGGGTATACATAATTATAATAATTAAAATAAAATAGAATATATAACTGTAAATTAGTTTCTTTCGATGTTGTAAATTTATTCCCAAATGTACCTGTACCCGAATGTAGAACTATATTGTCTAATTTATTAACAAATTCAAACCTACCAAAAGATCTTTCTGACGATCTTGCCCGAATGTTTAACATCTGTCTTAACCAAAACTACTTTAAATTTAATGATGCTATAGTCCAACAAAAATACGGACTACCCATGGGTCTTCCTACGAGTCCCCTATTTGCTGACATCTTCATGGATAACTTGGAAAAAAATATTTTTAGTTCTAACTCACCTCTTTTAAATAATGTTTTTATGTGGAAACGTTTTGTTGATGACATTTTTTGCATATGGAAAGGTACAGAACGTCAACTTAATTCCTTCTTGTCCCTCCTTAATTCTTTCCATAAAAATATTCAGTTCACAGTAGAAATAGGTACTAATTACAGTTTAAATTTTCTAGACCTATCCCTTTCCATTATTAATAATAAATTCAATTTTAATATTTATAGAAAACCTACTTTTACCGATACAGTCATTCATAGTACTTCAAACCATCCCATTTCCCATAAACATTCTGCCTTCCATTCTATGGTCCACAGACTTGTCACTATTCCGCTATCTCAAGTTAACTTTAATATTGAACTCTCTATAATCAAATCTATCGCCATAAATAACGGATATACCCATACCTTAATTGATAAAATCCTTGCAAAAAAACAACGACTCATATTTTGTAATAAATTCCTGTATAATAGTATCCCCAACATCGCAGTAAATAAAAACCACGGTTGGCGTAGAATTTTATACATTAATAATTTCTCGTCCTCATGTGTTTTAAAATTTCCAACAGAAATTAAAGCCGCTTTTTATACCAATAATAACCTAGGTAAACTTTTAATTAACTCAAAAGATAAAGAAAATAATTTAAGCCATTCTGGCATCTATAAACTCAAATGTAATGATTGCGAAGCATTTTACATTGGTAAAACTGCAAGAAATGTTCAAACGCGGGTAGTTGAGCACTTGAGATGCTTAAATAACATAGGTTTTTCGGAATTTGCAACGCATTTAATAGATAAAGATCACTCATTTGATAAGCCTTCAGGTATAGAAGTATTACATAGAAACGGGATAGGTCTACGCCTCAACAATTTAGAAGCACTCGAGATAAAAAAATCCCTTAAAGTCAATAAAATCAATTTATTAAATAAACAATTAGATTTAACAAACAGCCCCATTTTAAATATATTTCCATTCCCTGCACCTATGTTTACCCCCTCTCTCCTACCTAAGTCTTCCACCCCCACCAAAGTTGATGTTCTCTCTCCCTCTTCCAGCTTAACTATAAGTACCCATACACCTCTGTAATTAATTTAATATGTTTTTATTAGCCCTGATGAAGGTTCGGGTTGAACTGAAACCGGTTGGTTATAAATATATACAATAAAGTGGTATTCAAACAAAGTTATTTTATTTTAATTATTATATTACTACTATGTTACATAATGTAATAAACACAAAAGGAGTTGATGATTGTTATAATATATTTTTGCCTTAATTTCTACTTAAGTAATTGTACTTTCCCAATAATTTATGCTACAACAAATCCCATTCGGAAAAAGTAAGTTCCTCTAACCCTCGTTTGGGAGGAATTTATTTAATTTTTCCGACTTTATATCCGGGTTAAATCTTCCCCACAGGAAAAACTAAACCCTTCCACACACTTTTCCACAATTGATCATCTAGTCAACCCACATTATGCAAGTGCATTATATAAGCATAATAAATACAAAACAATACAAGAACAACACGTCAAATCACCAGAGATCAAATGGGAAAATGATTCACCGACTCCAGATATCATATCAGAGGGTTCGGCTCGGTAGAACTTCTAACTGGACCTATTTGTTTATTTATTTATTGCATCACACTATACATAAAACACTGTTTTTTCACATAAAAATCAACCTCACTAGGACTGCGCCTGTATCGAGGTTAAATACCTGTATAGCTGTAGCTGTACCTATAAATCCTACCGATCCCTCAGTATAAATATTTAAAAATATATAATATTTTATTATTTTTATTTCTCGCTAGAGCAATCCCGATGAGTTACAAAACCCATTTTAGAACGAGAGGAACTTACATTACTTAGGTGGGAGTTAATACGTACAATTTTACTTTGGTATTTTGATATCAAAATTATAAGTTTCACGTACGAAACAGTACATAAATGGAAAAATATTATAATTGTAAGTGTCACATTCAAAACAGTACACAGATAGAATAGGGAGGTTAAGTAGAACAAACAAGAAGAAACAAAAAAGGAAACATACAGGGATATAGCCAAGTTGGAATTTAGAAGTAGGTACCTACCCACTAATACACTAATTTTTAAGCAATAATTACTAGCCTGAAACTTAACTTGAACTGAAACTTCTTTTCACACACGTTTCTAAACACTTGGAGGTAGTTTATTAAAAATATATATAATGTCTACCCAGGAATCTTCTAACCCAAGCTTCTATACACTTACACAGATAGATTATTTACTTAGATTTATTTTAAATGTGTTTATCACTGGATTCTTGCACTGATTTATTTTTGGGGAATTATGCCGTGTTGCGCTACCTCTTTTTTTAACCAGCGTTTCGCACAGCATTTCGCACAACGTTTCGTCCATCATCAGGGCAGATGTGCCCTGATGATGGAAACTGTAATGCTGTCCAAAACGTCAGCTAAAGAAAGAGGTAGCGCAACGCGGCATAAGACCCCAAAATAAATCACTATAATACTTTTGGCAGTGAAAATTTCAAATCAAACATCACAGGATTATTCTGACCCAAATTACCCTGTGTAAATTATGCTGTAACTACCATAGAATTCGTCCAGGATCGAATACCTAGGTATAATACTGTGTTTCTCAACATGGGCCCCGAGTAAAATAATTTCTTTCAGGGTAGCGCTGGTACCAATACACTGTGGGGGGGAAAGGTGGCATGAGAATTTTCGAAGTGTTGCATGGCACAAATAAGGTTAAGGAACACTGTTCTAAATAAATGGAGCACGATTGATATGTTTCGAGAAAATAGTTTTGAAAATTTTCCTGGTTTTCAAGAATTTGTATTCCCTATATAACGCAACTTTTATTACTCTGACTCGTGTTTCTAAATACTATTTAGTGAGTTAATGATGGAACAAACATAGAACAAGTAGAAATGGAAACTACTATTTAGCTTTTGCGGACTCTAATCACTGAAAATTACATCACTACCACCCTAGGAAGAAGTGCATTACTCTGACGCTTTGACCCGTTGTCTAATTACTGTGAGTAAATGATGTAACAAACATAGAACAGGTAGAAAAGGAATCTCCTATTTAGCTTTTGCTGACTCCAATCATTGCAAATTACATCAAATACCTTCCAGGAAAGAAGTGCATTACTCCAACACTCTGACCCGTTTTCTAATTACTGTGTAGCGTCGATATTAATCCATTGAATAATTAATAATAAACCGCTCGACCTACTTAGGTACGTACTCGCTACTTAGGTACGTATTTGCAGCCGAAATCAAAACAAAGCAACCTACCTGTTTCAAGTATCTACTCGCGACAATACTATCGTGCAATCAGTCTCGGACATTACGAGAACTCGTCAGAAGGTTCGAGTCTACGGCCTATGCATAATCGCCGCAATGTCGAAGGTTCCCGAAACACACAGTCTGTGCGAGTGCCTAGAATTTAGTTGCCATCCATCTACCTACTGCCGCCGTCGGCCGAGTAGTATAAATAAGCCCGACGCAGCGAGCCAGCCAGTCAGTCAGTCATAATTTTGCCGCCAGTCTACAAGGATCAACGAGTGTTAACCCGCGCTTCTCTTACTAGCGCAAAGGACAATATTCCCGGCTTCGCCCGTACCATCATGGACTCTATCGGGACATCATCATAGCGCCTCGGCCACGTCCGCGGCCAGCGCTACTCGGATTACAAGCGCCCTGGTTCCAGCGTCTCTGACCAGCGCTTCTTCCACGCAACCATGACCACCACGAGGACACGCAGCATCCTCACTGGTCTACATCGTTCCCGTTCAACCGCCTACAAGGTCCGTCGCACCTTCGGCCGTTTCGTCAGCACTGGAGTGCCTGAAGACCTACGTTCTTCGCCAGTGCCTGACCTCCATCGAGTCCCGGTCACCAGCACCCGGCGTCGACTCACTGACCCGCGCTTGACCAGCACATCACAGCCAGCATCCGGTGTATTCTTCTGTCCTACGTCATCTCCTCGTCAAGGCTACTGACTCACCAATAAACACATGTGACCTTCAACACTTTCTTTCATTTTGTGCCTCACCATTGATCCCCAAAACTGTAACTGAATGATTTGAACAAACACAGAAAAGTTCTAGATTCCTTTTTTTTGCTATTATGATCTTCAAAAACCTTACCCGGAGAGAAGTAAATACCTCTGTCCAATATTTCTAATTACCGTTAAATATTTACATTTATGAGGTATGTGCTTTTTGTGGGCTTTGGGCACATCACATCGAATGCCTACCGAATAAGAACTAGGTCAACCCGTATTTCTAATTACTATTAATTAACGATGGAATGAACATTGGAAAGGTTGAGAAATTTGTTTGCTTTTGTAGGATTTGATTAATTTCAAATAATACCAAATGCTTACCGGAGTGGAAGTGGGTTTCACTGACTCGTGTTTCTAATTATTGTGAGTTAATGGTGTAACAAACATGAATAGGTCGAGGATCAGATTGGTGTCGGGTAATGGGACGGAACACAGACAGCAATGGGAGCGGGCGCCTGGAAGTCCGCGCTCGTCGTAAGAATGAAGCAATTAAAGTCCGGCGTCGCGACAAGTCCTCCAAACTTATAGACGCTCTAATATAATTTCTAATTAAGTTACTTATGCAAATACTTGTTCCCTATGCTAAAATACAAACTCCAAGTTATAAACAAGGCAGTCTAAGGACGATTTGTTTCACAGAATTTTAACCATTCATCAAATTTCTCAGTTGATTGGCACATTCTGTAAAAGTCCTATTCAAGTTCTGTTATTATACGATTGTAGGCCAATGGCTTTACATAACCGGAATAATAACAGAACTTGAATAGAACCTTCACAAAACTTGAAAATCAACTTTTAAATTTGATGAATTGTTCAAATTCTGTGAAACAACCCATCCTTAGAGTTATGCTTGTTGTGTTCTAGTTTGTTACCGTTGAAACATTTTTTTATGTGGTAGGTAATTAACATCATCTTCTCTCGAACAGCGTGCTTCGAAATCATTAAATCGTGAACGGCTTCTTCCATTGGAAATTTTTTACAATTATTTTAATTTCTACAGAGGCAGGGGATACAGCCCCTATGTTCTATACTACGACCCTAAAAGAAGATATTCACATAGAGGAAATCGAAATTGCCCATCTTAAACTGCCATCGGATCCAACACCTCCACCTCAACAGTAACCAGTTTCTAACTAAAAAGCAACTAAATAAAATAAATAAACAAGATCACATCTCCCCATTTTCCTGAAAAGGGATAGTGCAGGCGTTGTTCTTATACTGCGTATACATACTTGAGCCGAACTGCCGAACTGAACCTCAACCTATGGGAAAGGAACAAAGCAACTGCAAATGGCACGAAACGCCAATTGCAGTGTCTTCGTTACTTTCCTGTAATTCGTGGCTCGGTTCGCGTTTCGGTTCGCAAATGTATACGTACCATTGCTGAAGCAATTAAATGCAAGAAAATCGTAATAGGATTGCTTGCAATAGTTATAACTTGCGAAGTTGCATTATATTTTTAATGCTATGGGCCATTTCATCTTAATGAATGTTAAACAGAAGTAATGATTTTATGTATATTTATAAAAGTATTTAATTTCTAACAATTCAGACCTGTATTTAATACTTTTTTTCACTGTATTGTGTATTTATAAGTCAAATCACGTATTTCCTTACAACGTTCTACCTAATGTATATGTTGGCACAATTATGTGATCAGAGATTATTCCCTGAACGCGGTCAGTGGGGTGGGAAAAAATGACCCCACCTAAAAATAAGATTTTTTCCTGCAATTCTTGATATCTTAGAGGTTTTCAGAAAATTATAAATTCAAATTCAATACCTTCGAACCATCGACGAGTGACAAGTGTGGTTCCAAAAATTGGGTTATGAAAACATTTAATTAAAAAGAAAGTGTGTTATTTTGCAATCAAATGATAGAATGAATCATTGCTTTTTACCTTTTGTTGGTCTGCAAAGATTAAATTTCTCTCGCAAAGATATTATGTTACGACGCGATGCGACGAGTTTGCATATAAAATCACAATCAAATTGGTGGGATGAATTATTCGACCAAATTTATAAGGCACGCCATATTTAAAGTTGATATACCAATAATTCGAACAATTACTTTTCAAAGGGTTAATTATTTATATCATCAGAGACTCAGAGTTGGTGAATATTATTATTACACGTAAAAAGAAGAATTAAGTATATTTAGTAACGGAGATGATGGTTAAGAATGAAATTAATTTTAAAACTAATCAAGCCTCATGATGCTTGTTATTTTGTAAATATGTTAACATGTAAATAGAACTAAAGTTGCTAACAATATTAAACTTGTCACTAAGTAACAATACAGATAGGTAAGTAGATCGAGCTCAGACAGATAACAAAATCGTTAATAAAATTGCATAGATTACAATATTTCTCAGCTGTAGACGGCAAGACTGGCAGACCCATACATGAATTGAAAAATCGATATCAATGTACGTGGTCGTGCCTTAAGAGCCAGCCTTCCGTGTAAATAATTTCGATTTGGGTAACACCCACAAAATAAAGAATATTTAATTTAAAAAGAATCCGACAGAGGTGTCACTGTCTGAATTCGTATTAGGAGTAATTTTGGGATTATTTAATAATTAAAATGACGGAATTAAATTACCGACATCTATTGCAATTTTATAAAAACAAAACCATTTTTAGTTAGCACCGAACAGATTAGCACGAAGGTCGAAATGAAGGTGATTCTCAAAATATGGGTTTTATTAATTAATCGTTGATCATTGACTACGAAGCCATAATTCGCGCGGTCGTAATTGATTAATATATATTGTTTCACATTAATTTAGTACAAAATAATATTATATCTATATTTAATTTGTAGTGGAAACCAGATCTGTAATATGTTCCAGGCACTTCTCAACCGTCCTCTACCCCATTTACCTTCCCTCTCCACTAGCTGCAGCCACACAACATACCAAAATTAGGAATGTCATAGATCTACTGGCTTCGGACCATCGCAAACAGTTGTGAACCTTTAATAATAATAATGATTGGATTCTTTGTAAAGCGCCGTTTTCGCGAGAAAATCACCTCAAGGGCGCTTAACAACTTAACTTCAACTTAATCTATTCTCCCGCTTAGACTTATAACTTATTACTAGTGGCTTATAACTAAGTTTGATGGCTAGTGTCTTATGACTAGTGGCTTATTACTAATATTATTGTCTAGTGATTTGTAGCTAATACGTTTAACTAGTGCCATGGGGTTTTCCAATAAGAGGTGTTATTTTTAATAGCCCGCTATTTCGGTAGATGTTACTTTTGAGGCTGTCATTTTTTGACATTTGACAAGTAGAAACTACTCTATTAATAAAAATGGAACGATACACGCTTCGATTGGGTCCTTGAAATGCGGGAAAATGATCTGAAATTCCATCGAAAAATCATCTTGAGTGATGAGGCCCATTTCCACCTCGGTGGCTTCGTCAAGAAGCAAAATTCTCGCACCTGAGGCTCGGAAAACCCAAGAGTTATTGTTGAAAAGCCTCTCTATCCTCAACGTGTGACTGTTTGGTGCGGTTTATGGTCCGGCGGAATCATTGGACCTTACTTTTTCGAAAATGAGTCTGGAGCAACAGTTACGGTGAATGGATTGCGCTATCGAGAGAAGATTAATGATTTTTATGGCCGGAATTGGATGGTATTGATTTAGACAACGTTTACTTTCAACAAGACGGCGCTACGTGCCACACAAGCAACGAAACCATTGATCTTTTACGGAAAAAATATCAAAATAACACCTCTTATTGGAAAACCCTGTATTATGGGTATTTACATAAATTTAACGAAATTGAAATCAAATCCACAGCATTCCAACTCAAAGACAAATGCATAACTTACGACCATTACCCCATGTAGCTCAATAAGGAAATAAAAATATAATTTGATTTTAAAATTGTTTAGCATGTGGGAAAGAGTACCTGGAAGATTTTTTTGTATTTGAACGCATTCTATTTTTAAAATGCAAAGAGATGAATTTAATTCTGACAGGTCCAACATTGAAAGAAAACAAAGGTTGTAGCGAAAATTCAGCAGAAATAATATATGAATTCTAAGTAAAGTACAAATAAAATAAATTGGCACTTGTCGCCTGTCTCAGATATTGAAATTATGGCTGCATTTCTTGCACATAAAATCATGCTCAACACTACAATTCTTCCAGGGCGAAAGGAAGAATAGTAAGATATTCATTTGTAATAGAATATATCTTAGAATTAAGTAAGTAGAAAAAAACGGGTAAAATTCGGTTTATGGGAGTCACTCGAATAACCGAAATTGAACTTGATTTAGACTAATTTAGGGCTGGGGAATCCGAATCTGGGGAATAGAATTAGGTGGGGGTCGGCACTATTAACTGATTTATAGGGTCTTGAAATTTTGTACGCGATACATAGAAACCATGTTTTATTTATCAATTATGACATAAGAAAATCAAATTAATAACTATTTTAATACTTTTGAAATTTCAGTAGTGCCAACCAAAAAAAGAAAAGTGTTGCCATATAATAATAATATTTTTTTACAAAATAGGTTAGGTTTTTAGTTTGGGTTAGAGTAAGCAGAAGAACATGGGAAAAGGGTATTAGAATTAAATCACAAACCAGTCTATACAAACCTAGCGTAGCCCACAAATTACTTGAAAACTGGGATATAACTCTAAAGGGGACGCGAGCAGGCGTTATTAAAGGGGCATTTTTTGTTATAGAATAGTTATAGTTTGTGATAGATGTAATATTAAATTTATATATATATGTATATAAATTTAATATTTACAAGATTTTAAATAATAAACTACAAATCTGGCAAATGATAACAATTGGCATAACATGTTCAGAAACGGTTTTCGCCCGGATTTCGCTAGCCGAGGGTAATTTATGCGTTTACGACATTTGATACAATTGTATAGAATGTGTTTTGAGTAGATATTGAATTCAAAAAATTGATAATAACAGCTCACATCTCAACTGATTAATAAGAGAAACCTGCCCATTATTATCTAACAACACTTACCTTCACTGAAAAAAATGAGTTAACTTCAGCTACTACTTCTCAAACTACTTTATGTGCAGATACCGTCGTTGTTTAGTAAAATGTGCTTGAGCTATTACAACCAAATTTTAATAATAGCATACTAAAAGCTTACTTACCTAAACAAAATAATCGGTTTGGTTAATTAAGCTAAAGTAATTTACTTAACCTATTTCACTTTAGTAACTCAAGTTTATGTGTTACTTCCCAAAGTATTTAGCTAAATTTAACTAAACATCTAGTTTGGTTAAATGCTTTGTTCAAATAGCTAAACTTAGGTTAGAATATCTAAATTTGGTATTTTTACATAACAATTAGTTGCTTTGCACAAACTTGATCAAAGTGCAACAAAACTTTGGTTAAATCTCCCGAACTTTGGTAGATTTTTTCGCCGTCGCAAGAGGTCCGATGACGCAGCTGTTTATTTATGACCGACGCAGTTCATATTTATGCGCAGTTCTCAGTTCGCCATAGTTCGCACCATACGTGAATTGACGTTCGTTGCGAATTTATTTTATGATAACCGCTGTTCTTAGTTCCTAGTGATAATGGCAGACAAAACCGTTGAGGATTATTTAATTTCTTGGAATCTGGAAGCTTACATAGAAACATTTAAAGGTGAGTTTTCTTTTTTCATATTTTTATTGATTTAGAATTTAGATCACGGAACTATGATATATATTATGATAATATCCATTCTTTTTGATTTAGAAACTGGCACCTTCATTATTCTATGACTCAAGTACGCAATAGATTTAGTAGATTTGTATTTATTATGTACCTAGTTTGAAGAGTGCGTGTGGACGCTACAACCAAGATTGTGTCACGAGTCATGACACAGGTTACAGAGAGTGGTATATAAAAAATAATAATAATAATTGGATTACTTGTATAGCGCCGTTTTTGTGCAAAATCACCTCAAGGGCGCCTTTATTTCTTTGTTCGTTTCCGCCAGTATTATTTTGTATTGAACGAATGTTGTTTGAAGCTGCAGTATTTTCTAAGTTACAGTTTTACCTTAGCCAGAAACTAGAACCAACCAAACTAGCTTTGAAATCGTACCGATGGATGGTCAATCATAGCAGGTTATGTTTAATTTTAATAAATGTGTATTGCAATTATTAATTCGGACATAAAATTTTGAACATTGAATTCTATTGATTTTTTTTGGGAGGGATATGTTTTTTTAAATACAGGGTGACCACCCATTGTTTATGTTTACATTGGAAATCTTCACATAAATGAAATAATTTCATAATTAAAACTATTTTATCTCCGCTTGATTCATGATACAGGGTGTTCGGTATCTGCTGTTGTATAAATATAATTTTTTTTAATGAATAATTTTCATTCATTTGAAAAATAAATTTTTATTTTCTTGTTTTGAAAATTTTTGTATTTTCTCGTCGTTTTTTTCTTTATTTCAGAACAAGCCATAGACTCGAAAACACTCCTGATAATATCTGAAGATGATATTAAAGAATTGATTCCGACTATAGGGCACCGGGCACTGTTTACGGAACACATTAATGCGCTCAAGGATGTTATTAATCCACCTGTCATAAGAGTAAGTTTTTAAAAGCAGTAATGATGATATATTGTATACCTAGGCCTTTTTTGGCTAACCATTTGGAAATAGTTGTACCGGACGCGATTTTGATACAAAAATTATAGTATTTAAAATAATAATTCCTGTAATCAATGAATAAATCGACTGCCGGGGGGGGGTCAAGCAATTCCAAAGGGATAAAAACAAAGCTTGACCCCTTCACTCCTTCTTTCCCCTTTGTGTACATACCTGATTTTTGTTTCAGATTGAAGATATACCTTCAACTTCCAATCAAACAACGCCCATATATTTTCAACACGATGACTTCGTTGAAAATGACATTTCCTTGTTGGAAAATATAAACAAATCACAAAGAATAACGCAAGAAGCTTTTGAAGAGCAAATTTCGAATGTAAGTCAAATAATTTTTGTAAGTTTCAGATACCTAAGTAACTTAGGTTAATTGTTTTATACATTCTGATCTATGTATTTTAGTAGTGGCAGCGTAGAATAGCCGCCTGTGACTAATATTATGATGATTATAGAAGTGGTTATTAGTTATGTAATCAATATACAATTTAATTTTGTTTTCTAAGGCTTACGCAATCATCTCCTATCAATAAATGAAGGGCAAGCACTTTTAATGCAGTTGTGAGTCAAAGGGTCTGTTGGACAATTCTGCCAGACTGTGCAGTACTATTATAAGTAAGGAATTGCAGGGAAATCCAGATAGATCCATTACAAGCAAGAGATTTTATGAATTTGCTTTTCAAATCACTAGTCTTTAATAAAGAAAGCTCAGCTGTATATTTCACCCCATATGTGTGTTTTGGGCCTACCCAAAAAATTGCTGCTAAAGGTAAATTACTAGACACATACAGGCAGCGCCGAAAAGAGTTTACCAAATCAGGACACAAACAACTTTTACTATATTTAAGAAAAACTTATAATAAAAAATTATAATATAAATGTGTGTATGATCAAACGTGTTTTCTTTTTTGAGGTTTTCTGGTAGCTGGAAACAATATTTTGAGAGACGATTCTTAACAAAATAACTTTTATATGAATGAGGTTTTTAATAAGTACATTCTAGTCTTAGAAAACATAATATTTATTTATTTAGGTTTCATCTCTCAAAAGAGTTGTAATATACTACCTGCAACTCAAAGTATTTAACCCATGATTCTGAATTATGGGTATCATCCTTCGAGTTGATGGTGGTTACATTTACACCCTGTATTGTTTTCAGCTAAACTGTAATGCTGCACTTCCTATTTAATATAGATAATCAAACCAAAAAGCTAAGCTACAGTACCTAAAGCTAGCTAGCAGTAGAGAGCTAAAACACCTACATCGGTAGGGCTATTCCAACCGAAGTTTAGTTAATCAACCTAACCATTTTGTAATATTAACTAAATAATAAGGTTACTACATCTAAACAGTTATGTTTTTCTAACCAAACACTACACAATGGTTTAGGTATATAATTTTTAGTTTAGGTAACACAACTAAACACAGAAAGCTGTCTCAACCGATTAGTTTAGCTAGAATATCTGAATCGTTAAGCTGTCATAAATACAGTTTAGGTAACACAACTAAACACAAAGCTGTCTCAACCGATTAGTTTAGCTAGAATATCTGAATCGTTAAGCTGTCATAAATACAGTTTAGGTAACACAACTAAACACAGAAATCTGTCTCAACCGATTAGTTTAGCTAGAATATCTGAATCGTTAAGCTGTCATAAATACAGTTTAGGTAACACAATTAAACACAGAAAGCTGTCTCAACCGATTAGTTTAGCTAGAATATCTGAATCGTTAAGCTGTCATAAATACAGTTTAGGTAACACAACTAAACACAGAAATCTGTCTCAACCGATTAGTTTAGCCAGAATATCTGAATCGTTAAGCTGTCATAAATACAGTTTAGGTAACACAATTAAACACAGAAAGCTGTCTCAACCGATTAGTTTAGCTAGAATATCTGAATCGTTAAGCTGTCATAAATACAGTTTAGGTAACACAACTAAACACAGAAATCTGTCTCAACCGATTAGTTTAGCTAGAATATCTGAATCGTTAAGCTGTCATAAATACAGTTTAGGTAACACAACTAAACACAGAAATCTGTCTCAACCGAATAGTTTAGCTAGAATATCTGAATCGTTAAGCTGTCATAAATACAGTTTAGGTAACACAACTAAACACAGAAAGCTGTCTCAACCGATTAGTTTAGCTAGAATATCTGAATCGTTAAGCTGTCATAAATAAACTGCTGTTTAGCAAACAGTAGCTAAAAGTTCGGCAGTCACCACAGCAAAGGTAAATTGACATAGCTATGATTTGAGATTTTCACGGCCAAAAGTATTTTAGTGATTTATTTTTGGGGAATTATACTACCTCCTTCTTTAGCCCACGTTTCGGACAGCATTATAGTGTGCATCAACATGTGCTCTGCCCTGCTCACATCTGCCCTTATAATGGACACTCTAATACTGTCAGTAAACGTTTGCTAAAGAAGGAGGTAACGCAACAACGTTTCACTATAAGAAAATGAACCTAGTTTAATAACTGGGTTACTTTTAATGGATTATCTTCCCCTGCAGCCACATAATTTGTAAATTGAAAACATATGGTTACGAAACTTATAACCAATGACTAAATACTGATAGCCGTGTTATTGGATCCCGCCAAGTAAAAAATATTTTATTTCACCACCTCATTTCGATTAACAATACTTTTTTTATTGTGGAAAATAATCAGCGAATTTTAACTACCCGACGCGACGTGGAGTTTTTTTTTTCATTAACCCCACACAAGAAGCCCCGAGGAAATAATTTCTCTCAGAACCTATGTCATTTTTGAGTATGCTGTGTGGAGGGTTTAAGGAGAGGAAGGGTAGGATGTTTTGGAAAGGAAAATGTACTAGTGGTGGGTAGGAATCTGGGGGTCAGTATGGCCAAGAGTGACGTATGAATCCATCCCTCCTACTGCGATGCGATGCGATGGGTCGAGAGGGTCAGAATGAAGATGTCAAAAAGTGTTTCCCTCAACCGGTCTCACCCGATCCCCATGAACGAGTGATTTCAGCGTAAGATTTGTTCGATCCTTCGTAAATTATGGAACAAGTAAAGCGTCTTGTCTTATTCTTTCACAGTTACGTGAATGTTTACAAGCTCTATAGCCCATGATCTGAAAATGTTTACGATGATCTAGAAACCAAAATTCATCCCACTAGATTGTATTACATTAGAACATTCCGTATTCTAATAGATGAATGAGATTCACTTTTTTCAAATAATTTTGTGTTCGGATAATAATAATTATATCATTGTCATGTTTCATAAATATTAATATCTCAAAATTTCAAGATCTAAGGAAATATGTACATGGATTCTACGTAGCAAGAATATTGTCATTACTTTGGGTTGTTTTATTTAAAAATATATACACACATAATTTATTAACGCCCTATTGGGATTTTACAAAGAAATTGACATTTGGTTACAATAAGTAAGTATAACAGAACAGATAAGTATATTTGTAGTACGCATAGCATAACTGTATAAAACAAATATTGAATTCAAATAATAAGACCTGATACAGTAAATAATATAGCAACACGATTAAGTTTAATTGAAAGTTTTGTTATTAAATTATGTTTGCTTCAGTTAACACTGCCAATGTTTAGGCACGATATTATGCTACTTTCTGAAACTAAGTTAGAGCCAAATATTCACTCATTCAGAATTAGGTTTTACTTATCATATTGTGCGTAGATAGACTGAAGTATTTTGACAAGTGCTAAAAGCAGAGATGGTGGGATGTTAGCAAGAAAGATCGCGGAAAGATTGAATGAGACTGTAAATATTTTACTTACGCCGACGTATTTTTAATATTTTACTTACTTATTATTAAGAAGCTCCTTAGCTTCTAAATAATTATACAATCGAGTGTATGAACTGTAATAAACCTATGTAATGTTTTTTGGATGGATTTTAAAAAAAATCACAATTAAAACAAACCTTTTTTGATAAATATAATAAATAAAACATCGACAAATTATACTTAAAAAAATATTCGTATTCATAATATGTATGTCCAACATTATTATGACCCCTGCAAAACCCCTTTGTTTTGGGTTACACTTGCTAATTATTCTCATTTTTACTAGAAATTGGGTTGAAAAAGAGTCACCACAATTCTATTTCTGTAAAATTATTGTAATTAAAAAAAAATTGGTCGGTAATAAAACTAAACAAACATATTTTTGCATAATTGAAACACGGCTGTCTTCTGTCCTTGAAGTCCATCTTCATGACTGAAGATCAGATATTGCAAGGCTGTCTGAAACGTTGTCTCAACAATGAATAGTAAACGCAACTTAGCTAGCTTCCAAAAATGAACAACACAATATACTATGGGCATTGAGAATTTGAAATCGCAATACCGTGCTTGATCTAGCGCATTAGTTCCAAAATAACAAAAGATTATCTGCTATTAAAAGTCATTAAAAATAATAATATGTATGATAGATAAATAAATATACTGACCGTGTAAATATGAACAACATCGATTAGTTAATGAATGAACGATACTGACCCGTTGATAAGCATTACTGACCCTGTTTATGGTAAGGGTTGGCGAGGCGTCGCCTCTCGCGCGCACGGCACCGTGTTCATCCGCAGCTGTGGGGGCTGCGAAACTTCAGTCACCACCACTGCGCCAACCACCTTTGCTGGAGATCGGCAACAACTGCCAACACAAAACAAATTACATTCTAGCTTTTTAAGACAAACACAAACAAAACAACGAGCACGATGACGAAGGGGATTCATCCACCACTGCGCCAATCACCTTTGCTGAAAATCGGCAACAACTGCCAACGCAAAACAAATTACATTCTGACCATTCAACAACAAAAAAAACGAGTACAAGAAATTCATCCACCATTGCGCCAACCAATTTTTATGTGATTTGAAAAAAATCGTAAGTTATAGAGATATTTCAAAGGCCAAGACGTGTTCAACTAGCAGTATTTAATCAAAGCATAAAGCGTTAAAAAAATTTAAGTGATCAAATTTTCAAACCAAAAACACATGATTTTGCATACTTTGCCATCACAAAAAAAGATTTGATTGTTCAATAGTAAAGGTTGATGAGTTGAGTACATACCTAAAATTAATTAACAATTAATGTTATTACCAGTTCCTAATTATAACCATGAATAGTTTTACTAGTTTCTAAAAAGAACAATGAATGTTATTACCAGTTCCTAATTATAACCATGAATAGTTTTACTAGTTTCTAAAAAGAACAATGAATTTTATGACTAGTACCTAAACATTACAATGAATGGTCGAAATGCCCAGAATCTCGAATGACGCAAAATCGCCATTCAAAAAATTCATTTTTAGGAAACTAGTCAATTTTTAAAAAACACCATCACAGATAAGTAATGACTTTCTGATTTAATAACTGTTCGTACCACCTACTGGGCAGCAATAATTACGTAAATTAGTAAAATTAAATACTTGGTATCTTTCCGAGGAGATGAATTTATTATCAGATCTTTTGGCACAGTCCGTAATTTGCAACTTTGTTTAAGTAGTAAGTATCTAGAATATGATTTCCGTACAAGTAAACGACCAAAATAATGTATGATCTTCTCGTTCAACTGATTTTCTCTATCTTAACTTCCTAACTAACCATCAGTTAGGGTAGGCAGAAAAGATAGACAGCCACGCAACTATTAATGCAACAATCATGTTACTATATTAACAAACAAAATAATAAAGCTAGCCTACATCTTCAATACTCTAAGAAATATATTGGGCAAAGTCACATTAAAAACTGTATATTATGGCTATTATTTATATACTGGTTCAAACAATGCTTTCATATAAGGTTGTCTGTTGGGGTTCTTGTCACAAGACTACCCTAGAGCCTTTCAATGTTCCAAAATTAAATTTACAAAAAAAAAAGTGTCAGTAGAGTTTTTTTGTATTCGTCACAGTTGTTATATAGTGAAAGTAAAATGATGTCAATAAGGCAGTTGTACATAATACAGGCTCTCTTTAAATTTTTCGACAACGTTGATACTGCAAAAAAATTACAACAAGTGCGCAACACTAGATTGGGTTTTTCGTTAATGTATCAGCCGGTGAATAACAGAACATCTTTTGGACAAATAAGTTTTTCTTATAAAGCTCCGTTGCTTTATAATATGCTCGGTGAAAATATAAAAACTATAGGTTCGTTGAAATTATTCAAGAAAATGTTAAAAAATTCCATACTGGCTGAGAGTGGCGATGTTTGTTAGATTGCCCATGTCGTAGCTTCTGTTTATCTATCTATGTATGTGCGATTCCGGTTCTTCGAGACGACAGCTAGAATCATTTGCTACTTAGCGATATCATCCTTACGCTAAGGACACCTTCACTACCGTCAGTTGCTTAGGGACCGCACGGCCTGTGAAATTGCTGTGATACACCACCGATACAACTGTTATGATTTATATTTATAAACGGATACGTAGATATGTAAGGAAAATTATCATTAAAATTTATTTTAATATTTTCGTTCACAAAACTGTTTTTTTATCGATGAAAACCATTTCAAAACTGTGATTAAATTACAAAATAGAAACTGTTTAGTTTTTATGGAAAAAAAACTTTTGGACATCTTCCGCTTTCAGTCTGGTAACTTATGTTTACATTTATATTCTTGTTCGATTTTATTATTTATTTTTTTAAAGAAAGACGTTACGATTAACCCGGGTTACAATTAACCTGACAATATTTTAAAATCTCCTACTACCACCACAATAAGCGGAAAATATTACTTGTGTTGTGATGGAAGACTTGAACTAACCGAGGAATTGAACACACTAAGCCTGGGTGGGACCCAAAAGCGATGTCAACTCGATATTTTCGATCGATATTTGTTCTGATGTCTCCCGTTATTTATTCTACTTAACCTCTATTTTTTTGTACTGTATTGTGAGTGAACTTAATGTTTTTGATATCAAAATAACTACGTAACATTGGTCCTATTACACGGAGAAAACATACGGAAATAATATATTGCTAATTTAATAATAATGGGATGGTAAGCCCATAACGAATCAATTAATAGATTTTCTGTTAAACGGGATGTTGGAACACATGTTTTTTTAAATCATTATATTTTCGCATTTCGTCAATATACATATTTAGTACAAATGCAGGTGCATCAACACGAGTTCCGATATATTAGGAATGTACTAAAAGTTTAAAAGGAAATGGCCTGCTATCCCGTTTTTAACCGGATTTTATGAAATCAGCAATACTCATTTTTCTCTTTGTACTTCTCACTTACGTATCATTGTATTATAAGTTCCTCCCGTTCTTAAAAGTAATTAGGACGGGAATGAAAAAGAAGACTGCTCTGGAAAGAAATTAAAACAATAAAATTAACTTGGCCCTTCAGCACTTTCATCACATTTGTTCAGTTTGCAATGTTTTCAAATGCGTTATATACATATTGTTTTTTCCGTACAAACAAATACTGTTTTAGAAACTAGTTAAATTATCTTGCCAGTGTATGCATTTGAATTAAACATTACTTTTCTAAATAATGCATTTTAATATACTCGTAAAACGTGAATAATGTTGTCCAAAACGCTTACCACATTTTTACTTAATTTTTGTAATCATAGAAAAATTGAGAGATTTAGATATTTCGAAAACACATTCCTTTTATTTGGGAAATTTGTGAGAAAACTGTACCTTCACTTTTATCTCGTTCATATAATAAAAAAGTAATTTTTAAAGTTAAACCGATTGTTTCAATAGCGGCGCGAAATAAAAATTATTCATTTTGGCTATTTTTAGTATTTTATTACTGGAATCCAGTAAAAATATTACAGGCAAATGGCAAAACTGGAAAGAATCATTGTTTTTATTTCTAACGTCTTAAAAAATATGTATTTCCGAATGATAAAATAAACACTCACATATGATCCTCAAACGCTGGAGAGGTTTAATGAAAACAAAACAAAAAAGTGTAATCTGGGCCAGGTCTCTTCTAACCCTTTTTTTAGTCCGATTTCTAAAACAATGTTTATTGCTATTTATAGATGTAATTATATAATAAAATCATTGAATAGAAAATATTCTGTGCTTTATTTCAACCGTTTATTATTTACTACGCGAAAGTTTTCAAAGCTAACCGCACGTTCCGCTAAACTGTGACATAATAAAGCTCCTTGCTTATAATGTGACATGGATTTTTTAATTAAGCTCAAAGCTCTGTTCAATCAATGAAAGTCATAACATGGCTAAACCACAGGCAGTTTCTTAAGAAAACGGTTTCATGTTACTTTGATAATTTCGGAAATTCTCACCTTCATTTCCAAAACCATTGATCTCAAATGGATACATTCAATTTAGTGTTTATCATCGTTCATGTTGATGAATACTAAATTGAACTTAATCATCGTTCATATTGATGAACACTAAATTGAATGTATCCATTTTAGTTCTTCGACATGAACGATGATGATCATTCGATTTAGTGTTCATCTTCGTTCATGTCGATGAACACTAAATTGAACGTATCCCTTCAAAAAATCACGATTGAATATTACCTAATACCGATACTACCTAATACCGATACCTGGTCGCCGTCACCCATAGATAATAAATGTATATATAATCAGCCTTAAGCATATATTCGTCCGATTTATTTAGTTCTAACAAGCATTTTAATCTCTTATAAAGTTTGCTAAGAAATTTTATTATAGTATTATTCAAAAACAATCTTACTTTTATTTTCACTCAGCTGCTATTGTAACCATGTATCTGAAAAGATCGCGCAACATTTTGCTAAACTACGTAGCTAAATAATATCCTGATTTGTTTGAATTTGTGTTAGTCCCTGAGTATTGATTTTTCTCTCGCTTTTGATAGTCTTATATACTCTGGCACCTAAATACGATCTTCAGAACGAAGCGTAGATCTCTCCCCGTCTAGGCTGAGTTTCATGGTGTCCTTGAGATTAGAGATGGGGCAGTTTTAACATAATTGTACTTCGACCTTAGAGGAAATATCCTATTTCGACCTTATTCTGACATTGCAATAATACATCTTAATTTGTACATACGTCTGACAATATGAAGTTTTACAGAAAACTACCAAAATAAATACCCTAAAGAAATTAATTACTCGGAGTCAATGCAGCAGATTTTCATCACTGACAAGCTAACCCCACAAAATAAGCAGCTCCTGTGGTTGGCAAAGTCCACAAAAGCTTTAAAAGTACCAAAATTTATAAGATTTTGTTAAAATGTGATTTGTATAGGCGTCTACAAGCTATACCAGTTGAACGCAGTACCCTTCCCCAGAACAAAGGATGAAGTGCCTAAACAAAATTGTATTCTCGACAATTAGGTACAAAGCTTTTAAACCAAATAACGATTTTTAGCATTTTTCTGAATCGAGGACTTTAGGGAAATAAATATTATTTAAGTGTGTAATTCAGACTTCAGATTATGTCGATGTCAAAATAAAACGGTAATAAAACGTTGCTTGTTCCCTGTAATCAAACTCACGCCTTGAGAGAGACTTTGCCCCTAATGGCCACTTCGGAGTCGCTTTAGTTCACTGATAGTTCACTGCATTCAAAAAGCATTTCCGTCGGTATTTTTAGCAGTCGGAGTGCGCCGTCAAAGTGAACGCTGAAATCATAAATAATTGATTTGAATTCGCTATGCGTCCCGGGAAATTGCAATTTAAGTCAGGGGCGGAGTGAAATGGGATCAAGAAACTGGAACCTTTTCGGGTTGTCGGAATCTTCGACATATTATTATATTACCTCATTTTACTAAGTAGCGATTTTAATTTATTTTTATATCACACCTTACAAAGAACCCTTGAGTTGCGTCTATAGATTTATCCACAAATCAAAGTTTAAGTTGCGTTCAAAACTCATGACTGGTTTAAACTTAAGATTAATTCTGCGTAAGAGTCCACGAGCTTAAATAATCGTTACATTCGGAACAAGAAAATGGTTTTCCAACTGGTTTTGAAATCCGCAACTGGAATTTTAACACATCATTCGGAAGATAAAACTACCTTTAGTCCCCAGTAGTATTTAAAAAATAGAAATAGGACACAAAAATAGTTTTCTCCGATTTTCGCAGCATTATAGTCTGAAACTAGAATTTTATAACTGCCCTTCAATCATGAGAACCGTTTCCTTCGAAATGCGTTAGCCGATGGATGTACAAGATGTCGATAGATCCATTCATCTTTAAATTTTGAGTACAAAGCTGGTTTTAATTTAAGAGTGAATCCTTGTGCAAGTTGCCAACTTTAATTAAAACTGCATTTCAAACACGAGAATGTTTTCTTTCTAAAATACGTCTGCACATGAATATAACTACAACTGTGATTTTATCTGTAATCCATTCCCCTCATTACATTAATAATTTCTTACGACACATTTAATTTCTTTTAAGTTAAGCTACTTAGTAAAATGAGGTAATATAATAATATGTCGAAGATTCCGACAACCCGAAAAGGTTCCAGTTTCTTGATCCCATTTCACTCCGCCCCTGACTTAAATTGCAATTTCCCGGGACGCATAGCGAATTCAAATCAATTATTTATGATTTCAGCGTTCACTTTGACGGCGCACTCCGACTGCTAAAAATACCGACGGAAATGCTTTTTGAATGCAGTGAACTATCAGTGAACTAAAGCGACTCCGAAGTGGCCATTAGGGGCAAAGTCTCTCTCAAGGCGTGAGTTTGATTACAGGGAACAAGCAACGTTTTATTACCGTTTTATTTTGACATCGACATAATCTGAAGTCTGAATTACACACTTAAATAATATTTATTTCCCTAAAGTCCTCGATTCAGAAAAATGCTAAAAATCGTTATTTGGTTTAAAAGCTTTGTACCTAATTGTCGAGAATACAATTTTGTTTAGGCACTTCATCCTTTGTTCTGGGGAAGGGTACTGCGTTCAACTGGTATAGCTTGTAGACGCCTATACAAATCACATTTTAACAAAATCTTATAAATTTTGGTACTTTTAAAGCTTTTGTGGACTTTGCCAACCACAGGAGCTGCTTATTTTGTGGGGTTAGCTTGTCAGTGATGAAAATCTGCTGCATTGACTCCGAGTAATTAATTTCTTTAGGGTATTTATTTTGGTAGTTTTCTGTAAAACTTCATATTGTCAGACGTATGTACAAATTAAGATGTATTATTGCAATGTCAGAATAAGGTCGAAATAGGATATTTCCTCTAAGGTCGAAGTACAATTATGTTAAAACTGCCCCATCTCTAATCTCAAGGACACCATGAAACTCAGCCTAGACGGGGAGAGATCTACGCTTCGTTCTGAAGATCGTATTTAGGTGCCAGAGTATATAAGACTATCAAAAGCGAGAGAAAAATCAATACTCAGGGACTAACACAAATTCAAACAAATCAGGATATTATTTAGCTACGTAGTTTAGCAAAATGTTGCGCGATCTTTTCAGATACATGGTTACAATAGCAGCTGAGTGAAAATAAAAGTAAGATTGTTTTTGAATAATACTATAATAAAATTTCTTAGCAAACTTTATAAGAGATTAAAATGCTTGTTAGAACTAAATAAATCGGACGAATATATGCTTAAGGCTGATTATATATACATTTATTATCTATGGGTGACGGCGACCAGGTATCGGTATTAGGTAGTATCGGTATTAGGTAATATTCAATCGTGATTTTTTGAAGGGATACGTTCAATTTAGTGTTCATCGACATGAACGAAGATGAACACTAAATCGAATGATCATCATCGTTCATGTCGAAGAACTAAAATGGATACATTCAATTTAGTGTTCATCAATATGAACGATGATTAAGTTCAATTTAGTATTCATCAACATGAACGATGATAAACACTAAATTGAATGTATCCATTTGAGATCAATGGTTTTGGAAATGAAGGTGAGAATTTCCGAAATTATCAAAGTAACATGAAACCGTTTTCTTAAGAAACTGCCTGTGGTTTAGCCATGTTATGACTTTCATTGATTGAACAGAGCTTTGAGCTTAATTAAAAAATCCATGTCACATTATAAGCAAGGAGCTTTATTATGTCACAGTTTAGCGGAACGTGCGGTTAGCTTTGAAAACTTTCCATATAATAAAAAAATAGGAAATATATTTTAAACTTAAACCGATTGTTATGTAAGCGGCGCGAAATATGAATCATTCATTTTGACTATTTTTATGATTTTATTAATGAGTTCCAGTTTAAATATTTGAAGTAAACTGGAAAGAATTATTATTTCTATTTGTAACACCAAAAAGATTATGTATATCCGCAAGATATAAAAAAAGATAAAAAATAAAATATTGACGCCCGGTCATATCTCTAACGCTGGAGGGGTTAAAACATAGTTGAAATATCTATAAGCGTCTATTATTGTATAATGTTGCTTTACTTTCTACTGGGTAACTGGGATCTTATAATATCATGTGGGATTAGTGTTTCGATTACTGAACTTACAACTTAAATTCTCTTTCATCATTTAGCTCGTCCATTTTTTAACATGTTTGTTTTAATAGGAAATATTATTACCTCGCCTTTTCACCATTATTATTTTTTTTCTACCAATTTTACTTTATTTTTACATGCTTATATATATGTTGTTTTTATGTTAAAACTCCATGGGCATATACATATAAATATGCAAACAAATAATTATTATTAGATTATCAAAACGTTATGATGAAGCCGATTTCATTTTTTAATGTACTCAATTCACTTTACTATTCTAGTCATTTTCCAAAGAGGGTCGAAAACCCAACGCATTGGTCGATTCCAGTTACGGACCAATAGTGAGTGCTGCTCCGAAAATATATTCACATTACGTCCTTCACACTTGACAATCGAGTTACATTTATGATAGGAGCGTTTACAGAGAAAAGGCACTGAGCAAGCTTACGATCAAGACGATGCCTGAACGTGACATTTTTAAACTACAACTCTACTTTTTACCATAATTTTTACTACTGTACTTTTTTTCGATAATTCTTAGTTACGTATCAGACAAGTTCACTCCTGATTCACACAAAATCAGGTAAACATAGTTAATGATTAAATTATTATTTGAAAACAATGCAGATATATAATAGCGAAGTTTCGAGAAAAGGAGATGTGCAAGTTATTCTATTATGCAATACAGGGTGCAGCAAAACAGACAGTGCAGTTTTGAAGGACTATTAAAAAAAACGGCGCAACTTGTAGAAATGGGATTTATTCAAGGTACATCATGCCGTTTTATGCATCAATTCCTGAAGATGACATCAGAAAGATGATGCCGCCAGCAGAAAGAAGTCGCAAATGCTTAAATCAAATGTCACCCCACGTCACCCTTCAGAACGACGAGGCGCCTAAGAAACATCTTTCGCAGTTTCGTCATTGAAACTCATCACCACCCCAAATTTGAAAATCGCACACCACAAAGTTACTTTTGGGCAGTGAATAGGTCTCTCGTGAAGTTACCTTGGGTTATTTTCAGCCCAGTACCGAACATTTTGTTTATTCACTGCACCACAAAGATGGGCCTGCTGGGTGGCGACGACATAACGGCCATTTTTTAAAAACGTGCGGACGTCGAAGCCCCGGTGTTGTTCTGACCAAATAATGGCAACGACTGAAAACGGTACGACCCTCCCACTACACAGGATGTACTGGCCCATCAAAACTGCACTGTCTGTTTTGCTGCACCCTGGATTATAATGTTTTTTTGATTTCTGATTACCTACTTAACTCGTTAGCGTTTTTTCTGGCCCAATGATCAAGTTCATTATAATAATTGTTAAAAGCCCACACTATTCTGCTGTAACTTGACTGTAACCAACAACCGAGCAAAAAAGCTAATTCATATAATTCCAAGGAAAGTTCGTTTAAGCGGTTTCGCCTCCAGCCTTCGGTGGAAGTAATTAATAAAGTTTATTACTATCGTGCTAATGTAAATTTAATAACGTTTTGTACAGATTATAATGTGGCAGCGAAACGGTCTATAATACTCGTAGAATAATTTATGAAACTGGTACATCGAACGTCGTAGAATAATACGAATATATCAGTGGTCTAGCCAGCAGTGTGTAATGCGACTTTACCCAGACTTCGTATGTCTCAAAATAAGTGCTGTTCCTGTTTCTCAAGGCAACATGTTAATACTTAATACTCAAAAGGTTTAGGAGGTTTTTAATGGAATCCTTTTCTTCATGAATTTTATTCCAAGACATGTCACTCACGGTACGGCTTACCAATTCCTTAGAATTTTTCGTAAACCGAGCACTGTAAGATCCTACGCAAAAAAGTCCCACTTAGTGAACTTAACGGTTTTCGGCTTATGTCAATTCCTTACCGGCCCGTGAGGGAACCTCCCAAGTAGAATTAAATGATTTATTACTAATGCACCTTTATAATAACCGTACCTACATGTTGATATTTCCAGATGTAGTTTTAAAGACCTTTAAAACAATAATTTGTAAATAATTTTGTGATTGTTACCCCAATGAACATCTTTGCACGGATAAAACGTACCGATATTAAATATTCTTGATTTATTAAAAATATGGTTATTAATTAAAATAATTCATTTTCCTGTTAAAAATGGGACTGGAGGCCTATAACGGATGAATTGAAAGATTTCCTAACAAAGCATCAGTTAAAAGCGAATGCTTTATGAGGACGGCGGAACACGTGTTCATACAAATACTGATTCAATATCAGATGATGATCCTGTTAAAAAATATACCAATATTGATACACTGATATTGTCGCATTCCGTCATGATATGTATTAGGAAAAGAATACATATTATCATTGTATTCGGAATAACTGATATTCTATCAGGAAGTTGGCATGTTGTCACTTTTTTAAAAGGATCGTTTTTCTCTGTGTGGAATCCACATTCCAGTAGGAGAAAACTTTTAGAACGTTCCAACCCATAAACTAAATTGGTTAGAAGAAGCGGAGAAGATATTTATGTTTGCTCTTTGCATGATTTATGAGACCTAGACATCTGATACACATAATAATATAAGGATACATAATATATATATATATATACAATGAGAATTTATTATGAAGCCTGGTTATTCCATTGCTTCTCACACCACTGTCGAATTTCGTACGTCGTAAATCACCTACGCATCATTGACACTTTGGGTGGGATAAGACTGGGGACTGTTTTCACAAAGGATTATGGAACGCAAATCAAAAAAAGGAAATGGGTCAAATACACTTTCGAACGTACGCTTCAATCATAAGTAAAGAGTTTCTTTTATCTACATAACATCAAACAAATACAAAGAATTTATTGTTTTTGTGTTTAATTCGTAGAACTCCATTTAATTATTTTTTTTTTAATTTAATTAAAATCAAATTTAATAATATAATTATTAAGTCCTGCAAGTATTTTTTGGTTTTTGTTATTGTTACAGCTGTTTCGGCTTTCAAGGCCATTTTCAAACTGAAATCCAAAAAAGTATTCAAGAATGGTTGTCAAGAAACAGGGAACAGTTATAAGCTTAAATACCACAAACTGACAAGCCCGACCATCACCAGAAGTGTACAAGTGTTTTTTTTTAAGTGAAACATCGTTTGACGAGCCTAGGATTAGCCATCATTCAACCAGCCTTGTGACTAGTCGGCTCTTTCCGTCCGGCCGCCAAAACTCTGTGCGGTATATTAGCTTCTATTCTCACTAAAATTGACAATGGATGTATTTTTAAAGGTGATGAGTTTTTTAATGTTAAATTATTGTTTTATTATCAAAAATATAAAGCCTTGTTTACTCCTGTTCAATCAATTAATAATCCTTAAAATCAATTTAGATATTTCAAATCTGCCAGGCGTCCCGTGATGGGTATTTTTTGATGACATGATTTTATTTAATCTGGAAATTTCTTAATTATATCGAAGATTAGAGTTTAGTTCAGACTTAGAAGAGTTGAGATGTTGAATACAATTCAGTTGAGACAATTTTAGATAGGGCTTGACAGAAGAGAGGATATTTTTTTAAGTGAGAAAACCAAATATTATGAAATAAAAGTATAAACAGAAAAAGAAACTACAATTTGAGAGGGTATATTACACTCATTTGTGAAGTACTTAATGCCTCATGAAGATTAATAAATAGTTTTAAAAATAACTAAACACATAATATATCTCTATCACCACGGAGAGGTATGTGAGTATGTCTAGGTATTTAACACTTTTGAAACTATGCACGGAGGAAAACTAACTGATTTGAAATATTGTTCTTTTATTAAAAATATAGTCAAATGATTCGTTTTTCTGTTAAAAACGGGACTAGAGGCCTATAACGAATGATTTGAAAAATTTTATAACAAACTATCAGTAAAGCACATATGTTATATGTTATGAGAATGTAGAGTATGGAATGTATCGGCAGCATCTCCTATCCTCTTCCTATGTTCCTCTTCCTCTCCCCTTTCTTTAACACCAAATTAATTTTAAGAAACTAAAACTTCATTTCTAATGCACTTTAACATAAGAAACTTCTGTGGCTTGACTTCAATTAACTTGTATATTTATATCTATCACTGCATATTATATAAAAGCTGTTTGTTTCTTACAAAATAAATAAATGAGGAAGTCGGAACACGCGTTGTTCAAAATAATAATATGTTCGCATCTCGTCCATTATATTTATTAGGACAAGGCCACCTGTTTGACCACGCGTTCAGATATATTCTGAATGACTAATATTATTACATTATCTTGGTAAAGAAAAACCGTGCTCATTTTTCTCCGTGTGCTAAATATGATAGACTGTCCATGGTTGACCAAAGATGAACAACGGTAAGGAAACTGAACTCGAAATGCCTTTATTAGAAACCAAAGAAAACACACTAACCCCGTGAATTAAAATTATCTAGGTATTCGTAAGCTTATAAATCTCAAGTCCCCGATATGGGAAATATTTACTTCGAACCCATTATTTGGCGTGGAATATTAACATGCAAGTATGAAGCTATTGCTAATCATTTGGCAGAAGGAAATAATAGGCTGCGGCAATCATACCCTTAAAGTAATTAAACTCTTCCTTATGTATTTTTTCTAATACATACATATTCTACCACCTCCACAAAAACGGGCTTTGGACACTTTGGTTTGTGGCAATAACAGAATCATTAAGGCATGTGGGGAAATGATGCCATACCCAAATACATGCCAGCTTTTTCTGTGTTTAATAATTTTATATAAAGTAATATATTAAATGTAGCCCGATAGTTAAGCTGAGATTCTGTGTGTGGGGTGTGTGATATTATTACATTTTCGTTATTTGTTTGTTTATGTTTTATAGCATTCAGTGTAGATTTTCCGTGTGTTTTTAAGGTAAAATTACAAATATTTTAAAATTATTATTTATTATTCGGAATCCTTCCGGTAATGAATATAAAAAATACTCTTAGAGGTTTATAATTGAATTAATGCTTGTCTAAGATTTCTATTATTTTTAAAAGATGATTTTTTTTTTAATATTATCTTAATAAGTTTGTATAATGCATTTATTTTTCTGACTTATTATTTGAACAAAAATTCTAATGTAATAATAATAATATTGGACAATTTTTACAGCGCCGGTTTTGTGAGTTATCACCTCAGGGGCGCTTTACAGTTGATGCAGGTATTACAAAAATTATAAATATTACCAAAATAAAGTGAAGTTAAGTAAAGTAAATGAAGAACAGGAACAGGTGACATGAAGATAGAAGATTCCTATATGTATGGTTTAATTGTAATTGTTTTTATTATTTATTTCTGTACTATCGAAAGCAGTTGCGTTTTTTTATAAGTACCATCCCATCCTCTAATACTTCCATTTCACTTCTTTATGTTCCTCACATTCATTGAATAAATAATTTTTAATGTTATATAACTGGTAAAGCCAAGAAGGCTAGTAAATTAACAAAGGGATCACCCCTATCAAAAAATCTCCAATCGAGACTTGACAATTGAGATGGACCAGATTCAACCCGTGTAAAAAGGATTTTCAGACAAATTACAATGCTACTATAAGTCTCAAGGTGCTGAAAAAGCAACCAACTAACTGTTTGAAGATCTGTCAACAACAAGATTTGCACGCACCAAGGAATTTATGCAATCGTAAGATGAAAACCTAAAAAAACACTATGGAGGTAACACCACTTCCTCGGGAGTGGAAACGTTTCCTTGAAGCGGTCGGGACTTTTCAATATATTTATATTTATTAGTCTTTTCTTGGCACATCGGTCAAGTACTAAACTAACTGAATTGAAATCATTGTGCCAGTGAAGTGTAAATTCTAGGAGTTATATTTGTATGATTATACTCCAATGAAATGCTATGTTTTATGTAAAGCTTAATCGATAAACGCTTCCCACTTTCAAAATTGCATATCTCCTTGTTACAAACTTAACGACTTATCCCGAAAAATAATATCTAATGACAACAATAATTTTGCATTTAATATTTTGTAAATATCTCAAAACCAATATATTGAAAATTATATTTGAAATAATTCTTACGCATCTACAATGTCAACGTTTTACTTACGAATTTTCGTGGGCAGTATCGAAATGCGTTCAAAAATTTTAAAACCCACTGCACATTGCAGTGCACCTAAAGGAAGTTACGATGCAGTCTGAACTGCTATTGTAGTTGGTAGGGTCCTAAGGGTTAAAATGATGGCTAAAAATTACCCTTGGAGGTAAAAGTCGAAACATTATTAAACGATTATTTCAGAAATATTGCAATAAAATCATGGCTGGCATTTTTTTTTTTTTTTAAATATATTGTTGTACAGTTTTTTACATGGTTTTCGACTACCACACTAGACACATGTCCGTATTATGGTAGTAACAATAAACAACAACCCTTTGTAGGGATATTTATAAGCCCACTTAATTAAAAGTCACAATTGAGAACTCGGTACAAAGGTGCAAAAATACCAACCATTTGATCTTAAAAATCGACCAACGAGAATTTATATAGGAAGCCATATAAAATATAATTAGGTACTCAACATATTTTTTACAATATATTTTGAACTTTCTCGCACTCACATCCCGAAATCACATTATTATTTGGACTCTACAACGTGACAAGTCGAAACCAATGAAAACAAACTATTTATTTGTCGAACAGTTTTAAAACTACAAGAATTTTTTATCTACCTGCGGCACTTGTGACAAAAAACACTATTGTGCAAATAATAAACATTTGGCAAGCAAAATTACGATATATTATAAATATAATGTTTTGTCGTTTTGGACAACGCTAATGCTAAAGCATCGTTAAAGCAGCATTAACTCGTAAACGAAGCGTGTTTAGAGTTATGCATTGTAAAAATAGCTTGGAAAAACTACCTCTATTAATTTAAACACGAGATTTAGGTGTTACCGATGTTTCGTATTTTACAGGCGAGAAGTTTTGAAGTTTTGTTGCAATTTAATTAAATTCCCAATGGCAGTATTTAGTTGTCACTGTAACTCATCGATCTACACATATTTAATATTTTCATACAATGATTATAATTTAAATAATAAATATTTTTGCAATACGTGGGTCAATATTAACGATCCCACACCTTTCTCACTACATAATATACCTTTAAATATATAGTTAGATAAAGATAAGAGAACTATGTGCTGGTTGTGACAAATAATATACAAATGATGAACTTCTTATTCGTTTTTATTGTTTATAGAATAGATTGGGTTCAGAAGACTTGAATCGGTGCACGTTGCACATACAGTATGTAATGGTAAATGTGCAAAGCCAGTAATCCAGTAATCCGGCAGTTAATTTGTAGAGTCACTTGGGGTAACCGTACGCAATTTTACATTAGGATTTTTGTATTTAAAAGCTTTAAATATTGTATTCAATTTTTTTTACTAAAATTATTGATTATTAAGGTATCTCAAACGAACTAAAAAATCTCAAACGGTTCATAAGTCAAAAAATTTTTAAAAAAAAGTCAAAAGAATTAAAATTTCACATGCATGTAGATTGCGTACCCTTGACCGGTAGGCGGGGTAAGCACACGCATGCCGTTGTGCAAATGTTCGCACTCTGCTTCCAATCTGCTCTTGGGCGCAAAATGTCATCTTTACAATTTCGCGGAATATTGCACTTAAGAATTGAACATGAGATGAAATATGTATATGTTTAAAAATGTTTATGTAATGAGGTAAGTGTGCGCACCCACTAAAATGCGTATGCTTACCCCCGCACACTTTCCCCAAGGGAATATGCGTATGCAGTTTAGTGTGTGCGCGCACTTACCTCATTACATAAAAAAATTTAAATTCAACTTTTAAAAAAATAGATGAATGGTTATCTGTAAGAGAATTGCCACTTTGAATTAAAACTAATACTATTTTACTAAGAATTGTCATGGACTACACCGTTTTGACGCAATTGGTAACATAATAGCAACCAACGGTAAAAGAGTCGAAACAAATAAGAAAACCACAATAAACAGTATTGTATGTATTTTCTGTAAAGGGCTCAAAAAGTGCAGGTGAAGCATGAACGAAGTTGTCGCAAATATCGCCGCGTACACTTCGCTTGCGGTTACCCCACGTGACTGCATCTTTTAAAGCTTATACGTTATATTATGTACATACATAGTTGCGAATATAACCGTGACATTCTCTCACGTAACATACTATTATTTATATTTCTACCCCAAACAAAATGCTAAACTAATTACTAGTAAACACAATGGTTTATAACGTGAACCAAACTGAAGTTTATTATTTACGCTTAGTAAAAACTGATTAGGTGTCGGTTATTTATTTATTCTGCGGAGCTTAATACGACGGCGGCGACAAAGGGGTTAAAGGTTGAACAATTAAAATCCGAAACTTACCTTATGTAAGTACTTCTATTAATATGTACTTGTGACAGTAAGTCAAGTTTCAAAATTTTGTTTGTGTTTCGTGTTACGTGAGGTATTGATCATTTCACGCAGCCAACACACGAAAACATCGCAGTAAGTTTCACCAAGCACGGTGTGCTTTAATTGAAGATTTCGCACGTTACGTTCCAGCAATAAAATATTAGATACCTTTGTACTTAACCTCAAAACATGTTCAAACTATAACTTTTCGGGTATTTTAGTTACAAGCGTGTGACAGTAACGCTGTATTAACTTGTGCGTATATTATACACAACAAAATAAAATAAAATGTAGCTGACAATCTTTAGCTTTAAAACATGATAATTTTAATTCAAAGCAAACAGGTTAGAAATGATTATTTTCATGAATATGAAAGAAAACTTTCCTCTGCACTTCTTTAAATAAAATGTTTTTTATTAAATTTAGTCCTGAACAGTAAAATAAATAATGACTTATAATTTATAATAAATTACCTTTTCTGAATCGATACTCCATTAAAACCAAAATATTAAAGCTTCCGTAAAGCCACCTCACTATGCGACGTTTGTAAAATACTGAAATGGACTCGACCGAAAACGCCGGCCCTGCCCCGAATGGCGGCGGAAACGCCCGAGCTTCGAAAAGCGCCGCGACGCCGCGCCCCCTACTGCGTGTGTCTGAGGACGCCAGCAATAACCGGTTACCCTGATTGATTGCAATCGGTATATTGATGTTGGTGTAACACAGCGTCATCGGCAAGCTGTCCGCCAACCAACCAACCAACTACTTTACTTTCCGAGACTTGTGGTTTATTATTTATGTTTTTTATTCATTCTGGAGCATAAATTGTACACTAATTGTTAGGTTATTATCGAAACTATTCGCAACAACAACAGAACAAGATGTGAAAATTTATTTCCCAGAGTAGGTATACAAAATTACAATGGTTATAGATATGTATTTAGTTGTTATTTTGCAGAAATCCATTTACGTAATTCTCCGTTATTTTTCAATGTAATCTTCAATTTAATTCTCTTTTAAAATATATCTATTTGAATTTCGATGTTTTTCTGACTTCAACGAAAAAAATGAATGATTGAATGAAATGGAATATTAGAAGTTGAATTTTTCCCGACAACAGATCGAGCTGAAACTTTTCAGATAGGGTGGATGTCGATGGCAATGCATTATATCAACGTTTAGCGACAATCACGCGTACACACGCGGACATGTACTCATTCTCTGAAATTAGATATAATGTATTTAAATAATCACAGCAGTTAATATACGAGATAAATCTCGGTCTCATCTAATTCGGATTTTTTCTAAGGTTTTAGCACCGTTAGCGGTGATCACTTATTTTAGTTAGTCCCTGGGGAGGAAGGTACAATCCTCAATGAAACCAAAATAAGATAATTCTTTAAAATTAGCTACTAGTCGACACAAGAGATGTTGCAACTAGATCGAAAATAGATGTAATGAAGTAAAAAAACTTTGTTTTTTACTGGTTAATTTTTTTCCCATTGAATCTCTCATTAATTGTTCATTTAATTTTACTCCATTTATTATTGAAAAATATAAATAATTTTTACAACTATGCAGCTTGTACTAAAAACCACGAGTGGTTCAGGAGTGGTAACTTTTATTTCTGTCTGAATAAATTTTTTGTATTTTCTTGTGATGAACTTTGCCAGTAAGTTTCTTGTTTGCGGCGATTAATTCGCATTCGCATGCCGAAATCGACCACTCTACGTCAAGTTATGTGAACTATTTAACATCGGCACATGTATTAGTAAAGCCTTCTGGAAAATTAGAGACTAGTCTAACTTGTAGGATCGGTGCAATTTGGTATAATATGCAATAATTTATTTTTTTCATTTTGCTACACTAGTTCGACGTCGTCTTAAATGTATGTGGAAAATTATCGGAGCAGAATGGGAAGGCTTGAGGACTGGAGACGAATGGCCAAGATCCGGAGCCGTTGGAGAACATTTTTGGAAGAAGCCAATTCCCATCCTGGGATATAGCACCGTGATGACATTTTTTTCTTGTAAATTTATGTATAAACTCGTTGTGTTTTGGAATAGGTACCTGCAAACCTAGGTTGTGCATGATGTACAACAAAGCGCATCGAATTACTATCAGAGTGTTAGTGGTTTATGCATTGACGTAAGAAAGTGAGTATTTTCTATAAAACAGTGTAGGTATATCCGCAAGAAAAATGCTACACTTTGTCATAATATTTACAATGCAGATCTCCATTACCGAAGTTTGATTTCTCGCCCACTTTATTAGCCCGCACTATAGCCAATAACCACTAATCTCGGTTTAGTTTGGTAAAAGTATAATGCAGACCCTAGGTAGTTGTTATTTTTTTTTAATCTTCAATTCGTCCATAAACTAAAGTTTTTTTGCCGAGTTTTAATTGTGATTATTTAAAGAAGTAGTGAGAATCTTCCTCTTTGAATATCGTGTGGTGCTCTCATTCCCAAATATGAACGCAAAAAAAATTACAAATCCAAACCATCTTTTTTCTATGTAAATGCACGTATAAGTATTTTAAAATAATATTACATACAGGGATTAAAAGCTTGTTACTTCTGATACTCTCTTCCACGTTGCTTAAAAATAGAAAGATAAAAAACAAGTATGAAGGTATTAAATTTATTTTTTTTAAATGTGTACATATATTAATAATGTTAGTAATTCAACAATGAAGGAATTGCGACCATGAAGATAAATTCAAAACCCGAAACAAAATAATGAATTCAGAGGTGCGACACGTTTTGAGATTTTTCCCAGTGAGATGGATGTTTAGAAATGTATCTTCAAAGTCGAGATCAACAGTGCTGTTTACCATTAGATTTAATGGCACCTCTTTTCTTAGACTCTTTCCAAATAGAAGGTTCTGTCATCCAGTTGGAGAAGATTTAAAACTATCCCTTGAAGTACATAATGCATAATGTGTTAATAATTGTAAAAAATTATATTAGCATTAGCTGCGAGGTTTATGAAATTATTATTGTAACTTCAGTATCAATGTAGGTACATTGTAAAATATACAGTATTTTGCATTTTTATGTACCTATCTCACACGGGCCACCCAGGCCACCCTAAATATAGGTCGCAAAGATTTGAATTAAGTTAAATTCCGATAAACTGTAAGATATTATAACTTTCCCACATTCAAATTTGTTAAAATCTGATTTGCCTGGATTCAATGCTGGTAATAGCACAACTACAATTTTAAAAACCTAACTGCAAAAGTTACTGACCGTAGCCGACCTCCTAAACAGGGCTGGCCCTGTTTATGAGGTCGGCACCAGTAATCAGAACCAGTAGACGCCTAGGTAGAAGATAACTGTAATCAATAATATTTGGATGATTTGTATTTTTTTGTAGCGCCACATTTATGAAAAATAATCTATCTACTAATCTGTGTAGGTAGATTAGGTATTAACAGCGCCTTGGCAACCTGGCAATTCGGCGCCTGGAGCGGACCGCTCCAATGCAACCGCATAGAGCCGATCCTGCTCATAAATACCGAACTTCTCAAATTCTTTCCTGCTTGATTTTAGTAGTTCGCATGACTTTTACTCAATCATATGCACAAACCGTAATTGTTTGATTTAATTTATGTAATGTCGTGAACAATATAAACTATAAATCTCAAGCAGATCATTGAGCACACTCAAAGCTTTTTTGTAAAACATTTTGCCCAAATCTACACTACAACTATCCTTGATGGCTTTAAATTGTATGCACGTACATGTTTTCGCCTCTCACATGTAGGAAGGCACCTACATTCTTGGGAATTTACAAAAAAAAATTTCATCGTCCCTATTTAACCATCTCACCGACTTAAGGAACATTTGCATGGGCATCTAAGAATGTAAGCAAAACTTAACAGTCCTCCACATAATTTATTTTCCAGGTGTGATTCCCCACCTACATCTAAGTGCAAACCTCATGGCTGGATGGTGGACACTAACGCTGTACGAAACGTTGGCTAAATAAGAAAGAAGTGCAACACGGCATAATAATTCACAAATTTAATCATGAAAATTTATTTCTGAAAATTTATTTTGTCCAAAATTACTACTTTACTATTTTACTCATCAATATTGGTCGGTGATTGCATCAAATCAATAAAGTCACTTGAAAGCTATTTGGCAAACACTGGTACAATCGGATACGGACTACGCCGACGTAAATTATTTATATATAAACGACCTTACAAGTTAACTAGAGCGACCTTAAAACACGTGTACCTATTTGGTATATTTTTGACTTTTGCAATCGATCACATTTCCGATTACGGCACACAATTAGCAGCCTCCCGTCAGATAAACATTGTGAAGATGAAACACTTGAATGTCTTACCCATACATAAGGCATTGTTTGTTTTCCGTTCCTCTTTTTTTTTTCTTTACCTTACCTCTCGTCTTCATCCATGTTCTTTATTTTTCTTACCTCTCCTATCCTTTTTTTACCATTCCCCACATTGAGGACAAAATAACATTTTTTTACTTTTTCTTTGGCGAAATCAATTTTATTTATTTATTTATAAATTCACGCCCGGCTGGACTTTTACATGTTATTTTCTTATTTTTTACAAAGAACACAACATAATCAAAAAGAAAACAAAATCAAAAAACAAAATCAAAAAGAAAATAGAACACATAATAAAACACAACCTCTTAAACAAAAACAATGTCAAAACGAAATAAAGTGGAAACAAGACACTCCACCATGCAAGATGGAAAAATATAACACTAGGAAAATTACAAAACTTTGGTAAGATAAACAGAGCTACTAGTTTCTATAGTTAAATTATACTATATTTGATATTCTTCTTTCTGAAATAAATTGGGTATATTTGGTGAAAGATGTTTTGAATATATCAACAAAATCTTTATAGTCATTACACAAATTTTGTATACGGCGAACGGGGGTATGAAATTGAGATTCTGTGTTGGAGTTATCACAATAGAACGGTAGATAATGCCTCAATGTTGGTTTGCGAGGTACATGTAAAGAAATCAAGTATAATAAATAGTTCAGGGCTGTTAATTATTGAATTTATGATTTTATATAAAACTGCAAAACGATAATGTGAGAAGTAAGTATGTGAATTGTGCAGAGATGAGATTGAATGAGAAGAAAATGGATGGTCTAAGCATAGACGAAACATGGAACCACATAAAAGTGAGTCTTTGTGAATCTGCTAGAGAGGTTTGTGGTATAAATACGCAAGGTAGGAAGAAAGGTGATGCATGGTGGGATGATGAGATTAAAGCACTGGTCTCAGAGAAGAAGAAAGCATGGTTATGTCTGATTGCGGCTGGCAGTGCTTCCAGCGAAGAAAGGATCGAGCAAAAGAAGTATACAAGGGATGTAAGAAAAAAGTAAGAGTGGGAGTGAAAGAACTAAAGAAACGCCTGGAAGAGGAAGAAGAAATGAAAATGACAAACCATTTCCAAGAAAACATTAAGTTGTTTTGGAAGGAAGTCAAAAAGTCCCGGTGTGGCCCAGAAAACGGAAGCATGAAAGTGGTAAAATCGAAAGATGGAAAAATGTTGACGAATGAAGAAAAAATAAAAGAGAGATGGATGAAGTATTTCGAGGAAGTCTTCGAAAGCGAAGTGAGTGACAGTGATTCCAGCGGCGAATCAGATATGAATGAAGTGAATGTTACCGAAATTAGCATCGACGAGATAGAAAGATCAATTAAGTGTATGAAGAATGGTAAGGCTGTCGGTTTCGACAAATATTGTCGAAATATTGCAAATATTACAAATATTGCTGCTGAATATTTTAAAGGAGGTAGCCGTATAATTCTCACATGGTTGTGCAATCTTTTTAACCAATGTTTAAAGGAGGCTTACACGCCCTTAGATTGGAGAAGGGCAGTGATCATGCCATTATACAAAGGTAAAGGGTCACGTATGGAATGTGGGAATCATAGGGCTATTAGCCTGCTAAGTTCAGTTAGCAAGCTGTATGGTAGAATTTTGATTGAAAGGGTAAGAAAGGAAACAAATGATAAAATATGGGATGTGCAAGGTGCTTTTATGAGTGGAAGGGGGTGCATGGACCAGATCTTCTCATTGCGTATGCTCACCGAGAAGTTTCTGGCAAAAAACCAGAAAATTTTCTGTGCCTTTGTAGATCTACAAAAAGCATATGACCGAGTCGACAGGAAAAAGCTATGGAAGGTGTTGTCTAAGTATGGAGTGAATACGAATCTGACTAAGGCATTTGGGTCTCTGTATGAGGGAAGCGTTGCATGTGTTAGGGTGAACGGTGGTTTTACGGGGTGGTTTGATATCACAAAACGTGTTAAACAAGTCTGCGTAATGTCACCATGGTTATTCAATCTATACATGGATAATTGTATGCAAGAATTGAAAGTGGTGGGATTGGGCGCGAATTTGAGTAAATTGAAAGTATGTTGCCTCTTGTATGCTGATGATGCGGTGCTGATTGCTAATAGTATGGATGATCTGCAGTCTCTCGTGTCTAGGATGAACGAAGTATGCATGAAGAATGAGTTAATGATGAATGTAAGTAAGTCTAAAGTAATGGTGTTTGAAAGAGAGAGTACGAAAACAGTGTGCAATATAGCTGTGAATGAGGAATACTTGGAGCAGGTGGATGAGTTTGTGTATTTAGGAAGCATGTTTACGAGAGATGGGAAGTCTGACAGAGATATTGAAAGAAGAGTAAATGCAGGTAACTCCATTAATGGAGGACTGAACGCAGTTGGCGCTAACAAAAAATTGTCCAAAGAAGCGAAGTTAGCAGTCCACAATGGAGTGCTGGTACCTACCAGGGTACATTCCATGCCTTACTGTATGGAAATGAGGCATGGAATTGGCAAAGAAAGGATGAAAGTAGATTGAATGCTGTTGAAATGAGATCCCTGAGGCGTATGTGTGGTAAAACCATGTATGATCGTGTGAGGAATGTGGAGATCCGCAAAGAGTGCAAGGCTGATGTAAGCGTAATGAGTGAGATCAAGAAAGGGACGCTTAGATGGTTTGGGCATGTAGAGCGAATGAGCGAAGAAAGGAGTGTAAGGAGAATATACGATGCAAATGTGAATGGTAGCAGAAGTCAGGGACGCCCGAGGAAGACATGGCACGACCAAGTGAATCAGATACTTGTGTCGGGCCATGTCAAGAGTCAGAACAATAGAAGAGTATGTATGAGACGATGTATGAATGTGAATGAGGCAAGAGTGTGTGCCAAGACCGAGTTGTTTGGCGGTCCGTCCTCTCTGCCTACCCCTGCGGGGAAACGGCGTGATGGTTAGTAAGTAGTAAGTAAGTAAGTATAAACATTTTAGGTCATTAACTATTCTACGTACATATAATTTTAATAAATTGAGTTGACATAGTAGATAATCATAGTTGACCACAGACATAGGAATTAATAGACGAGAAGATAATGGCGAGGGGTAAAATCAACTGTTGAAGAACGAAGGGAGTGAAGCTGACTTTGATTCGTCAATAAATCAATCTGACAGTAAATAGGCATCTCGCATTATAATATCACCATTTACTTCTTAAAAGTAAAATCTGCTTTTGAATGAATAGACATTTTTACATGGGAGCGCAAATTACTCGCCACGTTATGAACAAATTTGCGAAGTCCAAATTCGGCAAAAAAATTCGGTTTTATTTTCAGAGTCGAATATTTCGTTTAAGTATTTAGTTAAGACACTTTTATAAATGTTCATAATTTACTTCCCAGCAACCAACCAGCTTTGTGTTTCGCGTCCAGACGTTTCTCGATGTGATAGTAACAACTGATTCATATTATACGATGTGAATATGCTTAAAATAAAGTAAAATAATGCTTATATATGGAATGTAATACGATAATTGGGTTTATTCTCTTTTTCACATCTATTTTTACAAGTTTTCATAGCACAAGTCAACATTCTGCCGTGTTATTTCGTAAAATGAACCGATGATGCCTCGACCATAGTTCGCACAAGAATGATGACGTCACGTTTTCAAATTTCACTTGAGGCCATACGCGAGCACAGCCGGCTCCAATGGAACCGGTATGGGGAGTGGGGATAATACGCTTTTAATCACTTAGGGCAGGTCTACTAATATTCATATGTCTATGTAGTTGACGCATTCCCTTGTAATACCCATTCTGAAATTAATAAATCTTAAGATTTTTTTTTTAATCTTTCTATCATGAGTGAATGACTAGCGTAACTAGGTGCCCACACTGTCGAGTTGTATTCAATTTGACTCCTAACCAATGACATATACAAATTTTTATAGGTTTGAATATTTTTAAATTGGCTGCAAATTCTTACAACAAAACCCAACCTTTTCAAAGCTTTATTTGAAGTAATTTCAATATGGTTTATAAAATTCAGTTTTTGATCAAAGTTTACACCTAAATTATTCACCTCGGTTACAGCGGTTAGAACTACATCATCGATGGAGTAATCATAAATAATTGGATTTTTTATTTTATGAAATCTCATAATTAGACATTTGTTTATATTTAGTTGTAGATAGTTCTCTTGGCACCAAGAAAATAGTTTAAACAAGTTACTTGACAATATTTGACAGTCATTCATATTTCTTATAGCTTTGTATATTTTCATATTGTGCGCAAACATTGAAACTTCGACATCGTTGATTATAGTGAGCACATCGTTCACAAATATCAAAAATAAAATTGGTCCCAAATGTAACCCTTGGGGGACACCGCTGGTAGCAGTAAATTTATAAGAAATAAAGCCATCAATTTTAACGGCCAATTGTCTGTTCAATAAATAACTGTTAAATCACATGTATAAATACCCTGGTATTCCTAATTTATGAAGCTTTTTTAACAACAGATCGTGAATCGTTTGTCGAATGCTTTGCTGAAATCAGTATAGACTGAATCAACTTGTAACTTCTTAGACATGGATTCGGATATATAGTTTTGGTAAATTAAAAGATTGGACAAAGTAGATTTTCCTGAAGTGAAACCATGTTGGTTAGATGAAATTACTGGCTTGACACAGTGAATGATTTTATTTATAAGAAGTTTCTGAAACAATTTTGGAATAGTTGATAAAAGACAGATCGGTCTATAATTGCTCACCTCATTTCTATCTCCTTTTTTAAATATCGGGGTGAGGAAGCTGTATTTCTATTTTTCAGGAAAGTGTCTGTTTGTAATGACTGGTAGAAAAGAAAATGTAGTGGATATGCAAGAGTAGTGGCGCAATTCTTTAAGAAAACAGGTGGAATATTATCAGGACCTCCGCTCTTGCTTTGATCCAATTGTTTTAGCTGAGTTTAATCGAAAAATTGTGTACCTGAACACATGTAAGTGGAGTAATTATACAGTTGCAGTGGGTAAAAAGTTGCAAACAAATAGGTGTTTGCAGTGTGCCAACATACAATCTGAAACAGAGATGGGTCGATCGATCATTTTACACGACCCAAAGTGATCGAGTCGAGAGTACCCGCTCTTTTATTGGGTACTTTTACAGATGTAAAAAAGCCATTCAGTAGGGAAGGAGATCGTAGTGATCGGGTCGAGAGTACCCGCTCTTTAATTGGATACTTTTACACATGGAAAAGGGCCATTCAGCAGGGAAAAGAGATCGAAGCGCGTAGGCTGCCGTAAGTACCAGTGGTATGAAGTCAGTAAAGAGATCTTTGATAGGGTTCTCTTGTTTCAGGGCCGACCCCTGCAATCGGAGCAGTCCGCTCTGGGTGCCGACTTGCCAAGGCGCCCAGGAGTCAAGGAACCAAGGTGCTGATATTATCTAACACCTTACCTGCTGGAGTTATAGGGGGCATGTATATACATTTACTATATTATTTAATTAATACCATTCCTCAAAATATTAATATGAAACTGATCATTGCGGTTTAAAGCCAATAAATCCACCATATTTTTAGTTTTTTTATAATTATGACACAAGCGATTTCTCAAAACGTTTTTGTAGAATGGCAAAATATGCCAAAAATAACCTTTTTTTAAAAGTAACTGTAGAAAAGTACAATGGGTGGGTATTTTTTTTTTTTTTTATAGTGAATACCTCACAAGAGTCCCAACTGCTCCCGTCTGGAGCCAGTGAGACTATGGCATCCCCAATTGGGGGATGTTGTGAGGCTGAAGGTAAGTGGGGAAGGGAAAGAGGAAGGTGGGGAAGTACCTGGCTATTCAGATCTAGTCACTAAACACGGCTAAAGCCATGGTAGTATCTTCCACTCTGGAAAGTGCCGCAAATATACTATATATTATTTTAATTAATCAATTGTGAAATAACACAAATTAATCAAATAAAATTTATTTGCGCACGCCGGGTTCGAACCCGCGACCTTCGGAATGGCAGTCCAATGCGTTACCACTGGACTATGCCGGCCGTCAGTTCGCCATCGACCCAAGTCGGGTATAAACCGTAAATCTGGAGCAGTTCAAAGAAACTCGTGCCAGTAAATAAACCCACCTTTATAAAAACGTTAAAAAAAGGTTAAGTAAATCACATCTAACGAGTGCGGTGCTTTGGAATGTTTATTTTTCTTCACTTTTCGGGGAATTCCTTCCCACGATATTCATAAAAATATTCATTTACCAGAATACACAAGGTGCTAATGTTTACTGTACTGTGGAGATCTGTTTTATGTTTTCAGAGTTACATAAACAATATAAATATCTCCATGTTGGATAATAATAACACGACATTTAGGTTCTTATTAAATCAAATATTTGATTCATTTTATAGAAATCATATTATATTAAAATTAAAATTTAATAAAAAATACTGAAAATGTAAAATGTCTTCCCCAGCACGGGAAATCCCAGTAGGGAAAACATTATGAAATACAATTATGTTAAAAAATAAATAAATAAAAAAGATAAATATGTTATGAAAAATGTTTTCTATGTATGATTTTTTTTTAATCAAAATAATTATCTTATTATAATATTCATTTTATTTATTTATTTATGTCTATTCTTGAATACACGTTTTACAAATTATTACAGTGGTTTATATTGCAGTACAGAGAAAAAAGTATAAAAAATGAAGAACATAGGTTGATTTAGGTAAAACTGTGTGTGTGTGATATTGTATGTTACGTGAACACCTCACTAGGAGAACCTGTGCTGAGGTGTTAACGTGTTTGTGATTAAGTGTGACAGGTATTTATGTGTTGTAGTAGAAAGTTTTTTTTTTTTTTTTTCACAGACATATTGAAACATGAAAACACAAGAAGATAATATTACCTCAAGAAGATCCGGTGAGAAATTCCAATGCTAAAATTTCACGCAATGAAAATGCTTCTTTCTACGCTACTTTGAGAATGTTTTATTATTAGTGTTAATCCTGTTTAAAATGTTATAAACTCCATCCATGTTTCCTAGTGGTGGACAACTGGACCTAAACAAATGACATGTCCATGTAAAAATAAAATGATAGATTGAAAGAGGTTAGCAATGTTACTAAGTGGCATAAAATTGAAAAATAGCAACTTACGATTTCAAAATGCAATGATTACACAATATATAAACATTACATAATTATGATATCCAATTTGAGAGTGTTAAAAATGATGAAGATATATGATATTTATTACATAAATTTCTATTCTAGTTGTTTTTATTGTTGATAATCTGATGTCTTCTTTGTTTTATTTACATATTATATACCTACATACTTACAGACATTTGATATCACTGGTGACATACTGCCATGGACGTAATAAGACCTGGACGCAGAAATTAGATAACAATTTGAAGCCGCCGGGTGAGGGGAAAGATGAATATAAAATTCCAAAACCTACTTAATTATTATAATAACATATCCCTTCCCTTGTCTCATCAAATACCCCAAAAAATCATAGTCAGTTATAGGCATAAAAAATTACACAAATGCTCTGTCCAGGGCTTATGTCCATGTATACTGCCCATCTCACCAGGTGGTCATGCTGTGTTAGAATGGCAATTAACTGAAGTGGTTATTGAGTAACAAAGTACCTAATAAAATTATAATAAAATATTTTTCCAATCGATTTCCCAGGACAATTAGAAGTTCATAAAAAAAACTCATGTATCTCCCTCCTTTTTTAATCAAATCTTCTTATTTTTACGTCGAATTCGTTTAATAAGAGTTGCAACTGCTACACAACCGTTGCGACTCGACTTTTGTCCATAAATGTCTTTACAACGGTGAGTGTACGCAAGTGTATTGTAGACACCCAGGACACAAATGTAGCAACACTGAAACTCGGACACTACGGACGCTTATCTAAACACTCGAATAAGGTTAGCGTCTGGATGGCTCAGACACTAGCATCTACATTCTTGAGCAAATGTCGAGTTTCTAGCATCAAACTTATGGACATTTCAAAATTGACACAGCAAGATATTTCTTGATTAAATGGAGAATTCATTACTCGCAAGCCAAAAAAGTTTACCAGAAATTTTGGACAAAAAAAATTTTGCAAATTTCAATTCGCCAGAACTCTTAATAATAATATTTTGCTTCTTCAGAGAGCAGATTTCTCTTTTCAGTTAAAATATCGCTCTAATAAACATGGATAATAAGCAGTAATCGCCGAATTCATAATATGACATTGGTAATAATAATAATATAATATATATAGTTTCAAAGTTAGCAAAAAAGAATCGCAATGAGAAACACAATACCGGCTGAAAACAGATTGTGGATAAGTGGATAGGGAGAATTGATTCATAGCTTTGATAGTAAATTAGGACAAGGAGTATTTTAAATGTCAACTATTTATTTTAATTAAATGGTATCTGCAACAAGTAATAATATTTGGTAGTCATCATTGCGAATTTAGGTAATCATAAAGCTCGTTCGGACGTTTGTTCTGTAAAGTAAAAAAAACACATTGTTAGATTGCGTAATTATAAAAATGAATATTATACAGATTGTTATGAGACATACCTAACTTACTTTTCAGTGATTCCTGACCTTATTTGGAGTCAAATATGTAGATAGCATTTTGGTCTCTGGTGACTTTTTATATATTTTCACCAAAAAACATAAGAAATCAGAAGGTTAGGGTCAGTTAGTTAAGACGATTAGGGTTGGGGTGGGGGGTGGTCGGTTTCTCGGCTGAGTGACGGGTTTCTATAGGGGAAAGAATATTTGTTTTTGTGTTTGAAAAAAACCACAACAAAAATTTACCAGGATCCCAAAATTTAATTAACATTTTTACTCCAAATAAGGTATGTCAGGTATGTCTCCTAAAGTCCTGTATAATATCTTGTGTATTTGTTTTTTTGTGTGAATACCAAGAGTCCCAACTGCTCCCAACCGTCTGGAGCCAGTGAGACTATGGCATCCAAAATCGGGTATGTTGTGAGGCTGTAGGTAGTGGGGAACGGAAGGAGATGGGTGAGAGGAAGGTAGGGAAGTACCTAGCTAGTCAGATCTGGTCACCAAACACGGCTAAAGCCATTTCAAGCAATATTTCTAATCTGAATGGTGGTTTTCACTAGGGCGATACGGAGAATTTAAATGAGAATGTAAAGATACTGATTCCACTCTGGAACGTGCCGCAAAAGTTCTCGATAAATTATTTTTAATAAATTAATTGTGGTACACACGGGCGTATATGTATGTCACAAACAATTGTTTTATGTTTGTGGCAATACATTTTCACACATTAATATGGAGAGCATTCGGGGGACACACACAAATATAATATGTATCTACTTTCAGTTTTAAATGTAGATATACTAACTTAAATGTTTTTTTTTTTTAAATGCACAGTATAACACCATCACAGCGAAAACTTCTCTGGAATATGGATTCACTGTGTTCATTAGAAGTGTTTTATATTATGACTTGTATTATAAGATGGAATGTGTTATTTATAATCTATATACCCATATGGATTAGTTAATAGAATTTTTTCTGTTGCACTCTTGAACATTCAATCTGTTATTTCGGTGCAGACATTAAACGTGCATTATCCTTTCTTTACTCACGTTTTATAAAATTATTATTTCTTTAGACCTTGCCTGTAAATTAAACAAAAACAAGTATAAATAAAAAAAATATCCATGGTTGCCAGCAATGTATATTTCGGATAGCAGAATCTTGTCATAATATTTTTTATTGCTGGGAGTTTCAAACACTCGGGCTATTTTGCTATCTCGCACAATTCTTCTTGTTCCCTCAACAAGAATCATTATTCTTTATCGACACGTTCTGGTATGATGTCACTAGTGCGCAGTGTTATTTGTTCTTAAATAATTATTTTTAATTCATTTTTATTTTATTTAAAAATACACAATGCATTGTTCCTAAGAGTTAATAAACTTATTTTGGGGTGTAATTTTGTACTACAATGCTGTCTAACATGTCGAGAGGTTAGCAAATGTATTTCACCGTCAACTATGTTGAGATGGTAGCCCAGAGAGTTAATAAGGATAAACAGAAGGTCATTCTGATGGTTCGGCTATGTCTCTTCGTTGGAAAAAATATCTCCACAGATATCTATATTGTCTGCTTATTGAGACAAGAAAATAGTTACCGAAGTTAGGCCGCTCCCTTGCGGCTCGGTTTGAAATCAACATTGCCCGAGTTCAGCAAAAATGCCAGCAATGGAAATAAACAAAACCGATTTCACGTCTCACCGACCCTTGTACCCTCACAATAGAAATATATGGAATGGAACTTTCGCAGCATCACTCATTCCTACTGCATCCGGTTTATGTTGATTATGAGAAGCCTTATATTAGCATCCGCTAGCCGCTCAAGCTAGTGTTCAAACTGCTCAAGTCTCCACCGGTGAACCACTAGTAGTATAGCCATAAAGTCTGCTTAGATCGGTTTGGACTATTCAACAAGAATTATTAAGAATATGTACTAACTGACTGCTGCGCCATTTTCCCACTTGGTGAACCTGATGGCGGTGACATCTCGCTTGGTGGCGTCCAACCTGAGCTCTAATTTTAGGGACTTACGCAACACCTTGGCGGCGATCGTAGAATAGTTGATGTAGCTGCAAATTCAATCAGGTTCATTATTATACTTTTCTGGTCCTAACGGTAATGAGTTAGTTTTAACTATCTAAATGACCTAAATAGATTCAATCTCATCAAGTGATGAGTTTAAACACTTTACATCAGATAGTTTTCTATGACTAAAAATATCTCTAAACTTTTGTTAGTTACTCTAGGGATAGGTTTTCAAACATTGTGGCTAATTGTGTAATGGGTTTGGAATGCAGTCTCAAGAAAATGCATGCATGAAATAGGTTTGGAATGCAGTCTCGAGCTCAAAGCATACAAAAGTTATATATATTACAAGTGGGAAACTACTATTACGAACTACTAAGTACTATATTACAAGTGGGAAAGCAAGTTTTGCTACAACGTTCAAAAATGAGATTGATTACTTTATTCCTTCTTTATTTCTGGGGAAATAATTACTTAAATTATTTAAGTCATGTGATATTTTAATTTATTTGACTTTCTTTGGTTGTTTAATTCTAAAAGTCATAAGTTCTGTAATACATAACAACTATAGATTATTGTTATCTATTAAATTTATTAAAAAAAAAACCTAACCAATCACAGAGAATCGATACTGAGGTCTTGAGTGCTCAGAACACTAATTCATATATTTTTTTATAATTAATTGTTACGTTTATTAACCATCAGGTGTCACCCCTCTCTCCTAAGAAGATATTCATCTTCTGTCAGAGCACAGGCTCCATTGTAATGTCCAAGGTACTCTCATGTTTTATAACGCTATGTGTGGCTAGTCATCGTAACGCTTCCGAGCATTAAAAAATAGTCATCTAGAGCGGTCAAACAGCATCCTAAAGAAAAGGAAAACTTTTGGTTTTAAAATTAATTTCTTACATTCGCTTTCCAATTTAGGGACAGTGCAACATCACGAGATTACACAACCAACAATTTTGTATTATAGTTAATAATACTTGTAATTATGAGTAATAATATAATATAATTACAAGTATTATTAACTTCTGAAATGCCAAAAGTACCCGTAGGAAACGAAAAATTTGTATCGTTGAGCACCGGCGTTTCAAATTCGACAACACATTCTGTTTGTGCAATTTTTACCCTCGGCACCCCACAGAGTTATTAGGTCACGGGAGCTCGACATTCCAAGGGTTAAGCATATACCCAGAATTGGATTATCTGTGACATTTTGTTGTGTTCTTATTATTGTATTATTAAAAATACAGCATAGTATTTACAAACAGCTCGCAATCTGATATACCTGACAATGAAAATAATGTTACATAATCAATGTTTTGTTTCAAGTTCTTGCCAAAGAATGTTATAAACAGTATAAACCTTGGGTTAACTACAAATGGTTATTGTTTATTTTTTTGAACTGGGGAAGGCAATTAGTTTACTTTGAGGAATTTAAAAAATTCTTCATTGCATTCAGCATTCACAACATATGGATACCAATTGCATGCAAAAAGAATTATGAGCTCAGTTAAGGGGTACATGTTTTAGTTCCTGGAATAGTTATTAGTGTAAAATATTTTAATTTGAAAAGGAAATTAAATTCGTGCAAGGAAAATAAAAGTTCAGGCAGGGTTATCAAAATTACATAAGAATTAATGAAATTTAAATCGTTTTTGCCAATGAAACTGATTTCATTTAAAATATATTTGCACCAAATCGGAATAATGATAAAACGTATTTTATAACTTTATAACTATTTTTAAATTTTGCGAAAAAAAAATTCGTTGTATTAAATTGTGGCGTTTGCAGCTCACACGTGATATTTGATGAATGTGAAAAAAAGGGTTATATATGAAAAATGTTCTCACGTTAATCCAGCTTGTCTCCACGCACTCATTATGGAAAGTTTTAATTTTAATTTTTGGGAATAAATTAAATGTGATAAAAGTTGACAAAATGACCGCCTTCTTGCGTAATCCAATAATGGTCTTGCCAGGTCTTCCTAGTTGCTAGAATAAAAATATTATTCGAAAATTATTTACGTCGTCAGTGCTGCCAGCTTTTAATTCCCAATAATTAAAAAAAAAAGATTTTAGTGCGCTGTGAATATAGACCTAAGAAGCCATGGACAGAGCATTAGTGCAATTTTGTATGATTGGCATTGAAGCCAAATTTAGGTTGAGGGGAAATTTCCTGGCAGCCATCTTGTATGACTAACTTTTGAACTGATTTTTATTTTATTTTATTTTATTTAAACGCCCATAGGGCTTTTACCTATAATAATGTACATCTTTATTTTTTAGTTATTCAGATTACATTTAAAAAAATCAGTGTTAACAAAATACAGGTTATATAAAAAAAAATATCAGAGTTGACAAAATAAGTTACATAAAATATAAGAGTTTAAAAAATATAGGTATGGATAGAGTACAAATAAGTGAGACGAAAAATAGAAAATCTGCCAAAATCCTCCAAATCAACCATAATGATAATAAGAAAGTATAACAAAGGTTTACAAATTAAGTAAAAATAGTTCGCACATACTCCGTTTAAAGTTTGCCAAGTTCAAATTATTGTCAAATACATTTATATTTTTAAGTATTTGTTACCAAGACTGTGTAAACGTTGTATTGGAGAGTGAAAACTATAGTTGGAATGAGATGTATGTATGTAAAATGTTGATATTTGCCTAGTTTTTCGTGTAGGTATGTGTAAATTTATGAAATGCAGGAGTTCACGACAGTCAAATTTAGAGTTCAATAATTTTAATAAAAAGGTTAGGTCGTTTATTTTTCTTCTGTTTTCTAATGTCGGAATATTTAAAAGATTCAATAATGACTGGTAATTTATGTGTTCTAAAGGGATGTTAAGTTTAAAATTGACGAAGCGTAGAAATTTTCTTTGAATTCTTTCAACATTATGAATATGTACATTGTAGAAGGGCGACCAAACTATGGAGTTATGTTCTATCTGGCTTCTAACAAGGGATACCTATGCACAATAGTTTTATGATTTGTAAAGATTCAAAGTTTTTAATTGTTCTTAATATAAAACCTAATGTTTTCATACCCTTATTCACAATTTGTTGAATGTGGGCCGTAAAGTCTAGTTTCTCATCTACTCTTTCTAAATTTGTTTTATTTATTGAATAGCCAAAAAATTGTGATGTTTTTTTTCTGGAAAAAGTCAAAATTTTGCATTTTTCTACATTTAAATATAAATTGTTTTGTGAACACCAGTTATTTAGCATGTCTATATTAGATTGAAGAACTTGGCAGTCGTTTAAGGAGGTTATTTCTCTATATAATTTAATATCGTCAGCGAATAGCAGAACATTGACATTTTTAAAGCAGTTGACTATGTCATTTATAAAAAAATAAATAAAATTGGGCCAAGATGACTACCTTGCGGTACGCCACTAGTGGCCAAAAATGGATTAAAAAAAAAGATTTTATTTTAACAAGTAAAGTTCTACCAGATATGTAGCTACCTAACCAGCTTAACATATTTGCTCTAATTCCTAAAGCATGAAGTTTTTGGATCAGTACTTTGTGAGACACTTTATCAAAGGCTTTCGAAAAATCAGTATATATACAGTCAACTTGTTTATTTTTAGAAAAAGACTCCAATATATAGTTTTGAAACAGTAGTAAATTTGTTGTAGTTGATCTACTTCTAATGAAGCCATGTTGTTTGTCATTTATTAACTTTGTTAGTGTGGGATATATTTCTTCCAAAACTAAAGATTCAAAGATTTTGGGTAATACAGATTGTATGCATATTGGTCGATAGTTTGAAATCTCAGTCTCGTCACCTTTTTTAAATATTGGAATAATATAGCTGGATTTCCAGTAGACGGGAAAATATCCAGAGGATAATAGGTGGTTAAATAAAATGGTTAGTGGTTTAGACAATACGGAGGAGCACTGTTTTAGGAAAATTGGCGGGATGGTGTCCGGGCCTGCAGACTTGTTTATGTCTAAGGAACTTAATTCTTTTTTGCTAGATTTGTTTGCAAAGTGGTATATTATGAACATTTTTTATTTCATCGTTGGATTGTTAATGGAATTAAAACGGCTTATCTTTTTTATTCGTATTTGATGAGACAGGGAATGCGATATGTCTTTAAATAAAAATTAAGTAGGTTTTGCTATTTTTCATACATTTCCCCCTCACCTCTGTCCTGGGCCTTTTGGGTTCGCGGTAACATTAATGATGGTAAATATATATGCTTTAGATCTGTATTATACGGACTAGGTGCTAAGCTCGACATTCCAATTCCAATCAAGCCGAGGTATTTGATTTATTCGTGGTCCTAATAAGCCCTGGACAGAACATAGTGACTGAACGTTTTTACAAATCACTCGGACTTAGTAAAAATAAACTCATACGAGACTTCGGACAATACAATTCCCCGAGCGATTTTATCTTTAGGTACACACACAGACTACCTAAACATATCCTGATGGACCTCGACCATACCTGATCTAATTCAGATTCAGATGCGGACGAATAAGTAACGAGCAGTAGGTATTTCCTAATCTCCCGACTTCCTTCCAAAAAATATTATTTTTATATTTATATATTTATATAATGTTTGATTTTTTATGTATATATGTTTATTATCTATCTTCCCATAAGATTATATCAACATAAAAACAGACACACACACTTACACACCTCAAAATGCAGGACATCATATACCAACGTTACTGAAGGCCGCTTCTGTTTCAAGTTGGCCGTTTCCTCTGTTTCATCGAGTATAGTTTACTACGATTTTAAATATATCTCCACAGGCGAATGCGGAGGAATTCCCTATAATAAGGCGTATCTGAATTTCCGCCCCGATCCCAACATAACACAGACAGACATGTATGTAGTAAATAGCCGCGGCCGGCTGCTGGTCATGCTGAAGCTGAAGACTATGATGCAAACATGCAATTTTACTAGGGTTTTTAGGTGACAAATTTTTCCCTACCGAGAAAACACAAGGCTTTTTAAGTCTATAATAGCCAAGTAACATTTTAAACAACCATATGAGTTATAATTGTGAGGCGCAATGACGCCATTCTATTTGTATAAAGAACATTATTTTAACCCTAGAATGCTAAACATCGCCTGTGAGGCGAAGCAATTTTTTTTTGGAGTGATATCTCCTGATCGCTCACTCGTATCAAAGCATGCGCTCGCGCCAACTCAGTTGAGTGTTGTACGAGCTAGCGCACAGACGTTTTTTGGATTTGCTCGGCTGCGTTGTTGAGATACAGACACGTGTGGCGCCTGTGAGGCGAAGTTTAGCATTAAAGGTAATTTTTTTGTACATATATGTTTGTGGTTTTTTTTTTGATTTTTTGCTAAAAATTAAAGTTTGAGTATAATTTTTATAGTTTTATGAAATGGCAACGTCTGAAGCGCAGCTACTTAAATGGCTGGAGGAAGTATCGGTAGATGGAAGTGAAGAGGACGACGATTTAGGAGCGGATTTTGATTCAGATGACAGTGTGGATGACCCCAATTACGTCACTGAGTTAGACGATGACTTGCAGAATATTCATGTATCAAATCAAATTCATGTCGATGTACAATCCACACCGACTCATGTTCAGGAAGCTTTAGCCACGGCGCAAAATAGGGAGCAGCCGGCTTGTGAGAATCGGATAATTACGCCATCGGCATCGATTATGAGGGGAAAGAACAAATATATTTGGTCCTCAGAACCTTCTTCGTCACAACAAAAATCGAACAGAACTCCTTCGAGAAACATAGTCCATATTGTGCCAGGCCCAAAAGAAGGCGCCAAGGGCATTGTTGATCCCATGAAATGTTTTGAACTGTTTTTTACTTCGGAGTTGATGGACGAAGTACTTTTGCGGACTAATGAATATATTATACAAACAGCTACCAAGTATAAAATTCAGAATACTACTACATCACAGGTCAGAATAGAAGAGCTTCGTGCGCTTCTTGGCATATTTATCTTGAGCGGAGCGTTGAAAAATAATCACTTGACAACAAATGAGCTGTTTGATCCTACGATTTGTGGATCCCAAAATTTAGCTGCAATGAGCTGTGAACGGTTTGAGTTCCTTGTAAAGTGTCTGCGTTTCGATGATCGTAACACTCGAGACGACAGAAAAAAAAACTGATAAGTTTGCGCCTATCCGAAATATTTGGGAAATTTTTATCAAACAATGTAGAGATCTGTATAAACCAAGCTCATACGTGACAATAGATGAACAACTTTTGGCATTCAGGGGACGATGTCCATTCCGTATGTATATTCCTAATAAGCCGGCCAAATACGGAATAAAGATTGTTTTAGTGTGCGATGTTAGATCAAAATATATGTTTGATGCCTCACCGTATTTGGGAAAAAACCTCGGTACAGCTATAAACGAACCATTAGGCTCTTACTATTGTAAGCTGCTTACAAAGACTATACATGGCACAAATCGTAATTTAACTGCCGATAACTGGTTTACTTCTATACCGCTAGCTGAGCAATTGCTTCGACCACCATACAACCTTACTCTTATTGGAACAATTCGAAATAATAAGCAAGAAATTCCACCAGAGTTCAAACATAATTCATCACGCCCTGTTGAGACATCTCTTTTTGGATTCCACGAAAAGCTCACTCTTGTTAGCTACAAGCCAAAACCTCAAAAGACCGTTCTTTTGCTCTCTACGATGCACGACAAGCCTTCTGTTGACTCCGTTTCCGGTAAGCCGACAATAATTCATTCTTATAACGAAACAAAAGGTGCTGTGGATACTTTTGACCAGATGTGTGGTCACTCAAGCTGTAGCCGTAAAACTAGGCGTTGGCCACTTTGCATGTTCTATGGAATGTTGAATATGGCTCTACTCAATAGCTTTGTAATTTATGTATCCAATTGCGAAGCTTTGAAAATAAAGCCAATGTCAAGAAGAGAATTTCTCAAGATATTAAGCAAGAACCTATGCAGCGACTGGTGCGCCATCCGTTTGGAAGAAAGGCCACGTATGCAGAAAAGAGTCCGTTCTGCAATTCATGACGTGGTTGGTCATAATACTGACACTGATTCAGATGAACCATGCATAAAAAAGGGAAAAAGATCAATGTGTGACTTCTGCCCCCCGAAATTGAGGCGTATGAGTATTTATTTCTGCGCAAAATGCAAGTTAACATACTGCTTAGAACACCGGTCTCCAAACTGTTGCAAATGCGACAAAAAAAAGTAGGTGGAAAAAACCGAAACTTTATTTTGGTCTCAATGAATATTTTTAAGTTGTAAGCTGTGAAATATATTTTTATAGACTTAGTACATCTCAGGTCTATAAGACCCAGAAGTTTTTTTTTTATTTCCAATTGTGAATTTTTTTGATTTTTTTTTTTTTTGTAAAAGATCTCTGTATACCACGAAACAAAATATATGATCTTAAAATAAGCTTTTAATATATTTAATGTATTTAAAAAATGAATTGTGTTATTTTTTTTTTGTTACCCAATATGTAATAAAAGTGTTTTTGTTTTTGTTTTAATATGTTGTATTTTTTTTAAGTAAAATATGGTTTTTTTTTATAAAAGTCGCCTCACAGGCGAAGTTTAGCATTAATGGGCTAAAAAATATGTTTAGTATTCTAGGGTTAAATTCAGTAAATATAAATGATTCACCACTTTATGGAATATAAGAATCTAGAAAATGAAAAAAAAAACAAAACAGAATATAGTGCGATTTTGTATGAATGGCACTGAAGCCATATCTAGAATGAGAGGAAATTGCCTGACAGCCATCTTGTATGACAAACATTTCAATGATTTGTATGCAAAGTAGTAGATAGTGAAGTATTATACTTTTATTTGTTACAAGTGATTTTTTTGTTATTCGAAGAGACAAAGAATGAGATAGGTAATTAAAATAATTAAGTAGATTTCGGCATTTTTCGTACATCTTTCCCCTCACCCAGTGGCTTCAAATTGTTCTCGAATAGCTCCGTCCAGGGCTTTTTAAGTTTATGAACATATCGGGCCGCAGAGCGGGTATGTCGACGGTTCCAGGGACAACAAAGTAACTGGGATAGGAATATCTACCATCTCTACTTCGACTTCAACTGCGCAAGTTGTTCATCTTTCTACCCGGCGGTTCTATGTTCGGCGTATGTCAGATTGTCAGATAGTTATTTCTAATTTCTACGGGAATCGCGTCTTACCTTCTTCTATTGTGATTTGTTGTATTTTATTTGTTGAACATTGTTGTTTCGCGATGGATTTTAATTTAATGAAGTACTTAGCCGATATCGTCGGATCATCGGAACCAGCATTCCGATTGCTGTTCTCGCTAATTATCGCGTATCCCATGGCGTGGATCTACCGATCGGTATTACATGACAAGAGTCCAACGGTGCAGAACACTTTCTTCGCCGTTTGTGGCTTTGGAATCGGTGTCTTCAACTTCGGAATCGACGTTTTCCACAGCGTATTGGCCGTGGTTTTCACTTACGTCACTTATAAGATCTTCGGTCCATCCAAAAGTACAGTCCTAATAAATTTATTCTTCCACATCTCGTACCTTCTGGTCGGTTACTGGTTGACTGAGACCGGAGACTATGATATAAAATGGACGATGCCGCACTGCGTGTTGGTATTGCGTTTAATTGGATTATGCTTTGACGCTTGGGACGGTTCCCAAGACTTTGACAAGTTGTCGAGCAGCAACAAGATCACAGCCCTGCGCGCCAAGCTAACGCCGCTGGAGATCGCTGCACACGTGTTCTTCCCCGCCAGCTATCTGGTGGGCCCGCAATTCTCCATGAACCGCCTGAAGAGCTTCGTGGAGGGCAAGCTGGAGAACGACGCCAAACCCACCTGCCTATCTGCCGGCCTCAAGAGGTTCGCCGTGGGGATGTGCTACATGCTGCTCTACCAACTCGGCACCTCCTACTTTCCCAATGACTACTTCCTGACAGACGCCTTTCAACAATCTTCATTTATACGCAAACATTTCATCTTGGGAATTTGGGGAAAGATATTTTTGTCTAAATATGTTTCTTGCTGGCTACTTACCGAAGGTTTGTCATTTTTTAAATTTTGAGAATGTAGCCATGCAACACATTAATTTTAATAATAATTGATAGATAGAAATAATAATAAAATGCGAAAGTGTATGCAATTGTAGAAAACAAATTACAATACACAATTGTAGAAAACAAGGCACAAAACACCAGCTGTATTACAACCTTCATTTTGACATTTATTCTAATCTACCTTACAAGAGTTGCCTGATGATTTGCTGTTTTAGTAGAGTTTCTATTGTCTTATAAATTAGTATTTATGAAAATTCTATTCATTGATTAGCATATCCATTTCGTTGATAATTAAAACCGTAGTAGTTCTATTAATGGTGCTTTTTAGACCTTATTGTCATAATAAGTTTTGATTAATGCTGTTATAATTTATTGCAGGTGCTTGCATTACTTTTGGAATTGCATACAATGGATCCGGCGAAGACAAAATCGCTAAGTGGGACGGCTGCCGAAATATTGAGCTGGGTATATACGAGGGTGTCACCAAGTTTGGACACTACATTGAGAGTTTCAACTTAAATACTAATGCTTGGGTGGCGCAGTACGTCTACAAAAGGATGGCTTTCCTGGGAAACCGCCACGCCAGCCAAGCCATCACGTTGCTGTTCCTGGCCCTGTGGCACGGTCTGCACAGCGGCTACTACATGACTTTCTATTTAGAGTTTTCTATCATGTTCATGGAGAGGGAACTAGAAAGTATCTTGAACAAGAATGAAGCTTTCACCAAGTTCATGCAAAACAATGTAGTCAAAATAGTTTCATATGTAATTTTGAAACTTTACGTTACCGTATTCTTAGCCTTTTGCCTAATTCCATTCTCTCTCTTGAGCTTCGACAAGTGGTGGCCGGTATACAAATCTCTCTACTTCTCCGGATTCATCTTGTTCTTCCCGTGGCCTATTCTTTACAAGCCAATTGCTCGTGCTTTATTTAAGCCCACTAAACCCGTCACTGCATCTCGTTGAACTAAACTTTCTTTCTTTTGAGGATGTGCAGAGTTTTCCTTTTGACCTAGTGGACTAAGCCATACAGCAATGCCAAAGTGGTCAAATTGAAATTTGAGGCTTTTTATTTCGAAATATACATAAAAATCTTATAATTTGTGTGATTTTTTAAGTAAATTTGCTTTTAAAGTAGTATGTGTACTATAAATTATAACTGTCTCTTTCTATCGTGACAGTTTCTTGCATTTTAGTTGAACTATGGAATTTGAGATAGTGGTATCTGTCACTATTTTTAAGCCATTGATGATCAAATTATTTGTCATGCTATCAAGCCAATGCTATTTGAGGTATGTTTTACATAAAGAATATTTCTTTATCAATTTACTGAATACAATGATAGAATGTAGGATTTAAAATGGGAGTCATGCATTTGATTATAAGGTTCCAATGTACACATTTAGCTGCCTTGTTAGTATACTTAAGCATAATGAATGAAGATTTGACCTTTGCTCTATCATACCATCATAATCTCCCGGTGTTTCTATTACAGTACATAATACATCCACACACATTATAATTGAGAATTACTTCATAGTATTGTGTGGTGAATGCTTCGCTAGTGATGCAACAATTAGAATTCTAGCACATCAAAACTACAAGTTATACGGTTATATGGAATCGATGATTGTCTGTACCATTATTTAAACTATTTAAAAGTCCTTAACTTCTAAACTTTAATATTCTCATGCGGGATGTATTATTTCTTCTCAAAGATCCATTTTGATATTCTTGTGGAATGGCGCAAGAATCTAATAATGTATTTAAAAGATTTTCAGTAAGTTGAGTAACATATAATTTGAACGAGCCAGAATATTACAAAGTTCTTATTCATGATATTGCAACACTTATGATGGGGTTGTTACACAGAATTTAAACAATTCATCCAATTTAAACATTTATTCTCGGGTTCTGTTATTATATCATTATAGGCTATTTGCTTGACAGAACTGAAATAATAACAGAACTTGAAAAAAATTTCACAGAACTTAAAAATTAAATTTGAAAATTGAAGAATTATTAAAATCCTCTGAAACAACCCATCCTCAGCATTGTAATATTATTTACTGTCGATTATTGTAACGAAATATGTTCTCTAATTATAAATCAATAACAGTACGAATGGTTGCATTACTAGTTACAAAATAACTAGATTTTATACTGATATCTGAGGGAATGTAAGTAGTGTTTGATTACCAAATAAGATTTAAGAACTAGACTTTAGGGGGACTGATAAGTGATAATTATTCTTATCTTGCCAGAGGGACTACCATTGTTACCGCAGGGTTGGCTGGATTAGTAGAAAGTAGATTAGTAGAGCAACATAGAACTATACATATTTGAAAGACGAATAGAGCACTGCTGAATCGAGTTGTAAGGATTAGTCACTTTTATAACCTTATCATTTGACTGAACAATAACAGCACTTTTGACAACAATGATAACCCTTTTAATGACTGTCTTGGCTAGAAATAGTTACAGCTTTGAACTCTTTGCTAGATAATATTATGGACAGAGTTATGGCGTCGCATTGATTATTATTTCACCATCTCAATTAGTAGGTTTCTCCCACTTTTGACCAATTGTTATTGCATTTCATCTTGCCAAAATATTTAATCAACCTGTAATACATATTTTAAATTTTTTTATTGTCTTCTTTATTTTCAACAGTGAGCGTCTTTAGTACTAATTTTTATGCGAATGCCTTTTGCGATTTCTTCAATCTGTGTTTCATGCTGGATTATTTATTTCTACTTTTGGTGGATATAGCCTTGTTTTTATGTCTTTTTTTCCAGTACATTGCATTGGCTAAACTACTTTTTTTACAGTTTTTCATTTATATATCACCACCTTAATTAGTAACTGAACTCCTCCTAGAAAACTTTACATGATAAAAAAAAATATTTTTTAACTAGTTACAATTTGGAACTACTTTTTTTGGATAAATAAGTTAATATGTATTATAATGTTTTTGTTTCGTTTTGTTGTAACATAAAAGTTAGAGGTAGTACAATTTGTACTATAAATATGTTTTTATTTAAAGTATGAAGAATTCTAAGATTCATTGAAAGATTGAAATAAGAATTGCAAATAAATCGAAAGAATACCCTAAATTTAATATTTAAATAAAAATTTCTTATTTTCATATTAATTTATTTCTGTGTTCATTTTATTTATTTACTTTATACGATTTTTAATTACCGTACCCACAGACGATTTCATATGGATATATACATATTTTAAAAAAATGTCAATAGGTAGTATTCATATCTCAATTTGTAAAAAAATGGACTTACGTAAATTACTAATTAAAGTATTGTTTTGTAGGTTTAGCATCAGCTATATTCACATTAAAATTGATAAATTCAAATTAATTTAGCACTGTGTGGTTTGCAAGGATTTACTATAAAAGTAATCTAAACTGATAAACTAAAGTACACTCTCAACTTTCCGTCCTCATTGAAAATGTTCTAACATGCACAACCTTTAACCAAATTATAGATAAACCAATTTAATATAATATAGGCATTTCTTATCCAATGATATTCTAAAGTATTTGATTCTCTTATTGATATATAATATATGTTATTCTAATAGGCGTAAATCAAGTTTGCTAAGTAAACATCTCCTATGACGGTTGCTTCAAAGAATTTGAACAATTCATCAAGTTATTTGAAAAATTCATCAAGTTCTCTTAATATTTCACCATGAGCCGGTTGTTTCACAGAACCTGTATAATAATAAAACTTGAAAAGATCTTTCTCATAACTTCATTATTATCTTTGATGAAACAACTTGTCCTAAGTAATCAACATTAAAAATAATTGATTGTAAGAGTGAATATTTTGGTTTTGTATGATGAAATTATTTGGTTTGTAAAACGACTTAGGGATTTTTTAAAGCTACTTGAGATGAAACTAATTTTCGAGTTTTCATTTGGTTTCTAATATAATGATCCAGGAAGTTTTGTTACCTACCTCATGTCATAACAAAACCATCTGCCAGTAGCTTGCTTTTTTGCAGATAATTTTTGAACGACTTACTTAGAAAGAATCATTAATAAATTTGTTTACTTAATTTATCAAAAAAAATAAAATGTATTTTTAAAAATTTTAATTTCTTGTGCATATTTTTGATAGATTCTTTAATTAGAATTTATCTTCTTCTGATTATGTACCTACTATATATTATAAGCTAGTGATAAAATTTTCCTAATGTATTAATGGTGTGCAATAGCTGTTCCAAACTTATGAAACGAAATGCGATATTATACCATTCAAGCCTATTTAGTAATAGGTATTAAGTAATTAAAAGTAGGTACTCTCTTCGGTCATACGTTGTAACATACCAATAAAAGCTCTGTTGTGAACCAATATCAGATAATCCCTTTACAATTCAATTAATTCAAATTGGACAACATTCTTCATAAGCGAAAGAAATTTATGGAGCCAATACGAGCCTCCCTAACTTTAGTTACCACCTGGTTTTGAATATTGTACATAATACATACATATAAATAAACATAAATAGAAAAAATGCATTTACACTTTCTGTTTTTTTAATTTTGCATTCCGGCGATAATAAACTGGCTGTAATATATTATTATGAAATATTTAATGAAGAAATAAATAAATTTTTAGATTAGCAAATTTATCAACGACATACCAGAAAATAAAGTACCATAGTAGCGATGGGTCATGACTCATTTTTATTAAGAGCGGGAGCCATGCTACCAACTCAATATTTTCGTATGGTTAAAAGAGTCGACTTAGTTAAGCAAAGGCTCAATTGAACAGTCAAAGAGGCTGAGAGCGTACGAGCAATGAGAATACTGTGCTCGCCTGATACGTCTCCCCCGATATGGCTTCACCATTATGGCTCCCAGAATAAGCATTTTAATGATAGTACGACTCTTAGTACCGGTACATCACCTCGTACCATGAGACAAATAAGATGCTAGGTAGTTAGTAGATGTAGGTACATATGTCCATGTCTCTGCGTATGTCTCATAATAACATTTAATAATAGGATAATTTTATTGGAGCTATTTTTCTAAAATATCTCCTGATAAGAAACAGTAACCGTTCAATTAAGCCTTGTTACTGTTTCCAGGGAGTCGCACAAGTACTGCTTATCAAAAAGAGCTAGCTCGTTTGTGCAGCTCATTCATGAATGACTCATCGCTACACGACAACACTTAGAATGATTTGCATAGCTGGAAGTGAATTATAATTAGGTAATATTTACATCTTAAACTTAATTTATGATCTTTTCTTTAAAGATTTGTTACCTTAGACATATTGATATCTATAGACCACGCAATTCACTAAATATAACAAAACACCAAGATGAAATATCTGTCACAATTGATCTATTATAGTATTATTATTCTAAATAAAACTTAGGACAAAACAAAATTACACACTTTTAAATGGGCAAATACCTCAATTTATATTCATGATGTACCAGACTAGCTCATTTTCTCAACACCAGCATTAACGTAGAAATTGAATTATTTTAAATCTATGTAGAGCCATAAACCCTTCTTCCAGAGAATAGTGCTAATTTTAGTAGAAAACTTGATTACATGTCAATATTAGAAAGTTTACAATTTTATCTAAAATATGTTAAGCATTTTTCTTGTGTATTAAATTAGATTGAAGTGAACCGATTGTTTTAATAATATGTTCCCCATAGCCTTAAAATATTCACTCTTTCATTTGTCTCCCTCAAATGTTGTTTAGCGATTGTCGCGATATTAAAAATGGTTTGCTAGCGAAAATACGAAAATTGTTGCCTCGTTTACTTATACAATTTTTACTGTTGTTTAAGCCTAATGCATTTTATTTTGAACCATGGGTGGTCCATAATAATCTTAACCTTATCGCTCTTTAGCGTGATCTTTTAAAAGTTTGTAAGGTCATGGTTAGGCAGCGTCCTTTAAATAACTAACTCTTATAAGAATGGGATAAGTTTACACATTATTTAGAAGCATGTGTAAAATCATAAAGCATTTACTCCACTTGAAGTGAAATGATATATTTCAAAACTGTAAAAAAATACAGTTACCAACTGATGTTAATTAATATAATTTTTTTCATATCATTTTAAGCGACAAGAATTAAAAGATTATTATTGTTATCATAAATTTCAAGTTAATCCATTTGCTTCGCCCAGGTAATGATTGCATATTGATAAATAATTTAATGCAGATTAGCTTCTGCCATGGGTTTATATTAAGATTGTTAATGCAGTATGCCCATGCTATCATAATATTATTCATTTTTAAAAAACTAACTTTGTATTTTGAACAAACTGGCTTGTTAATATTAACTATTATTGATCAACAGCTCCCGTTGGTGCCCCTATGTCTTCGCTAATTAATTATGTATGATTAAAGTTATTCATGTTAATATAGAAACAGAATAACATAGATAAACTATTGTATAGACATGGCCAGAGAAAAATTCACAAAGAAATCTTGAATGAAAGGTACAATTGAGTGAACCAAATAATGCTTAAAGGTGGGATTGTGCTTCAGTTGGTAAGTTCGTAGTAGAAGAGTGAGGATGAGAAGACATATGTTGATGAAGAAGCCGATTTATATTACGGCAGGAGAATTATTTGTATTCTATTCTCACAGTCTTTTTATGTGGTAAAATTAGTTGAAAGATAAGCAGTTAATCAATACCATGCATCAAAATTAAAGAAAACTTTCCAAAATTCTGTTAATTTTATTCAGTCAATTCATGAATTAGGGTCAGAGATAGAAGGTCAATGTCCTTGTACATATTTTGAAACGGTTAGTGATATCATAAGTTTACATTAAAATAATATTTCCTATCTACTGCGTATATTATTCTTGGATAATTTTTATCTACTTTTATATCTATGACACTTATGAGCATCGTAAAATTTTGCATGCTTATGGAATTTTAAAATAGAGAAATATGTGCTGCTATGTGTCATGTAAAGAAGTAAATAAAATGTGGGTAGACACCTACATTAAGTCTTTTCTCTTTAGGCACCAATCTCTAACAAGGGTGATTTCGACATGATTTCATCTTTAGATTGCGGAATAATACCTCCGTGGTGTGCCGAGAGTAAAATACCACCAACAAAATGTATGTCAGATTACCATTTAGGAAATGCCGGTGCTCAACGGATTCAAATTAAATACTTTGACCCTTGAGAAGTTAAGTGTTCCATGACAAATCGGAAAACTTGAAAAGTATAAGCCAATATGTATATAGCTGATACTTCTGATAATATGACCTTTGTACTATTATTTTAATTACATATTGAACTGGCTGAAGTTGCCCGGGCTTTATGCTGCTTTAGGGAGTGGGGAGGGTTTTTTTGAAAGATCATTAGACAGTGACCTTCCTCTTGTTTTGAAGGTCAAGTGTGCAAAATTTCATCAATATCAGAATGAAACTGTAGATATATATAAACAAAGCCACAAATATTCTTCTTTTTAGATTAGCTATCAAAATACCCCTTCCCTTAGTTTATAGTATGCTTAGTACCTAGCTAAACAAGTGGTACAAAATGCACACATATCAGCAGTTAGTTAAATCGGCAAAGCACCCTTATGCATCATAGTGTACAGATAGGTACCATTACATTAGCGATTTTTAAAAAATTGAGAAAACAATATCAGATATAATTAGAAATAAATATTACACTTACGTGCATAACTCACAATCGCAGCCTTTTCAGTTGCTGTTACGGTCATAAACCTAGTTCAGATTTGTTAATAAAATATATTTTTTATTGTTTTAAGCTTTACTCATTGTTATGCCCGGTTTTCAATACTCTTTTCCCAAAGAAATATAAAAAATACAGACAATTGAAGAAATGAGTGGAAAAAAGTAATTATTGGGCTAACACCATTATTTTCTGTTTTTAGCTTAAATGATAGTCTGTTCTCTTTTTTACCGCCCAAAAAAACTCATTTTAATCTGACATACATTGATGTCTCTTTAATAAAAATAAAAGCGAAAAAATTAACCCAAATACCTTTTTTTCCTCACTTTTCATGACTTTTTATCCCTTTTCGAAAATTTTCTGATTTGTCTGTTACCGATTTAACCCTCCTAATGCCTGGTGAAATTATACCACTTGTTATGCCTGGTAGGGTCTGTTGGACCCGGCGATACTTAATTGGTTTTTTGTTTGTAAACATACTGCGTCTTTTTTTCCTTTTTAAATACATCTATTTTAATTTCGATTTCGATTTTGTATTCTTGAATGAATGAATAAATAAATGAAATTGAATCTTGGAAGTGGAAGTTAATCCACTTTCTGACATCCAATCGAGCTGAAACTCAGCAGATATACCCAATGTCGATGACCATGATGTCCCTGGGGTGGAAGGTGAATCCTCAGTCCAACCAGTCCAACCAAAAAACAATGTATTTTTAAATATATATACAATTAAAAATAGATGTATTATAGAATAATTTTTTTTTTTAAAGTAGTTTTTTGAAGTGAAACTTCTTTACGCGCGTCATGCATTTTCGAGGACCGGAGTAAAACCGACTCATGACCATCACGAAAAACCGTGATCATTTGGTGGTGGGGTTACGGGACCCCCACCACCGCTCACTGTTCACTGTTGCTCTCTCACCGCAGTCGCTTACTGAGGTGAGGGAGCCACTGACGAACATTCTCTCTCTCTCTTCTCTCTTTTCCTCTCTCTCTAGCCAACGACGCCACGCCAGGCATCAGCTGCTTGCTTCGTGTACTGCGCGGTGAGTGTAATATGAGTAAAAAAATTATTATGGTGTCAATTTATATCTCGCCAGGTAAATCGATTACAGATATCAAAGATTTTATCCACCATGTACTTTTGCCATACACAGAGGATGGTTCAAGGTTATTAAATACAAATTATCACGAAATTCCGATGATTATTTCGGGAGATTTTAATGTAAATTTCGCAAAGAATGAATCTGTAGAGTTATTGAACTTTTTCAAAAACACCCTTAATTTGGATATGGTTAATGATAGGAACATTAGTACGACTAGACGGGGGACAACAATCGATGCAGTTTTTGCACGATTCATTAAGGATTTGAGTGCTAATGTATATATCTCGCACTTTAGTTACAATCACCCAATTATCACGACATTAGGAAATAATATCCGTGAAAGTGACAATGAAAATGTCACATGATTGGTAAATCGTAATCGAAATTTTTAATTGTAATATTGTTGTGTATGTAATATTTAATAATTGTAAATAGTATTGCATAACTGTAAATAAATTGAAAATTTTTGGAACTGTACTTATATCGAAATTCATTCATATATAAGAAAATATTAAAAAGAGAAAATCTATGCTTCGTCGTTGAATTATTTGACCTATAATCTTCAAACTAACGTAAGACAGAAAAAAAGAGAGAGAGAAGAATACTAAAAGTTTCACTTCCGTCGTGCGTAGGCTTGCCACACACTATATATATATTTTTTTAAAGTGGTCCTTTTTGACCACTTTGTAATATAAAATAATATAATATAACACATAAAAATCACACTTAATTTATTTTCGAGTGCCGGATCAAGTAGACACCTGGAGTCAAGGGTATTAACTGCTCAGCCACGGAGGTTGCCCATACTGGATATTTTGCATTCCAGGGTGTACTTTTTATGCAAGTGGAAAGAGTCACAATGGCCAGCGCTTTTCCGCCAGTGCTAGCAAAGTTTTTAAAGTGGCACTCAACACAGCTTCTGCAGTGCCTAAAGTATGATAGCGCAATGTTGGTGTCTTTTTCGCCATTTGGCCTCATGGAGCAAAAAAATTAATTTCAGAATCATTTGATCTCATTTCACAGCAAAATTAAGTTTACAATGGAGTTAAAATATTATAAACTCCTGCCTTTTTCTAGTTTAAGAGGTGACATTAGAAAAGTAATTCACACTAAGTAGGTACTAACTTAAATGTTGAATTGTGTCAACACTCTGTGAGGTTTTTTTTTGTTTACAGAAAATAATCTTACTAAAAAATTATTATGTAAAGCAGAGGAAAAATATTATAAATTGTTAATACACATTGCTAATGCTTGAGCGAATATTATAAAAATGCCGATGTGTCTCGAATCTGCGACTCCACTATATTAGGTGGTGTTAGGTGCTACTGTAATAAGCCCTATGCAACACACCCAAAGGACCAGTCCCAAACTATGTTAATCGCAATGTTATATGGGACATCTAACTTTTAATGGATTCCCTAAACTTGATAGACAGTATTCCTCAGTGTTTAAACCTGGGCTTCTTGAACATAAGACAAGCACAGATTGGAATATAGGATAAAAATTTAACCTAACCTAACCTACATAACCCAATTAATAAAGTTTTTTTTCATCACTTTCCATGACTTTATATAACTTTTTAAAGATGTGATGAATTATCATTGTGATGATTTATCCGGTTACCGTATTCAGTATTAGTTTTTGCAGTATGGCGACGATATTACATATTACCATACCAAATGCAATGCTAGTAATTTCAGCTATAGGCCACCTCTGCATATGGTGTTTTTCGGTGTACATAATAATTATTGTATTCAAAGCAATAAACTCTTTTTTTTTGCAAGCTTGTTACAAAAACTTTTTCATTCAAAGATATTTTTCATTATACCTTTAAGGGGAGATGGGGAATATGTATTGAAATGGAGTCATTTTGAGTGAAAAGATTGATGCTTCTGAGAAATGATTTATTTTTAAAAGTTGACTAATTTTTGTTCAAAATACTTATGTTGCATTCCGAGCTGTAGAATGTTTTCCATTGATTCAATTACTTAATCTTCATTCTCAACTTTACATTTTTTTACTTTGTTAGTTTTATTAAGAGCGCATTCACATTCATAACAGGTTGGCATAATCCACGAGTAGAGTTCATGCCACTTTGTTAATGGACAAAGCGTTCCGCATTGTGGAATATCCAATACTTCACCTTGATATGTCATCCGTACCACAGACATATCCTGCGTGTTTAGATCTAAAAAAAATTAAAATAATAATTAAGCATGTGTTTTGTGTGCACATAACACCACAGTTCCGCACTGGCGACTAGTCAATATTGGGAAAGGACTAGGGCGGAATACAAGGATATGGAAGGGAAAGAGTAGAAGGTATTGAAATGTGTTCGGTTATTCAAATCTAATAACTAACAAAGGATTTGACTAGTTAAATCAATCACTACTAATCAAGAAGTTGTAATAGTTTTATAAATGGAAATACTCTGAAATGATTTCAGAGTTACATTACTGAAAGAAAACTACAAAATGGGAATGCAACACAAATACAGGATATTTCTCTCCTATACCGTGAATGTTAAAAAATTATTACACTATACACTGCTTTAATAATGAAGTAGACATTTTTAATAACGCTTAAACACTTTGGGGTGTAGAAAATGGGACTCGCATGCGCTGCCCGGCGGAGTGATACAGCAGTCTTGTCGCGAGACGATGCATGTTTATAAATCATAATTGATTTCTAATCTTCTTTTTTTTTCTTTTACACTATCCTTCGTATATTTACTGATTAGCGGTGTCTGCAATTATAAATTAACTATGTAAGTACTTGCATTCTGCTTGTTAACCCAGTATATAGAAATATTGGAGGGTCTAGAGTCATTAAAAAAATATATTACTTCGTTCAACAAAAAAATTAATCTTGACGTGTTCAGTGAAGGGGGACACAGAATGTTTCCTTGTAACGCTGTTTGGAAAGTGGTGGGCCCACTCCAATGTCTAGTAATGAATGATGGGTGAAAAACCTCCCAGTCTTATGAAACTACTACTTAACTTACCACCATATTATAAAGGTATGGATAAATTAAGTTACCAGGTAGCAGCTCGATCAGCAGGTGAGCAGCGTATGGAGGCAAGTGCATCTTAAACAGTCCAAATCCATTAAGCACATTTGCTATGGTTGAGTCATGTGCGCTGTATATTATAACCTTGTGCAGTGGATGACCTGATTCGGCAAACTTCAATGTCTGGTCAATCTCCTTTATCAGAGGGCCCGCCTTAAGGCGGGCCAGCAATGGGGTGTAGGTCTCTGTTAAAAAGCTGAAAGTAAGTTGAGAGATTTCTTATAATCAAAATGAGTATTATTCAGTTTTGAAAAACTTATGTAAAAATACAAATGTAAAAAAATATATATATATATTTTTAAAAAATAATTAAAAACAAATCTAACAGCTTCAGTACAATGAAATAAAAAAAGTAGGATAGATCTCATGAATGTAAAAAATGTCACTTATATTTAATGTTACAAGGTGAATACAATTCATAATCTTTTCTAACCAATATTATTTTCTTATGGCCAAAAATGGCTACCACACCTAATTTAACCTAAAGCACAATAAAAACGGTCCATGTAATAATATTAATAAGAACAAAACTTAAACCCACATTTAGCAAGGTTAACATTTTAATTTTCAACGCTAACAATGACAAGTAGCTATTTTGAACAAAAAAATAACTGCTTCTCAGTACATATCGTCGCTTAAGTTCTAACACCGCGGAAGTCAAAAATAACAACTTTTCAGGAAAGCAAAAAAACCGTGCCTTTTTATATATCGCGATCATAGTACATATATTTTTTAATGAAAATTTATAAATGAAAGGTTTATATAAGATTTTTGTAATGGTTGTTATAAAAAATCATTATTTGGATTATTTTTTTGACATACGCGGTGTTACCACATTATAATAAATAAAATAGGGGGACTTACGCGGAGTTATTATAAATACTATGTAATTGTCTTGAAATATTCATTTCAAATAAAACAAAAATAACGGGTAGACTTATCTCATAAAAAAATACAAAACATAAAACGTACTTCTACAACTATCTTAACAGATCTTCTTAACTTTTCGTTATAAATAATTAACAAATTAGCTTTATTACACTGTTTTTCAACCTTGATACTTATTTGGTATAAAATCACATCAAAAAGTTCAAATCAGTTCTACCTTACAAACATAATCAAAAATAACAAAAATACAATAGAAATTAGTAATTATTAAATCATAATGAAGTAAAGCATCGTAAAAATGGTGACAGTCAGGAGGAATAACTGACTTGAGTTCTTGAAGATGTTTCCATTTAGATTCATTCATTTTTTTATGGTTATTATAAAGCTTTGACCTTGGGCCTGGTCTTGTCCTTTAATTTTAGGCTCATCTGGGCAAATTCTTGTAGTCATCCTAAAAGCTCAACTTGTAGTTAATAAGGCCATTAGGGTTATACTCCAAAACTCTCAAATCTGTGACTGTAGGATCGTTTGCGACTCGGCCAGGCCGGATTGACTCATACAAGAAATCATTTTTGTTTGAGTAGTCATAAAAAAGTCAAAAGAGAAAAAACTGAACGATAAAAGGTTGTTTTCATCGGGCTTCCTTAGAAATCGAGGCATACTGGGAGGGTAAGTATATTTCCTTATTTTTAAGCCTACATTCAATTGCATTGTGGCTAGAGTCACACTCCATTTGGGTATGACCCTTGTCAAGGAATTTTTGCGTTATTAGGACGTTATATTCCATGGCTAAATCTAAAAGAGCATTAGCTAAAACAACGTTTCTGTTTTGGGATGTACATCCATCAGAAAATAGGATAATTGTCATAGGTTTTTCAGAAAGTAATTTTCTCAGGCAATCTATGACACATGATGTAAAAACAGAAGCCACTAATCCTGCATTGTGCTCGTCAAACCAGTAACAATGGACATCTTTTGTAGCTAGATTAAAAATTGTGAAATTGTGAACACAGAGTTTTGTTTTGTAATACATAGCACTAGTCTGCAACATCGGACATAATTTTACCGATTGGAAATTGTGCGTAAATACGTGTGCTTCTCCTGCTAATGCTCGGTCCTTGTCTTTATTTTTCTCCTCTCTAGCTGCTTCTTTTCGAATGACGTGATTGCGATAGATATCTTCACTTATATTACATGCTTGGAACGCACAGCATGTGTCATATTGATCTTTTTTGGCTGGAATAAGCTTAAATTCTTTTCTTTAAAAATTTTGTCAAAGGACCATCGGCTGACGGGTTCTTTACACTTATATTGGCATTATCTGGAATTATAACAACAGACAAGTTGTTAATGTCGAGGTTTTCCAAATTTTCCTTGGGTGTGATATTTTCATTTTTCTTTTTCGGTGGTATTTTTATTCCTAGTTGTTTACATATTTCATCGATCTCTTCATCATCACTGCTGTCGTAATCCATGGGGCATTGATATCTGTAAATTTAAAACCTTGTATTAAAAACCGTTATATAAAACACCGCGTAAGTCACTTCTACATTAAGCAGAACACCGCGTAAGTAAAATAACAATTTTCATCTTATTTTTTACAATAACGTAATTAATATTTAGACTTAACTATACTTAAAAACCAAATATAAAGACTTTATCCCTTATATGAACACATAATATTAGTAATATGATTTAAACTTACCTTGATTTACAATGTATTTATTCGGAGCACACGTCGCGACCTGTCACAATACGAAAGCAAACTGACTTACGCGCTGTTTGCATGACGATTTCCGCGGCACGGAGATACGCTGTGTATTTGTTTTCAAAATAAAACGCTTTTATTGGTTAAAATCCTTGTTTCTGATTGATCTAGGAGGTGCGTCTTTAGATTCTCTATAGAATGACATGCAAAAGTTAAAATGGCATTTTTTGGACTTCAGCGGTGTTAGAACTTAAGCGACGATATGTCAATGATAATTTTCAAATAATCCATCAGAAATCTGTACTTGAATCATGAGTCTTCTCTTAAAATTATGTTCAGTTGATTTGTTATCAAGAATCAAACTAAGAAAAAATATTTTAAAACCATAATACATACCTTTTCTTGGCAATATCTTCCAATATATCAGGATATAAGCCATTGGTCCAATCAGGTAAAGTTAAATTTTTCATGCTTTCTATTTTCAATGTGTCATATAAATAATTAACTTGTTCTATGGATGATACATTTTTTCCAGTGAACAGCGTCAAATTCCTAAAAAAATTATTAGCCATTATTAATTTTGTGGCAATTGCCAGTTACAAATTTACATACTGCAGAAACTTAAAATATTTTTGAACGGAATGTTGACATTCAACGTAATTTTTTAAAAAGCCCATTTAATGCATTCTTATTACATATTTATTTATTGTAAGAAACAAACAGCAATTTTATACAGGATGTGTTATACAAGAGGTTAAATACACTTGTTGATTGTATAAGTAATGTTTAGATTATTTTTTAATGATAAACTGATGTTTATAAGACAGAATTTTGTGCATAGCACAAAGGACAACAAATTATTATAAGCATTAATTACTCGCCTGAAATATCCATACAAATTGAAAATATCTCCCGAGTGAAAATAAATGATTTCCGATTCAGGCGAGTAATTAATGCTTATGAAATTGTTTAGATTGACAAGCTTTCAGCTAAAAATATTTACAATGGATTTTAAACTTTGCTAAGAGAAGCATAAAAAAAATATGTAAAAGAAGATTTACTTGTATAACTCTGCATATTCCAAATTCATACTTGTATAAATAGGACCTTTTAAAAGTTGATCATATTCATAATCATATTTGTCACATCGAGCTTTCATGGCCAATACTTGGTCTGACAGCAGTGGAATGGAGTGGATTGGAATTGGTTTCCAAGCAAGTCCGGGTAGCCACTCTTCATTTGGTTTGACTGGATACATTCCTGTAAAATAAATACATCATGTATACATGTAGTGAGGTGTTTTTAGGATGGCCAGGAAAACTTATAAACATATTTTATAGGAAGGATTAACCATTATTTCTGCAATACTATTTCAACAGCTGGTAAGAAATACATTAATTTAGGGTGTGTGACACTACCTAATGAAGGTAAATTTCATTAAAAGGTCTTTTAAAACGATTTGCTTTAATGTCATTTTTTGATCTTATATTTTAATATAAAATTGTAAATTATCAGTTGGATAGCATTGATATATTTTTACATTTGTGAAGTAAACAAACGCAGAATACAAATCGACAAGACATGAATCGGTTTACCGGAAAAAAAACAAATTTCACAAGCAGTACCAAAGTGTAACATAAAAAAAAAATTACAGCAAAAGAACATCGGGTGATTACTTTTGCCCCACCCTGTATTAATGTAGATTCACTTTCATGTTCCTACCATTAGATCAAGGCTATGTATTATTTTATTTATTTATTCATTTTCGGGAAATCAACAGTTTACATTTATTTCAGTTTGTATTATATGTTATATGTTAGTATTATATAGCCAAAATAAAAGTAATTATGGATTTCCTCCTTGTGACTTTACCTCTACTGAGGGAGCATTATAAGGAATAAGTAAATTAAATTTGTGAGAAAGGAATATGAATTCAAAAATTTATACAAAATAAAAGATTATATAAAAATTTTATAATTATACTACGGTTTCAGGCAACAATTCTGTTATAAATAAATTACACACTACTGGTAACACGCGCAATGTAGTTTGAAGTTTTTAAGATGCCTCTGTTGAAATATAAATTTGTACTGAGTACAAAACTTTTTGGCAGTACATATATTAGTGATATCAATGCAAAACAGGTTTTTCATAAGGCGTGTTTGGTAATAAAACCAAAAATTACCGTCTCACGCCGGATCGTTGGTTTGATAAATTCTGTGTATAAACACGTAGCCATTCTCACGTTGTCAAATCAAAGATATTCTACGTATGTGTTGTGTTGTAAAGTTCCATATAATAATATTATTCTTCTCTTTGTAGATCAATACAGGATTTATCCATGGCAGCCGGAAAAAATATTCCAGTAACGAATTAATAAAAAAAGATTATTGTTTAGTTGTGCTAAATAACACCGAATAATTTAACAAATATATAAATAAATAAATAAACTTCGTTTATTTCTCGAGGTCAATATTATTAATGATGTTATTATTTAACAAATATACAAATAAAAAAATAAACTTCGTTTATTTCTCGAGGTCAATATTATTAATGATGTTATTATTTAACAAATATACAAATAAAAAAATAAACTTCGTTTATTTCTCGAGGTCAATATTATTAATGATGTTATTAGTATGTATATTTCTATCAAATATAAAATTTTGAAATTTACAAAAAAATTTTAAAAATCCACCTTCGATTTTCTCGAAAACGAAAGCTCAAATAAAAAAGTCATAACCCAAAATTGACTTTAAATGAAAGGTAGATTCATTCACAAGTTATACCGTTTATACCAAGAGTTTCCGAACACCGTGTAAAACAAACTTTCTTTGGATCGGAAATGTTCCTCAAATGCGATTCTTAAAGCCAAAAGCCGTTCAAATCTAATTAGATTTGACAACAGCAAGTGAATGATGAAAAAATGTCAAATTAAATGCTTTACCAAAATAGTAGTTTCTGCAAATAAGTCATACCTTATTACTAAGTTGTTTGTTTTACTAATATTTCCGATTGCGTACGTTCATTTGCTGTGCGACGCACATTTGACGTTGTATTTTCACAAGTTCATTAATGTACAATTACCGACCTCTAGTGACAAAAAATGAAGACATTTTGACAGTTTGAGAAAATTCGCTGGCATATAACAAGCGCTTAAACATTTATTCAGTGACCTTTGATAAGAAATGTTATCATTGTAGTGACATATTCATAAATTATAGTCAATGACTTAAACAAAGAATGTGCATAAGGTCAATCACAATAGGCAAATAATTAACCAAGGATTTGGAATTTTTCTGACACTTGTCACATGTTACTTGTTATGTTAAACTGATAATCAAATTTCAAAGTTTTTATTCAAGTTCTGCAAAAGTTCTATTCAAATTCTATGAAAAAACTGGCCCACAACGGAATAATAACAGAACTTGAATAAAAATTTCACAGAACTTGAATAATAACTTAGAAATTTGATGAATGAGGTTGTCTCCTACAATGGAATAGAAAGTTATTTACAAAGGTGTTGTATTAATTAGAGGAAGCAGAGAACAGATTTTTTTAAATTTTGGGGAAAATACCGAATTGTACTACTGAAGATATAAGCTGTCAGCTGGTGTTAAGTGACCGACCGATAAACGTACGTCACAGGTCATAAAAAGACTGGCGCGGCCATAGATAACATAGGCGCAGCAGTATGCATTACTGTCATTCGAATTGTGACCAGTTACGACACTAGTATAAGTTCACTTTGAAAGTTCATAACTTTGTCATTTTTGGAAATATCGAAAACTAATTGAAATGTTGCTATTAAGTCTTTAAATATAAAACATGTTCATCGAAATTAGGAGACAATCTTATTGTTCATGTTCTGTGAAACAAATTGCCCTTATATTAAATCATAGGACAGAGTCAATACTCTCTATTTCTGATTATGAGATAATAATATAAATAGGGTGTAAAGGGCGTGGTGATATAAATGTTTGTTTTCTAATTACAAAATTTATACACCAATGTAAGCATAATGAACAGTATTAAGAGAGGGATGTTTATTTGGTTTGGAAACGTATTTAATTTAATGGACGAAGAAAGAAATGTCAATATAACTAAATAACCATCACGCCCACATCTAACCATATTCCCAGAGTGGAAGATACTACCAGTATCGCCCTGGTGTAAGACCACCATTCAGAATTGAAACGTTGCTCCAAATGGCTTTAGCCGTGTTTAGTGACTAGATCTGAATAGCCAGGTACTTCCCCACCTTCCTCTTTCCCTTCCCCACTTACCTTCAGCCTCACAACATCCCCCAATTGGGGATGCCATAGTCTCACTGGCTCCAGACGGGAGCAGTTGGGACTCTTGTGAGGAATTCACTATAAAAAAAAAAAAAAAAAAAACGCCGTTTCACCGCAGGGGGAGGCAGAGAGGACGGACCGCCAAACAACTCTGTCTTAGCACACACTCCTAGCCTCATTCACATTCATACATCGTCTCATACATGCTCTTCTATTATTCTGACTCTTGACATGGCCCGACTCAAGTATTTGATTCACTTGGTCGTGCCATGTCTTCCTCGGGCGTCCTCAACTTCTTCTACCATTCACATTTGCGTCACATATACTCCTTTCTTCGTTCATTCGCTCTACACGCCCAAATCATCCAAGCGTCTCTTTCTTAATCTTACTCATTACGCTTACATCAGCCTTGCATTCTTTGCAGAAATCCACATTTCTCACATGGTCCTACATGGTTTTACCATATATACGCCATAGGGATATCATTTTTACAGCATTCAGTCTACTTTCATCCCTCCTCTGCCAGTTATAATTTTTTACTCACTGCCATACATCAGGGTAGGTACCAGAACTCCATTGTGGACTGATAGCTGCACTTCTTTGGCCATTTTTTGTTAGCGCCAACCACGCTCAGTTCCATTAATGGAGTTACCTGCATTTACCCTTCTTTCAATATCTCTGTCAGCCTTCGCATCGCTCGTAAACATACTTCCCAAATACACAAACTCATCCACCTGCTCCAAGTATTCATCATTCACAACTATATTGCGCACTGTTTTCATACTTTCTCTTTCAAACACAGTGACTTTAGACTTACTTACATTCTACATACATACTTCATTCATTATATTAGAGACTGTAGATCTTCCATATTGTTAGCAATCAGCACCGCATCATCAGCATACAACAGGCAACATACTTTCAGCTTACTCAAATTCACGTCCAAGTCCACCTCTTTTAATTCTTGCATCCATGTATAAATTGAATAACCACGGTGACATTATGCAGCCTTGCTTAACATCTTTTGTTATATCAAACCACCCCGTAAAACCACCGTTCACAATAATACATGCAACGCTTCCCTCACACAGAGACACAATTGCAGGGATAAGATTTGTATTCACTCCATACATGGACAACACTTTCCATAGCTTTTTCCTGTAGATCTACAAAGGCACAGAAAAGTTTCTTTTTTTTGCCAGAAACTTCTTAGTGAGTATACGCAATGAGAATATCTGTTCCATGCACCCCCTCCCACTCATAAAAGCACCTTACACATCCCATATTTTATCCATTGTTTCCATTCTAATCCTTTCAATCAAAATTCTACTATACAGCTTGCCAACTGAACTTACCAGGCTAATTGCCCTATGATTCCTACATTCCATACGTGACCCTTTACCTTTATATAACGGCATGGTCACAGCCCTTCTCCATTCTAATAGCGTGTAACCCTCTTATTTCTTTCTCATTCGTCAGCTATTTTCCATTTTTTGATTTTATCACTTTCATGCTTCCGTTTTCTGGACCACTCCGGGACCTTTTGACCTCCTTCCAAAATAGTTTAATGCTTTCTTAGAAGTGATATGTCATTTTAAGTCCCTCTTCCTCTGTTAGATGTTTCTTTCGTTCTTTCACTCCAACTCTTAGTCTTTTCTTGCATCCCTTTTACACTTCTTTCACTCAATCCCTCTCTTCGCTATAAGAACTGCCAGCCACTATCAAACATAACCATTGTTTCTTCTTCTCTGAGACCAGAGTGTTAATCTCATCATCCCACCATGCATCACCTTTGTCAAAATACCATAAAAAGAATTGGCGACTTCTGATGAGTGAGAACTATTAAAAATAGATCAACTGTAGACTTTTGATGGAGGTCTTTGTTGTAAGCTGAGCGCCTGAAGGACTATGAAGAAGTATATATACTTTCAGGCGGTCTATTGGGGTGATAATAATTACTGGATGGTGTCGTTCATTGGACAAACAGAGGTCGCACATAAATAGAAGATATGAGCTGATAAGAAGAACTAGACCTCAAAAGAACTAGCGACTTCTGATGAGTGAGAGCTATTAAAAATAGATCAACTGTAGACTTTAGATGACTTCTCTGAAAAATAAAATTTAACCGCTCTCCGAATATTCAGAAAAGTATAATGATGCTGACCTTATATTGATTGACCTTTGTTGAAAATAAAATCATATTTCATAAGGAATATAGATGCATGTCAAGAGCGTACTATTTTGTAGGAGTTCAAAATCTACTCAGCCAGTGCTGCATTTACGAAAATAGCAGTTTTGTTATTTATATGATTCATCTTTTGTCTATCAGTCCAGTATCCCGACAGCAACATGAGGTATCTTTTTGTACGGAGATTTATGTTTTTGTTTTTATAAACATCTGAAGTGGTTTTTTTACACATAAACTTGATCCCACTTGCAAATCGTAATCTTTTCTTTCTATCTGACATGTTGAATCATGGTCAAGTGCTCTATTTTCAGGTTAAATTACGGTAGTTAAAAATAAAAAAAATCTGTTCCTCATGTGGGTATAGAAAAATTTGAACTGATTAAAGCGGAATAAGGTTAAGATTAGCATTACAATGCAATAACTTATAAAAACCATAGAGTTTTAAAGAAAATGCTAGAAACAAGAAATATAAAAGTCAACCATTTATCATTACTGTATACTTTTACAACTTAATTAATCATACCTAACATTGCAGACCAGTATCCTCACGTCCCATCCATTATGGTGAACAATGTCGCTTCCAAAAAGTAACAAGGAAATATTTAAAAAAAAAAAAAAAAACACAGAAAACACCCTTCACCCGCGTTTATGACACAGTTATTCATATTTATTGCAATCATAGAACATTTTTTCCCCATGAAACCATTTGCCTTTGACTCTCTCCAAGTCACATACTGTTTTCAATGTGTCTAGGTTTCAGTTAATCTTTTCACTTCATTGCCAATGTTTGTAAAATAACACATATGTACATGTTTGTATGTGGCATTCATTTCGGCCATCACTTATTTTGGTATGATTTGAGATTTTCATGGACAAATGTAGAATAGTGATTTATTTTTGAGATATTATTCCTTATTGCGCCACCTAAAGCAGTTAGCTTTTCTATTCACTTCTCGATAAATTAAAATATTTATGTAGTCTAATAACTTTCAGATTTTTTTTTTTTTTAATGATAAACTAATGTTTATAAGACAAGGTTTTTTTTATGCATAGCATAAAGGATAACAAATAATTATAAGCAATAATTAGTCATCCGAAATACCAATACAAATTGAAAACATCTCCCGAGTAAAAATAAATGCCGCCAAGGGGAATTGAACTCGTGCCTTCTGATGTCCGGTCAGGTGCTGGTCTAATTATTGCTTATAATTATTTGTTATCCTTTATGCTATGCATAAAAAAAACCTTGTCTTATAAAGGTTAGTTTATCATTAAAAAAAAAATAATAATAATATTTGACAAGTCAAAAAATATTTCACCAATAAATGAAGATATCATATGTCTCGACGCCATCTAGTGAGAAATTTAGCACTAACAAAGCCTTTCCTACAAAAATAAAGTTGGTTGTTTGCAGGTGAAAAATATAATAAGCAGTAATTGTTTTTTGATGTACTAGTACATATTGAATCATTTGGCGGGTTGGAAATAAGCCGACATAGCTCAGTGGATACAGAGCACCTGACCGGACATCAGAAGGCGCGGGTTCAATTCCCGTTGGCGGCATTTATTTTTACTTGGGAGATGTTTTCAAATTGTATTGGTATTTCGGATGACTAATTATTGCTTATAATTATTTGTTTATTTTAACTTTCAGAATGTCTACAACAACATGACAGCCAATCTTCGATCAACGTTAAAAGCAAAAATATATATTTGTGAGGAATGAAAGGGGCATTATATTTCTGAAAGCAGAACCAGTTTATAGATTCTATTTGCCTGCTTTTCCTAGCTCGCGATGATTGCTAGAACTGGTATCTATTTTACCCAATTGCCTCATTGCAGTTATAGCCTGGCCACGTCGGTTGCACCTGTTAGTAAATAACATTTGCTATTTGATACACTGTCCACAGGTTCGATAGGTAACATGCTGAATGGTCTAACAATATTGGGGAAAATGATGACACACGCTTCGCAAAAGATAATCTCCAGCTAGCCAAAAATGACCTTCATTCAATTAAATGTTTATACATGTGGTGTATATTGTTTAGAATGTTTAGTTTCTTTCATCTTAAACAAACTTTCATACAAAAATGTCAATATTTGATAACAATCTGTTATAAAAGATATTTGCCAACTTATTTAATTGTAGTGCTGATGTAGAAGATTAACACTAAGTTCTGTTGATCTCAATAAAATTAAACATCATTAAATTAATTACTAACATGCATTCTTTAAAAATGTGAATTTAATTTAATCATTAGCTTAAGAATTCGATAATACTTGTAACAACATTGAACACAATGTAATATTATGTTTAGTTGTCCGCTAGTTTTGAATTATTTTGGTGACACGTGATTAAACAAAGCAGTGGCAGCCGCTAGATTAAAAAAATGTAGAGTATTATTTTTAAGTACTAATCATCTGAGAGTTTATATTTAGAATAAAGTAGAGTTTTTTTTAAATAAACGGTTATGAAGAGAGAGCAAGACTTTCATTAATAATAGTTCTGATTCTCAAAATTGGATAACAGATGGTATTAAACATTATATAAGTATGTCACAAAAACTGATGACATTTACATAATAATTCAAATCAACATGCAGTATGTGACAGCCGAAATTAACACATCACAATGGGGACATCTTAATAAGAATAATTATTTAAATAATAGCACTCAAATATTGATAAACAAAATTGGTTTGTTTAAGTGCAATACTATTTACACACCTGCTAGATTCGATAACGCTGACATGATAGTGCGATCAAAATCTGTCGATCTTACATACAGTTCATTGTGCCTAAAGTCATCGGATAGTAGATGCTGAAATCAAAGAAACAACATTATATTAGTATTAGCAGACAATAAGTGAGGTGCAATACGAATTTATATTAAACCCTAGTAAGGCCTCTAGACCCAATTCCAACATAGCAACATATAAAAATATTTACTGATGTGGTACCTCCACATCAGGGCATGAAACTTCAATAAATATATATATTTTTTTTAAAGCAAACCCGTAGAAAATACCATACTTGACATTTTTATTTTTGTCCTTAACTAACCCAATAGAGCTAATATCTAAAGGCAAAATGAATGTATAAGGGCGACACTGCAATTAAAGTGCTTCGTACCGTGCATGGGCATGATTCTTAAACACTGCAAATGCAGGGCTCCAGCCTTAGGGATTATTCATCCGATTTTTAAAAAAATCATCCCTTTCATCCGAAATAGCTGATAATTATCGACCAAGTATCTTATATTTCCAAAATATTGGAACTAGTAGTCATAAATCGAATGCCAAAGTACCTCAATTATCATAAGCTACTTTTGAAGAAACGATCGGTCTAGATTTCAATTGACAGATACTGTACTATATATTATACTCTCAAACATGATTAACGCAATTAACATGCTCTAGTTGCAATACTGATAGGAGTGTCGCTTTCGACATAGTAAATCATAAAATATTAATTCATTAACTGAAAAATAAATAAGGTATTAACATCTCTGTACTATCGTGGATAACCTTTTATTGGCTGAGAGATATCAGACAGAGGCTTTCCGGGATAAAAGATCTTCCAAATTTTCTTTATGTTGTGGTAAGCCAATTGGGGTCTATGCTGGGTTGTCTTCTGTTTATAGTGTACACCAGTGATCTGGAACCATTCATTTCTTCACATGGACTAATTTGTCCCAGCTATGCTGATGATTAATTTTTTCTAAAAATTCCGTGATGATTGAATCATCCGAAGTGGATGATTGTAGGTCATGTGTTGTACATTGTATTTGTGAAGTTTCAATCTGGGTGTGTAAAAATAAGCTATAGCACTTAATTGATAATAGTTCATTAACAGTCTGTTTTCGTGGCATTTACTTGGACCAAAATATTGTTTCATTGAGTACCTATCAATTTGGCAATATGTTAAAGTCAAGTAATAATCTAAACAATTAAAACACATAAGGTGTCTCCCAAAAAATTCTGGTAAATGTTCTTCTAGTCTTCAGATTGGACTATTGCAATAGTTTGTATTCTAGTCTGCATAATATATACTCTGAACAGACTGCAAGGGGTGTTCAACACAGCAGCTCATCTTATATGTGGTGCGACCAAATACTGTCATATCACTCGTCTTCTATATGATTACCTGAACTGGCTTCGAGTCAAGTCACAGAAAGAGTACATTCAACATTCAGTGTTAGTATCTATCTCTCTATTAATACATAGAAGAGTGTATATGACCTGAGGCGTGGATTTGATTTCTATTCAAATCTAAAGTTTTACTCTGAGGTTGACGAAATTTTGCACACTCGACCTTCAAAACAAGAGGAAGGCCACTGTCTATATGTGATTTCAAAAAAACCACTCTTATCTATTTTTAAATCAAACCAACTGGATGAACTCTCTCGAACAAATTCCATGAAATTTGTGTTCAGAGCTTTTAATATAATGAGTTCACATTCTTGGAAAGACCTTCCACTTGGTTTGGTATCAGAAAGCAATTATGAAATCAAAAAAAAAAAAATCACTAAATGGAGCTGTATAAAGTTAACCCTTATTATTTATATTAAAACTACAGATTTGAAACTGCGTCACTAAATTACGGTTTTTGGTATGTGATTTTTCAAAACAGCCTGTAGCCACAAACATTAATTTAGTATGCTACTAAAACATTATTAGAGAAATAAAGTCGATGACAGAACTGTCAATAAGAACTGAGCATCGAAATTAGCACTCCATCAACAAGACACTGATAATTAACATATGTAGTAGGTGCAGAATATATTATAGATATATATTAAGGCAATCCTCAGCGATGCTCGTGCATCCATGTGAGTCATTCCGTCGTGAACTAAAGTAACATGTTTCATTAAAAAATATATTATTTAATTATCTACTCTGTTTTTCTAATCCTGCTCAAACAATACATATATATATTTAAAGTATTTCTTGTACATGTTTCGAGCGATAGGTTACATTACCATATTAGTTAATTAATATCATTTCTCAAAATATTAATATGGAACATATGAACTGCTTACTGCGGTTTAAAGCCAATCAATCCACCTAAATTGCGCCAATAATTCCCTTATTTGTAGGTTCTATAAATTTGGCATATTATGACAAATGATCGCTCAAAACATATAATATGCCAAAAATCGAAAGAGTTTAAAATAAAACATAAAAAATCAGTTCAATCACCTCAGAATATACAACTAAAAATCGATATATACTTTCACTTTGGACTGTGGCCACTTTCAAAAAGCAATATTATATTAAATTTCAGATAATTTTTTTCAGTACCATCACATAAATATTATAAAAATAGTTAATCAACTACTTTAAATTATTGCCAATTGTTTCAGCAGACAATGATTGATTAGTTGATAGTGCTGAATATTCACTAGAACACAAGGCTGCAAATGATATATTATGCAGCATTTCTAGGTGCCGCAAAACTGAAAGTACGAAACAGTTATAATATACAGGGTGTCCGGAAACTCGTAGTACAAGCGGGAAACTGGTGAATCTACATCACATTTGGAGTCGATTTTGTAGTATATTTTTTTTTTGATTTGAGCTTTCGTTATCGAGTAAATCGAGTTAGAAGTTGATTTTTTTTTTTTTTTTTTAATCAAATTCTTATAAATTATTACTGAAGATCAAAGTACCCAACTAATTAAAACTATTTGAAAGTAAAACAAATGAAGAAACTCGGATTTGAAGCATTATTTTGAAATCACCCTTCATTTAATCCGGTGTAATCATAAAATATTTCTGCTCTGCAGGGTTAAAACTTCTGTTGTTCAACCCTAAACACCAGAAAAAACTTAAACCCTAAAATAGCCGAAAAATATTTTTTTTTGGTTTTTTTTTTTTTTGTGAAAATGCTCAAATCAAAAAACTTTATGTTTATTTGGGTTCCCTATGTGGTGTAGATTCTCCAGTTTCCCGCTTGTACTACGAGTTTCCGGACACCGTGTATAAATAAATTATTAAACTTTATTTTTGTACAATGTCATCCTACTCACTCTTCGATTACCGTGTATCGGGTGTTTGCCTAGTTTTGTGGTCACAAGACCCTAAAATTAAAAATATTATTTGCCAAGAAAAGAGAAAAAAAACAATTTGAAGACATTACGCTCCTAAAAATTGTGAAATAATGTTGTATAAAAAAGTATGTTGAAGCAATACATGTAATATGTTATTGAATCTATCGCATAGAAAGTATTGAATATTTGCAAAATTATCGCTCAATTTACGGCGAAGTATTTATCAATTCTGACAAATAGGTAGGTACAAGGAGAAAGGTGTATTCGGAAAAGGTATGTGGATATGAAAGAGAAAAAAATATATTAAAAAAAACAGAGAGAGGATCATGGAACAGGTTTAAGGCCATTAATATGGATAGTAAAGTTATGAATGTTACATCAATTAATATATGAAGAAAGCGTACAAAATAAAACAATAACTATTTCTTTACAAGACGAAGATGTACGTTAGCTGAAAATGAGTAAGAAAATCTGGTGTGAACACAGTCCAGTCGCTACAGACACATTTCTTTTAGATGATTGAATTTGCCAAATCTGGTTTACTGTATCCGAATGTAATACTTATGCTTTGTTCATGTACTGATTGTGGATTCACTGCTTTGTTATTTTCCTCGTTCCTTATTATTGGATTTTATTTGTGGATTTTCCTTGTTCCTTATTGGGGCTAGAGACCTGAGCAACAGCTGCAATTACAGCAAGCGAATGGAACGTACCTGCGTAGGTATGAACTGAATTGTGAATTCTATTTCCTGTATGGAGAGGCAATATTTTAAGATTTTAATAAGTTTCTAAACTATTTTTAGGGTTTATGAGTAAAGACCTAGATATTAGGTACATTTGGTACTGGTATTAACCCTTTCAGCACTGCATTTTTGTTTCCACATATAGACCACATGTTATTTTTGATAACACCTTGAATAATTAATTGAAAATTTTTGGCATATATATATTTATTTTTGCTTACTAATTTATATTTTTTCTAATTTTCTTTATTACTTTTAGGCCTCAAAGGGTTATTTTTTATTAGCAAAGAAAAAAAACCTATCACACAAACAATTGTTTAATTAAAAAATATTAATTTGCAGTGCAACATGCATAAATATGAAGATACATAAAAATAATAATGGAAATAATAATATATAATATAATAATAATAATAAATGAAATAAATAGCCGAAATGGGATATGTCATATTTATTTTATTGCAAACTAGCAGAAAAAAAAGACGCCATTAGGAATATCCTTCATACGCAAAATACTAAGGACGGGTTGTTTCGGAGAATTTGAATAATTCATCAAATTTCAACGTTCATTTCCGGGTTCTGTGAAAGTCCTATTCAAGTTCTGTTATTATATCATTATAGGCTAGTTGCTTGACAAAACTGAAATTAAAACAGAACTTCAAAAAATCTTTCACAGAACTGGAAAATGAACGTTGAAATTTGATGAATTGCTCAAATTCTCCGAAACAACCCATCCTAAGTAATTTTTCTATTTTTGATACTGACTATTCGTGGTAGAATTCCATTATAGTGATATATTGAAACAATTTAAAACTTTTTTCCACTTATTTTATTTATTATATTTAAAAATAAGTGGAAAAAGTTTTAGATTGTTCCAATATATCATTATGAGGTGAATTGTTTCACAAAATTGTGAGATATTAATTTTTTTCCGAAATTCCTCAGGAAGAACTCTGGTATTGAAAGGGTTAAGTACATTTGTGCTGACAATTTTTAAAAATAAATTAAACACAGTTATAAAGACTTATATGAAATGATGCACAAATACCAACATTTAAAAATGTATGCACAGATGTTAAGTGGTTTGTTATGTCTAGTAATGAAAAGCATTCACAAATGATGTGCTCTTAAGAAATAAAATAACTCCACCAGGTTTTTTTTGTCATCAATAGGTACCTAATAATATTACACGTATTATTTCTGTCGATATTCAGAAAGTTTTATTAAAATTTCATATATAAAGGTTATTGGACAGCAGACAATATGTAAAAAGAAAACAAGCAAATTCAAAATTTAGTCAATTCGCAGCAAAATTATAAAAAACCAAATGAGGGAACATTAGCATTAAGGGGAAATCGCTGGCAAAAATGTTTCAGTTTTTTAGGGTTTACTAGGACGAAAGGTATTTCAATTTTTGGTTTTACCACAGATTTGACGGTTTGCATTTCAACGTTGAGAAAATAAAAAAAAACTACTTAAGGTGAAGCTATAAGTGAAATCACTATTTAGATTAATCTTTACTATGAATCGGTATAGGTTATCAATACCAAAAATATACCATGGATACATTGAAGCTTGTTCTATCGCTTGGCTTGATCAGAATTAAAATAAAATTGTTAATTACGCCATGAAAAATATAAGCGTAAACTACTAAATAGATTTGTATGGAACAACTTTTAAAAAATACCGCTTTATGGCTAAGTTTATTTGCTACCACTTGACTTGATTAACATTTTTTTGTTACTATTTAAGTATTCAAGAAATAAATAAAAACCAAATTGGTGCTTACGTCAACCATTTTTTGACTGAAACATTGTATTGAATTCTATTATTTCTTCAGAAGTCCGCGGAGAGCGGCAACGAACAGACGTCAGATCTGTGCCAGTTTTACGAACAGTTTTTTCCGTGTTTACATAACTTTGGCTAGCAGCATTTTTAGTTCTCAAACCGTGAGTATTATTACGTGAGAAAGCTTGTGTTTTTTCTGATATTATTTTTCGTGACCAAAATATTATACCTTCTCAATACATCTATTTGAAATTTACTTTCGTTTTCTTGAAAGAATGTATCAATGAAGTGGAAATTAACCCACTACCAGATCCAATCAAGCAGATAGACTCGCGAAGATAATGCATTTTGGTGGCACATAAGTGGATATATACGCGTTTATCTGAAATTGGATGACATTACAACAGTTAATATACGCAATAAATGTCGGTCCCACCAAATTGGGATTTGGCTCAGTTGTTAACGTGGTTGACTCCAGTCACCGGGGAGGAAGGTTTAATCCTCGGTAAAACAGTTATTTTGTAATTAGGAATCTTGGAAGTGGAAATTAACTCACTACCCGACACCCAATAGAGCTGAAACTCAGCAGATAGACTCTTTGTCGATGATAATACATTTTAGTGGCAATTAATTCAACCCTTATGAACCCTGAACAGAAATCCTATGGATATTTATTTATTTAAAATGGCTATAACCATTAATTAATATGGCCGAAGTGGTTGGTTGGTTGGGGTATTTAATAAAGTTAAGATATTTTCTGATTGAATGAGATACGGTGATAATAAGATGCAATTCAAATGATCTACTTTATTTAAGTGAAAGGGGAAAATAAGCAACGACGGGTGAGCTAATAAGACGAGATAATCTTCGATGAAACATTACTTGTGAGTGACAAAATCCACACTATTCAGTAACACGCATTAAGAAACTATTTACAAAATCAAAAACTTTCATCCACAATGAAAAAAACATGTATTACAGAATGGATACATTGATCTGATTTCCATCTTGGTTGTGTTATTCCTTTGCTAAAATTGGTTTATGTACTTAAATCTAAACATTTGTTGAAGGTATGTAGTAAAGATAATCATAAAAAAAAGTTTATTTCGGAAGCTGAAATGTCATTTTTTTATCACCTTTTGATATGCGTCATTCAGGATCAAACAATTTAAGGTCAAGAGTTAACCGGGTCATGATTGGAGAGACCATCTTTATAATAATTGATAAAAAACAAACAACAAATAATAAATATATATAATTGTTAATTTAAGCTAGTATCACATGTACATGTACAGCGCAGTGCTTTACTCTCCAAATATGCGGGCTTGGCCTATTTCATCACACCGCTTGCCATACATTCCCGTTGGGAATATAGATTACTCTATTATATAAACGCACTTCCAACGGGAAGGTTACTTCCACCTTTTATGTGGTTCTTACTTAAATGGGTATAATGGCATTGTTATCCGATAATTCTATGTGAATATAGTAAATCCATATTTTTGTGAGGGTCCAATATCTCTGTGTATAAACAATGGGAGTATACATAGTCTCCCATTTTGTTATCTTTTTGTATCTTGTGTTGAAGAATATTTAATCAAAAGGAACCTATACTAAACCTATAGGTTTAGGGTAATAAAACCTTGCACTTATGGCCCTCGAGAAGCAGAAATCATTATTTTTTTTTATGATTTGTGGGAAAGTGAAAACCAAATATTTTAAAATGTGATAAAATATGTCCATTATTAAACATAAAACATCACTAAATAGCCCAAAGCTGACTTTAACTTTCAAAGATATAGCGGTTTAGAGAAAAACCCCTATTTTCAGCTGCTTGATGTGTGTAACATATAATATTAATGAGATGGAGTCTACCATACAAGAGTACCTGAAATCAAAAGGTACCTAACTCCAAAAACGTAATATTCGGCAAAAGTGAGAAAACTTTAAAAACTTAGGCTTAAAATCATTAGCATGATTCGAAATTAAAGCTGATTTTTAAGAAGACAACATTGGACTTAATTTTAATTTTCCATAAAGAAATTATTGTAACGTACATAATAGGAAAATAAAAATGTATCTAAAGCCAAGAACCTAATATTCAGGAAATGTGAGAAAAGTGTAGCATCATTAGCATATTTTAAAAAAAAGTTGATTTTTTAAACAAGCAATAGATTCAGAATGAATGATTTTTAAAAATGAAAATTAAATTATCCTCATTAAAATTACCACAGCGAACAAAGTTTGAATAAAAGTGGATATGGTGGTTAGTACCTTTCGATTTTCAGAATAGCATTAGGTATAAAATTACATACTAGTTTTAATTTTTTCCAATAATAAATGATTTGATGAGTTAAACTGAAGAAATCAATTATTTATTAATAAAGAACACAAGAATTTATTAACAAAGGAAGGACTGTTTTTTTCATGATTATATAAATATCATTAGAACACATAAATTTGTTGAGCTGTTCAAACATCAAAAAAAATAATGTAAAATCCAAATGAAAATAATTCATAAGATTTTAAGCCTTAAAGCACTTAAAAAAATATATTTTATTATAAAAGGGTTTCAAAAATTTATGAAGACAAACAACATCTGAGAATAATTATAGGTCGATTTAAATACATATTTAAAATACCAACAGGTGATGGGGCCAGGAAATATTTCTGTTGATAATAAAAAAAATATAACCAAAATACATGTGATTTTTTTTAAATGCGTACCTTGAACCGTTCCCTGAGAGTCTTGCCCAATTCATATTGTTCCTGTTTGCCAAGATCGGTCAGCTGTCCGTATCCGATATCCCAAAGCGGTGAATCTTTATGGGGATCATTTGGATATGGACTGATGATGGTCCTGTCTCCATGGCGGAATATAACTACAGCAAATGTCACATTCGGGTCGGCGTTACTTTGTTGGAGAGTCAAACAAATGAACAAGGAAGCCAAAAGTATGAAGTTTGACATAGTAAAAATTAAGTTTGTAAGTTGCCGCTGAATTGTATCTGCTTTCTAATGCGGAAAATCAAATACAACCGAGGACCTATCCTATGTACAGCTTATTGACAGCTATTAAACATGTCAACTGCATACAATCCCGCACTCGCACTCGACTCTAATATTGAATACGACCAATGACTTAACTAACCGTCCTATTGTAAATCAAATAATTAAGACGTTTGTGGACGTTTGAATAGTATGCATAGAAAAGTTTGTTTTGTTTAAAGTCATAGATAATCTTTCTTTTGTCATGTGCAGGGTTGTCATAGGTGACAAAAGTCTCGTGCTGAACCTGGACATAAAAGATTTTATCAGGACATTTTAGGTTTTGCGGGACAAAGGGCTCAATAATGGCTCGATACAAGTGTTCAGCTCAGACAACCAGTCTCCTCAGCTCCTTTAGAGCTGGATTTAGATCTAAATTGAGGCCGTCAGCTACATAAAAGTGGTTTAGCTTCTTAGCTCAGATAATCTAGCTCCTTTTTTATCAACGAAAATTGACAATTTAAGAGTTATTTTTTATGAACCGGTTATTTTGGTATTGTAATTGTCGTTTTTTGTCACCAACTTCTCCCCCCTCCCCCCCCAGGAAACGAAAATAATTTCTTTCTCTGGCCACCCCTCTCCCCGAGGATAGTAGAAAATTTTAAGGGAGGGGTTTATTTCTTCGAATTTCTGTAGACACCCCCCGACCCTCGGAATGGTGAATTTTCGGGGTTATACGGGGTTTTAGTTTTTTTTTAGTTCCTTTTCGGATGACCGAGTAGGCAACACTGCTCGATATCGATGACAGACCCGGAGTGGGAGTCGCTATATGCACAGCGACTAGTCGACAAGGGGCGTGGCCAACATATCCGAGCATACCCGAGCTGTTCCGAGTTTTTTTTAATGTTAAATTCCGTCAAATTAGTATTTACCTAATATGCATGCATTGTGTGCGTTGTGATTGAAATTTATTAGCTGGATTTTATTTTTTTACGTTCAAATTTTATTTAAGTTAACTATTTCTGCGATGTTGAGCGGCTACGCTAAGTGTGTGTAACATGGTTTATGATGAAAAAATGCCCCCTTTATACCACCTGCTCGCGTCAAGGCAAGAAAAACATCCCAGTTTTCAATTAGTTTAGCGGCTACGCTAGGTTTGTGATTCAAAAGAAAGTGTCCCTTTTATACCGCCTGCTCGCGTCAAGGCAAGAAAAACATCCCAGTTTTCAATTAGTTTAGAGGCTACGCTAGGTTTGTGTAACATGGTTTGTGATTCAAAAGAAAGTGTCCCTCTTATACCGCCTGCTCGCGTCAAGGCAAGAAAAACATCCCAGTTTTCAATTAGTTTAGCGGCTACGCTAGGTTTGTGTAACATGGTTTGTGATTCAAAAGAAATTCAGGCTTGTTGAAGCTGGAGTTTCCTCAGTACGAGATGTGTCTATTGTTGGAGCAATTTATTAAACATAAATTTCAGGATGAGGCAGAACCTGGTCGGCTCAATTCAGGGTTTATCTGTCATGTTTTTAAAGGGGTTTGTTCCCTCAATGTTTGTATTTCCTTTGTGTGGTGTAATGTATTATTTTCCATTAATAAAATAATATCAAAAATCAAATATGCAGCTTATATGTATCAACTTAAATTCAGTTTTTTTGTAATATTTATATTTTTGTAATACCTGCATCAACTGTGAAGCGCCCCTGAGGTGATATCTCACAAAAGCGGCGCTGTACAAATTGTCCAATAAATAAATGTATCAATGAATTGCCCAACTTCCTTCATTGCTCACTTATCCTTCAACATGCTATATGGCATCCAAATTTTCACATTGACTCCAAATAATGCTAGTTTTACTTTCCCAAAGGTGTACTGCTTTGTAATGTAAAAAGATTAGATACTTTGAGTATATATAGGCCTAATACGAATCTGTACAAAAGTTGAACATAGGACCTACCACAAGTCTTTTATTGTCCAAAAGTTAATTATATTTGCAGGAATTAGAATGTGGTTGCCATACCAAACAGTCTTTATTAAGGCTTTGGAATCGACTTTATGATATTGGCCCTATAGTAATGTAATTACTTGTTTGTAATTAATGTTGTAACTTGTTTGTAATTAATGTTGTAATTAATTATAGTAATGTAATTAATGTTTCATACAATTTCTCACGAAATTATATAATATTCAAATAAAACAAATGCGAGAAACTGCAATTTTGCAATACTAATTATCATGTAACCGCTATATCTATATTCAATTGTCACAAAATTTAATTTTACTTTTATCTATGTTACATAGGCAATCTTCTCATGGAATGTAACTAATAAAAAATAAAAAAAAGTATGTATGTAAATATTTAATATACCACCACATAATTGTATCTTTTTGTCTTTTTACATACATATATATATATTTTTTTAAATACATACATTTCTTTTGGAACAAATATAATATGTGATTTACCCGCCTCGGAACAGACTTTGTCTAGTGAGGCGGGTAAAAGAAAAGAAAACAATGTAAACAACCATAAAATTAAATAAACGCCCGGGTTGCCGGCACTGAAACTGAAACTGAAAAATCTAACCAAATGAAATCAAGGTGCAAGAATCGTATGAAATGAAAGATGAAAATTAGCTATCGGCTGCTCGGCAATATTCGGAAATGCTCGGCCGTGACGTCACAAAAAAAAATCTGAACGGAGAACCAATTTCAAATAAAGCGCCGAAACACTTCACTTCGGGTATGCTCGGAAATGTTGGCCACGCCCCCTGTCGATTAGTCGCTGTGCATATAGCGACTCCCACCCGGAGTGAGTGATTTATTTATGGACCCAGGATATCCCGATGGGCGGATGCATCCCCAGGTGTTTGTTGAATGAATTATTTATGTCGTTAAAAACAGTGTTTGCGGAGAAACAAGCTACTTTATTTCATAAAAACAGTTATTACACATATTATTTTTTAAATCATAGAGGATTTGAATATTGTTACTCCAGATTTACCTTGTTAATAAATAATGAAGGTAATGTACTTAACTATTCAACTTCAACACCTCGAAATATCCTAAATCCGCGGGAAAAATTGAGCAGGTTAGAACTCAGTATCCGCCCAGCAAATTGCAATATCGCGTAAGGACAAAAATTTAGAAGAGTAATAAAGAACTTTTTTTCCTACATTACTTAAGATTTTGACTCCTCAACTCTACGTGTTATACCCGTATATATATTATACCTCGAACTACTACTAAACAAGATTCATTGAACACAAATTTAAAAAAAAAACTTTTACTTCACAAGATTGTCAATAAGCCTTATACGAGAAAAAACCTGTTTTTCGATACCCAGTGTGATTGCAGATGTCGGAGCTCTGAGAAGAAAAATTGAAAATTACGAAAAGTTTTACTTACTCTTCATGAGGTAAACTGTCGTAAAAATTGTGACATTCTGTTGAAATTATAGATTATAGTTACTTTTTTTTCATTAATCCCACAAAGGAGGCCCTGAGGAAAATAATTTCTCCCAAACTTGCAGGAGCTTTAGAAGGAGTTTACTAATGTTTGATATTATCGCAGTAAGTAAGCTGCCCACCCGCACGTAGATTGATACCGCGTGAAATCTCAATTGCGCTACTCTGAGAACTCACGTGGTATTGCAAAAGTTGGTTAGATTTGCAGTATCACCCATATATATATATATATATATATATATAAATATATATTATTCCTCCACGAAAAGACTCATGGGCAATTTACTACTTATGGTTAATCCGGCACTGCCATAAGAATCATTCGTAATATTATACAGAAATATTATTTTTATGAGCGTTTTTTTATTAATTTACATCACAAAACTCATTAATTTGTAATTCTAAAACCATAAAAAATATTATGACAAATAAATCATTTTTTACGACGCATGAGAACATTATTTTCAGATACTAGAAAAATGGTAAACACTTTAAAAGTACATACAATAACGATTTTTTTTTTCGTTTGTTTGCTGGCCAGTGCCGCAGAAATTCATTTCATGAACTAAAACCTCATTCAATAATATAGAAAAAAATCTACGTTCACACACACAGATATATATTTTGTAATAGATCTATACTTTAATTCCAGTAAAGAGGAAAAGTGACGAGAATCAGAAAATAAGGTTTCATTTACCAAAGTGAATAAGAAAACATTTTATTCAAATGATCGATGATTTTTCATCTACCCACCCATTTTATTAAAAATTGGCTGGCAATAATAATAATTTCCTGGTTTATAATTTTTCGTGATGTCAGTTACACTGTGTAAATGGAGTATTTATTGAAAAAATTAAATAGCTCTTTGCATAAGTTTGTAATTATAAAAAAAATTATCCATAAATATAATTTTCGCTACAATCGTTCGTGAAAGGTTTCTGGGTAGGTCTCGGCGTATGGGAATAGACAATACGCCTGGCAGAAAATAATATTTTTAACGTCACCATAAAAAAGTTATTTACCTACAAACTTTTGTCATAAACATAGTCGTGAAAGCACCAATTTGTTTTCTAATTCTAGCTAGCGAAACTTTCTTCATTTTGATTTGATGTTTATCACCGATTTCTCTGTTTCTGTAGATGCTGTTGACGGTATTTCAGATATTTGATCCAAAATAAACGGCCATTAGCACAAGCATCACAGTGAACAGGAACGTGTTCAAACGTGTTGTTGAAGCGTTCACCGACTTTAATGCAATAATAATTATTATCATTAGTCATCCCATCCCAGATGAGTTTTTCTAATGATGGCTCCAGCGGCGACGAGATGCCGAGTGGTGGCCACGTTAACGTGAAAGATGGTAAGTATCCATTAGTTTATCTATATTGAGAATCAAATAAGTAATCATAATTATCGGTCACTGGCCGCTTTTGCCATTTTCTACCAAATCACTTTTCTAAGTAACTTGACAGCGATGAGTCAACATTTGTCATTTAACTCGATGTCATTATATCTAATACAAATAATTCGGTTGATAATCATTGGATTTTGAATTTGGGCAATATTTCAAAAAATTGAAAAAACTTTTCTGATATGAACTGAAACTTGTTTATTTACCGAATTATTTGCATATGTCTATTATATTAGTATTAATTACACATTTTATTTTTAATAATATACCTATTTTGAATAGAACAGCTTCATTAGCGTCTTATTTATCTACGAAACATGCTTACCGTGGGAAAGTTGAGTTCATTGTTATTGTTTTAACAGTTATTATGTTGATTTCATTAGAATAATAAATTTTTAGTCTAGTCTGTCTTTCCCTTTTATTACTGATTCTGGATGCCATATTATTCCATTATCATTGTCATCTTGTCTGATATTTTCCAGCGGGTCATTGTTCAAACATTGATTCTGCAATTTGGATTTATTGGATTAACTATTCATCAATGTTCAGCAACAAAACAACGGGTACGTCTCTCGAAAACTACTCCGGGACCCTTTCTACCAGGGCCCAATAGCTTCAAGTGTGCAAGCCTACAAGATTTTTTTTATTATTTTTTTTTATTGAATAAATAGTTAATACATATCAAACAAGTCCTGCTAAGCCAATTGAATTGGCTTGTCAACAGGTGCTTAAAGTTTAGCTACATATACATTTTTAAAAGTTATAATTTACATCTTATATCTACAGAATCAACAATTTTTTCATACAATTTTTCATACATATAAATATTTTTTTTCCGATAGTCAATTTTTCACCATATATTTAACCTTATTCATAGATTTACATTGCTTTATAGTGTCAGGTAATAAATTAAATATCTTCGGTATGTTGTATTCAAACGTTCTCTGTCTGTATTTATTATTAAATTTCGGAACTATTAACCCGTCATTGCGCGTGAATATAGTACTGTATTTATGTTCTAATTTTTCTTTGTGCTGAGGGGTAAATATATACTGAATTATGATTTTTTGCCATAGAATAGCCTTAACAGGTAAATTTTTGGCACTCTGTAACAGCAACGGTGTATTATGTCTCTGTTTAAAAATATTAGGGACGACTAGTAATTTTACAATTGCGTTTTGTAAAACTTGGACTTGTTTCAGATTGGTTGCAGTAGTATTTCCCCATATGGTTAATCCATATCTTATAATAGATTCTGCCATTGACATATAAATTATTTTAAGTGTTTCAATTGATAGGAAAAAATTTAATGTGTACATTCTGCCAGCAATTGATCTGAGTCTTTTACAGGTTTTTTTAAATATGTTTGTCCCATTTGAAAAAGCAATCTACTGTAACACCAAGATAGACATATTCCTTAACTAATTCTAAGCTTTCACATTTACAATTAGTCGGGATATTTTTATGGATGCAATTAAAATTATGAGAAATAATATTAGGATTAATTTGAAATCTGGCATTAGGTGATCTTATATGCATAACTTTGGTTTTTTTAGCATTTATTAATAGTCCTGCATCATGTGACCATTTACAAAGTTGATTAAAGTCAATTTGCATGAGTTCAATTGCAATTTTTAGATCTTTATGTGATATGACCAATGCCATATCATCTGCAAATACAAAATGTTTAACAAAAGAGAAATTTTTTTTCCATTATAGTTACATAAATTATAAATAGTGTAGGTCCCAATATGGAACCTTGTGGAACTCCTGCAGATATAATAATATTATATCAGATATTGAATAAAAAATAGATATTTTTCTCTCTTTACAGTGACTAAGGGGTGGCTTCTTCGCACGGATGAAGAATTGGCACACCGTTTACAGGATGAAGAGAGTAAGTTGTACTTAATCCCATTTAATTTTTTTTTCAATTCTTTGAGTTGTGTGTGCTCTTGAACAATGAAATCACAACCATAATATATTTATAATAAAACTATAACGGCAATAGATGTAAGAAACTATGGAGTACCTCAAGCCTCAAGGATCAATTCCTAGCCCTCTAATATTTTTTGTTTCCACAAATATCACCCCCTCCCCTCCAGAATGAGAAAGAAAAAAAAAATTGGGTCACATTCGAAACCTAATGAAACATGAAAGGAATAAATATTAATTTGCTTCACAACTTCTTTGACCACAAAGCAATCAAGACCATAAACAATGCAACAAAGGTTGAAACGTTTGCATATGTGGAAGCGTTGTGCACATGAAATTAGTATTAGCGGTGCGCACATAAGGGGCGCAGTCCATGCATGCTGTAATTTTTTTCAACCTTTGTTGTATTCCATGCTGTGTTGTTAATATCTGAACATAATATAGGGTAACCCAACATAGCGCTGGATTTAAAATTCTCTCCATGTTTTTATTTTTAAAGTTGGCAGCTCTAAAAATCTTATGTTAGTAAATGTAGAACCCAACACGAAAGAATAAATAAACACAATAAAACTCACGATTGCTGAAACAGTTTGTGAACTCTGTGGAATTTTCTTTTGGAAATTTCTTTATATACAGACAGATAAATTGCAAAGCGGTCCAATTAAAACAGGACTTTGCCACATTCAAGTCAATTAATAATCAATATTTTTTTTTCCAGTAACAAAGCATTTGTGTGGCAATCGTCATCGAAATGGTCAGATTCGGGAGGATTTCCCAGCTGCGGCGGCTGCCCAACGCCGTGTGGAAGACAAGGCACGTCGCAAGGCCCGCCTGCAGAAGCGACAGTATGTTGATAATTTTGATAATAAATTTGATATCTACTACATTGTAGTTTTGTCGTGGACTAATAATTTTATCAAACCAGTTTTTTAAAATCAGTAATTTTGTGTTATAATATTATATGTCAATAATTTAAAAGGCATAAGGCACCAAGCTTTATAAAAATAATTTATTATGTACAAAAGTACTTTTAGATAAAATTTATTACATTCTGTTTATAAACATATTTTGAAAACAAAGAATTAAGTTTTGAGAAGTTTTGAAAATTTGTGTTTTTTTTTTTCTCACTTGTACCTTTACATGCTGACTTTGTTTTTGTTATAATCAATTTACTTCTTATTAAATGTTTTTTCACATTAGTTTCTAATCCTAATGATTAATGGTATAGAATTTATTTTTTCAGTAAATACACATGTTTCTTTGAAGTATACATTTTTGATCTATTTGATGACTATTTATTTTACTAACACACATTTATTCTTCTTTTATTTTATCTGGCATGAGGATAGTAAACTTGGTAAGCATGGGTTCTTTATTTTTCATGTTTTTATTTATTTTTTAATTTTTAATTTGATATCAAAATACCGTTGTAAAATTGTACCTACTACCTCCTACATATGAATTGTAAGTTCCTCCTGTCCTAAAATGAGTTCTGTAACTCATCGGGATTGCTCTAGCAAGAAATAAACACAATAAATAAAAATGTTTTTTATTGTTTCTGTACGATTTTTTACATCTACAATAGAAAGGATGAAAATAACACCCGTACTGCTACCCGGCTCAGAACAGATATTGTCTAGTGAGTCGGGTAGCGCACATAATATGTAAACAAATATTGATGTCAATAAACGCCCGGGTTACCGGCAATAAAAAAAAAATAAAAAAAACATTTTATAAACATCATGATCGGTGGTGATTTTCTCTAATAATATGTTATAAACGTCATGAGCGGTGGTGATTTTCTCTAATGAGTTGTTGTGTACTGAACTCCAAAAGAAATACTATAGTGAACAATATTCACTTTGATTAGAATATTACTAAAGGTGTACTTAGTATTTAAACAGCATGTACTTAGTATTTACCCATACAAATACATTGTGTCAAGACTTGATAGTAAAAAATCCACCCTTAGGAGTACAGCGCGCGGTTTCACACGTGCGGATCTTGAAGCGAAAAAATTTATAAAGCGATATTTCATACAAAATAAATACGGTTTCGAACCTTGCCGGATCACGCGTCACAGCCAAAATTTGCTATTTAGGAGCTATGAGGCTGTACATTGTTTGAATTCTACCAATATTATTCTAGTATTTGAAATTTTCAACTATTTAAATCACGGCAGAGTTTTATTTTAAAATGACTTTTTTAAGCCATTTAAAATTTAGGATTAAAAACCTTTATAAAGGTTATACATATTATTCACTTTTTTAGTTATCGCAAAATAAATCTTGTCACAAACATAAACTTATGCTTATTCTCGTATATCTAATACTTGTGGCTGCCTTAAGATAATATTACATTTAATGCCTACTCTTCCACACTAACCGTAAATATATATATAACCTTTCCTTATCTGTGGTGTGTATTTACTACACATTGCTTATAATTACTTTAATGACTCTATAAATATAATAAATTCTGGGTTTAGATTTTAGGTATTCCTCCGTTATACATGTATGCACTGAATTAAAAAATAATATTTTACATGGTTTTCAAATTCAATTAAAAATCAGAGATTTTTGTTAAAAAATTCAATTAAAACAAATACACCAATACAATCAACCGTGTGATACCGCTATGCGAAGAGTGTGCTAGGAAATGACACGCTATTGATGTCCTGCTTTAGTTCACTATGCGGGGGAACATGAGAAATCCACACGTCCGCAGTTGTATTTTGATTTAGATCATCGATACCTACGACCGCATAGCTGTGTGTGTGCCAGCCGCCAGCCGCCGGCCAGTCGTTAGATGTGGACCCCTCGCACATTTTTTTAGCATCTGCCGATGGTTTTTCATGTTTTCAGCAATTAAATTACAATTATTATCACATTTGATATAAAATATAATACATAAGCGATTAGCTATGAATATTAATTTTTTTACCATATTAAATCGCTTATTTTGAGATGTGTATTGACTACACAGCACCAGAAAGCGTGGATTTTTTTAGCACAGTAAGGGAAAGGTTAATGAAGAAGAAAAGGTGGTCACAGAAAGCTGAAATTCTTTCCATTTTTACATCAATTTAATGGTGATTTCCCGATGATTCAGACCACGAACTGTCACTTGTCGTGAGTGAAGGCACTGATTAGTATTATTCGAAAACATGGATGTTTTTTATCAGTCATGATTTATTTTTTTATTGATACCACATTGCAGTAAAACATTTTATATTGTCATATTTTATTACATTTAATAGAGCACGACTAAGAAATTACATTAACTCTGCCTTTTAAATAATAACAATGTAATAGTTATCTATGATTTATTATAAGAGGTAGAGTAAATTAGCAACTTTATTTTTATTGATAGCGCTTCGATAGTAAAAACTCCAGTTTCTGTGACATAAATGATAATTGGTTGGATGCAGTGGTCAAATATTTATTTATTTTAGGGAAATCAACAAACTACATGTCCTCAAATGTTCACTGTAGGTTCTAACCAAGGTACTAAAAAAACAATTATAGACCTCCTACAATTACAATCTATCATTAATACATTAACCGTCTTAGTAATTAGATTCGTATACGCCAGTTTAATGTTGGTACAAATGCAAATACAATGCATACAAATGCCACGGTAATAAGTAAAAAAATTTACTGTTCATCATGTTTCCAGTCACACCAGGACGTGAATACTTCTGACTGACGTGGCACCGTAGATAATAGAAACAAGAGAGCCACGAACCATTATTAGTATGAAACAGCATCTACAATGCGCGTTGCCAACATCATTTGACATGTTATACAAAATGTTATATATTATGCACTCGATTTAGTTGAAAACAAAAACTCTATTAAAAAAAATGTTACAACACAAAATCAATAACAAATGTGCTGTAGATTCACCAGTTTCCCGCTTGTACTACGAGTTTCCCTACACCGTGTACATTTATTATGGTAACCAGATTAAATTGAATAGTGACAAAACAGAACACAATGAAATAATAGTTTTGTATCATATATATTTTTTTTCACCTTCATTACTTTAATTCATCCTTCTGTTTTATCACGGTTCTGTTTCATCATTGAGCCATGTGTATTCACACTGCTTGAATGTACGTAGAGCGGAGGAGGATGCGCAGGTGGCGCGAGAGCTGCAGGCGTTGCAGCAACTGGAGGCGCAGAAAGCCCACCGCTCCTCGCACCACGCCCCTCCACCACTGGCGGGCCACTTTCCTAGTCAGGTGATTTATTCTACTATTTTTTTATTTTTATTTTTTACTAGCTGTACACTGCCATACGCTGCTGTGGCTCAATCTGTCTGTGCAGATAGAGAAACAATAGTGCGTGTTGCTTTTACGTCCAACAGATGGCGCTATTTAAAAATAAAAAAAAAGTTTGTCCAACAGATAGTGCTGTTTAAAAAAAAAGCATCTCTTACTTGTCACAGGTGACAACTATATAATATCGATAAATAAAAACACACGCATATTCGAATGTAACGTTGTGTCAAAAATTCAAAGCGATTTGGTGAAGAACTTTCAGAGATTTAAGATTTTAAACAAACGAACATTTTAATTTGTTTTTTCATATAGATTTTTACGTACAATATTTTTTTTTAATATATCATCTATTTTTTTTCTCATTTTTAAAACTATTTTGATAATTTTTTAAGAGATTTTTTAAAATATCATTTATTTCCTCCGGACTTGTCATGTTTGGGGATGGAATAAAATCGAAAATAAAAGACAATAATAATTAAATACTTTATAAAGCTTATCTACACTAGCACACCCTTTAAATCTTTTTCCATTACCTTGTTGTGTATAATAGGGATGAGAATGCCATTTCTTAAAAATAATTCATGTTGCATGAATTTAATGAAATTCTGATTTTTATTGCTCTAAAATAATAATTTTTTTAATGATTTCCAGAGTGAGTAAATAATGTAATGAATGATTGAATGTTTATGTATTAGTAAAAGCGGCGTCATACCATAACTTTTTTGCGATTTTGCAGTATGAAATTTAACTCCCTTTTCTTTCTTTTGTGCAAGAACGTGTTCATTATTTCAAATCGGAATCACATCATATCATTGTGCTCTTTCAAAAGTTTTTTCCATGTGCTTTTCTCTGTTCCACATCGAAATGAATACGAATTTCGATTATGAATATAACTACATACCTTCAATTCATTATTCTGAAAAATTGTGGAGAGATTCTAGGAAACTAGAATTTTACTGAAGTGGCTAATGTTGTATGTTTCTGACATATTTTGCCAATATGAGCCACATTTGTGCATACTTTTCCAAGTTAATTAATTGTGGGACAAAAATTTAACCATTCAAAAACTAGGGCCTTTGAGGAACCTAAGAGAGCTGAGGCCACCCCCTGACCTCGCATGGCCTGAGTGCTTACGGGATCTATTCATATACCCATACAGAATCATTTCTTTGTGAATATTTGTTTATTTGCCTGGTTTTCCCAAATATTATATTCTGCTCTTTTACCCTTGCTCTCATTTAAAATATGCGAATAGCTACATGTAATAATGCGAATCAGTGCCAAGCGACTCATGTTTTGTTAGTTTACAGCAGGGGTGTGGAACCTTTTCGCCGTCGGGGGTCATATAGATATTTGCAGTATCACCCGCAGGCCGCACTTAGAATTTGGTGGCGGTGGGGGGGGTTGGGTCAGTAAAACCTTGAAATATTAAAATATTATTATAACCTCATTACACCGAGTACTGATTTTATTTTATTTTTATATCAGACCTGACAAGAATTCTTTGAATATTAAAATGGAAAATGAGTGTCCATAAATCATGTTCACAAATGAGTCTACTACTATTAATTTATAAACTGCACTTGGAACGCGAGAATGGTTTTCCTTGTGTTGCGAACTGGTTCAAAATTCGATCTGATTTAAACTTAAGAGTAATTCTGCAAAAGAATCTACGAGCTTAAATAATCGTTACACGCGGAACAAGCAAATGGTTTTTGTTGGAATTTTTCAACAAACGGTGTGAAACTAGAATTGGAACTTCACAACCGAACCCCCACGTTGGGCGCCATTGTAACAGTATAAAATTGAGTCAACTTACCACGTTGGCGCCATCGTAACAGAGTAGTTTTATGTTATGCCAAAGACAGTGTGATCGATGAATCATAGCTTTCATTTATACTATTATAATAGCCATGAATCATCTTTCAATGACAAATACCATGTTGTGAGGAATGTGTGAGAAGGGAGCATTAAAATTACTTAAGAATCTCACTGTTTCTATTTATTGGCAAAACAAAGCATCAGGCAATTTATAATATTAAAATTACGATAAATATTATCCAGAACATGAGAACTCTATTAAATAAGTATGATAACTATATCTCGGGTCGTGTTGCAATTATCGAAGATTAATTGCACTATTGGAAATTAAATGTAACATTTTAAGTACAAAATGACATTGGGTAATAACAATAATTTTCTGACCTATACGTAAATAGGGCGCATGCACAATTCAATAGTTTGAATGTGCATAATTTATACAATTAATACGATGACCAGCGATTACTGTTAACTACGCCGGAACCATGATGACAGCAAAATATGCCTCCATTCTGTCCCCTCAAGAATCGCTCCAATCCTTCCAGTTGAAAAGAGTTCCCTTGACCGCTGCCCGCTTGGTACTGAATCTTCCGCTGTCTGACAATTGACGCTGCTGGCTGTTGATCCGCCATTGACGACAATGCCATAGACGATCCAAAGATAGAGTGTGGATAATTCACACTAAATGTAGAGGGGTGAAAGTGAACTGCTACAACGTCAACAGTTAAATCTGCAACTGGAATTTTAACACATCATTCGGAAGATAGAACTGCATTTAACTTACTTCCTGCGAGTCCCCAGCTTTGATTAAAACTACACCCAGCCTATGAAAATGGCTTCCTCCGATTTTTGCAGCACACAATCTGCGTCTTGGATTTTATATCTGTACTTCAACCAGTGGCGGCTCGTGACTTTTGAGTGTGATATAGTGTTAAAGTTTGAAAAATTCGACATTATTGATGTTGTTTAGTCCAAAATGATTTTTATATTTTTTCGAAATTTAATTTTTTTGTATGATAGCACCGCCGCACGGATTTCCGGAAAATCTTCATAGAAAAAACTGAATTTTCCAAAAAAAAAACTGTTTTGGCCACAACTACATAAATAATGTCATTTTTGGAAAATTAGCATTCTAATACACCCAAAAGTCACAACCGCCACTGACTTCAACACGAGAATGGTTTCCTTCTTAAATGCGTCTGGAGACGAATCTACAACTGTAATTTTATCTACAAGTGAGTCCCCAATTTAAATAGAACCACACTCATAATTTCTTATTGGTAAAATGATAAGAAATTAAATTAAATTAAAAAGGGATGTTGGATCGCCTATTTAATTAAAAATAAACTGTCAGCTATTATGTACGCTTCTCTAGGTTTTGTAATAATGTCTTTAAAATGTATCTGAAATGTTCTTGCGTCTGAAAGTAATTATTTATACTCTTCTTTTTGTGGTCAGCAGCTCTCACCAAAAGTGCTCGCAGGCCGCAGGTTCCCCTACCCCTGGTTTACAAGATTTAATATTCTGTTTATCTCAAATGTTTCAGTTTCCGGAGAATATTAACATTACCAGTGCAAGTGCAAGCGCAAACAGTCACTCGAAGAGTACAAATACTTCAAGCCTCAATAGTGTGAACAGTTTTACAAAAGACTTTCTTATGGCCACAACATCATCATTGAATGACACTCCAAATAACAACGAGATGCATCTGTCCGATCAATCGGAAGTGAATGGGAATTTGTGCAAGATGATGAGGAATCAATCCCTCGGAGAAACGAGTGACTTTATGCTGGCAAGTGGATCAGGACATCAAATGTCAGATGAGGCAGCGGGATTCTCTACCACGTACTTAGAAGAATTGGAGGCTGCTTTGGGAGTTTCCAGGGAACAACTTCACCAGGAGCAAACTCGTCTTTTGCAAGAGGAAAGAGATGCCGTCAGTTGAGATAATTTCTCTCTAATTTTGCCTTTTTACCTTGTAATGTGTCTACAATTTGACAAGGATTGCTCGAGTACACGTATGTATATAAGTGTGACTTGTTTCAGGAATTGGCCCGATTACTTGGCAGCAAGGGAAAAGAAGTTCAAATCGAGATAAGAGATGGGGAGCTAGCCCGGCTTTTACAGAACAGGGTAATGTACCAATGTAATGTCAACATTAGCAACATTGCTAAGAGTTTATATTTTAACTCTAAAGTGTTTTGTTTTCTAGGAATACGAGCGATTTCGCAAATTAAAAGAGAAACAAAAACTTCGTGCTTTAGAAAAGCAACGATTGAGGAATTCATGGGAGAGTTCACAATTAGATTCCTCCGCCGATGTTGCAGATTTGTACTGCCAACCATGTGATCTCATTCCCGGTAGGTTTACCAACAATACCTAATAGTAATGTGTATGTGTCATCCAATTCACAAAATTCTAATTACAAAATATAAGAACATTTGGATGACAATATTATGATGAAGGATAGTGACTCCTCTGGGAAGTGATTAGTAAGATACCCTATTTGAATGATTAGGTTTTAAAAATGCATAAATGCATATATCAACGCTGGAAAGGATAAATTGACATACTGCTAAATGGCGCTTTAGCCAAATAGGTATATTGTTCCATATTATTATTTTTTTTTTTTCCAGCGGGCAATCGCCAGAAAGAAGGCGAGCCCATAATTTTAAACAATTATTGCACTCTGGGCGAGTTTCAAGAAGATCCGTACTATACAGAACCTTTCAACACTCGAGAAAGTTTCCCTGAACAAAATACGTCTTCGCAATCCGATCATATCAACAAATCTTTCCGCCCTCCTCCCGCACCGCCCCGACCCGCCGGAAGACCAAAGTAAGGCTGCATAGTGAAATTATGTTAAATGTACATATATATTAACATAAGAAGTGTATGTAATACATATTGTGTGTAAGGAACACTAACTGCACATATTTCATAGCACAAATTTTGTTACATATTTGACTAAACGTAGCAAAGTCCTGTTTTGACTCTGTTTGCATTTCATCTGTCTGTAAATGTGTTCCTCGTTCGGTCAATCCTGTCAAGATGGTAGTCGTGTTTGATAGTACTTTATTATTCCACCAGAGCACATGTTGTGACTGATGAAAGCTGTCAAGTCAGAATAATCAACATTACTTGAATTCTACTGTTCGCAGAACTAGTGCTTTGAGGAATGTTTTTTTAAGAGTTTGTAGTTCACTCTTCTTTTAGGCTAATTGATAATTTTGATATAATTGATTGAGCTTAGTGAAGTCCTGTTTCAACTGACCACTTTCCATTTCATCTGTCTGTAAATTTGTTTGTGTGTTCCCGGTCCGATCAATCTTATCAAGATGGTAGCCGTGTTTAACAGTAGCCTTTTATTTATCCCAGACTACAATTTATAGACTACCACCTGATGAAGGGAAAGAGTTGCCTGAAGTCTTAGTAGAATTTTAATAGGTTTTCACTTCTGGGTCCTACTGTGCAGGTTATATATGTGTTTGTATGTTGTGTTGTCAATTTTTTGCAGAATGGCGGAACCTGATATTCAAAACCACAATAATTCTTCCTCGGGTGAGTAATATAATTATTAGAGCTCTTTTTTCTGTGTTGAGATTTCATTCTTATATTGGCTATGGTTTATACTACAGCGAAACCCTCTTAGAAGCTATTTTTTCTAGGAATCCGAGAATACACTTCTTTTGTGGGAAACCTTGTGCCCAGGTTCCAAAGTATGTCTTTTTTTTATTTATTATGAGGGTTCTACTGTATGTAATGCTGTATTACATACTCTTCCACACACATCCAACTCGCTCACTGTTTTTAAGAAAATTTGTGAGAAAGGATTGAACGGAAAGGACGGGCTCGAAAAGATTGGGCTTGGAAGGAAAGGACGGTCGGACTGCCGAGCCTTTCCTTAAGTCAAGCCCGTTACTACAAAATTTCCTTTACTGCAAAAATAAAGTCAAGAGATTCATGATGAATATTATTTTTTACAGCAATAGCTTTTCCCGAAGAAAATGTTTTTGTGAGAGTTCCCCCCAGCCCAGATGCTTTGAACGAAGAGGATGAATCAAAAAGGCATTCCAAAAAGGGGAAATCAAAGCATCATGACCGTCAAAAGGGCAATTCGCTGAAAAATAATTGTCGACAGCAGTAAACATAAAAGATTTACTTGCATAACCATGTGTAACTATTACTTAATGTGAAATATTGGCTATGCAAATTCAAGGGAATTTATTAATGTGCAATCAAACTTCATGTGAACATGTTTAATTAGGGGTGTTAATACCTCCACAAACTGCTACATCTCCCCTACAATCTTCCTCGAATCAATGTTCCATGCCTCGATGCTAGCAAGTCCAAACTTTAATGCTCCTTTCATGTTGGCCAGCAGAGAACGGAAATGAGTTGAAGGTACTTGTGTATCATCTACGATCATTTTCGTAACATTTTCGACATTTCTTGCCTTAGCTCAGAGGCTCACCGACCACCCCTGTATTTAATCATAATATTGACGGTCCCGAAGAACAATGTCGGATGTGCAAATTTGTAGTTTTGCAGTAGAGCTGTTTAATGTTTATGTATTTTTTTACATATATTTCTCCAATTAAATAAGTAGGGGTGCAAGATATCTAACAACACTATATTTCTTGATTTCAAAAACAGTAAAAATGCAGTAACAAAACTTAAACAGCTCTATTGCAAAACTACAAAATTACACATCATTGTTTTTCGGAACCATTGTTAATAATGTTAGATGAGGGAACATTCTGCAATATATCGATAGGGGTGAGAGTGTTAGTAAAGCCGTGGCCCCACTTATTCCTTGTCGTGCTCATCTTCACTGATTTCATTAAAGAGGCCTTTTATTTTGTGATAAATACCCGTACAGTTATTTGCTTTCTTGAGAGTATGCCTCCTCTATTACACTGTCCAATATTTCACTGGCAGAACCCATGATACAATTTATTTGTTTTAATAAAGTGATACCCGTATTCATAAGTATAAATATTTAGTTTTGTAAACTTGTAAGCAGATAAAAATAAGGTTTTATTATGAACAACAACAGAAATATTTTTCGTAATAGATCTTGGATAACTTTATTATTTTTGATTATAATTTTGTCCCAGTTTTGCCATAATATCGACGCTGGAAAGGATAAATGGCAAAAACCTCATTTAGCAGAGCAGTACAACCCTTAAGCCTTTTTTTTATCCTTTCCAGTGTCGGTATATTTTGATGGGATACGAGAACAAGAAGTATTCATTTCCTTGGTATAATTGATTCATTATTATTATTAAATACAGTTTCAAATTTGGAATGAATCGATTGCTTGTGGAGAAAAAGTCTATTTTTTTAAATTATTATTTATGCATATAAGCTGATATGTATGGTTTTATTGTAACATCAGAAATATTTAATACTATGATGTTTTATTTAATGATTCACAGTAGATCTTGGAATATATATTTTTTTTATTATCATTTTATTAAAATATAGTTTTCATAATCCGATTTTAGCTTATTTTAGTTTGTCTTTATGCAAGGACCCCTGTTTTACAAAAATATACATATTTTTATAGTCTTCGAGAACAAGTTGTGTTAATTTCCTTATATTATTGAATGCATTATTATTATTAAATATCTACAATTTTCCATTTATAATCAGCCACAATGTTTTGATTGGCTTTTATGAAGTGCATGTTGTAAGCACAAAGATACACCTAATTTCCTATATTTTTATTTAATACAAGCGTTGCTGTGGATCAGTCTGTGTGTGCAGATAGAGAAATAATAGTGGGTGTTGCTTTTACGTCCAACAGATGGCGCGGTTTTAAAAAAAGCATGTTTGTCCCACAGATGGAGCTTTTTTTTAAAATAAAACATGTTTTTACCTGTTATTTTAAACAAACTAACGTTTACATTTTTATTTATGTCGATTATTACAACTTTCAAGCAAACTTTGCTACATTAAGGTCTCTAAGCAAAGGTCGCAAAAGTCCTGATATTGTTTTTAAAAGGTTTTATAATGGGGTACGTACGACTTGAAGATAACAACATTTATTTAAAGGATTTCTTCTGGATGAAAAGTCTTAAGCTTTTTTTAAAGTTATGGATGAAGTTAAGATAAGTGTTGATAGTGCTACACTCCGACTTACATATATTTAGTATTTGAAAATGTCTGACGATGTATTAGGAAACCATTACTTTCCTTTGTATTTTGATTTGCACTACATATTTTAAAATGATATTACATCTTTCAAGTGAAAGATTACTTGTGGAGAAAAAGGCTTATATTTTTAATGTTTTGTACGGTTTTATAAAACCAGATTATAATCTGGCAGGAAGAATATTACCAAGTTTTAATCATTCCTGATGAAACACCCAGTTTTGTATTTTTACATATTATTATTATTATTTATATTTGTTTAAATTTTATAAGCAGGAAACATATTAAACCATTCACCCAATGTGAATGTGAATTGTGAAAATACCTGCATTTATTAATTTATGATTTTACCCTTATTATTGTTACTGTACTGTACCTGTGCACCATTTTTGTTTTAAGTTTTGTGTTAATTTACTTTTTGTTCATTATATACCAAAATGCTAGTAAAGCACATGAGAGTTTTAATATTATAAGTTTATAAAGATGAACATTACCAGATTTTTTAAATAAACAATATTATAAACCATATTATATTCTATTATTTTCAAACCTTAAAAATATGTGAAATGAAACAATAACTTCATTTTTTTGTTGTTGATAATAACCAGTTTCGCTTTAATCCCAATTTTCTTCAGGGTTATATGAAATCAGCATACAATATGTAGGCAGAAAATAAAATAGATAAGTGAATAGTGAGACATAGATAGATTATTTATATTATAAGGGTAAGACAATAATATAACAATAATGGCGGGCGAAAAAAAAACATAAAAAAAAATTACATTTTTTTTGCCTGAAATAATTACATGAGAACGTCAATGGGCTCTGTGGAAAATTTTGTGGGTTTAGTGAGAAATGTACCTAATATAGGACTACTGGACAAATGTAATTGATTATTTAAAACAATGCGCCCTTGAGATGATATTTCACCAAAACGGCGCTATGCTAATAATCCAATTATTACAGTAATAATTTTGAATGGCTTTCTTTATAAGTCTTTAGAAGTCTTCAAATTAATTTCAGATGATAAAATTTTGCCTCAATATATCTTCATAATACAAATTATAATAGCGCTTCGGACTTGTGGACCAGGGCCTCTATTTTCTAATGCAGATTCTTGACAAGTATTCTGGAATCCAGCCTTTGACAATGGAACTCCCTCAAATGTATTGTCGATTGTTAGCGGCATTCACCCATTTTAAATCGGTAGTTCCGAATCAGAAAGCTCAAACTAATAGACATACTGTTGGAAGTCTTAATGTAATTGATTAAAGGGTATGTATTACAGTTTACACAATCACTACTGGTGAAATCTGTACGTAGGCTTTATGAGGCCACATGAAAAATAGCGAAGGTTTTTTTATGTTCATTTTATTTTTTAAATTTGGCTTAATTTCAAATTGCTTCTGGTGCAATGTGCTCGGGGCCTCAGCTGTTTAGTGGGAATAAAAGTTTATTATTTTTATCATTTTACCACTTCAAGTATCACCAACATAAGCATTAATAATCATTAATAGCTACCGCAAACCTGTGAAAAATCACGGGATATTATAATTGTAGGATTAGTGAAGCTGAAAGTATTTATTAAAACATTATTTGCCACAGGATCATTGCCTTTCAAAATAAGAAATTAGCCTTTCCGAATATATCGTTCTGCCGACATAATATTTGCGATGAACCCGTGAATTCAACATTTAAGTTAACAGTGTTAGTGAGAAGAAAGTTTTTTTTCAATTGAAAAATCGCATCTGCCACACGGTTCTCCTTAATATTATGTCGGTTGACCGATATAGTCGTAAAGAGGGAACTCATAGTCATACTTACATTTTGGCATCAGTTTCATTCGGGTGGCGGACGAGTTATTTTATTACCTCTGGATATGACCTTTCAGGTCGTCTGCCACTTCTTCCGATGTAAAAGTTAGCAGAACGCGTTTTTTTCATGACTAATTATTAGCCGTGAACTTTTCCATTAGTTTTAGTTAGGTGGCACGTTGGATATTAACTATGCAAAAATGTTTCCAGGATTCCTCCCAATTAGAGAGACTTCTTAACATATTTTCAAAGATGGAGCATGGAAAATTTGCAAGATGTAAATATTAACATTATAGTTGCAGATTTCAATATAAATGTTAAAGCAAATGCAGACATATACACAAAAAAACTGAAATCTATTATTCAAACTGCAGGTATGAAACAATTAGTTAAAGATTTCACACGAATTACTAATACCTCTAAAACATTGATTGATCTGGTAATCTCAAATAAATTTAACCTACGTGTTAATGTATTAGATAAACCTAAAATTACCGACCATAACATGATTCAAATTCTAATAAATGACAGAGAAAAATAAAAGATGAAGTAGTTCCAGAACAGAAGATACGTAAAGGAAACAATAATAAATGGTTCACAAAAGAACTACGCACAATGCAGCACGATAGAGATACATTTTACATTTTAATTTTATTTTGCACGCCTTACTAATAGTACTATGGATTGGAATAACTACAAAAAATTGAGAAATAAATACTCTAAAGACATCAAAAGAACGCATAAGGGGCCGTTCAAGTATTACATAAGCAGTTTTATTACAATTATTTACCCCCTCTTCCCCCTTGTCACCAAAAGTAAGCAAAGCTCTTACCCCCCCCCCCTCCAATGCTTACGTAAAAATTGGTACCTATATGCATTTTTCTGTTAATGTATTCTGTTTTTTAAGCGAGTACCTAAACGTATTAATTATTTGTGGGAATCCCCGAATATGTATTCGGTTTTCAAACATAGACAATGTGTGGGTTGCCAATGTGTAAAAAAAAATAACTACTGCTGAGCAGTGCTGACGTAATCACTATCTCGACCCCACCACCCCCCCATGTCATCAAAAATAAGCAAAGCAAAGACCCCCCTGCCCCCCTATAGTGCTTACATAATACTTGAAAGGCCCCTAATGAGTACATAAAAAAATAAAATAAACTCGGAAGAAGGGAATCCCAAAAAAATTTGGAAAAGCATAAAAGAATTAGTACATGGCGATAACAAAGATGACATAAAAATAGTAAACTTCCCAAAAGATATAAACGAAGAAATCATGGCTATTGGCTTTAATAAATATTTTATAGAAAGCATCACTCAAATTAACAAATTAATACCTAACATTGTTGTCAACCCCACAAATGATAATAACAACTCAAACAAAGAATTATTGGTCTTCAGAAAAATAACTGCATAATATTTATTTAACATTTTAAACAAAATTAAATCAAAAATAGTTCAGATGGATTTACTATTAGTTTAATAAAATATGCTTTTCCAGTAATTGGTTCTACTCTATTAAATATTATTAATCAGACAATTGAAGAGGGAAACTTTCCACAGTCATGGAAACTATCTATCATTATACCGGTCCCAAAGGTTAAAAAATACCAGAAAATGTGAAGAATTTCTACCAATAAGCACCTTACCGAAATATGAACAGATACTTGAAGTGATAATAAAAGAACAAATATTGGAATACTTAGATGAACACAATATTTTATATCAAGAACAATCGGGATTCAGATTTAATAATTCTTGTGAAACAGCGTTAAATGTAATCGTTGAAGAATGGAAAGAGGGAATGAATAGTAATAAATTTATATTAGCAATATTCTTGAATTTTCAAAGGGCATTCGAAACTATAGATCGAGAAATATTTATAAGAAAGCTTAAAGAAATTGGTTTCTCAACTGTAGCCACTAAATTAATAAAAGAGTATTTGAAAGACCGAGTACAGGTAACAAAAATCAACAATCAATTTTCAAAACCAATGGAAAATAAATTAGGAATACCACAGGGATCAGTCCTTGGACCTCTATTGTTCATACTCTATATTATTGACATGGTGAAAATATTTTCAAAATGCAAAGTACGACTATTTGTCGATGATACACTAATATATATAATTGGAGAAAATGAAGAACTACTACATATTTTAAATAATGAACTAGATAATGTATCAAGATGGCTAAAAATAAATAAGCTTAAATTAAATACAAAAAAAAAACAAAATGTATGGTAATTGGTTATAAGAAGACATCCAGTGAAAGCAAAATCAAAATTGATGGTGAAATTATTGAAAATGTTACCGATATAAAATACTTAGGAGTTACAATAGATTCCAAACTCAACTTTAACAAACATGCTGAATATACCCAAAAGAAAATTGGAAAAAAAGATATCTTTTTTGGGAAGAATTCGCCAAAAACTATCCGAAAAAAACTGCAATCACCATTTATAACTCCATTATTGCTCCACATTTTAATTACTGCTCAACTATCCTTTTCCTGTGTAACGACCGAGAACAAAATAAATTTCAAATTCTCCAAAATAGGGCAATGAGAACAGTACTCAGACGAAATAGATATTCGAAAGTAAATAAAATGTTAAAGGAACTAAATTGGCTAACGGTGAAACAGATGTTGACCTTGAACACGATGATATTTGTACACAAAATAGTAAACAACCTGCTACCCAAATATTTTTCAAATAAAATTGTATACAACAAGGACATACACAAGCATCGGGAAAGTTCAAGATGTTGTGTAGGAGCCACATAAAGCAAGAAAAAATATAGTATATTTTTATATGTAACAAATTAATTAGTAATTTGAAAACTTAAATGTACAAATTACTAAAATAAAATTCATAAATAAAAAAAAAATAATATAGAAATCTGGCAGAACTCTTTTTTTCCAGTCTTATTTGGAGTTAATTTGGTGTAGGCAGGGCCGGCCCCGAGTCAAATGTCCACCCTTGAGGCGCTGGGTTAGGTATTAGATAAACCAGCACCTTGGTTCCTTGGCAACTCGGCGCCTAACAGAACCGGACCTGGGAGTAGGTGGCCTATCGGATAGGATTTTCATGGTCTTCGCTCGAACTTTATGTATGAAACGACGCATAGATGTCCGTGAACTGGGGAATGTGTAGTGTGTGCCGAAAGAGAGTTGTGTGGTGGTTTGTATTCTCCTACCTATCTCTGCGGGAAAACGGCGTGATGGTTAGTTAATTTATCCTACACAGAGATAAGATCCTAGAATATCTAGAACCTAGATGTATTCAATCTGAGGTGATTTTAATTTAAATTCTAACCGATTTTATTGAATATACAAAAAATTATTTGTTTTACTTAAGAGTATTATGTCGATTCATTTTGTTACTATCTTATATAAGAAATACCTACATATGTTGCGAAAGATTTATTGTTTAAAAATCGACGCCTCTTCTCTCCTTTCCGACTTCGAATTTCGTCGACGCAATCTATTTTCCTCTTCGCCGAAGGGAAATACTAGGGAATAGCATTTTAAAATTAATTAAAATATTTCTAATATTTCTATTTTTGAGACCGATAATTCGTGGTGGAATTCCATTATAATATATTATAATAAAACAAATAAAAAACTTTATTCCACTTAATTTTATTTTGACCGTAACCGGTTTCAGCTCGTCAAAGCCATCTTCAGACTGGTACACAAAATTCTTAGTCTACGGTTTATATACACAACATATGGGGGAGGGGGGAGAGGGGTAGTTTATAGGGTTTTAATCAATTTTATTTGTTACTAAGTCGTTTAAGATTGTGGAATTTCTAAACATTTGGTAATTCCAGTAAGCTAATTACCTTGGGTTTGTAGTTCATTTCAATATTTATTAGGGAAAAAACCTCACAGGTAATATGCATTAGACATAATTTTATTGTCAAATCATTATTTATGATGGGATTATATTTGCTTTTTGAAAAGATACATGTTTACATTTGAGAAATTATTATAGGAATTAAGAAAGTAGGGACTTAGCAACTGATACTAATAGCTTATTAATTACAAAGTTACTTATTGAAGGGGTACATGTTTACATTGAAGTAGGGATGGTCTAACCTAACTACATATTTTAATGTCGAAATTATTATGAAAATTACAATGGATACAAGAGCGGAGACTTGGCAAATGATTCTAATTGTTTATTCATTACAAAGTTAGGGTCTATTTTATTAATTAAGCGAGTAATTTCTAAAGATTCTAATCTATCAAGCTTGTGGCCTTTATTGCAAGTATGGAGGACTTTAACATCTCTGTCTTTATCAAACGAGTGTTTGTTTTCTAATAAATGTGATGCTACATTTGACAATTCGCCTTTATTATTTACCCAATTTGTAAAATGTTCTTTAATACGGGTTTTGAAAGATCTCCCTGTTTGACCAACGTAATATGCTGGGCAGTTGGCGCAGTTCACTTGGTAAACGCCTGAGTTCTCGAGTTTTTCTCTTTTATCTTTGTTGTTAATTAAAATTCTACCTAGAGAGTTTACATTATAAAAAGCTGTTTTGCATTTATCATTATTGGTTAATCTAGATATTTTTGTTGATATTTCACCAATATAAGGGATTTTAACCCATTGTTTATTACTATCTTTTTCATTTTTATTTTCAAGGCCTTGTGAAATGATTGTTAATGTAAGTTTTTTATCCTTTTTCTCTATTAGCCTATCAATAGTTTCGCTTTTGTATCCGTTGTTATTGGCGATAGTTTTAATAATATTTAATTCATTATTATAATTTATATAATTCAAAGGCACGTGTAAAAGTCTGTGAATGAGTGAATAAAATACTGATAATTTATGTGAAATGTGGTGTCTAGATGTATTGTGTATGATATTATCACTATATGTAGGTTTTCTATAAATTGAAAATTCTAATTTATTGTTAATGATTTCGATACCTATGTCGAGAAAGTTAATCTTATTACCCCCCATTTCCATTGTGAACTGGATTGATTTGTTAATTTTATTGATTTCTTTTAGAAAAATATCTAATTGTCTGTTTGTTCCTGTCCAGATAATCAGAATGTCATCTACATATCTACGGTAGAAGGCGACTTTATTAAACGATTTTAGTTTTTCGATGGATTCTTCGATATAATCCATGAAGAATTCAGCTAAGACCGGTGAAATCGGGCTCCCCATAGCTAACCCACTAGATTGGATGTAATAGTTATTATTAAATCTAAAGAAATTTTGTTCAATGCATGTATTTAGTAATCTTGTTATTTCGTTACGTTTTATTAAATTAATGTTTATTTTTTCCATGTAATTATTAATAATTATTTTTAATTCGTTTGTTGGTATGTTTGAGAACAAACTTACAACATCAAATGAAACTAAGGTAGCATTATTGGGAACTTTGATGTCTTTAATGAGGTCTATAAGTTGTAGGGAATTTATTATTCCGTATTTTGGTTTAAAATTAAGAGTATTTTTTATAATATTATTTCCAAATTTTGCTAATTTATAGGCAGGGGCTGAATTATATGACACTACTGGTCTTACCGGCATATTATTTTTGTGTACTTTTGGCTGTCCATATAGACGTGGGCATTGGGGGTTCATAACAGAAAGGCTATTTTTATGGTATTTATTTTTAATCAAGGTTTGGCATGAATTTAGAATTGTGTTTACGTCTGCTGCAAATTTAGGAGTGGGGTCCTTTTTCAATAAGGTTACATTACTGGTGTCCAGCACATCTTGGACTTTTTCTAAATAATCTGATTTATTTAAGATAACTGTACTGTTACCTTTATCTGCTTTTGAGATAATCAGATTATTTTGTTTGATTTTATTTTTTATTGATTTTACGATACGTGCTTCGCTAGAAAATTTCCCCTCAGTCGTTGCGTTTTTTATTATTTTAGTACATAGGTATTTTTTACCGTAATCTGACGTTGCAATATCTGTATCTATCGCGAGATTCTCAAGATCTTTTAAGTTAAGTGGTAAGTTTGGACAGTATTTTAATCCTTTATTAAGCATTGTTATTTCAGTATCATTAAATTCTACATTAGTGTTGTTTACTACCTGATCGTAAAAGGATGGTATGGGTGAATTAACAGTTTTATCCCTTGTCGTTGATTTTAAGTGTTTTTGTGTCCAGTGTGTTAGTTTTTTAAGTTGTTTTTGGTAAGTTATATGAATTTTATTGTTAACCATAAGGGTGGTGTCATTATAAAGGCAATCAAATTCTACGGGGTGTAGTTGTGATGTGAGTAAAGTGTGTACATAAAATAAATAGTTATTTACATTATCCCGAATGTTGTACCATTTCTTCATCTCCTGTGTGGTCCATGTTCTGCGGGCTGCGGTAACTGCTAGTGTAGCTGCTTTGCTGTTCGTGTTCGTCCTGATGTTGATGTAGTTGGGTATAAGGCCCCGTTTTTTGCACTCTCGATTGAACCACAAATGTTGTGACGCCATCCGTCGTTTAAGAATGAGTTTTTTGTAGAGTCTCTTCAGTGTTGCTGTGTTTGCACTTTTTAATATTTCTATTTTTGAGACCGATAATTCGTGGTGGAATTCCATTATAATATATTATAATAAAACAAATAAAAAACTTTATTCCACTTAATTTTATTTTGACCGTAACCGGTTTCAGCTCGTCAAAGCCATCTTCAGACTGGTACACAAAATTCTTAGTCTACGGTTTATATACACAACATATGGGGGAGGGGGGAGAGGGGTAGTTTATAGGGTTTTAATCAATTTTATTTGTTACTAAGTCGTTTAAGATTGTGGAATTTCTAAACATTTGGTAATTCCAGTAAGCTAATTACCTTGGGTTTGTAGTTCATTTCAATATTTATTAGGGAAAAAACCTCACAGGTAATATGCATTAGACATAATTTTATTGTCAAATCATTATTTATGATGGGATTATATTTGCTTTTTGAAAAGATACATGTTTACATTTGAGAAATTATTATAGGAATTAAGAAAGTAGGGACTTAGCAACTGATACTAATAGCTTATTAATTACAAAGTTACTTATTGAAGGGGTACATGTTTACATTGAAGTAGGGATGGTCTAACCTAACTACATATTTTAATGTCGAAATTATTATGAAAATTACAATGGATACAAGAGCGGAGACTTGGCAAATGATTCTAATTGTTTATTCATTACAAAGTTAGGGTCTATTTTATTAATTAAGCGAGTAATTTCTAAAGATTCTAATCTATCAAGCTTGTGGCCTTTATTGCAAGTATGGAGGACTTTAACATCTCTGTCTTTATCAAACGAGTGTTTGTTTTCTAATAAATGTGATGCTACATTTGACAATTCGCCTTTATTATTTACCCAATTTGTAAAATGTTCTTTAATACGGGTTTTGAAAGATCTCCCTGTTTGACCAACGTAATATGCTGGGCAGTTGGCGCAGTTCACTTGGTAAACGCCTGAGTTCTCGAGTTTTTCTCTTTTATCTTTGTTGTTAATTAAAATTCTACCTAGAGAGTTTACATTATAAAAAGCTGTTTTGCATTTATCATTATTGGTTAATCTAGATATTTTTGTTGATATTTCACCAATATAAGGGATTTTAACCCATTGTTTATTACTATCTTTTTCATTTTTATTTTCAAGGCCTTGTGAAATGATTGTTAATGTAAGTTTTTTATCCTTTTTCTCTATTAGCCTATCAATAGTTTCGCTTTTGTATCCGTTGTTATTGGCGATAGTTTTAATAATATTTAATTCATTATTATAATTTATATAATTCAAAGGCACGTGTAAAAGTCTGTGAATGAGTGAATAAAATACTGATAATTTATGTGAAATGTGGTGTCTAGATGTATTGTGTATGATATTATCACTATATGTAGGTTTTCTATAAATTGAAAATTCTAATTTATTGTTAATGATTTCGATACCTATGTCGAGAAAGTTAATCTTATTACCCCCCATTTCCATTGTGAACTGGATTGATTTGTTAATTTTATTGATTTCTTTTAGAAAAATATCTAATTGTCTGTTTGTTCCTGTCCAGATAATCAGAATGTCATCTACATATCTACGGTAGAAGGCGACTTTATTAAACGATTTTAGTTTTTCGATGGATTCTTCGATATAATCCATGAAGAATTCAGCTAAGACCGGTGAAATCGGGCTCCCCATAGCTAACCCACTAGATTGGATGACATTCTGATTATCTGGACAGGAACAAACAGACAATTAGATATTTTTCTAAAAGAAATCAATAAAATTAACAAATCAATCCAGTTCACAATGGAAATGGGGGGTAATAAGATTAACTTTCTCGACATAGGTATCGAAATCATTAACAATAAATTAGAATTTTCAATTTATAGAAAACCTACATATAGTGATAATATCATACACAATACATCTAGACACCACATTTCACATAAATTATCAGTATTTTATTCACTCATTCACAGACTTTTACACGTGCCTTTGAATTATATAAATTATAATAATGAATTAAATATTATTAAAACTATCGCCAATAACAACGGATACAAAAGCGAAACTATTGATAGGCTAATAGAGAAAAAGGATAAAAAACTTACATTAACAATCATTTCACAAGGCCTTGAAAATAAAAATGAAAAAGATAGTAATAAACAATGGGTTAAAATCCCTTATATTGGTGAAATATCAACAAAAATATCTAGATTAACCAATAATGATAAATGCAAAACAGCTTTTTATAATGTAAACTCTCTAGGTAGAATTTTAATTAACAACAAAGATAAAAGAGAAAAACTCGAGAACTCAGGCGTTTACCAAGTGAACTGCGCCAACTGCCCAGCATATTACGTTGGTCAAACAGGGAGATCTTTCAAAACCCGTATTAAAGAACATTTTACAAATTGGGTAAATAATAAAGGCGAATTGTCAAATGTAGCATCACATTTATTAGAAAACAAACACTCGTTTGATAAAGACAGAGATGTTAAAGTCCTCCATACTTGCAATAAAGGCCACAAGCTTGATAGATTAGAATCTTTAGAAATTACTCGCTTAATTAATAAAATAGACCCTAACTTTGTAATGAATAAACAATTAGAATCATTTGCCAAGTCTCCGCTCTTGTATCCATTGTAATTTTCATAATAATTTCGACATTAAAATATGTAGTTAGGTTAGACCATCCCTACTTCAATGTAAACATGTACCCCTTCAATAAGTAACTTTGTAATTAATAAGCTATTAGTATCAGTTGCTAAGTCCCTACTTTCTTAATTCCTATAATAATTTCTCAAATGTAAACATGTATCTTTTCAAAAAGCAAATATAATCCCATCATAAATAATGATTTGACAATAAAATTATGTCTAATGCATATTACCTGTGAGGTTTTTTCCCTAATAAATATTGAAATGAACTACAAACCCAAGGTAATTAGCTTACTGGAATTACCAAATGTTTAGAAATTCCACAATCTTAAACGACTTAGTAACAAATAAAATTGATTAAAACCCTATAAACTACCCCTCTCCCCCCTCCCCCATATGTTGTGTATATAAACCGTAGACTAAGAATTTTGTGTACCAGTCTGAAGATGGCTTTGACGAGCTGAAACCGGTTACGGTCAAAATAAAATTAAGTGGAATAAAGTTTTTTATTTGTTTTATTATAATATATTATAATGGAATTCCACCACGAATTATCGGTCTCAAAAATAGAAATATTAAAAAGTGCAAACACAGCAACACTGAAGAGACTCTACAAAAAACTCATTCTTAAACGACGGATGGCGTCACAACATTTGTGGTTCAATCGAGAGTGCAAAAAACGGGGCCTTATACCCAACTACATCAACATCAGGACGAACACGAACAGCAAAGCAGCTACACTAGCAGTTACCGCAGCCCGCAGAACATGGACCACACAGGAGATGAAGAAATGGTACAACATTCGGGATAATGTAAATAACTATTTATTTTATGTACACACTTTACTCACATCACAACTACACCCCGTAGAATTTGATTGCCTTTATAATGACACCACCCTTATGGTTAACAATAAAATTCATATAACTTACCAAAAACAACTTAAAAAACTAACACACTGGACACAAAAACACTTAAAATCAACGACAAGGGATAAAACTGTTAATTCACCCATACCATCCTTTTACGATCAGGTAGTAAACAACACTAATGTAGAATTTAATGATACTGAAATAACAATGCTTAATAAAGGATTAAAATACTGTCCAAACTTACCACTTAACTTAAAAGATCTTGAGAATCTCGCGATAGATACAGATATTGCAACGTCAGATTACGGTAAAAAATACCTATGTACTAAAATAATAAAAAACGCAACGACTGAGGGGAAATTTTCTAGCGAAGCACGTATCGTAAAATCAATAAAAAATAAAATCAAACAAAATAATCTGATTATCTCAAAAGCAGATAAAGGTAACAGTACAGTTATCTTAAATAAATCAGATTATTTAGAAAAAGTCCAAGATGTGCTGGACACCAGTAATGTAACCTTATTGAAAAAGGACCCCACTCCTAAATTTGCAGCAGACGTAAACACAATTCTAAATTCATGCCAAACCTTGATTAAAAATAAATACCATAAAAATAGCCTTTCTGTTATGAACCCCCAATGCCCACGTCTATATGGACAGCCAAAAGTACACAAAAATAATATGCCGGTAAGACCAGTAGTGTCATATAATTCAGCCCCTGCCTATAAATTAGCAAAATTTGGAAATAATATTATAAAAAATACTCTTAATTTTAAACCAAAATACGGAATAATAAATTCCCTACAACTTATAGACCTCATTAAAGACATCAAAGTTCCCAATAATGCTACCTTAGTTTCATTTGATGTTGTAAGTTTGTTCTCAAACATACCAACAAACGAATTAAAAATAATTATTAATAATTACATGGAAAAAATAAACATTAATTTAATAAAACGTAACGAAATAACAAGATTACTAAATACATGCATTGAACAAAATTTCTTTAGATTTAATAATAACTATTACATCCAATCTAGTGGGTTAGCTATGGGGAGCCCGATTTCACCGGTCTTAGCTGAATTCTTCATGGATTATATCGAAGAATCCATCGAAAAACTAAAATCGTTTAATAAAGTCGCCTTCTACCGTAGATATGTAGATGACATTCTGATTATCTGGACAGGAACAAACAGACAATTAGATATTTTTCTAAAAGAAATCAATAAAATTAACAAATCAATCCAGTTCACAATGGAAATGGGGGGTAATAAGATTAACTTTCTCGACATAGGTATCGAAATCATTAACAATAAATTAGAATTTTCAATTTATAGAAAACCTACATATAGTGATAATATCATACACAATACATCTAGACACCACATTTCACATAAATTATCAGTATTTTATTCACTCATTCACAGACTTTTACACGTGCCTTTGAATTATATAAATTATAATAATGAATTAAATATTATTAAAACTATCGCCAATAACAACGGATACAAAAGCGAAACTATTGATAGGCTAATAGAGAAAAAGGATAAAAAACTTACATTAACAATCATTTCACAAGGCCTTGAAAATAAAAATGAAAAAGATAGTAATAAACAATGGGTTAAAATCCCTTATATTGGTGAAATATCAACAAAAATATCTAGATTAACCAATAATGATAAATGCAAAACAGCTTTTTATAATGTAAACTCTCTAGGTAGAATTTTAATTAACAACAAAGATAAAAGAGAAAAACTCGAGAACTCAGGCGTTTACCAAGTGAACTGCGCCAACTGCCCAGCATATTACGTTGGTCAAACAGGGAGATCTTTCAAAACCCGTATTAAAGAACATTTTACAAATTGGGTAAATAATAAAGGCGAATTGTCAAATGTAGCATCACATTTATTAGAAAACAAACACTCGTTTGATAAAGACAGAGATGTTAAAGTCCTCCATACTTGCAATAAAGGCCACAAGCTTGATAGATTAGAATCTTTAGAAATTACTCGCTTAATTAATAAAATAGACCCTAACTTTGTAATGAATAAACAATTAGAATCATTTGCCAAGTCTCCGCTCTTGTATCCATTGTAATTTTCATAATAATTTCGACATTAAAATATGTAGTTAGGTTAGACCATCCCTACTTCAATGTAAACATGTACCCCTTCAATAAGTAACTTTGTAATTAATAAGCTATTAGTATCAGTTGCTAAGTCCCTACTTTCTTAATTCCTATAATAATTTCTCAAATGTAAACATGTATCTTTTCAAAAAGCAAATATAATCCCATCATAAATAATGATTTGACAATAAAATTATGTCTAATGCATATTACCTGTGAGGTTTTTTCCCTAATAAATATTGAAATGAACTACAAACCCAAGGTAATTAGCTTACTGGAATTACCAAATGTTTAGAAATTCCACAATCTTAAACGACTTAGTAACAAATAAAATTGATTAAAACCCTATAAACTACCCCTCTCCCCCCTCCCCCATATGTTGTGTATATAAACCGTAGACTAAGAATTTTGTGTACCAGTCTGAAGATGGCTTTGACGAGCTGAAACCGGTTACGGTCAAAATAAAATTAAGTGGAATAAAGTTTTTTATTTGTTTTATTATAATATATTATAATGGAATTCCACCACGAATTATCGGTCTCAAAAATAGAAATATTAAAAAGTGCAAACACAGCAACACTGAAGAGACTCTACAAAAAACTCATTCTTAAACGACGGATGGCGTCACAACATTTGTGGTTCAATCGAGAGTGCAAAAAACGGGGCCTTATACCCAACTACATCAACATCAGGACGAACACGAACAGCAAAGCAGCTACACTAGCAGTTACCGCAGCCCGCAGAACATGGACCACACAGGAGATGAAGAAATGGTACAACATTCGGGATAATGTAAATAACTATTTATTTTATGTACACACTTTACTCACATCACAACTACACCCCGTAGAATTTGATTGCCTTTATAATGACACCACCCTTATGGTTAACAATAAAATTCATATAACTTACCAAAAACAACTTAAAAAACTAACACACTGGACACAAAAACACTTAAAATCAACGACAAGGGATAAAACTGTTAATTCACCCATACCATCCTTTTACGATCAGGTAGTAAACAACACTAATGTAGAATTTAATGATACTGAAATAACAATGCTTAATAAAGGATTAAAATACTGTCCAAACTTACCACTTAACTTAAAAGATCTTGAGAATCTCGCGATAGATACAGATATTGCAACGTCAGATTACGGTAAAAAATACCTATGTACTAAAATAATAAAAAACGCAACGACTGAGGGGAAATTTTCTAGCGAAGCACGTATCGTAAAATCAATAAAAAATAAAATCAAACAAAATAATCTGATTATCTCAAAAGCAGATAAAGGTAACAGTACAGTTATCTTAAATAAATCAGATTATTTAGAAAAAGTCCAAGATGTGCTGGACACCAGTAATGTAACCTTATTGAAAAAGGACCCCACTCCTAAATTTGCAGCAGACGTAAACACAATTCTAAATTCATGCCAAACCTTGATTAAAAATAAATACCATAAAAATAGCCTTTCTGTTATGAACCCCCAATGCCCACGTCTATATGGACAGCCAAAAGTACACAAAAATAATATGCCGGTAAGACCAGTAGTGTCATATAATTCAGCCCCTGCCTATAAATTAGCAAAATTTGGAAATAATATTATAAAAAATACTCTTAATTTTAAACCAAAATACGGAATAATAAATTCCCTACAACTTATAGACCTCATTAAAGACATCAAAGTTCCCAATAATGCTACCTTAGTTTCATTTGATGTTGTAAGTTTGTTCTCAAACATACCAACAAACGAATTAAAAATAATTATTAATAATTACATGGAAAAAATAAACATTAATTTAATAAAACGTAACGAAATAACAAGATTACTAAATACATGCATTGAACAAAATTTCTTTAGATTTAATAATAACTATTACATCCAATCTAGTGGGTTAGCTATGGGGAGCCCGATTTCACCGGTCTTAGCTGAATTCTTCATGGATTATATCGAAGAATCCATCGAAAAACTAAAATCGTTTAATAAAGTCGCCTTCTACCGTAGATATGTAGATGACATTCTGATTATCTGGACAGGAACAAACAGACAATTAGATATTTTTCTAAAAGAAATCAATAAAATTAACAAATCAATCCAGTTCACAATGGAAATGGGGGGTAATAAGATTAACTTTCTCGACATAGGTATCGAAATCATTAACAATAAATTAGAATTTTCAATTTATAGAAAACCTACATATAGTGATAATATCATACACAATACATCTAGACACCACATTTCACATAAATTATCAGTATTTTATTCACTCATTCACAGACTTTTACACGTGCCTTTGAATTATATAAATTATAATAATGAATTAAATATTATTAAAACTATCGCCAATAACAACGGATACAAAAGCGAAACTATTGATAGGCTAATAGAGAAAAAGGATAAAAAACTTACATTAACAATCATTTCACAAGGCCTTGAAAATAAAAATGAAAAAGATAGTAATAAACAATGGGTTAAAATCCCTTATATTGGTGAAATATCAACAAAAATATCTAGATTAACCAATAATGATAAATGCAAAACAGCTTTTTATAATGTAAACTCTCTAGGTAGAATTTTAATTAACAACAAAGATAAAAGAGAAAAACTCGAGAACTCAGGCGTTTACCAAGTGAACTGCGCCAACTGCCCAGCATATTACGTTGGTCAAACAGGGAGATCTTTCAAAACCCGTATTAAAGAACATTTTACAAATTGGGTAAATAATAAAGGCGAATTGTCAAATGTAGCATCACATTTATTAGAAAACAAACACTCGTTTGATAAAGACAGAGATGTTAAAGTCCTCCATACTTGCAATAAAGGCCACAAGCTTGATAGATTAGAATCTTTAGAAATTACTCGCTTAATTAATAAAATAGACCCTAACTTTGTAATGAATAAACAATTAGAATCATTTGCCAAGTCTCCGCTCTTGTATCCATTGTAATTTTCATAATAATTTCGACATTAAAATATGTAGTTAGGTTAGACCATCCCTACTTCAATGTAAACATGTACCCCTTCAATAAGTAACTTTGTAATTAATAAGCTATTAGTATCAGTTGCTAAGTCCCTACTTTCTTAATTCCTATAATAATTTCTCAAATGTAAACATGTATCTTTTCAAAAAGCAAATATAATCCCATCATAAATAATGATTTGACAATAAAATTATGTCTAATGCATATTACCTGTGAGGTTTTTTCCCTAATAAATATTGAAATGAACTACAAACCCAAGGTAATTAGCTTACTGGAATTACCAAATGTTTAGAAATTCCACAATCTTAAACGACTTAGTAACAAATAAAATTGATTAAAACCCTATAAACTACCCCTCTCCCCCCTCCCCCATATGTTGTGTATATAAACCGTAGACTAAGAATTTTGTGTACCAGTCTGAAGATGGCTTTGACGAGCTGAAACCGGTTACGGTCAAAATAAAATTAAGTGGAATAAAGTTTTTTATTTGTTTTATTATAATATATTATAATGGAATTCCACCACGAATTATCGGTCTCAAAAATAGAAATATTAAAAAGTGCAAACACAGCAACACTGAAGAGACTCTACAAAAAACTCATTCTTAAACGACGGATGGCGTCACAACATTTGTGGTTCAATCGAGAGTGCAAAAAACGGGGCCTTATACCCAACTACATCAACATCAGGACGAACACGAACAGCAAAGCAGCTACACTAGCAGTTACCGCAGCCCGCAGAACATGGACCACACAGGAGATGAAGAAATGGTACAACATTCGGGATAATGTAAATAACTATTTATTTTATGTACACACTTTACTCACATCACAACTACACCCCGTAGAATTTGATTGCCTTTATAATGACACCACCCTTATGGTTAACAATAAAATTCATATAACTTACCAAAAACAACTTAAAAAACTAACACACTGGACACAAAAACACTTAAAATCAACGACAAGGGATAAAACTGTTAATTCACCCATACCATCCTTTTACGATCAGGTAGTAAACAACACTAATGTAGAATTTAATGATACTGAAATAACAATGCTTAATAAAGGATTAAAATACTGTCCAAACTTACCACTTAACTTAAAAGATCTTGAGAATCTCGCGATAGATACAGATATTGCAACGTCAGATTACGGTAAAAAATACCTATGTACTAAAATAATAAAAAACGCAACGACTGAGGGGAAATTTTCTAGCGAAGCACGTATCGTAAAATCAATAAAAAATAAAATCAAACAAAATAATCTGATTATCTCAAAAGCAGATAAAGGTAACAGTACAGTTATCTTAAATAAATCAGATTATTTAGAAAAAGTCCAAGATGTGCTGGACACCAGTAATGTAACCTTATTGAAAAAGGACCCCACTCCTAAATTTGCAGCAGACGTAAACACAATTCTAAATTCATGCCAAACCTTGATTAAAAATAAATACCATAAAAATAGCCTTTCTGTTATGAACCCCCAATGCCCACGTCTATATGGACAGCCAAAAGTACACAAAAATAATATGCCGGTAAGACCAGTAGTGTCATATAATTCAGCCCCTGCCTATAAATTAGCAAAATTTGGAAATAATATTATAAAAAATACTCTTAATTTTAAACCAAAATACGGAATAATAAATTCCCTACAACTTATAGACCTCATTAAAGACATCAAAGTTCCCAATAATGCTACCTTAGTTTCATTTGATGTTGTAAGTTTGTTCTCAAACATACCAACAAACGAATTAAAAATAATTATTAATAATTACATGGAAAAAATAAACATTAATTTAATAAAACGTAACGAAATAACAAGATTACTAAATACATGCATTGAACAAAATTTCTTTAGATTTAATAATAACTATTACATCCAATCTAGTGGGTTAGCTATGGGGAGCCCGATTTCACCGGTCTTAGCTGAATTCTTCATGGATTATATCGAAGAATCCATCGAAAAACTAAAATCGTTTAATAAAGTCGCCTTCTACCGTAGATATGTAGATGACATTCTGATTATCTGGACAGGAACAAACAGACAATTAGATATTTTTCTAAAAGAAATCAATAAAATTAACAAATCAATCCAGTTCACAATGGAAATGGGGGGTAATAAGATTAACTTTCTCGACATAGGTATCGAAATCATTAACAATAAATTAGAATTTTCAATTTATAGAAAACCTACATATAGTGATAATATCATACACAATACATCTAGACACCACATTTCACATAAATTATCAGTATTTTATTCACTCATTCACAGACTTTTACACGTGCCTTTGAATTATATAAATTATAATAATGAATTAAATATTATTAAAACTATCGCCAATAACAACGGATACAAAAGCGAAACTATTGATAGGCTAATAGAGAAAAAGGATAAAAAACTTACATTAACAATCATTTCACAAGGCCTTGAAAATAAAAATGAAAAAGATAGTAATAAACAATGGGTTAAAATCCCTTATATTGGTGAAATATCAACAAAAATATCTAGATTAACCAATAATGATAAATGCAAAACAGCTTTTTATAATGTAAACTCTCTAGGTAGAATTTTAATTAACAACAAAGATAAAAGAGAAAAACTCGAGAACTCAGGCGTTTACCAAGTGAACTGCGCCAACTGCCCAGCATATTACGTTGGTCAAACAGGGAGATCTTTCAAAACCCGTATTAAAGAACATTTTACAAATTGGGTAAATAATAAAGGCGAATTGTCAAATGTAGCATCACATTTATTAGAAAACAAACACTCGTTTGATAAAGACAGAGATGTTAAAGTCCTCCATACTTGCAATAAAGGCCACAAGCTTGATAGATTAGAATCTTTAGAAATTACTCGCTTAATTAATAAAATAGACCCTAACTTTGTAATGAATAAACAATTAGAATCATTTGCCAAGTCTCCGCTCTTGTATCCATTGTAATTTTCATAATAATTTCGACATTAAAATATGTAGTTAGGTTAGACCATCCCTACTTCAATGTAAACATGTACCCCTTCAATAAGTAACTTTGTAATTAATAAGCTATTAGTATCAGTTGCTAAGTCCCTACTTTCTTAATTCCTATAATAATTTCTCAAATGTAAACATGTATCTTTTCAAAAAGCAAATATAATCCCATCATAAATAATGATTTGACAATAAAATTATGTCTAATGCATATTACCTGTGAGGTTTTTTCCCTAATAAATATTGAAATGAACTACAAACCCAAGGTAATTAGCTTACTGGAATTACCAAATGTTTAGAAATTCCACAATCTTAAACGACTTAGTAACAAATAAAATTGATTAAAACCCTATAAACTACCCCTCTCCCCCCTCCCCCATATGTTGTGTATATAAACCGTAGACTAAGAATTTTGTGTACCAGTCTGAAGATGGCTTTGACGAGCTGAAACCGGTTACGGTCAAAATAAAATTAAGTGGAATAAAGTTTTTTATTTGTTTTATTATAATATATTAAAATATTTCTATTATATATTTTTTTTACTTTCGTCATGTTTCGAAACGCAGTTTCAATAAAATTCAAACTTTGCAACGTTTTGCTGTAATGCCACGTAATAATTCAAATATTGCTTATAATTTGTACATAGTTCAAATTATTGATATTGAAAAGCTCTAGTCGCCATTTCCTAACAAAGTGTGCGACAACAATAAAAAATGCACTAATAGATTGGCGCTCGTTTTGAAACTGTTATTGTACCTATATAGGTAGGTACATAATATTTACCTACACTTTCAGGGCGGTGCCGTAACCGTAACACCTTTGCATCAATAGCTCTACAATCGCTTGTGATAACGGGGAGCTACATATTTGTAGTAATGATTTATTAATACTGCCAGCAAATATTTCATTCGAATGATTTTTTTATTGTTATATGGATCGAATGTTTATATTACAATTTTTTTATGTTATTGTGATTAGCAGAGACCCAACTAGGTAACTCCTTTAAAGCTCTATAAATCCGCTCGTGGCGGACAAGCGAAGTATCCGAGACCATTTCAATTGCAAATCATTTTTATCAGCAAACAATTTCGGCTCTCTTTGTCGTCACTATTTGCATATCTAACGAGCGCCCCTCGGCGCACGGTGCGGTGGACTGAACTTCGCATCGAGATGTACGGAACATAAACCCCTGAAATACTTCCACAAATGCCTCAATTCTGCGTGTTACATCGGCTAACTGGGCCGGGCACCCATCTCGGGTAATAAACTCGTTTCGATGAGCCTAAAAAATCGAAACTCACTCACTGTGGTAGCCGACGAAATGTGATCATATTTTTTTCTTTGGACTAAATAATGGTAATGCAAAAGTATGCATGATTGATATATTCAAGAACAATTTCCATTGCGCCCCTACTAGATACCTGGAGGTTGAATTATCGATACCGTCGTGAAAATTTTAACTAATATCCGGCAGTCCTATCCTAATTTTTAACTAATATCCGGCAGTCCTATCCTAATTTTTTTTCATGGAGGACTTTGTAAGGTTTCTGGACACCCTTAAAACTTCTCCCATTTTATAGGATATGAATAATTGATTGGCAGATGGATTTTTTCAGCAAATACTATGTTTAGAAGGGGAAAGCGGCAGGAAAACGGAAATATTTAAACAGATACTCTCAACTTTTTTTTAAATTCGCATCCAGCCAAATCCATGTAGCGTCATTCACAAAACTGGAATGGACTTCCACCAGAAGGGCTAATAAATAATTTGCTTTTCAATTAAAAAAAAAACCTTTGAAATATTTGGGTGGGTAGTATCTATCTACCAGAGTACTAACCGTAGTAAGTGGCGGCTATTGTTCTTTTGTGTTTGTATTTGAGGACTAAGGTTAAAAAAATTATTAATTGGAAAGGTTGTTCTTTGATAACTTTCGAACATAAAGATTAGATATTTTTTCTAAAAGAATTTAAAGTTTGTAAAATGAATAAAAAAATAAGATTTGAAACCGCCACTGCCGGATTCCTAGTCGAAAGCCTCACCCCTCGACCACGGAGACCGTCAACGATTTATGGGGAAAGGCTGTTTAATTTTTTGACATTAACTTCATTCTATTTATGGTTTCGCCACCGGGTTCCATTTATTGGACAACCGACACCTCTGTCATAGGTCACCCGAAGTGTTTCGCTACGTTTGGTGACTTAGCAGGGGTGCCTGGGTTTATCGGGTAAGGTGTGTTCAGATCTTGGCGGCGTGACGGGCCGGTTTAGGGAGACCCTTTGACCTCTCCAGCTGATCTCTCTCGACCCATCGCCTTGCACCGCAGCGGGAGGGATGGATTCATTCGTTCGTCACTCCTGGAAACACTGACCCTTATATACCTACTCACCCCTCACATCCTTTTCCTTCCCGTAACTTTATCTCCTTTCTTTACTTACAAAGACCCTCCACATAGCATCCCCAAAGTTGTCATAGGCCCTAAGGGAAATTAATTTCCTCATGGCTTCCTTGTGAGGAGTAAATTTGTAAATTTGAAAATAATGCCCTTCGGGGCCCGTCAGTTATAAGAGTGTGTAAGTTTGTATAGTTCTGTGCAAGGAACTAGCTACAGTGCATGACACAGGTACCTAAAATGATACCCTTGTTTACACGAACCCCCATCCCCATGTTTACATGCGCGTCAACACAAACAACTACCACTATCCCTTTGGGATGAACAAAGGAGAAGGTAGAATTATCTAGCAAAATACCATTCGAAGCAAAACGAAATCTTAGGGTTCGCACCAAGTATCCAAATCAATTGTGTCTTAGAGGTGTGAAAACTACACACACTTGTTAATAATAAACATATCGATTAGTAGTAATAAAAACTATTAGTAGGTACTAGAACTATTTGCTTTCATGCAGATAGGTCCTGCAGGCGGTTTTTTGAGCTCCGCGGACTTGAGTAAAGGTCCGTTAACTGAGTTGTGCCTCTTTGAACGTTTGACAGCAATGAGAAACTATGCAAAAATTTACAAAATATCATTAAACACTGCTTTGTCCAATTGGCCGATTGGCAAAACATCCTCATTTGTCCATTTGAATAATTTTTTGTCTAATTTGATAATTTCGATGTTACGATGACTTACGACCCCCTTTCCGAAGTTTTTATGGTAAAATGTGGAAAATTAAGTTATTTCGAAAAAGATCATAAAAAATAATATTTGTGCCTGAACTTTGCAAAACAAAGTAACACTTTTTGGCGATGTTTTTTTCTCACATAAATCAAAACCGGCGGCTAGTGTTAAGCGGGAATTTAAACCTTATCGTCATCTAAATAGCTCCCTACGGATGTAAGTTATGTATAATTGAGATTAATAAAAACAGGACTCTTCCATTATCTTATGTAAAACGAATTGAAAATTTTATAATAATTATAAAGAAAATTTTTTAAGCACCAGGTTTTATTTTTCTAGACGATGAATTAGTAACTTCCTGAGGGATCCCTTTAGAAAAATTTGAGATTTTAGTAATACGTTTATCAGATATAATTCAAATAAACTCCACGAAAATATCGATTATGTAGGCCTGCTAGGGCAAAGTCGACCGTAGGTCCGTCCGTTACGCAGGTCTGTCCAATACACCAGGGCCGGCGTAGAATAACGACTTACGTCGTTAAGATTCGGGCTTTATTTTAGGGTGTTGTCTTGTATAATGCTTCTATTTTCAATTTTCTATCTAGTTGCGCCATCTCTTGGGCCAACTAGTAGCCAATATCAAAGTTTTTTTTTGTTTAACTGAGGATTGAATCTTCCTCCCCAGTGACGGATATATATATAATGGAGTTATGCCTGTTAGTTCGATCATCTAGAGAAAAATTCCCAAAAAAAAAACTCAACACATAAACACGCAACAAGGTTCACAGATAACTTATTAATCCCAAAAGCAAACAAAACTATATTTCAAAAAGGACCACACTACATGGCCATTAAAGTATATAACAACCTTCCACGTAGCATCAAACAAATAACCGACATACTTAAATTTAAATCAACACTAAAAACATTTCTTCTAAACAAATGTCACTACACCTTAAATGAATACCACATAAATTAAATACCTCTGTTTTTTATTTATTATTTACATACATTTGTTAATATGTAATTGTTGGGTTATGTAATATAATGTCTATTTGTTGGGTTAGCTGGAAGAAATAGAATGTAACCTATAAGCTATACCATTTGTACTCTTTTTGTGCAATAAATATTTTTTTGAATTTGAGCTTTTAAACCGCTGTGAACTTTGAAAATGGCTTTTAAAACTCAATAAAAATTTAATTCAGTAAAATGCGTGTGTGCGCGTGTGTGTAAGCATAAGTGCCACCACTGTCACCACCCTTGTCAATAGAACGCGTCATCATCGACAACGAGTCTATCTGCCGAGTTTCAGCTCGATCGGATGGCGGGAATTGTGTTAATTTCCACTTCCAAGATTCCTCTTCGTTCATTCATCTATTCATTCAACAAAAAAAAATTGAAATAAATATATAAAAAAATTGTGAAAAATATTACAGCTCAATGAAATACTAAAATATCCATTGTTTAACATATCAATTACGATACTAGAAAAATCTTCCCCCGCCCCCCGTTCATTAGACACATTCGTTGGGAATAAAATTACTGGAACGCGGTATGAATACCAAATGAATCGCATTTCATACAATGTATGGCGCCCCTTGCGGCATTAGCATTCAGAGGGCGCTGCGGGCCTAGAAACTGTTGCAACATTATTGTTAGGTTAATTGGTGCACACCGTGAGATCGGCTGCCGATCTGTCGGCTGTGTTCAGTAACTTCTCTCATCGGTACCTATCTAATATTTAATGGGGGGCTGTCCAAGCACCCAACTGACAATGCTTGTTTACAGATCAATAATTCGACCATTGAGTAATGAGTTTCAATTAACATTTTGTCTATGATTCCATTTATTAATTAGGTAGGTAACCAAAATTCAATACAATAAAGTAAAAATTGGCGGTGTATTTTATTTTTCACCTGTTAATGGGATTATATAGAGAAGTCGATCTGCCGGAGACTTCACAGATCAATAATATAATTATAATTAGTGATGAATTGTAATCAATCTATTGCAAGTAAAAACTTTCACTAATCTAAAAATGTTGTAGTTGCTGTACTATGCTAGAATATGATATGTCATATTTGGGGATGCTGTGAAAATGGTAAACATTGAGGACACAAAACAGTATATCCAATTTTCGTGTAAGTGGAAAATGTTGCTTGTGCAATGATGAATGACTTAGCTAGCAGTGGTTTGATCTCGAGACGCCTGGGTGCAAACTTGATGCATTGTCCACTCGGTTACTAGCCAAAAAAATCCGTTTACAACAATTCTAACATAATATATTATAATAAAACAAATATGAAACTTTTTTCCACTTTAATTTTATTGACCGTAACCGGTTTCAGCTCGTTAAAGCCATCTTCTGACTGGTACAAATTATTCTTAGTCTACGGTAGAAATATTAATACTAACATATTTCCGTTAAAGAGAGTACTAATGGATTTTCGTCTAAATATTGGTTTGCCCATCGATCTAGAAAAATTTCACCTGCGGCGCTTGTTCAGTGTGTTTCTGAATTTAATAATTTATACTCCACCCCATTCACTCTACCAATCACTACCATCAGGCTACCAAAAAGGACAAGGCAAATACTCAGAATAGTACTCTATATAAAGGGATGAAATTCTATAATGCGCTGCCGGAAAACTTAAAGTCTGCCCCAATTAGAAAGTTCAAGATGTTGTGTAGGAGCCACATCGAGCAAGAAAAAACATATTATATTTATATGTAACAAATTAATTAGTAATTTGTAAACTTAAATTTTTAAATTATTAAAATAAAATTAATAAATAAAAATAATAAAACACACACACCACCCACACCCTAGTTGGGGATTCCATTGAAATATTTCGCCTGCAGCGCTTTTCCACGTATTTGTGAGAGTTGTAACAATTTTTCCACTCTCTTCGCTCTCGTCACTCCAGTTGGGGATGACATAGTTCCAAAGGCTCCGAGGCTATAGAGGAATAAGAACTAATGTGCGGTAGTCGCAATATTCTTTTCGAAGTCTTCTTTTTATACTTATGTGAGTAATTTAAACGTATTTTTTTTATTCGATATTCTAAATGCAAAAGAGTATTTCAATACGTAAATTGTGTAATACGATAATACTTAATTCAAAATGATAATATAATTATTTATAATTTTTTCAAATAATAAATTTTTAAATTCTTAATTCATTCAAAATGATAATATAATTTTTTCAAATAATAAATTCTCATAATATAGGTATATAAAATCACGACATTAGGTGGCGAAGCTCTGTCTTGCACGAGCACCTTCAATAAAATTATAAAACAATGTAGTTTGTTGTTTTCCTGATGGTTCAAGGTCCCCCATGCTTAGTGTGCCCATGGGTGGCTTCACATCTTTGGACGGCCTTCACATCTTTGGACGGCCTTCAAATCTTTGGACGGCCTTCACATCTTTGGATGGCCTTTTCATCTTTGGACGGCCTTCACATCTTTGGACGGCCTTCAAATCTTTGGACGGCCTTCACATCTTTGGATGGCCTTTTCATCTTTGGACGGCCTTCACATCTTTGGACGGCCTTCAAATCTTTGAACGGCAGTGATAAATAACCCCGAGCAACGCCAGGTACACATTAGTCTGCATGTAAATATTTATAGTTAATGTTTACTTCTTCCCTTTTCATTCCCTATAAACTCTACAACATTTTTAAACTACCCCCCTCTAGCTCGGAAGCTGGTGACGCCTCTGCTTAAGTTACTAATTGAAAATTACAAAGAAATCCGAGTTGAAAAGTTGCGTTACTGTGGAAATTTAACAGAGAAAAAGCTGTGCAAAAAATCGTTTGGCCAGAGCTCACCATAGTAAAAAAACAGATTTGCAGCTATAGTTACTGCACGGCTTCGTCATGTTTCAACGACAGCGACTCAAAAACAAATTCCTAATCTATATTGGAATCTTTGCTATACATTTAACACATTTTTGACAGCTAAGCAAATGTAAGCATATTTTAAAGAAGGAAATTATGTTATGAGGTAAAAAAAATTGCATTGATCTAGAAATTCAAGCCATAAAAGCCGCGCTAATTTCATAACGTTAGGGTAGGTACCTACCTATCGCGAGTCTTAGGGTGACAAACGAACTGCTTTTACTGTTCATAGTTAAATTATAGGTATTCGAAATATTTTTCTTTTTAATTTGGGCATCGTTAAACAATCAACAGAGGTAGGTTGTGATTTATGGGATACATCCTCGACGTTGCGTGCCGGTTGCCTGTTACGGATGTTGTGTGTTGCAGCTTGTTCCTCGGGAGAAACGCAGGGTTCAGTGGCTACTGGTTTGACAGATCATTAAAAAAATAATGCTCTGGTAGAGTCTCAAGGGAAATAGAGATATAATGAGCTATAATGAGATATACAAGGTGAGGCAAAAGTAATGACAATGTGCCACGCAGAGTCGATATCGTGGTCATTTTCCTCGTCATCCTCCACCATTGGCGCAAACAAGCTGAGCGTCGTGTGCAAACCTTTAAATAAACTTACATGAAAACAGAGCCCAATTTTATTAATTTATAATAAAATGGCAGCCAATTCACATTTTCACATTACTTTTGCACCACCTGCGTTAAAACAACAGACCGAAAATTGGTCAAATAAGCAGTAACAATAATTCCGCGTGCTTCAGGTGTATATTGCTCCATTGCTTGCTGCCTTTAATTCTCTATCTGTCTACAACATAAATGTGAAAGCCCAATGACATTTGACACCATTTTGCAAAAATTATGACATTACTTTTGCCCCAACTTGTATATAGCATCTCTCAATCTGGTATCTACCTACTTGTGCGGTGCTAGATAAAGATTTTCATACAGATACTTTTGCCTGTAGGTACTATCACACAAGAAAAAGTTTTTAAAATTAATTTTTCTCATTTTAGTTGCACTGATTTTATTGATGATTGTCGCATTGACTTGAATTTGCAGGCGGCTAATTAGATTAATCTTTACTAAGAATTGGTTTACATTATGAATATCATATTGTTTGGATAAATTGAAGCTTTTCCTGTCGTTTCGCTTAAGTATAGAATTAAAATAAAATTATTAATTACTTTATTTTATATATAAGCTACTAAAAAATGCATATATTTATTGGAAATGTGTGAATGCATATAAAAAACAACTTAAAATACCCTATTATCGCTAAGATTTGCTGTGACAGTTTCCCCTGATTAACTTTTTCTTTCTTATAAAATTAATCACAAAATAAGTAAAAAATGAAATCGAGCGTTTACAGAATCTGTTTGGCAAACGATTTATTTGCCTGTTAGATACCTCTATTCATGACGATATAAGGCTTCAGACGGTTGGGAGCAGCTGGGACTCTTGTGCGGTATTAAGACGTTGCCCACTGATGAGATATATAGATGTCAAAGCTATACGTTAGAAGGTTTATATTATTAAGGTTAGGTAAACGGTTATTCTGATAATGGATAGTATGCACATTACAAGGCTGTCTATAACGTTGGAGAAGAACACGGCTTAGCAAACACAAAAATAGCAATGTGTAAGAGTACCTTCTATTGGGCGTGAGAATGTTAACTAGTCAAGCATAAGTTACATTGAGGAAATGCAGATAGATGAAAATAAATGAATCTATTGGTGCATTAGTTGTCATAGTTATCATAATTCCCAGGGGGTGGCAGCCGCTCTATCCGATCACTCGGATGCACTTGATTCCTCTTATGTTTACGTCACATTAGCCGCGCTTACACAGAGCTCAGTTTAAAGCATCTAAGCTGCTAAATGGATAATAGTGGACGTACAATTGGCGTACCGCTGATAGCTCCGTTCTAACCTCTACTTCTTTCCTAAACAGAAAGAGAGGTAACAACGGTTGTGCGAATAGCATACCACTGATAGCTCCATTGTATTCTCTCCCCTTTTTTCATACACGACGTGTCAAACAGAAAGAGGAAAGGTAGGTAACAACGAATGTGCAATAGGCGTGCCGCTGATAGCTCCGTTGTAACCTTTGCACATTTCTCATAAACGGCGCATGTAACAGAAAGAGAGGTGACGAAGAGAGTCCCCAGGCAGACGTGTGTGTGTTTTGTGTATGAGAGCACGGTGCGCGTCACGTGGCGGCCGCGCGCCGTGGATTAACTCGACGGAAAATGCGGCGATTGTCCACTCATTACGTCATTTGGCGCCCATTTCCGATCCACCGCACGCGGTGTGAACCATTTTTTGCGTAAGAGCAAAACGTCCAGAATAGGCGTCGAGATGTGTAAACTTCAAATACGTGATAATGTTTATTTAAAACTATGATTGTCACCGATCAAAGCAAGAAGTCTTCGAAAAAAAAATTGAATTTTTAAACCTACTTTTCACAATTAATTTTTTTATGTGAGTGCTCTGCCTGGCTATGTCCGATATTTAACTTGAAATTATATTGAACAAACAACATGGTATCCAGTGTCCTTTCTTCTACAGCTCAGGATGAAAATGATAATGCCAGATAAAAATAGTTGTATTTCATGACATCATTCTTTACTTTTCGAGAGTTTTTTTGTGACACAGATTAGATTATTTACTAGTCTTCTGAGGAAATTCATATGATATTATTGTAGAAAGCAATCACTCTGTGGTTTGATAAATAAAATACTTTTTTGTTTTAAAATCACGAGTTTTTAATAATTTTTATAACCGACCGGTTTCGCTTTACTCAAGCATCTTCAGGGTACAAATTATTACTGTATTGTACCCTGAAGATGCTTGAGTAAAGCGAAACTGGTCGGTTATAAAAATTATTAAAAATTCGTGGTTTTAAAACAAAAAGTATTTTATTTTATTTTATTAAAATCATATGGTTTACTGTGGAGAAATGTCGTTGATATTTCGAATATATGTACCAACTCGAACTTCCTGCTTTCTGGCAATATTTAGGTTAACATTTTGATGTATTAATTAATTAAAAATTAATAAAATACTTCGTTTTAACCACTTTTATTGTTTATTACCAACATGTTTCATGAGCAACGCTCACTTCTTCAGGGTTTTTTGATAAAACTAATTATAAATAATAGACATAAACAATGGTGTCAATAGATAAATAATAGACATAGACAATGGTGTCATTAAAAAATAATAGACAAAAACAATGACAACAGTGAAAAAATAATAAAACGGGTAGGGGAAAGAGAGGCAATATGGAACAATTTACAAAGGGAATAGGTTTAATATTGGGTCGTTTAAAAATAATTTTTGATTGTTAATAATATTCAATTTTGCGTTTACACTCTTTATAATCTCTAAAATTTCTAGATGGTGCCACAAAATAAGTTTGCTGAGTTAGAAGAAGTATTAATTAATTAATTAATTAATTAATTAATGAAATAATAATTCCTAAAGGAATAAAGAATTTGAAACTCTTTTTTCTTGTTTTGTCTTTATGCTGTATGATTCGAGTATGATTCTGTCAATATGTATAACTATATGGCACGTGTGAGATTGCACTAACCTCCCCACACCCTGGAATAAAAAGTTATCTGGTAGTATTATTATTTTAATCACTGTACATTTTAGGACTGTTATTTTTAAAAACAAGTTTTAAACTGCGGCAGCTGGTTTTTATCTGTTGGACATTATTACTATTATTCTATGTTTGACAGAAAGATTATTGGCCAAAAAATATTGTTTTGGAGATAAAGATACATTTTAGATACTAATTGATGGTTAGAATAATCGCAGTAAAAAATACACTATTAAGTTAGTTTGAGGAAATACACGACGAATAAAATAGAGTGAAAGATTATCTCAGTATCACCCAAGTGAAAGACCACCATTGAGAACTGAAACGTTGCTTGAAATGTCTTTAGCAGTGTTTGGTAACCAGATCTGAATAGCCAGGTACTTTCCCATCTTTCTCGACCCCAACTCCCTTCCCCTTCCCACTACACTCGGCCTCACAATATAATATCCTAATTGGGAACGCAATACTTGTTGGGAGCAGTTGGGACTCTTGTACGCATTTCACAAACAAAAAAACAGTGGAGTTATTGGAGTTATTATAACATTTTCATCAAAGGAACCGTGTATCGCACACCCACGATAATATTTTATATTACCCATTCAGTCGAGATTCGAGAGATTAATCCTACTGCACCTACCTTCATCCGTACATAATACTTAAAATGGTAAGCTACGAGAAATCCAAAGCCATACCTTAAAAATATATAACTTTAATAATTTTCGTCGGACGCGGCGACTGAATCAACTTGGAAATAAATCGCCGGACCGTTCTCAAGTTATCCATACGTTTCGAGGCATTGTGATTAGGGCCAACAGTTTTGTATTTTGTACGTGGTGCGGGGACAAAACCGCACCGAAATCAATTGTCGCCCTGGGTGTCGAGGGCGCGCGTTATTTACAGCGCATTTTATACAATAAACCAGGGTCCGGTGGGCGAGCAAAGAACGCCGTGTCCGTGATTTATTAATCCAGTTTACCACTCATCCATAATCCCCGGCCGCAACTACTAGTGCACTAAGGCTCCGATTGCTACTATAGCTGGACAAAAATATTAGTGAAAAAAATTCATTCACCCCATATTTTTAGTGACGGCAATTTATCAAGCTATCATGATTAATTATATTATCGATTCACCTACATTACTACAACACATCCCTTTCACTATACCCTCCCTACGGACTCAGATATAATGAACTTCTCTTCGTCAATCAACAACGAATTATGGACGCTATTCACCACTGCCCAAAATTTGTAAACTGATCAACTCAAGACATGAACTTAAATTTTTGTATATGAGTGTAAATGACTGAAAGGAAACTTTATAGTTGTTAAGACTTAACTTGACTTAATAGCAAGGTCTTAACTTGACTTAATTTTCCTGCGTTTATTTCTGTATTTTGTTTTGGCTCAATTCATAATTCATACTTTACTTATAATTACTGCTAATTCATCAATAAAAAATAATAATTAATAAATGCACTTTTCTTCCAATTTCATATATTTTTTTGCAAATTTGACCTAAGTTCGTTTTGCAAATAAAATAAATAAACTAGATATTTTTACCCCTATAAATATCCATAGATTAAATTAAAAACATAGAATAACGTAACATATTAAAGCACTACAGAAAACAACTGCTCTCGCTGTATCAAACGGTATTTAGTTAGAATTAGCGTAAGTTTTTACATTACCTATTCTGAATAGAAGCATTCATGTTACATTATCTCTTTCTCGCATAGTAAGCTAACCACACACGCAGTCTTTTGCGACCATAAACGAGAAAAAAAAACATATAGATATCGTACATCTCCTTTCTAATTCAATTTTGTAAATACGGGTTCATTTGAATTTCGTAAACACGGTTTCGTATTGGAAATTTAGGCCTTGATTAAGCAAATATTTGAATCACGAAACACGCCCAAAAGGCACTTCTTGTGTTATTCTTTATTTTATGTTCACAACTGATGATGCCTTGATTATTAAATAAAGACCTACTAAACATAATTTGTTTATTGTGATATATGACAATGATTGAAGATTAATTTCTGTTTAAAAGTTTTTTTTTCAAATATGCATATTTGTTATGTTTGAAAACGATTCTATCAAGATATAACGATATAATAAGTTTAATTATTTTTAATTAACCGTATTTTGGCCGTATAATTTTGCGATTTGGACTTATGTGCGGTGCCCGGCCGGCGGAGGCAGTGGCGGGCACTTCAAACGCCCGCCCCGGGCTGTTTACCGAGACGGCGTAACTGAACACTCATTCCTCTCTGCATTTATCGCCTAGAACTCAGTGCTCCACTAGCTGATATAAATTCGGAGTATTAATCACTTTTATTTAATAATAATAATGTTTTTCAGATTCCGATTTGTAATGGATGCCATTGGGTAGATTTCACTCCGTAATGATTAATCAAGAAATACCTACTTTATCAAATTTAAATAAGGTATCGTCTAGTGCTATTCTATTGAAGTGGGAGTGATGAAGTTTGGTACATAACATATATTTGAAGCTATTGGCACTAACTAGGTTATGTACGTATCTACTTACCTAATCGATCGACGATGAAACCGTAAATTGCTTCCAAAATGCTAAAGGTACTGACACACAAACCCATAAACAAGCATGCTTAATATAAGCATGATCTTCAACTGTACATATTTGCTTGTTCATGGCATGCTTGTTTTAAGCATACTCATGAATGGTTCCATGATAACTCAACACACTTTTAAAAAGTGATGTAAAGTAATTAAAAGCAACGAAAAAACTAACTAATTAACCTAAAAATAATAATAATAATTGGATAACTTATATAGCGCATTTGAGAAAAATCACCTCGAGGGCGCTATATAATTATTTATTATTTACAAACAGATACAGAAAAACATACTTACATGGCTGGTCACTTCAGATAAACACACTTTATTAAAAGTTAACGACTTTGCACGCAGAGGACACTAGTAAAAACACTGGACATTGATTTTACATTTGCCATTTTACGCTCCCTTTCATTTATTAGAAGATTAGGGGTAAGAGTAGAGTTGACATAGGTTTTAAAAGACTGGAGAATTTAGAACTCTTTAGGACTGGATAATTCAGTAGCATGCTCATCGTCAGCAATGTCACCGATACATTTGTCACTAAGTAGCAATTGCTCAATGGTAGCATGCTTTCGTGCTACTAATGTCAGTCGGTAGCTTATTGCTCATTTGAAATTTAAAAAAATATATTTTAATTAACTTTTATTAAATAAAAAAACAAAAGTCTCAACTGTCTGGAGTCAGTGGAGTTAAAGAATCCCCAATTTAGGGAATTTTGTGAGGCAGAAGGAAGTGGGGATGATAAAAAAATGAAAAATACCTTGTTGTGTTTACTAAATACGGCTTAATGTAAATCAAGCAAAGCTTTGATCATGAATGGTGATCTTGCACCAAGGTAATATTATTGAAAGGGCTAATGTTACTCGGATGTACTTATCGTTTTGAGAAAGTAGGTAGGTATCTACCCAACTATTTTGCTTCCAAAATACTGGTCTGAGAATTGGGACAATATACCTATAAGTTTGGTAATTCCGTTGTTATATCAACAACAGAATTGCTCATTACTACGATATAAGCTCAGGCCCATAAAATCAAGTGATATTACAATATTGCAGGAGAGATAATTGCATGTTAGCTAAAAAACGCAGATCCTTGAAAAATCACGAAATTTGACTTTACTTGTCAAGTTTATCCTATGAAATTTAAACAAAAGAATATAATTTTTTTACGTTAAAGGTAGGTATTTCATCGCTAGCCTGAATTATTGACACATAAGTTCCAATTTAAAAAATGACAGTCAAAATAATTTTCTATTAAAATATTGAATTGTGGGTAGGAACTTTATCGCTTGTATGAGTTTTTGCCAAAATCAGTGCCAATTTTGAAAATGGCATTTAAATTAAAAATAAATCCGATTTCTTTGGATCAGAGTTACAAAATCTCAGACAGACCCAAAACCAAAATTATGTTTTTGATGATAACTTATACGAGTGCAAAGCCTTACAGAAAGGAACTATTTAACAATGGGGTAGGTGTGTTCCTACGTAGTTAACTATCTTCATTCCAGAATTTGAAATCAGATGTGCACAATGACATAACAATATATCTAAAATAATAACTACCTATTTTATCATAGGTTTGTAATGACTTAATTAAAAGTGGGTGAGTGCACAGGTAAAGGCCCTATTATTTCTTTCATTAAATTTTTTGCATTCGGTTTAAAAATTGGTTGTGTTTAACATTGTTTATGCTATCTGGAAGAATAATATCAATAGTAATATTTTTATGTGAATAATATTAGTTTTGCGTTTCAGTTTGGGAAAGATCCGCCACTGACATGTCTCTTACCGGGGGCTGTGTGGCCGTGAGTAAATAATGCCACTGCTGAAAGGACCGTTCCAGAGGTTATCAAATCTCTACCTCTCTCCATCTTTCTATACCTCCCTCTTACTCTTTTCTCTTTACCTACCTCACCTACTTTTCACTATTTTACACGCCTTATGTTGTATTAATACTTACTATATCTCCATACATATATCTCGAAAAACAGATTATTATTTATTTATTTAGAATGAACAGCACAAGAGATTGCCAGATTGCTTCCAACGAGAGATGTGTACAGAATTGTAAATGTGTGAATATTTTTGTAATCGTTTTAAATGGTTAAACCTAACCTAACCTAACCCAACATTTTCATAGCCCTGTTAGCGATAGAAGCTTTATGTGATACAAACATTGATATAGTCAATGGGTTCAAAGGATCAAAGTTTTTGGTCAAACGTGATGCCTAGGTCAAATATTACGACTAGTCTAAGTCAACATTGCACAATTAATAAATATGTATTATTGTAAGTTAATTTTGTAGAACCTCATAACTTGGCATTTGTTAATATTTTAACTGAAGCTTATTACCAGATCACCATTTGAAAAAGTTATTCAGGTTATCTTGCAAGATTAGGCAATAGTGTACACCAATAACCTTAAACAGCTTCATATCGTCAGCAAAGAGAAAACACGTTGATACTGTAAGTAATGTCATTGATGAATAGGAAAAAATAATAAAGGTCCCAGGTAAGAACGTTGAGGGACACCGCTGGTAAAGCAGTAAATTCATAAGACGTCATTGATCTTAACAAAAAGTTTTCTATTAGATAAGTAACTAATCAACCATGCCAATGAATTGTTACTTTCCCTAATTTTCTGAGCTTATTGATTAGTATTTTGTGACAGACCTTATCGAACGCCTTGGAAAATAATTAGTGTAGACGGAGTATACCTGTTTCTTATTGTCAATGCTGTGTGTATATTGTTTTCATATACTATAAGGTTTGTGAGAGTAGATCTAGATGAGACAAACCCATGTTGGCCATTGGTAATGTGTTTGCATTTGCATCCCTTGTTGGCCATTGGTAATACATGTTTTATATCAGAGGATATTTGCTAATAATGATTTTTTCAAAGAGCTTAGGAATTCAAGACAAAATACAAATAGGTTTATAATTGCATACATTATTTAATTTTTTTTTGTCTGAACACATTATATAACTTATTAGAAAAATCTCTCGTAAGATGAGTTCCAGCGTAATAAAATTTTAAATTAAAATTTCACAGCTCTTGATGTCTGAAATTTCTAGGTCACGACATCTATTTTCGGCCCACAAAGTCGTTTATATCGTGAGTTATGAAGCTTTAAATCAATCTAAATAACAGTGACTAATTGACTGAAGTTGATATAAGCACACGAGTCTCCTGTTTTTGTTATTTTAAGTGAGGTTTAGTGAAATGCAAAACAATATTACTCGATAGTAACCGGGACAAAAAAGGTCTCATTTGTTATGTAATAACTTGCTCTTTTTGTTGCTATATTGCTTTGTACTATTAATTTCGAGAGAAATTTAGAAGAAAGTCTGGGAGAAAGAGATAGAAAGTCAGTGAGTAGGTAGAGTGTGGCTATTCAGATGTCATCACTGCACACCGTTTAATGAAATGAATAGCTAAAATAAAACTTGAAAAAATCTACACAAATAAATGGCAAAAGTCAGTATGTGTGTGCCCTGTAGAATTAAAAAGAAACTAGAAGACCGATTTAGCTGAAAATTTCAAAGTTTGTTCTTATTAATGAATTATTATCGGTTTGAATGGTAGAATAAGTCGGAAGAGCCGAGGAAGACTTAACGCAGTATCTCTTCACCTCATCTCACATACTGAGTCGAATTGAACTCTATTTAATGTTGTTTTTTAATGATAAAAACGCGGTATACAGGAGTGAATGGTGGAAAAAGCCGGAGACGCCCCAGTAATACTTAACCTATTATGTTTGCACTGGAATGAGAAATGGAGTTGAATTAAACTCGAAATAATGTTTTTTTTTTAAATAATAAAAACATGGTATACAGTAGTGAAAGTCTGACAGAAGAAGTTTGCGGAAACCCAATGAAGAACCTGCATCCAATTTTTAAGTTAGTTGTAAATCAAATCCTGAAAACTTTACTCCAAACCATTCATAACCCCGAGCAACGCCGGGTATACGTCAGCTAGAATTATATAATTTTTAAAAATATATAATAACACTAATTAGTAGACAGTTATAAAGCGAGTTGATTAGATTTATCAATCTTTTAAGTCAACATTTTCAAATAAACGGTTTCTTACAGGAAAAGAGGTTGTTTGGAGGATACTATTTCAGAATCGAAATGATTTTCTTTCGCTTTTGCATGTAGATATTTACTATTGAAAAAATATATATTATACCAATTATACAGACAGGCCCGGCCATGAACGGCGCTTGGCGCTAGTAAAAAACCTCACGGGCGCTGTATTTAATGTCAGATATTATCAGCACTTTGTCTCCGACCAGCCCTGAATATAGAAATGTGATGGCACGTCCCCATAGAGTAAGCACGTCACCATTACGCTGTTTCTTCGCAGGGGTAGGCAGATAACGTGAACCATCAAACAGCTCGGTCTTGGTACACATTCCTTGCTTAATTCACGATCATATATCGTCTCGTACATACCCTAATGTTACGCCTGACTTAAGTGTTTGGATTACTTGTTTATGCGTCCCCGAATTCTTCTACCATCCGATCCACTTAAGCGAGGAGGGGTAAAGGAAAAGGGGGGGTTGGAAAAACTTAATAAAGGGTTTTTTAAGACCTCTACTTACCACAACTCATTATTTACGTCACATTGATAAAAAAGAGACGGTACAAAAATGTTGTTATATTATATTTTCCTGAAATGTAATGTACTAGTACTATTTTCTTTTTTTCCTACGCAATACTGAGGTTCAGAGTGGGGGGAGCGGTTAAACCTCCAAAATCCCCCCTTATATACGCATTTACACCACGTACATCAGGTATCTCAAGTGATTATATTATGGGTATATTTTGTAAAATTGAACACACGCTTTTCCGCATTTTGTTATAAGTATACATTTTATATAAGCTATACTGTACTGCAATTTGACTGAGTTGGAAGAAAGGGATGGGTGTTGAGTGGGAAGTGGGAAGTGGGTGGCGGGTGGTGGGTGGTGGGTGGTGGGTTGGTAAGTACCTACCGCGTCCCGGCTACTCTCTTTGGCCCTCAAGGCGTGCCTTCATTATGCACTTCAGTACCGGTGGGGATTAAAATGTGGAAATATGCGGGCTTAATTCGTCAAAGGAGCGACTGAAAACAATAAGTAGGTACATACCTACAGCCGTAGGCAATATTATGAGTTCCTACCTATGTAAGTTAGTGCATAATCAAACTTAATAATATCAGTGTTCTGTGCGTTAGTCCTGCGTGCAATGACCTTAAATTTGCTTTGTAAGAGAGGGGAATGATGCGTATTTTGATTGAATGTATAGAATTGACAATCTAGCTTTTAAAATTCAGTATCATCGCGGTATAATAATAATAATATTTGGCTAATTTATATAGCGCCGTTTTCGTGAGAAATCACCTCAAGGGCGCTGTACAAATATATTTCTTAAATAGTTAATACTAGAACTACTGACTTATATCTAGTGACTTACTACTAAGGCCTATAACTACTATCTTAATGACATATATACGAGTATTTACATATTTAGCAACTTATAACTGAAATTAATATTAACAATCTAATCTTACTAACGCCAAAAGAAGAAGGAAGTTCCATTATATTAGGGTGTTTTTATTGTTAGCTGGATATATATGTTAAGTGAATGAAATTAATGAATAAAATCAATCGTCAATCTTAAACGCATTTAGATGATTCATCTGCCAACAATTAAACCGATTCACTTGTTATGTTCCCGCTGATATTGTCCATTGTCCATTGGTAGGCAAGTCAATAGAAAAATTGAATGAACGAAATCGCTAGATAATGTAACAATTACAGTATAAAAAAAAGAAATATTTGGATAGAATGACGGATTTATGGAAATGAGTGTCTGAAAAAGTGAGTTTTTAGTTTGGATCTAAATTCTGTTGGGCTGGTTATACATCTCAATTCCATAGGAAGTTTATTCCAAGCCTTAGGGCCGGATACTCCAAATGCACGATCACCAAACTTAGTGTTCGGATTTCGCTTAGGCTCTTTCAACCTTCCAATTGCAGATGATGTCGCTGATCTAAGACTTGACTGCCTTAGACCAGTATTTTCCGGAATGCATAGCTCAGTAATATACGGTGGCGCCATTTCGTTGATAGCTTTAAACACCATCCAGCATAGCTTGTACTGGATCCTTTCAGGACACTTCAGCCAGTGAAGATTTCGGAGGTGCTCCGAAATGTGCGAAAACTTGGGTACCCCGGTGATAAGCCTTGCTGCGGCGTTGAACACTGATTGTAGTTTATCAGTTTCGCATTTAGGAAGATTTGCATAAATGCCGTTGCAATAGTCAAGACGTGATACTATATATGAGTTCACAAGTAATTTAGTTGCCTCTGTTGAAAGGTTCCTACGAACTGACTTAAGTTGTCTGAGGTAGAAGAACCCCGTGCTAACGGTCTTATTTACCTGACTTTTTAAAGAAAGGTCTGAATCCAGATAAACTCCCAGAAGTTTGACGGTTGTTTTAGCAGTTACGTCGTTGCCAGAAATAGCGATTGGTGAGTTTTCTATTAAATGTTGGCGTCTATGTGTGGCTGCCCAGAGAAACTCCGTTTTTGAAGGATTTAGCTTAAGTTTATTTGAGGACATCCAGAGATTGATTGCTTCTAGACACTCAGCTGTGCGAATTTTTAGGCCGTCGATCTCATTTGGTGAGCAGTAAAAGTATATTTGCTGATCGTCAGCATAACAGTGAGATAAAAGACCAAATGACTCGATAATTTTTGCGACGTCATTTGTAAAAAGAATGAAGAGAAGTGGACCCAAAACGGATCCCTGGGGTACCCCTGAAAAGAGTTTTGTAAAGTTGGACTGTTTATTTCCAACTTTTACTGCTTGCGAGCGATTGGATAGATATGATTCTAGCCAATATTTGATGTTAGAATGTAAACCAAACGTTACTTCTAATCTCTTAATGAGAAAGTCGTGGTCAATGGTATCAAATGCAGCGCTCATATCCAAAAGTGAAATAAGTGCTAACTTACCTGACTCTATGGCAAGGGTTATATCTGACAGGACACGAAGTAATCCGGTTTCTGTTGAGTGGAACCTCCTATATGCAGATTGATGATTGGTGATTAATTTATTCAGATTTAAGTGGGAGATAATTTGAGAAGCCACATTTTTTTCTAGGAGTTTAGCTACGAAAGGCAGATTTGATACAGGTCGATAATTACCCAGGTTGTCGGGATCAAGCTGTGGTTTTTTAATAATTGGAGTAACTACAGCAGACTTAAGTGGCTCCGGGAAGTCACCTGTGCTTAGGGACTTATTAAACACGTGAACTAGGAAAGGGGATAACACGTTGCAACATTTCTTGAGAAGCCACGTTGGGATAGGGTCAAGAGTACATTGTTTGTTTGGCGAACTAAGGATCAACTTTCCTACTTCTTCCAGCGTTGTAGGTTCAAAAGATGACAGTATCCTTGTGGAATTGGCTGTAAATCTTGGCGGAGGGGCAGAAGATGTGGAGGCGCGTATGGTTTCTATTTTTTCACAGAAAAACTTAGAAAAGGCCTGCGGTGTAATTTCTGTAGCAGTTGGAACAGTATTACCAGCGATGATAGTTTTGACCGAGTTCCAGAGACGTCGTGGATTTTTTCGCTCAGAGTCAATTTTATTGATCCAATAATCGGGTCTTTTGGCACTTATTTTGCTTCTGTACTCATTTTGAGCATTTATCCACTCATCTCGTGTAGTAACATCGGGGTTTCTTCGGTATGACCTCTCTAGTTTCCTCATTCGCCTTTTCTGGCTTCGGCACTCTTCGTCGAACCAGCCGTCAGACTTCCGAACTTTCCGTGTTTTCGAGGTGGTTGGAGCATATTTTATTAATAAATTTGAAAGAGTGGTGTTATACTCCTCGATGAGATCTGTCGTCGTCTTAATTTCCCAGTTGCTTTCTATGCATAGAGAAGAATTTTTGAGATCTTCAAGGAAATTTTCGAAATTAAATTTACGCCATTCCCTTGATTCTATTGTTTTATATGACACTTTTGGCGGGTTGAAATGAATTTCGGTGCAGACAAGTCGATGATCTGATAAGCCTATATCACAGACTTTAGCGATCAGTGGTGGGCTATTACACATGGATACAAAAATGTCTAAAATTCCACCAGCATCATGAGTTGGTTCGTTGACCCATTGCCGGAGTCCAAAACTATCCAGTAAGTCAATGAATTTGATAGCGTTGGGTGGCGGTATGAGATTTAAAAAAACTTATAATGTATTATATCGCGACTGTCCGGAATTACGAAAAGTAAATTCAATCGAATTGCCATTGCATTCACACACTTCATGTTTTTTCCGCAGACGTCAGAGATGCAACTAGAGCAAAAATATTGACGGGTTGATTGAAGTTCCACCAATCACACTTCAATGCAAATTATCAATTCACGTTTGGAGACGTATCCTTTTTTTTTGATTGATCAGTCCATGGTTGATTTTTATTAGGGCAAATTAAAAAAATCGGTCTTTATAGGGTTACGATTATCTGTATATTGTATTTTAAAATGCGTCGAAGATACGGATAAATTTAGGTTGATTTTTATAAGAAAATTCGTGATTTATGTATAGTGAGATGCGATAAATAAATAAATAGATGTCGAAGTATAGATCCGGATTAATTTTTTTTTAACACTTGGGTGACGAAAAAAAAGTTAAAAATATATTAATGTCAAAATAATGTTCAGATAAAAAAAAATCAACCCGTTAAAAACAATTTTTTTTAAAAACTAAGGATTGAACTTTCCTCCCCAGGGACTGGAGAAAACCGCTCTAAAACTGGCAAATCTCGATAAGGTAGGACCGACATTTATTTCGTATATTAACTGTTGTAATGTCATCCATTTCTATGTCCGCGTGTGTATGAACGATTGTATTGTCATTGACATCTCTATCTGCTGAGTGAGTTTCAGCTCGATCAGATGTCGGGAAGTCCAAGATTTCACTCTTCACTTCACTCTTCCATTACATATGCACATCATCAATATTCCAATAAAAATATATTACACTCGTAGTCGCACCTACCCACAATAATTATGGGCACCTTTCAAAAGCTTAGTTTTAGGTGCAGAAAATCAAACGCATTCAGCATTCCATCCCCCCATCCAGATAATGTAGTTGTTATAAAGGGATTTCGAGTCTGCAGAATTACAAGTCCGGATTATACAAGGGTGCCATGAAAGCGGAGGGATGTTCTTATTACGTCCTTCATTGCTTTGTGTTCGGTTCGATCATTGATATTTTACTAACTTGTTTTATTCCCCAAGCGATGCGGGGTACGCACTTGTTATAATAATATGACATGCTGTAATCGTTCGCTTCTAAATTGTGTCCCTTGACAGTTTACGTAGTACTGGGGAATGATTTAATTTTTTTTTTAAATAAGCATTTACTTGAAAGTAGTATTACACGATTCTTTTCGACTCATTAAAAGTTGAAACACTATTCGTCCACACCCCGCCATTACGTGTAGGTCATTTTTGAACACAGCTTGTTCGTTCGTTTTATTTATTCTTTTTGAAAACATATATTTGAATTTATATTTAATTTTTATTGAATGAATGAATGATTAGTGTAGTGGGATCATGGAAGTGAAAATTAACCCACTTCTCATCATTGGTTCCAGCTGAAACTCGGCAGATAGATTTGCTGTCGATGACGATATATTGGTATACGCACATCCGATTACGAGTGATAGCGGTGTTGTCATTTTAGTCAGTACCTGGATAGGGTGGTTCAATTCTATGTCAATTAGTACTTTCAAATTCCGATTTTATGTCCGGGTTAAATCTTCCCCACAGGAAAAACTAAACCCTTCCACACACTTTTCCACAAATGATCACCTAGTCAATCAACATTATGTAAGTGCATTATATAAGCAAAATAAATACAATACAATACAAGAACAACACGTCAACTCACTAGAGATCAAATGGGAAAATAATTCACCGACTCCAGATATTTTCATATCAGAGGGTTCGGCTCGGTAGAACTTCTAACAGGGCCTATAAATCCTACTGATCCCTCAACATAAATATTAAAAAAAATCTTTCGTTATCCTACATGTATTCAAAATGACCGACTTTTGCATCTTTATATATAAATTTTTTGATAGATCTAATACGCCTAAATTTTATTATTATTATTATTTGTATTAATACATCTATTAATACAAATATTTGTAGTATGGTAAAAATATTTAATATTTACTCGTTTATTTATTTCCCCCCCCCCTTTACATTGATCTAAAAAACGTAAACGTTAATTTAACTGCTGTTGTGAGAAATAGCTAGGATTCTGGCGAATTCTCACTAAATTGTTTCTTCTTTTTTATATAGTTTTCATAATTATTAAGGTATTCCAACCAATATCATTCTTTACAGGATAGCTCAAGTTATATAATGAGTTGGTACAAGTAATTTTCCAAATTCATGAAATAATAATTGGATAATTTATATGTCCACCATTTCCTAGTTTGCTGATCTTTGTTTTGTTTTTTTGTTTTTTTTTTTAATAACGTTTTTATTCAATTTACAAAAACACAGTTTATTTCTATTTTATTTCAACATTTTTAATTTAATTATTATTACATTTATTTATATATATACTAACACAGTATTTATTTATGTAAAGTAGACAGCGTATAATGCGAATTGAAAAATAGTAGAAACGCAAGGAGAAAATGGTAGGTACCTACGAATTAACTACAACTGAGTAGATTAATGACAAATTGCACAAAGCCTACTTCGGTAATATGGTTTTGAAGAAATACATGATTTAAGAATTATCATCAGTATTTCTAGTTTCAGAGTAGTCCAGCCCTGATGAATGCAAGGTATACGAATGATGAATGTAATATTCAAAAGTAGTTACACGTTAATCGTTCTAATGTTTCATCTGTGCGTTTTTATTTTTATTTTAACTAAATGTGTAAAATTGTTATTATGTCTTGTCAGGTCGTCATTAGTTCCCAGACAGGCGGATTGCCCAAGGATCTAAATAAACTTGAAAATGCCAAATGAATTATATGTAATAAAAACACAGTTTTCCACTCTACGGAAGCATATAAACCATTTAGTTATTATTGGTACGATGCTCTTAGGACATTTTGCTTGTTTCTTTTTTTTTTATTCCGGAGAGATTTTGTTGTGTACGTAATTTCGGTCCCAGTTGTAAAATATGATTTTTAATACTTTACCATTGGGACCAGGATATCCCTTTTGGTATGACTTCTTGTAATATGTGATTTAATTTTTTAAAATATTTTATATATTTCTTCCGCTAAATTTAGTGAATACACTTTTTAATATAGAAGCCTAGGAACCACCTACCAACTACCTACGAATTTATTAAATCTAGAAATTACACGCCAGAAATGTAATCCCGTTTGGTTCTAAGGATTTAAATTCATTAATTACATAGTTGTAGCGAAACGGGTGCATTTGTTCAAATAGAAATGTAGCCGAATTGTTGTATGTTAATATACTTACTCGCTTTCACAACTGTCGAGTTGAGTTTTCCTAATCTTGTTACCAGTTGCGAGTTGAGAGTCGCCCTACCCAACTTATTGCGGGGAGAATTTATTTACAGCGATTCGGATTGAGGGTAGGTTCGGCCGGGAGCTGCGGAGGAGTTTGGGGCTAAACTACCAGACGTGCCCGGGTGACTTTTGTCACGGCAACGGTTTAGTCACAGTTTAAAAATCTATAAAACAATCACTCAAGTCAAAGCTTTTGTCGTGACAACAGTTTAGTCATTGTTTCAATAACTATAACAAATCATTTAAGTCATCCTAATGTCATGTCGTTACGTATTCCACGCACTGCAATGGATTTTGAAACTGTTGCCGTGACAAAAGTTGCTCATACCGTAACCAGTGTTATCTTTCGAGTTCTCAAGGATTCCCTGAAGAATTTTTTTAACATTACAATTTTCTAAAAATATCTTCTTGACGATATTTTTATATTTCGGAAACGTGCATTTATTTTTTGGGTATGGACTTTAGAGGAATAAATCTTTTTTGTGACTTATTGTGATTATTTATTAGGAACTAGTTGAAGTATGAGACGCCCGAGGAATACACGGTACGATTAAGCGCACCAAATACTTTCTAGTTATATACGAGTATGTTACGGAAAATGTAATGATGCCAACAACAACAGTAACAACACCAATATTTTTGTTAATGATAGAGGAACTTTGAGTTCCTTGGTTCAGGACTCACCAGGATCCTATTTAAACCTTGTTTCAGGGAGGATATAATTAATCAGATAAGAATCATTTAGCATCGAACTTTTAAAATTATTTTGTTATGTTAAAGAAATCGTAATTTATTATGATTGCCATTTAAGTAAGGTTCTGTAGATCAAAAACTGCGACGGGCTTATTTGGAAATAATGCCAGATGACAGGACGTGACAAGACCGAAGAGGAGGTGTATAGACTGCGTGGAGGATGATTGTAGCAGGACGGGAAGGACGAGGGACTGGAAGCGAACGGCGAGGGACCGCAGCCAGTGAAGAACATTTTATAGGATGCAAATCCCAGCCTGATAAAATCCGGTGACTAGTGAGGTAAAGAAAAGTCAACCCAATTTCGAAGAGCAGCGTCGTTATAACTTAAACGAGATTCTTTGAAAGTTTTTGGGATAAGGAAATGTGAGCATTATGTTGGTATTCTCTCAATAAATGACACAAGTTAATCTAGTTGCCTCCGATGCCAACTCTTCTAACTTATTCGACACGTTATTACGACAGTCAATTCGTGAGAAATAGTTTGGATGCAGGTGAATTCTCTAGTTGATGTTTTGTATATTCTTGTCAATTGATATCTGTTTCTGTTTTTTCTCCTAAATAAAAAAAATAAAAAATTTTTTGCCAAAAATGAACAAATTTTTTAAACAATTTCAAAAAATAATATAAGACATGTAATATAACAAAATAGTGTTTTGGTAGAAAGCAGTCAATCTGTGGTTTGACATATTTATCATTATTATTATTATTATTTAATTTCGCTTAACACAAGCATCATCCGGGTACAAAAATAAACTGGGATAAAACGAGTTTAATTTTAACCCTGATGATGCTTGTTTTAAGCAAAATTGGTCGGTCGTAATAAATCAAATATATTACAAAGTTATGATTGTTTTATTTCATTAATAAAATATTGCCAACTTTTATCATATTCGCTAGATATTTCTTAGGCATCAAGCGATAGAACAATGTTAATAAATAAAATCACCTCCTAAAATAATCATACCTACCTATTTGTGTTTATTAGCAATATTATTTCGAAAAACGTATTTAAAGGAGTCATTACGCACCGTCCCGCAGGGTGGTGCAAGAAAACAATTAACATTAACTGAAATAACCCAATTTAATTCCAATCCCTCATTATTGTGTCCCGAGTAATTTTCTTAATATCAATTAAAATAATTGCTATCTACAGGTGCTTATTATATGTGTATTTTTACTACATTTACCACACTAAATATGATTTTAACTACATTTACCGCACTCAATGTGATTTTAAGTATCTTTACAATTTTCCTTTCAGTTAATTGACTACAACTACTAGACAACTACGTACAGTTATTTCCATCAAATCGATCGCAATTTTCCGCATGGACCAAACTTTTTATCGGAATTATAAACGCTTTGCCTATGTAAACAAAATTATTTTATTTAAATAGGGTCCCGCCTCCGGAGGGCGTTGGACCAATGGCAGCAAAGCCAGGGATTTCCAGATATTTTCAACAGCCAATCGCATCGGAGGTGCCCACTGGGGTTAGGCCGCGCACGCTCAAAGCTCGTGACGAAAAAGCTCAGTTGTCGTAAAGATATCGAATCGCAGCACACGCGTATAGGTTCTGTGCTTGAAAAATTAAATATACGGTCTGTTAAAAAAGCTGTATATATCATATATATATTATATAACTACGTCATACATAATATTCAATCCGCGAAAAATGTATTTTTAGTGTCGCATTTCTCGTTTCGTGTTTCGCCGGTTTAAAATGTGAGTTATTATGGATGGTGATATTTTGTGATTTATGAAGTTTGCGAGAAAGGTGATAGACTTGTCAAAACATTGATGTTTCACTACTACTAAGGTCCTGCAAAGCCGCTAAGCTGTATCCTGTCAAAATTGAGATGAAGGTATGATTTAGAATCTACAGTTCTATTTGAAATAATGCATTTCTACTCCATTAGGTGTCCGCTAAATAACCATTTAGTAGCTGTAATAACAAATAATAAGGATTAATAAGTGCAAATGTAGTGGAACCGTCTAAAATAAAACATTTATAAAAATCTTTTATTTTCGCCTATAAGGTTTTTTTTTTACTCGGAAAGTGTAGTTTACGAATTAATTCTTATGTAGGTATGTGTGTTATGCCGATATTTTACAATTAAAAATTTACCTTTCTTTAAATTCAATTGACAAAATAGGTACAAAGTAGGTATGTCTTTGTACCTATTTTGGTACAAAGTCATGCCCCTTTTGTCAGCGAACTTATGTTACTGAATTTTGACAAAAATCTATAAAAAATAGTAATTTTGGTATTCGTGCGTGAAGTGAAATTTTCCTGCGTGAATTTATTCATATTAACGTTGAATGAACTCAAATTTTCTGATTTTGTGAATTCAGGTAAGTACCTACCTAGTCAGAAAGTTATTTTATTTTAATCAATTAATAATTCAATATTTTAAATTTTCTTTTGTTTAGAATTCGTAATTTTTCAAGTTTGCTAACGGTGTTCATTCCTAAAGGTAAATTTTTGATCGAAGATTTGATTTGAATATAATGATACAGAGTCAAATATTTCATCTTTCAGCTTTGCAAATACTGTAATTATTATAATATCGCACGGGTGTTTATTTTCTACGAGTCTGCGGTAGTATAAGATCTGAAGAACGAAAAAATATACGGCTAAAAAATATCAATAAACTCTGATTAAATAAAAACAAACATATGTTTGTTTTTATTTAATTATAAGTGGTTATTATAATTAATTGTAATTTAATTAATAAATCATATTTTAAATTTTAATGAAGCGGCAAAGTTTTCACATAAAATAATTTTGCATTATAAATCTTACACCGCTCCCTCACTAGTCGGTCGACCGCGTGGACAAGGGTTAACTAATTATTTAAAAAAAGGTTATTTTGGTTTTAAATAATGTTTAAATTGGGATTTCTTGATTTTTGTTGACCAGAGTGTGATTGACCTTACTATTAACCGTCAAAACCGAGGTACGTATGACGTCAGGCGTACCCTGTCAGATTTCTATCATTTTGGCGCGCTTTGAAAAAATATTTTAACCATGAAATCAGAATTGTAAAAAAGGATTTAAGTTAAAAGATACGATAGTTTTTTTAATTGAAATATATTTTATTAAAAATACATGAAAAATATCAACGCACGGACAGACTAAAGACTTTCCGCGAAAAAATCTAAAAGTACATATTTCTATTTTAAATAGTTACCTAGTTAGTGGTAGGTATCCGGTGTACGTAGATTCAGCTTAGTATCTACTTAAGAGTGGAATAATATTAAGGTAGCACCGTCTGTACAATTAATTTTGAAATTCCTAGCATCGTTTTTTGATCGTGAAAATATCCTAATTAAATCCTTAACATTATAATCCTTTCCGCGTGACATGTTAGCAAACTAACTGCTCTTTATTGATATTGTCGATTCCTGTATAGGTAATTCCTACAGAATTTTCATTCTAGATCTGGGACATAATTTGATTAGGTACGTAAAAATGCTTTTCCCAAAATACCCAGTTAGGTAAATACGTTATATTACATACTTGAAAGTTTTTTTGAACAGCTGTACCTACTTATTTATGAAAAATATTTCACTTACTGTAGGTAGGTTATTTTACAATGAACAATAGTAATTATTTTTTTTAGTCCCACCCAACTGCTCCCATCCGTCTGGATCCAGTCAGACTGGTATCGCCAATTGGTTTGCTTTATGGCGCTGAAGGTATTAGCTGGGGGGAGGAGGGGAGAGTAACGCGTGAAAGTATTTACCTGGTTATTCAGATCTGGTCACCAAATACAGCTAAAGCCATTTCAAGCAACGTTTTCATTCTGAATGGGGTCTTCTTTCACCAGGGTGACATTGAAAGCAAACCTCATTCTAAAACGTGCCGCAATTATAATATATATTTTTTGTAATGTATTGTGAAATAATATAAATTAATCAAATTCGCGCAATTATAGCGACTTCCGGAATCGTAGCCAAGGATTGTAACCTTTCAACCACGGAGGCCGTCAAGGTAGTATAAGTCGGCTATAAAATATAGTTGCCATAACTCATAATAATAATTAATAATAACGGCGTTCAAATTCTCATAAATTAATCCTAGCCGGTGTTATTCGAAAATGAATTACGTTGTGCGGTTATAATACAAAGTACTCTGCGGAATGATTATTTTAACAATAAATACGTCATATTAATATATTATTCATGCCAGATTTTATGTATTTTATAATTAGGTTAGGTACTGTAAAATGCACTTCAAGTGAAATAACACACAACCGTGCTGTACAAATATTATTAAAATTGTTTATTTTACAGTCAAACTTGTTTATTTTACAGGACCGACTAAATTTGCTCCTTATATTGGAAATACAATTTTTCATTCGTCTACGTACGTACCAGCCTCTAATCTCTACTCTGAATACATTTTATTTATTATTGTTTGACTATTATTTTTTGTTGTTGTTTTAATGCCCCAAAGTAAAGTATACGCAGAAAAATGAGTATTGATAATCTCTTCAAATTATTGATAATCCGGTTAAAAACAAGATTGCAGGCAGTTTCCTGATAAACTTTTAGTCCTAATACATCATAAGACATGTTCTTGTACCTTCATATTTGCCTTAATTTCTTAATGAGAAGGAAATAAAATGCTACCTACACTTAAAAGAATTATTTTTATTTTAGTACAATATTTTACATATCATAGTACAATCCAGTAATGTTGGCCTCACTGCGTGGCTTACCCATGACTTCTAGAAATAATATGTATTTTTACACGAATGTCTACGTTTCCATCTTTGCTGCATGATTTGAAGTTGCAAAGCTGACCGTCCTATCTACCAAGTTCTCCAAATACAATTTTTTTAAAAATACTTACTCAAATGATTCTCCATCTGAAAGATATTAATAACTTCAATATGTCTATTTTGTTGTTTTATTCCATCATTAAAATACATCTATTTACATATAAGCATGTACCCTAGTATGTAGGTACCTAACTAATAATATAAATAAAAAGAAATATCTGCTGAAGACGGTTTACGGTCAATAAGCTCTGCCACACCTACACTTCGGGGTGGCGGTACAACGCGCCAATAAAGTAAAGTAAAGTCCGAAAGTAAGGTTTACTGATCAGTACATTGTGAGATTTTTCAGCGCGACGGCCTGGAGTGGCGCGTGGTACCGCTGCTTCGAAGTGTACGTGTGGCAGAGCCTACTATGTAGATGTAACAATAATTAAATAGTATGTAATTTTAGTAGTATTAACATGCAAAAAAAGCACAAAATTTGTGTCTAAAACAACAAACGGCTTGATGATAGTTAAATTGATGATTAAAAAAACCTTCTCCTGATAAGAACAGTGGCGTGCAACGATTTATGAATAAAGTTAGGCTGTGTGTTGGTTTACAATTCAGGTAGGAATTGTTCTTTGATTATTTGAAAATAGTCGTTTAATTAAAAAATATTAATTTCGGATGTGACTTTGTTTGTAATTCCGGTTCAATAAACTCTGGAACTTTTGCTCTAAATGTAAGCATCTTTTTCAAAATTGGAGAATCTAGAGATTTGACGGCCTCCGTCGTCGAAGGCTTTCGACTAGCAAGCTGGAGGTCGCGGTTAATTTGTGTTATTTCACAAATTACTCATTTAAATAATATATAATATTGTTGCACGTTCCAGAGTGGAAGATACTCTCAGTATCGCCCTGGTGTCAAGCCACCAATCAGAATTGAAACGTTGCTTGAAATGGTTTTGGCCGTGTATGTTGACAAGATCTGATTAGCCGGGTATTTCTTCACCTTCCTGTTTTCCATTTTCTTCTCCTCCCCACTACCTTCATCCTTACAAAATACCCTAATTGGGGATTCCACAGTCTCATTAGCTCCAGACGATTGGGAGCAGTTGTGACTCTTGTGCGGTTTTCTAAAACTTAAACTAATCTATCGGGAGTTGAGACTATCCCCATTGATGTAATATATTTAGACAGACTGAATTCATTAGAAATTGGTACCTTTTTTTACCTTCAATTAGTCTCAAATCGCCCAATTAGTCCAACGCTCTCAAAACTACGACGCCGAACGACCGGAAACTTGACTTCAGTCCCCGCGCACTGCTACTCGCGTGATAGGGAGGATATTGAACACGTTTTGACGAGATACTGGTATGCGGTAGCGCCTCTCTGACTATTCCATGATTTTTCACCGATCTTCGCTAGTTATGTTAATATAAAGTGTATATTTGTCAAAATAAAGAAACTATTTATAAACGTAGAACGTCTGTGGCATAAAAAAAATTGCAAATTTATGTGAAAAAGCATTTTGATCAAAATTTATTTTATATAATGGTCCGATTTTCTTGCAAAGCTTTTAGCCCGTACGGACTGCAAGCTACTTGATGTAAACCGTCATTTGACTTTTCCATAACTTCTTTACCATAACCTGGACCTAGAAGGTAGACGGTATACCTACCAAATGAGTGGGAATTTCATCCATTTCCTATAATGAAATATAAATATTTAGATTCATTCCGAGTCCGCTGGGATATGACGACATGATACATTACTAATATTAATATCCAATTCTCTATCTTGATGGAGACAAATGCTGCACCGCGGGAGTCCGTTCCTAAGCCCGACAAAAGCGCTTTTGATACTCAAGCAGTAAAAAATGTCCAGCATTTCAGTACATCATTTTGAAATATCAAGCATTTCTCCATTCCTTTTTACTCAGTTGCTTTAATTTTGTTGGATATATCGGGAGGTAAGGATCCCGATTCACACCTTAAACGGCTCAAACCCAATACGCATTACTCCAAATGTCGATAAGGTGAAGAAAAAAAGGCAACATTCGAAATGCCGAAATATGTTGGTAGACGTGTGTGTATCTTGATTGCTGCGCTAGACAAGAGAAGTTGACTGATAGCTCACCTATTTTCCATTCCACACACCACCATTAACATATGTCATGATTTAGGTATGTGTAAGTTATGGAATTATATGAGTTTTCACTAGCAGTACGTGACTCTTAGTAAATTAAACCATATTTCAACCATTGGGTTTTCACTGGCGGTTTGTTCTTTCTTGATTTTCGAATATTCCTATTTGTAGACCATATAAAAAGTTGAAGTTACAACAGGATAGATAGGTGTATCGGAACGATATGCCCACAATTCTAAGTATCCAGTTTATTTAAAAGTACGTATCTAGGAATCTGCTTTTTAGAATTTATAATTTAATATGTTTTTGCGGGGAAATTTTACGATATAGAAAAAATAATCTGTTATTTAACCGCTGAACTTCTACTGGGAACATAAGCAGCCAACGCAACGGAAGAAGATGGGGTGGATGTCCTTGAGGTCGGGTATAGCCCAGGATATTACGAAGTGGAAGATACTCTCAGTATCACCCTGATCTAAGACCACCATAATTAAAACGTTGCTTGAAATAGTATAAGTCGAGATTGGTTATCAGCCAGGTACTTCTTCATCTTCCTCTTCCCCATCTTCTTTCCTTTCCCACTACCTTCAGCCTCATAACATACTCTCAGTAGCTTTAGACGGTTGGGAGCAGTTGAGACTCATGTGCGCTGTTCACATAAAAAAGGACCATGGACACTATTGGCAGTCAGTCACGTCAATGATTCTCAAAGAGCTTGGATTAACCTAACCTAACGTAACCAGTAGAAAATCACACTACGGAAGAGCAGACAGACTGATTAGACTTCACAAGCGTCTGGAACTTACTCGTAGATACAGCATGCTGAACAAGACCGCACACAAAGCCGTCGTGCGTACACGAAGAAAATTGAGAATTACTGATTTATTAAAATCCGGTTAGAAACAGGATTGCAGGCCGTTTCCTGTAAAACTTTTAGCAAATGCGAAAATATTAAAAATTTTATGAACATGTGTTCCGACATCGTAATAATACATAAGTAGTTTACTAAAAGTTTAACAGGAAACCTTTCTATTCATTCATTAAGGGCCTGCAGTGCCGTTTTTAACCGAGTTGCGAATAAATTGAAGAGATTCTTAATAAATTAGCAATATTTTATATCAGTATATATCATCTGCACGGAGAAAACTTTATATCAGTAAGTTTTCTCCGTGCAGATGATATATAAAAAGCGACAAGATAACTCGATGTGAGAATGTGGATAAGTTCAAACCACAGAGCCCACTGTTAAATAATGTCCACTTCACCAATTTGTCCGGGCGCCTCGAGGCTGCACGACGCGAAGTCGTAAAATATACAAATTTCAGCATTCCAATATAGCAACGATCCCTTTATAGAACTATAGAAAGGAAGACAATTGCGATGGGGGTAAGGATTATCACAAATGAGTAAACGGGCTAAGTTTCATATATTTATGCATTTATCATTAAACATACCAGATTGATAAGTAGGTAAGTAGTAGGAACTCAGATTCAAATCCATGTGTCATGTGGCAGCCAGTTACCAGATAATAATTCAAAAACATATTTTAGAATGATGTGTCAAAGTGCATGACAAATCAATTACGTGTATTCACTCCCGTCACTCTGTCGTCCGATTTGTTCGGAGAGTTCCGTATGGCAGAAGATTTCCCTATTGACAAATGATATTCCGCATTCGGCTATGCGCCCCACCAGGTGAAATATTATTATACTGACATATCTAAATTAAATATATATGTAAATGTATATTTCACGGGAAATCTGAGTTAGCCCCTCCGAGGCGTGAGATGAGCCCAATACTTGCAGTACGCCTGGACCACTGTTCGTGTTGTACTGTCGATTAATCTTGTGGGATTCCCACTTGGATAGGTACCTACTTCCTAAACAAGGTTCCAACTTCTATTTAACTCTGGTTGAACCATACCCAACCCACTTCGGTAAGTTAATTCGGAAGGTACCCACTCTTAGCTGCCTGCGAGGTGTGAGTGTAACATTGTATCCATATATTTATTATGGTAGTACCTACTTACGTACCCATGAACTTTGCCCTATGTTAGACCTCCATGCCTTCTTTATAAACGAAATGGTGGAAGCACAACCAACACGAATAAACAATATTTTATACGTTTAAACAATATTAATTGACAAATTATACAAGCAAATCCAACTGGGAAAAAATGTTACAGCCGTGACTTAGGTTTGAACTCCGGTTGTCGTTATTTATTTTATTTTTTGAGTTCAACGGAATTAAGTCTACTTGCAAACGCAGTAAATTTTAAAAATATTGCGATATTTAAATTTTTTGAACATTGTGTTCGTAAATACATTATTTCACATCACAAATTGTCAAAATGTTAACCAATCGTGCCCTTTTCCACTTGTGCATGTAAATAATAATAGTTAGCAAAAAAAATATATCTATGTCAAACCTACACTAAGAACGCAAAGAGTCACCTAAGTTGAGAACTATTAAAAAAACCGTTGTTGAAGGTGACACAAAAAGCCAACAATCGACTTTATTCCCCGACACCCGCGTCGCTTCGTATTATTTAATCTTTGATTTTAAGCCGAGAGCTTTAGCTATTGTTCTCTGTTTATCGGTCATCTTTCCACCACACAAAGCTATGTCAGTATAGAGGTATAGGTAACTGTGGTTCAATTCACTATTAGCCATTATAAATATTATATTAATTGTCTAATTCTTATTTGATGTGACCATATGTAAAGCGATACAATTTATTTTTATGAAGATGATCTCTTCTTACGCTGTGTGTATGCATTTTCGAGCTCTCAAATTATGAGAACCAACCTCGAGCAGCGTTTGGCGCCATTTGTGGTTAGTTCGTTCCTTTCCGATTATTCGTGGTTCGGCTCGCAAGTGTATACGCTGAATTAGGTATTAGCAAGCGTTTTCAGTTTATGCGTAAACGCCACTGGAAACCCACCTGCCACATAGGTATATTAAAATGATTGTTTTATTGTTGTTCAGGAGAATGGATTGATTGTTTATCAAAATATAACATTAACTAGCGTTTTGGTCCAATTACTATGAGGGTTACACCTCACACCTTACTGCTAGTTTTTTTGTGTTCAACTGCTTGACATTTATATGTTTTGTCGGCCTTTCTGTTCCACTCTCTCACAACATGGTTCTCTTCAAGGCCCTGCTTCAATTCTTGCTTTCCTCAAAAATACTCTCTATATATTGGACCCCACCACTTTCCCAAAACGTACCTCCTTTGCCGCACTCGTTAAGACAATTTTTAGTAAAAGGTGCTCAACGTACAGTACCCTCAAAGATGACAAGGACTTGAGACGAAATGGTTTACTCCATGGCCTCCTATGTGGAGTTTGTATCCTCCTAGGTGGAAAAAAATGAGTATCGCTAATTTATTAAGAAAATCTTGGATCTTGGAGGATAGCAGACCTTAACGAATGAATTAATAGATTTCCTGAAAAACTTTTAGTAAATTACAAATACGATTTTTTTTTCGTGTAGGTACCTCCGCTATACACACTTACATGATTACCAGATTAAAAACATTAATTTATTTTGCTGTCTTTATGTTTTATGGTAAAAAAAATACATTTAAGAGAGATCATACATGACATGTATTATCAATACAATCATTTCCTACATCGTACATATTATGTACAGACTGGTCTTGTGGGTTTCTTAAATTGGCAGCAAACCTACCTCGCAATAATATACAGTCCTTCAGTTCCAATGGATTTGACCCATTGGACATGAGAGTTGACCTATCCAAAACTAATCACATCATGCTACATGCTACACTATCAAATGGCCAATGTTTCTATTTATTGCCTTGCAGTTTTAGCGGAGACTGCCTGGGGCGACAAACGACGCAGTTGGCGTAATCAAAATCATAAAGATTATTAGATTGTTACAAAGCCTGTGCATAATTCGATTTATTTTAATATTGATTTGTATTATACCTACCCGGATCACCGCCCTGAAAGTACGTCGTGTCAGCTGAATAAGGTTCCGTAATCTTCCGAGTAAGAGATTACCTGGCGCTTAAATTAGAATGAATAAAATATACACATCTTTGAAGAAGGCTAATGGGAGCGGTATGATGACAATCTGCTTTAGAACCGCGTTTGTTATTTCTGTGTTGATACAAACCAGTACATGAAATATTCAAGATAACGTGGGTTTTTTTACGAAACTTTTTTTTTAAATATTTGACATACGCCTAGCTAAAAGAGTTATACGCTATCTGGTCTGTGGTGTTGGGTAGGTATATTAGAAAAAAACGGATCGATGATATTAATATGCAAATTGGTCATTTCAGGATAATATAAATGTTGTCGGGGTATATATGCCTTACAGTATCAAAGAGATTGTTAGTTGAGAATTCAGTTGGTTGATAAGTATTGTTATTTAGAGCCGCACGTGTTAAAGCTGCAAGCAGTAATGACACATCTCCAGTAAGGCCTAACTCCAACCCAAATTGAATAAAAGCGGAATGATTGCGGCGTATCATTTTTCTCGCGGCTCTGACGGCCACCAGTATTTACGTTCGTTTTAAATTATTACAAATTTATAATATAACATTTATAAAGTTGGAGTGTGTGATATCGGCTGGCTATGAATGCCCGGCTATAGAGCGGAGGCCACGGGTATCGCTAACATAAATCATATCGAAGTGACATGAACTCTTTTATTTACAACGCATATAAAAAATATTCGGTCATCCGAAAAATGTTTACACCTTGTGGCTAGTAGTAGAGGAGCCGCGGCGGGGCCTCTGTTCTCGACCGATGTTTATTCTTTGTATCTGAGTTCCTCGGGCTTACGGATTTTAACGGTTATCGTTATAATGCCATTATGCTCATACATACTTAAAATCACAAATATCACTTCTAAAGTAAATTATGGACTGCGCTTGATATATGGGAGTTAATGGTTAATAGGTGTCTCTTAGAATCTGGTAACTTATGAAGATATTGAAAAGGTTATAAATATTCAACGCTGGCTGAAGGCCGAGTCGGCGATATAAACACTTTGTCTTTATAAGAATGTGCGGTCGATCAGGAATTTAAATTTACGCAACACCAATCATTTAGTAGGTGACTATTGTTGCTTCGCTAATTATTAATAATTGTTTATGCATATTTACGAATATTTGAAAAAAATATTTGAAAAATTATTTGTTCAAATATGAGTGTTAAGACAATATATTACATGAAATGAAAATGAATTGTATAAAAAGTCGAGGAAATCGGCGATTTATATGGGACGATCAATTAAATTAAATATTTTAGTCGGTCATGTCAAAAGTCAGAATAACAAATGTAAAATTTTTATTTTTTTTATTTATTTCAGATTTCGGGGACGGTGGTGCAACCCCAAGAGATCCATATAATGTAAAGTAAAAATACTTTAAGATGGAAAAGAAAAATAATAAAATATATGAAAATATTAATAAAGTTTAACTTTTAGACATCCATGACATCAGAAATTGGCTCCATCGCTATTAAATGGGACTTTTCCAGAAGATTAGTGCTGCCAACACTCGTAGCTAGTCGCGTTCTGTAGTTAGTGATAGGTTTTCTGATTAGGGCTCGAAATCTGGGAACGTGCCCTTCTTCGAACACCTCAGTGGCACTGCGCAGTGCATTACCGGGACAATCCAAACAGCATTCGGTACGCGTTTTTGTATTGAACTTCCATTATTTTTAAAGACCCTTTATTGTAGACGGTCCATAGTTGGTTAAGCATATGTTAAATAGTTGCATTTTTGTTTCTGGGATACTCTTATTAAATCTTCGAAACATCATATTTGCCCCAATGCATAGTGATCTTCTCTGTCGCTCAATATCCGAATCATTACTGAGCTCCGCTGTTAAGACCTGTATTAATACTTGGCCCGGATTTTTCTGTTATTCTAGAGATATGTCAAGATACCCCACACAATAGTTGTGTGGCGGTCTATCCTCTTTGCCAAACTTCGCGCAAGACTAGGTTAGTTAGTTAGTTAACAAATCCTACACATAGGAATATCACATTAACGTTAGTTTGTTATGTTTACATAATAATAGGATAACTTATAAAATAGTAAATTAGCATATAAAATAAACATCATACATATTTCACCAAAAACATTAATACACGGATAACTACCATATTTTTACAAGTGCACTTACCTTATTTAAAGTTGAAAGAAAACAATCTCTCATTTCATATAAATAACTATTTCTTGCATACATAATCGAGAGTCCCTCCAGATATGTTTGAGAGAGAGCAAAATGCGGTGGTAACTTTATAGCGTTACCTACCAAACATATTTGCTTTTGTCTCAATTTTAATACCCAATAAACATGTAAGTATAATAATTTCCCGCAATGTGTAATAAATCTTCGGGTATAGTATTCATTTTCTTCTATTTAATTCCCATCATCGATTTACGATACACTTGCGGGCACTTCACGTGAGGCTGTTTTCTTTTGTCGGTTTGCCGGGCATGACGCCAGCCAATGACGAGGCAATAATCATAATTTTTTACAAACAACTGGCGAAGGAAACAATGGATAAAGAATTCAACCTAAGCTCCAAGACCAAGCTTGAACTTTCGATAAAAGGGATGGTTTCTTCAGTAAGCGACTTGAATATGGTTCTAGGTATGGTGGTTTTTTTTGCTAGGTGGTACAGGAAACGCCTAAGTCGTTCATTCAAAGGTCATCCCCTGTGGAGCTGTGTCCAAGACAATAATCAGTGTCAACCGCTGCTTTCTATGTTCAGCTTGAGATGTGTGTGCTATCGGTGATTGTTCTCGAGGATTTGACCGCCATGTCGGGCGATACCTACAAAATCAAAATAATATGTATGTCTGTCTTTAATCTATACACAGACTTAAGACAGATGTAAGATTATGACGAAATAAAATGAAAAAGTGAAGCAAATAATATATGTTCGGGATGGTTTTAAAAAGAGATACAATTGAAATTTGAGCGGATATGGTAGTAGGTAGGTACATTTGAAAAATATATATCTGTCTATGTATTTTATGCCTTTGCATTGCAGTGAAAACTACAATGCACAGATATGATTTAAGATTTTCACGGCCAAAAGTATTTTTGTTATTTGTTTTTGGGGTGTTACCGTATTACGCTAAAAAAAAAAAAAAAACTAAAAAAAAACCGCCTAACACCAGCCATACAGTAGTGAGCTGGCAACACGGTATCGCACAGACGTACTTAACACACATTTCACCACGGCCCTGGGACGGCTTTGTCGCTACAAGAAAAAGCTGACACACTCGCCGACGGCTTCGAGAGAGCCTACGCCGCTACAGACGGCCTTTCCGACCCGGCTACGGACCGGATCGTAGCTGACTCTCTACGAGATTTGAACGAAGCAGAGCAGACAAACGCTGAAGATATTCATTTCACAACGCCGAGCGAGATTGCGGTCACAATCAAGCGACTCAGAACGAACAAGGCGCCGGGAAGCGATCAAATTCACAACATTTTACTCAAACATCTCCCTCAAAAAGCCATCATCTACACTACAAAACTGTTCAATGCCTGCCTCATGACTGGGCATTTTCCCCAGATTTGGAAATCGGCGACCGTGCTGCCATTCGCAAAGCCGAATAAAGATAGAACGCAGCCGACAAGTTACCGGCCGATTAGCCTACTATCTACGTTGAGCAAGGTATTTGAACAAATTATACTAAACAGGCTTGTCCCACACCACGACGAACACAAGACTTTGCCAGACGAGCAGTTCGGCTTCAGAAAGAGGCACTCCACGACCCATCAACTCACCAGAGTAGCGGAATACATCGCAAGAAAATTTAACGAACATCGCTTCACCGCTGCTGCGCTCATCGACCTAGAGAAGGCATTCGACACCGTATGGATAGACGGGCTCGTGCATAAGTTGCACCGCACCAACACGCCCATATACCTAACGAGACTGATACAGGAATACCTAAAGAATAGATCGTTCAGAGTGTTCATAAGGAACGTGTTATCTTCAATGCGTGAGATTCCAAAAGGCGTGCCGCAAGGAAGTTTACTGGGACCATTTCTCTTCATTCTGTTCACCTACGACATCCCCCGAGACGAGAGATGCAATCTGTCTATCTACGCAGATGACGTCAAACTATACGTTTCCTCGCTGAAAGCGAACATGGCCGCAATTTACCTACAGAGGGCGCTCGACGCGCTCGTAGAGTACTACAAGAAATGGCGCCTGAAACTGAACGAGGCGAAAACCGAAGCCATCATGTTCACGAGAAAACGTATAAATAGAACACCTGACTTCAACATCGAAATGGGAGGACACAGCATTGAATGGAAAGATGAAGTTACATATCTCGGCCTGACCATGGACTCCCGCCTCAACTGGAAATCTCACCAAGCAAAGATGCACGCGCGCACGCGAAAAGCGATCGGCATGATGAAGCCAATTTTCAATAGACGGAGTCCGCTACTTCCCAAAACCAAACTCCTCGTCTACTACTCGCTCATTCGTCCGGTACTCTCGTATGCGATTCCCGTATGGAGCAGCATCTCACACACAGACCACAAGAAACTACAGACACTTCAAAATCTCTGCATTAAAATCACATACAACACGAGACTCAGAACAAACTTGAAGAGATTACACGAACGAGAACAAATTCCAACTCTATTCGAATTCACACACAGACTCACTACACGCTTTTACAAATCACTCACACTTAGTAAAAATCCACTCATACGAGACATAGGACAATACAACGCTCCGAGCGACCTGACATTCAAATACACACACAGACTACCTAAACACATCCTCATGGACCATGATCACATATGGTACATACCAGAATCAGACGCGGACGAATAGCGAGCAGTAGGTATTTCCTAAACTCCCGACTTTCCTCCTAAATATATAATGTTTATATATCTATTTATATATTTATATAATATTTTTATAATTTGTATGTATATGTATGTTTATTTCCTATCCTCCCATAAGTATATATTAACATAAAAACAGACACACACACACACATCTCAAAAAATGCAGGACATCATATACCGATGTTACTGAAGGCCGTATACGTTTCAAGTTGACGTTCGGCCGCTCCTTCCGGGTTAGGTTTTCTGCGATTTTCCTTACTCCCAACGGCAAATGCGGAAGGAACCCAACAATAGGGCGCAGCCGAAATTTCCTCCCCCCATTCCCAACACAACACAAACAGACACGTATGTAGTATATGGCCGCTGTCGGTCGCTGGTGGTGCTGATGCTGGATGAAAACATGCAATTTTAGTAGGGTTTTTAGGTAACAAATTTTTTCCCTACCGAGAAAATACAAGGCCTCTAAGTCTATAAAAGCCAGGTAATATTTGAATAAACCCATATGAGGTAAAAATTGTGAGGCGCATATGACGCCGTTCTATTTGTATAAAGAACATTAACTTTAAATTCAGTTAATTTAAATGATTCACCACTTCATGGAATATAAGAATCTAGAAAATAAAAAAAAAATATCAATTACACATCTGCCCTGATGATGGACACTGGAACGTTGTCCGAAACGTTGGCTAAAGAAGGAGTTAGCACAACACGGCATAACACCCCAAAAACAAATACAATGCACAGGCATAAAATATCTATTTTCTTTATTGTAGCTTATCGATATGTGTGCTTTAGTGTTATAATTAATATTGTAAAAGTTACCTGCTAAAAAGTGCTTTGACAGTTTAGCGGGTGACTGTAATGTAATGACGAATAAAAAAGATTATTATTAATATATTTTTTTAATTATTGCTACCTGGCTTCGAAGACATCATTATAATGTACCAATAAATGGATATTTAGGCTTGGCAATGGCATTGCGAAATTCATGTCAAAGCTCACCACATTGGTCAGTTTTGATAGGTACCTACTTTAGAAAACGGTTCCGATATTGCTGCTAATCGTTATAATAATTAGGTACCAGTGGCGGTTTGTGACTTTTCAGTGATCTAGGGTGGTAAGATTGAAAAATACGACAGCATTGACGTAGTTGTAGCTGAAAATATATTTATATGTTTTTCAAAATATTTTTTTTTGAATTTAGGATTATTTCAGTTTCAGAGGAAGCCGTGCTTCCCGAACTAAAACATTTGCAATAAATATTAGAAATTATTATTTTTTTCATTTACAACAACATTATTACTGTCGTATTATTAAAGCAAATTGCCTAGTACAAAAAAATCGTATTTTTCAATCTTTACAATTACTACTGCAGCTCACTGAAAAGTCACAGACCGCCACTTAATATCCTTAATAATATGTTTTTAGATATTATTTATATGTTTGTAATAACTGGATGTAATTGATATTATCTTAAAATAAATAATTAATGTTATTTTTTTGACTTTGATCACTTTGTGTTTTAAAATTTGAAATAATATTTAGATATATCTGAGGTACTTTTTATAATGGAATATACTCTTAGTACCACCCTGGTAGTAGACTTCAGACTTTTCCCCGATTGGCAACAACAACAAAAATAACGTTAAATATTGTCTAATAATATTGATAAAACTATATTTATTAAATATAAAAAATATATATAATTTCTTTGTTAAGAACCGACTAAAAACATTAAATCTGTTCATCAAATAAAATAATAATTTTTTCCCCCTTTTATGCATTTTTTATGAGAAAACTTAACGTAATATTCATTAAAAAAGATATCAGCATTTGTTTGTTTTCATTTGCCGTAAAAGTCTTAGTCCTCGACCTCGTCAACAAAAAGCCCGCCGTCGAAAATAAACTCGTTAAACATTTACGACTTATTTGACTTGAAGACTTATTTACTGTAATATTATGACGTTAATATGTAAAAAGGCTATCATACGGGGAGACATAATTTACATTGCGGTAATTAGACAGCGACCCTCGGGCCCGTCGGCGAGGGTTGACCTGGCCTGGCTCGTAAAGGGATGAAGAATGAGCCACCCGCACTAAAATCCTTAGCCATTGATATGGAAAACACAAGATGGCTTTTGAAAATAATAGATTTGGGCTAGTTTGAAACGTTTCGTGCAGTGAAAAGTCATTAACGAAAGACACTATTCGGGCCAAAAGTCACTTTTTGTGATATAAGCAACATATTCTGATAAATAATAATTTACTGTGTTAAAAATCATTTTTTGCACCGACGGACGATTTTGATTAAAGATTCACTTTTGGGTCAACAGTTTCTTAGTGTCGAAAATCACACTTAGTGTTTAAAAACACGTACAGTGTCAAAACTTGTTTACAGTTTCCAAAGCCACTTACAGTGCTTAAATGTTCATCATAGCGTGTAATGTCATATGCAGTGCGATCAATCCCTTATAACGCCACAGTCAGTTACATTGTCATAGTTTTTTTTCAGTCACAAGTCAAATACGTTGTGAAAAGCCACTTTCAGTGTCAACATTCACTACCAGCGTCATAATTAGGTATCGGAAATTGTTAAGAGGTACTTATATAGTGTTAATAGTTACAGTAAAAAGCAACTTGACACAGTATCAAATTTAACTTAGAGTGCCATTACCTAGTTTTAAGCAGCGCCGACAGGTAACTATTCCATTGAGGAAAAGATAGATATTGATTCAGCTTGCTATAAAAGTTTTAGAGCGTACCTAATCCAATCTAGAGTACTTTTTATGAAGACCTAGAACACATAAAAATATAATCCCGTCATTATTTGATGTGAAGTATCACAAGCGGTCCGATGCCGACAAGTTGATAGGTAAATTTTTGATGAGAATTTAATTAAAAAGATATTTTTTATATTGTGTATATTTATGAAGGGACTAGCAGTTAAAATTACTTCAAATGCCTTACGGACATGTTTGTTGTTTTGTTTCCGGCCTTTTTAATCCTGGTTCTCTATATGTATTGTTTGTTGTTTGGCGTTTTTATCCCTTTCATTTGTTGTTTGCTTCTAGCTGTTTAAAATGGTGAGGTTTGCGCTAAACCGTTATTAGAACATATTTAAACTGCGTTGATATATAAATAATTTTTTTTAACCTTATAATATCCTGTTGTTAAAAACTAAATCTCATATTCATGTTGCATGGTACCCTGTAATTGTTACCGCTACGTGGCAACCGCTAACAAATAATTCAAAAGATTATCTAGATGTCAGCAAAATCAGGAAACATAAAAAATCAAGGAACATAAGAAAGTAAACGTCTCTGTAAAACGGTGGACTGCTCTGCCAAAATTAATTCATTTCTCGTGTCCCGATCATTGATATCTAAACTTTTTTCTCCCCGCTTCAGGATGCAAGTGTTTAATTAATTATGAACAATTAATTATTAACAATTAATTATTAACAATCAATTATCAACAATTATTTAGAACAATCAATTATTAACAATTAAATATTTACAATAATTATTAACAATTAATTATTAACAATTAATCATTAACAATTAATTATTAATTATTAACACTTAATTATTAACAATTAATTATTAACACTTAATTATTAACAATTAATTACTAACACTTAATTAATAACAATTAATTATTAAAAATTAATTATTAACAATTGATTATTAACAATTAACTATTTACAATTAATTATAAACAATTAATTATCTACAATTAATTATAAACAATCATTTTTAATAATTATGTTATAATCAGCATATTTCTGTTCTGTTGTGTACCTAATATAATTATACCACTACTGTTAATTTATATATTAATAATTTCGGTGAGTCATTTACGTGAATTATTTATAATAAGAATCAATTAAGTACACGACCCCTAATATATATATATATATATATATATATATATATATATATATATATATATATATATATATATCTTATATACCCTAAAAAACGTTTATACTAAACACACTTGATCACCGTTTTTTCTTCATTCACTGAAAAATTATCACCTGAAGCCTGAACTTTATCTAATTCAAGAGGTCCTGAGGAAAACGATTTATACTATGTCATCTTTGGCGATTCTGTGTGGTGAGTCTTTTTAATGAAAGGAAAGAGAACAAGCTCCATGGTCCAGAGAGATCAGTTGGAGAGGTTAAAGGGTCTCCCCAAACCAGCCTCTCCTGATCTGGGTCGCCACGGAGCTGATGGGCAGGTGCATCCTGAATATAAATCCTTAGATACTTATGTATTTTTTTACATCTAAATCTTTGAACCTGGTTGTAAAAAATGAGTTAACAACGTAAAATATCAAATGGTCTCACCTAAACATCAAAAAATGTTTAGTTTTTATCAATAAATTATATTTTAAGAATATATAATGATTTACAAATGAGAGCATCATTTATCTTAAAGTCAGAAGTCACCTAATATTTTAAAAATTAAAAGGGTTTAGCGAAATAACTACCAATACACTATTTAGACTTTATTTTAATTTAGTTCTCAGAAGGCAATTCTAACATGTTTTTTTTTAGAATTCTTAAATGGTTTAACGACTCGCTCATCTACCGTCCGTTGTGGAGTTGTGTTTTTTGCGCTATATAAAGATTGTTAAATATGACGTTGACAAGTCAACATTTATTTCCATGACTAAACTTCAATTATTAATTGCTACAGAAGAATCAATCAGAGAAACTACCCAAAATGGCTTACCCCCTAGGGCCTAGACAAAATAAAACTATGTTATCAAATATTCCAGCTAGACATTCCATTTCAAGTAGATTAATTGTTTTTGAACGTAGATATCTTAAAATGAATAATATACTGTTTTTGAAAGCAGACGAAAGACTGATCTTTCGGATTTTGATTTTGCAAACGGTGTGCAATTAAAAATATTAAAATTTTGAAGGCCTTTTTTTGTTTTAAGTTGTAACTGTATTTTACAAAACTAAAATATCAGGAAGATGTAAGGTTTTTAGTAAATTCACTTTTTTAGTGATATAATAAAAAAAAATGTCAAACCTTGACCGGGTGAGCTGTTTTCTGTTTTATTGTTTTTTTTTTTAAATAAGGGATGTATAAGTAATGCGTCTTTGGTAATCTTTTAAGATAAAGCTTGGTGTTCTTGGTTTTTCAATCGGTTTATATTATATATCTGACCAAAGTAGGAAAGGGGATATAACTGATTATATGAAGACGAATCATTGGAAAATAGATATTGAAGTACGTGCCCGGATTGGTTACTATATCTACTACTGTTGTCACATAAAATTACCTACCCACCTATGCATGTATATATATATATATACATATATATTTTATTTTATTTTAATTTTTAAAAAAGAAAGACAAACATTCCCGGGTTACGAATAACCTGACAATATTTTAAAATCTCCTACTACCACCACAGTAAGCTGAAAATGTTGCTTGTGTTGTGATGGAGGACTTAGCCAGCCGAGGAATTGAACACACTACGCCTGGGTGGGACCCAAACGCGGTGTCAACTCGGCCACCAACCGGTCGTATATATCTATCGTTAACAATAATTTCCTAGACGGTTAAATAATTTAAACCAAAACATTTCTGTTTCATCCTTTTCGATGTTCGACGAGATCCAAGATCATTGGATCACTAAAATATGTTTGGTTTAATGTCCTAACGGTGGTGGTTTTATTACCGTAACGTAGTCAAAACCAAACCTAACCTAACCTAACACAGATAATATTTACACCAACAATAATTCATAAATCTTTTTTATGGGACACTTATAATTAGCTATTATAATTACTTTTTGACAGACAGTTATTTTCTATGATGTCGTTGACCGTAGAAATTACTAACGTTCATATAGTTAGGTACCTACCGACTTACGTTGTAACCTAAAATTAAACTTGTAAAATTGTACCTATTGTCAGTATTAGATTGTTTTCTGTTAAGTTGGTACCTACCTAATTATCATAAAAAAATCAACATTATAAGGAATCAATATCAGCTAATTGAAAGTTTTCATATTTTCTTATGGCACTATCTTTTTAAGCAACAAAATGTAATTTCAATGTGTAATGAAAAAATCAAGTTCGTTTTCTTCAATGGTAATAGAATTTTCAACAGTCAAATTGATTTATTAAATCATTTATGTAAGGTAAAATGGCAGGGCATACCAAGGTTTTTGTGCATCTCATCATATTTCGTTTCTCATTAGTAATAATTCTTACAGCGCCCTACAAATATTGACTTTACGCGGTCATAAATATTCTACTAAATTATGTTATAGAATTGGGTTCTGAGAGGTTTTTCGTTTTTGTTTCATATTAATTATTGCAATTTTAATGGATTCGCTTTGGCCCCGTGGTGCAGTGGAGAAAGATAGATGTTTTATCGAGTTGGTAAATTTTTTACGATGTTTTCTTTAAAATTCTCAATTATTGATTTTATATTTTACATGATTAATTTGCATGATACAGAGAAAACAGTTTTAAATGTAAATAAAAAAATAAAGAAAAAAAAATCAATAAGCTAAGATAGAACAGTGAAACAAATAAAAATAAACCAGTGTTTAAAAGCATGTGGCATAAAATATTAAAACGGGTTCATAATTTTTATTTGAAAGAATATACATGAAATTGCTTCTAGGCGATGCTCCTAAATAATAATACTAAGCTACATAAAAATATCATTCAAGTATCTCATATTTACTGGTAAATTTAGATTAAAGACGGGGTTTCACAGAATTTGTATAATTCGTCAATTTTCAAAGTTGATTTTCAAGTTCTGTGAAGGATCTATTCAAGTTTTTTTGTGATTTCAGTTTTGTGAAGCAACTGCACAGTAATGTTACAATAATAGAACTTGAATAGAACCTTCACAGGACTTGCGAAATCAACTTTGAAATTTGATAAATTGTTCAAATTCCGTGAAACAACCCGTCCCAAGTATTCTAAGTTTTGTATGAAGGTGAAAAGTCCCGGAAATATTGTTGAAGAATAATAATCTTTTGCGATTCGGTACTAAAGTTGATTAGGTGCAGGAGCTCACAACCGCTAGTTCGGAGTGAATAATTTAAACAAAAAAATTGCCATTTATTTTTCTATTGGAATATATTTTATGTATATTTAGTAAGAATGTATAGTTTATGTGTTGAATAAGTACGATTAGTTTGAAGTAAATCGTAAAAATGTGAACTCTACAATTTATATATTTTTGATACCGCACTATTGAATTGAATTGTAATAACTTGCGTACTACCGACAAATATATGATTTTTATAACTCCAAAAGAATCTTTAATAGTTCTAATTATAAATCCCATCTAATAGTAGTAGGTAGTTCAAAAATGAAGAAGGAGGTATTCAAATATGGTCACTAAACACGTCAAAAGCCATTTTAAGAAACAATTCTATTGCTTTGACGAGAGCTTTGAACATGAACAAATGTGTGTAGATTAGGTAGGTACCTATATTTAACATTTGTAAGAAGGTAGTTACTAGCTTCCTAATTATTATCCCTCTTGGTGGTCAAAAAGCGTAAAGCTACGTGCAATAAACGATAATGTAAATACTCAAGAGGCAGAAGTGGAAGGTAGAAGGTTCTGGGCGTGGCCGATCGAGCCTCCTGATTTATAAGCCCCGCCGTCTGCGCCCGTCTGCTGGCAGATGCGATGGCCCTATCGATAGCACGCTTTATTGTGCTGACTAAATCTCTTCTCTCAAACGCACTGCACAATGTAAGATTGATTTCAGACTACACTCCTCTGGAATTGCGAATTTCATATTATAAAGGAAGTGGCATTGACCGAGAAGCGATACGATTAGCAGTAATTAAACTCACTCGAGAGCCGATGGTCGTTTGAGTAGAATAGATAATGGTATGGACTATGAATTCCATTTTTTGGCTAATGAACAAGTAAAAAATTGCGGCATTGCGTTTTATAAGATTATTAACCTAGACCCAACTAACTACCAATGTCAAAAGGTACAAAGGTAAGCTGCCTTCAAGCGCAGATCGGTAGTTACTAATTATAATTACCAAAAAGTATGGAGCCGAAAATTCTGTAAAACAGACACTTCTATAGTATATTTTATACTATACTATACTATTTACTGTATAATTATCAAATAAATTGGAAAATTATTAATAAATGTTTTATTTTCTCTAACAACTTTTTTTTAAAACTTATTTTGAAGGTTATACCCATCAATGCAAGATATTACTGAAGATGAAGATAATAGAAACAAAACAGCACAAGAAACAGAAAAAAAAGAAAACGGTCACAACTAGGAGTCAGGAACTCTTGTGTTATTAGTTGCAAGATCATATTGTTAATTCGGAATTTGAAATACGAGATCGAAAAATATGTCGTTTAATAAATAGGTCCCAATGGTCAAGTTGTTTAAGACACCTGTCCTGGTAAGACAAGAGATCCTGGGTTCGATTCCTAGTTATCATCGTTATCTTTTTATTTAGTTTTGTCTGGTTGTGTTTCATGTTTCGTTTAGATAAAGTTGTTTTATTGATATGATGTTAACTATTAAAAAAATATGTTGAAGATTTCATCGGTGCTCGTTCATACAGGAACTTTCAGAAGAATTTCCTTTATGGCTTTTTGCGTTTTAATCAGTGATTTTAGGATATTGTCGTTTGCCCGATCCGATAATATCGTATTCTAACAGTGATTGGCCAATAACCATGTAGATCTTGATTAAGGACGGGTTGTTTCACATAACTTGAACAATGCATCAAATTTCAAAGTTAATTTCAAGTTCTGCGAAGGATATATTCAAAATCTGTTATTATCATTATTGGCCAATAGTTTCACAAAACTGAAATAGTAACCAAACTTGAATAGAACATTCACATAACTTGAAGATCAACTTTGAAAATTGATGAATTATCCAAATTCTGTGAAATAACCCATCTTAAGTCTTTTTTAATGAGGACATCCCTAAAGTGAATTAAACCGGTTAAAAATTGTTACTCTAAGTTGCAGTGGTACGCTGGTGACTGGAGACTGTTTTCGTGATGCATGTCTAGGATTTAAAAAAAAAATATTTTTCAATTGTATTTCATTGGAAATTTTCTGATTCACCATATTCCAGAAAATCTTTTAAATGTTTTAAACTTATAATATCAATTTGCGACACCAAAATTAGCACGTGCTTCTCGAAAAAAAACAAAATAAATTGTCCGGACTCTCGGGTAGTCGAGACGTTTGAATCTTCCAGTCAGCTGCTCTGTCCGTTGTCTTCGATTTCCAAAGAATACATTCATCCTTGGTGATATCTAGCACGCTCATTTACCTGAGAATGGGTCACAACGGAATTGGTTTGTATTATGCTTTCTTAACTGACACTTAGGAGAAGAATGGCAGCAATCTCTTTCAAATAAGTTAAAAATTGTGTTTGTATTTTCCTATTTTGTGTACCTACTGTTTCCTTCTCCCATTGTGGCACTTTTGAACCGTCAGCAACCGTTATGTGTTCATGTTAAATGTTAACAGATATTTTACAGCGAGCCCACCGTTTTATACGCAATCACACCCCTAGGTGTTTGATTGAAGTGGTTGGTTTTCAGGGCGTCTCTGTTATTATTTTTAAATAAATAAGGTTTTTATTAATTTAAAAAACAGATTTTGTAACAAGAACGATCATTACTTATTTACTAACCTCTCATATGTTCGTAGTAGATATTAACTACAGTTATCTTTTATGCTTATTAAAACTAGCACGCACCTTTTGTTTCATTTACAGTCATAACTTATTTTTTATTACCAAAGACATAATATTGCAGAGGAGATTACACAATTAGAACACAGTAAGTTACAGTAAATGAGAAACGCTAAAAATTATATAAAATGTTAATAATAGTCACAGGACGCTTGGCAGGTGTGAAATATAGAAATGAATTTTAATGAAGTAAGTGAAAATTTAAGTAAGCAATTCTTAAAATTTTTGTTTACAAATCAATTATTTTTTATTATTAAAATATACACAAAGAAACAAATCACAAAATAAAAATTATTAATCATTTGGAATAGATCCATTGCCAATTTTAGGGAGAATAGAAGCAAATATACCGCACAGAGTTTAGGCGGCCGGGCGGAAAGACCCGACGAGTCACGAGGCTGGCCGATTGAAGTGTAGTTCCATGCAAGAGCGTAGTCCCGTCTTGCCACCCGATAGTCGGTTTTACCCTCCTAGGCGCGTCAAAAGATGTTTCATACAAACAAGTATTTCATGGGTTCTCTTATGTTTTGATGACTCTATTTGATTAACTTATCTGATGTTATCAGGGATTCTTGGGTAACATTTGTTTATTTTGAGGTAATACGAAATATTGCAATAAACTTCTAATATTTATTAAAAAAAATAATAAACATATTTTAATATTGCCTAAGCCCCATGGGCCTTCAAAACCCCTACACCCAAGGAATGCAACACTGCCGGCTCCACGAAATCCCTTGTAAGTAGACCATTTATTATTCGAAAGTGAATAGGATTTCCAAAGTAGTGCCATTTGGAGTGGGCATTTAAATTGCCACCGCAATATCAGTATAATTTCAGTCAAGCCCCGCTTGACTCCCTAAGTCCTTTGTGAAGGCACAATGGACGGCCAATCCGGCCTGCGATGGAGTGCTGCCGTTTCTACTGCGTTTTTACACTGACACCACCACAAAGGACAAATCAAATAATGTCATACAAAACACCTTTGAAATAATGTCCAGGTATAAGTACTCCAATATTCGACTTGTAGATTGATATGATACTGCGTTTGATATCGGAGTGCATTACACCTTAATAAAGATGAAAATAGATTTTATGATTACCTACCTACGTTTTGAGACCATATTATAATGTCGACCGTCCTTTCTAATGTAGTTTGTGTAATCATTTGAAACAATTATAAATACACTACTAATTTTAATAGGGATATTCTTTTTAGAATACGACAAAGTTATAAAAGGATGACTGTATATTTTTTTAACTGGATGCTTTTAACAGGATTTCCAATAATTTGAAGACATTCTTAATAAATTAGCGATACTCATTTTTCTCCATGCAGAACTTTGTTTTGCCATCACTTCCATTCAAATTTATACGGAATGTATTTCTAATGTTCTTCTTCGCGTACCCTAAGAAAAACGAAAAAACGTGTCAAATATCTGATCAAAATTAAATTTTTCCATACATTTGATAAGGAACTTATACGCTAATTAATAAATTGGTCAGAGCAATCAGCAAAAGGTGATAATTAAATGGCCATTTTTAAATGTTTAATGCACCATTCATTCCCGAACTTGAAAAAACTGCACACAGCCTACCTTTGGTCATAGTGCACGCCATTGGTAGGTACCTACCTACCCATTTAAGAACAAAGTGAAAAAGTATTATTATTAGGTATACTCGTAAAAACAGTAAATTAGGCAATTTTGTAAAAACATTTTTAATTTACTTCTTCAATAATTGCATAGTCACTTTTTGGAGTCATTTTATTTTAAATAAAATCACTCTGCATGCATCACTATTTAATAAAAAAATATTAATTTGTAATAATTTTTGAAATACGAACATCAACGAAATAATTATCCACTTTTACAACAATTTTATTTATTTTAAATAATTTTAATTACAACAATATCTAATTAATCACAGCTCAATGCCATATTTTTCTTGAGATACTTATTTGCTTGTATTTAATATCTATTATTAATTTGTATTACGTGTTTATTCTGACGAAGAAAGCATTGGTTTTGAAACATTATTTGTATACAAACATATTATTTATTTTATTATTTTTTTAAATTTAATTCAATTTGTTCCGGAATTTAAGTAAGTAGGCTGGAAGTTTCATTAAGTACTTTCCAACACCGGTGTTAATTTAATAATACTTGACGGCCTTTGGGCATAATGCGAAACGCATTCACGCGCAGTCACCATCCCCTTTGAGGACCAGTAGGCCCCAGAGGTTTGACATTGTGATATTTATTTTGTTATGATCCCCCGGCAAGCCATTGTGTCTACATTTACCGCAGCGGCCGGCATTGTGGCTGCGTGTTCTGCATTATACCAGACACATCCGAGTATATCTATTATTATTTATTAACTTTTGATGTATTACACATGGTCTCCGTCATTGTTTGTCCTCGACGGTTGATCGACGAGCAAATAGACCTGGGGTGGTGTGACATGGTTGTAACTTATAACATTTGAGATATTGATGTACAAACTATAAACTGTGGGGAGTGGAAGGTACACCCTAAGTTCTAACGTAGGTACATATTACCAGTAGCGTGCATTGCTCTATGGCTGTGTAAACGTGCATTGAATATTTGAAATTTGCCATTTGATTATCATCATTCGCTGATATTTCTCGTAGGTATTTGTCGTTCCTGCGCAAATTCATGTAATAAAATCAACCCGTAAAAAACGAATCTATTTTTAAATGTCTTTTTGATTTGTTTGATTGAGTATTGAACATTCCTATCCAGATACTGGAAACAACAACTATACCACCTAGACAAATACTGATCGGTTAGGACCAACATTTATTTCACATATTAACTGCTGTAATGTTATCCGATCTCAGAGAAATGCGTATATGTCCATGCGTGTGTGACCAGCAAAGTTAATTAGAATGCAATGTCATCGACAACTTGTCTATCTGAAAAGTTTCAGCTCGATCTAGAAGTGGGTTATTTTTCCAATTTTTTTAAAGGTTTGCATTCATTCATTCCCGAAAACAAAAGTGAAATTCCAATAGATGTAGGATTTTCCAATAAGAGGTATTATTTTGATATTCAATCGTAAAAGATCAATGGTTTCGTTGCTTGTGTGGCACGTAGCGCCATCTTGTTGAAAGTAAACGTTGTCCAAATCAATACCATCCAATTCCAGCCATAAAAAATCATTAATCATCTCTCGATAGCGCAATCCATTCACCGTAACTGTTGCTCCAGCCTCATTTTCAAAAAAGTAAGGTCCAATGACTCCGCCAGACCATAAACCGCACCAAACAGTCACACGTTGTGGATAAAGAGGCTTTTCAACAATAACTCTTGGGTTTTCCGAGCCCCAGATGCGACAATTTTACTTGTTGACGAAGCCACCGAGGTGGAAATGGGCCTCATCACTCAAGATGATTTGCATTTGATTCACTCAAGTGAATTTTAATAATTTCAATGCGTTGTTGAAGCGTGTATCGTTTCATTTTTATTAATGACGTAGTTTCAACTTGTCAAATGTAAAAAAAATGACAGCTTTAAAAGTAACATCTACCGAAATAACGGGCTATTCAAAATAACACCTCTTATTGGAAAACCCTGTATTTTTAAAAAAGTGGTTGGAAATGTTTAACGTTAAAAAAAATACAGTTTTGTTGGGGTAGGCCGTATGCACAGCTTTTAAGCCTTTAAAAATCGAATACGCTGTGAATTCAACGCTGCTATTTAATTAGTAGCATTGAAATAGCTTCGTGTAACAAGGTATTCCTGTTATTCGCTGGGTGCGACTCAATTAGCAGTTTAAAAAATCGCGCAATTCGATTAGAACGTGTTTCATTTCTGATTTTGGCCGTCACTTCTAGTGGCCAGTCTTTGCCGTTATTCGGCGCTGTTGTCGCCTCTTTCGATATCTCAAATAGTTGCACTCGCTGGTTGTTGTTGAACGTTTTTTGTTTGTTTCATGCATTTTTCGAGATGTATGACGTTTCACCGAAGTTTGTATTGTTTTGTTTTGTTTGACGTTTTCAGTTACACTAGCTCCGTGTGACTGTCTCCTAGCGGCCCCGACAAGCGGAGATTACTCTCCACGGCAAGATAGCAGCGTTAAAATTTCGCCGTGTAACCGAGGCATTATTGACTGTACGCCACTGTCTCTCTGGGAGGCTGGGACGTAATACTCACCTACTAGAGTTAGGTACCTATAAGTTCACACACAATGAACGGTATCATAGCAACATCAAATTACAAACTTCATGGCAAAGCAATGGCAACTTCTGGGATCGTTTGCAAGTTGTTGCGAAATCCGGAGATATATGCCAATTAATGGAATTTACAATAAATTTATGAACGCTACCGATTAGAGTAATGTAATCGTAGTATAACAATTGCATAATACCAGTTACAAAAAAGCTAACTTAAAAAGCTATTACACCATTTGGTAAATATTAAAACCCATCACAAAATGTTATCAAATTCAATGGTTTTGTATTATATGGCTGTGTTCATTTCAATAAAGACGAATACCACATACTTTTAATAAACCAAATGAAAAAAATTGTTTTGAGAAAGTTATTAATAACTAAATAACCAACATGACGTTACCCCGCAGGGGAGGTCGAATGGATGGACCGTCAAACAACTAAGTCTAGATACACCCTCCTTGCGTTATTCACATTCATACATCGTCTCAAATATACCCTTCTGTTATTCTGACTCTTGACATGGCTCGACTCAAGTATTTGGTTCATTTTTTACGTTTCACGTATTTTCTTTTTTTCACGGTTTTACCACACATACGCCGCAGTGATCTCATTTCTACAGAATTCAGAATGGTACCTATCTAAGAGCGTCCGCGCTATAAATCATCAAACATGTCAGTTTGTCAACAGACAATGATGCAAACGTAGGGAAAGAAATCCGAGTGTTTGATGCAGTCTTTTTTACATTTTATTATATCTCCAAGGCATCATGGCTCGGTATCAAAACGCATTGGCACCAACAAAGCTGTTAGATCAATCATCAATTCTATGACACTCGTGATAGTTGGTACTTACATATAGTAGGTAGGCAAAATATTATGTTCATAGATAATAATTAGAATTCTAACCGTAAATTTTGTGTTCGGTCAAAAAAAATATTCCTGTTCATTCAAAAGATAGGTTAGCTATATTTTTTTCACTGAGCCAATAAATCTGTAAATTTGTTTTTTTCGTCCCCATTCAATGTTTCCCGTTATTTTATTTTTTTTTTTTACAGTAATACCGCACAAGAGTCCCAACTGCTCCCGTCTGGAGCCAGTGAGACTATGGCATCCCCAATTGGGGTATGTTGTGAGGCTGAGGGTATTGGGGAGGGGAGGGAGATGGGGAAGAGGAAGGTGGGGAAGTACCTGGCTATTCAGATCTGGTCACCAAACACGGCTAAAGCCATTTCAAGCAACGTTTCAATTCTGAATGGTGGTCTTACACCAGGGCGATACTGAGAGTATCTTCCACTCTGGAACGTGCCGCAAATATACTATATATTGTTTTAAATTAATTAATTGTGAAATAACACAAATTAATCAAAAAAAAATTATTTGCGCACGCCGGGTTCGAACCCGCGACCTTCGGATCTGTAGTCAAAAGCGTATACCACTAGACCACGCCGGCCGTCATGGTTCAATGAAGATTCTATTTTCATATTTATTTATTTGTGGTATTTTAAATAGGTGCATAATTATCCATGACATAATACAATCTTTGTTATTTAAAAATAAACAATTTTAGAATAAATCAACCACGTATTTTAGTAATTTAGGTTTAAAGTGTTTATATTTTCTTCTAATTTTATTTATTCATTGCTCCATGTGTTTTATTTTTCTGAAAAGGAATCTTAAATAATTTATTTCGCTATTTATGCTGCAGGTTTTCAATTTTTTTAGAAATTCAATTGATGTGTGACCATTAATCATTAATTATTAAAAATAAGGTATGGGAGTAAATAATTTGTGAATAAAAATGACAAAATGCGACAACTTGACAGTAACTCCTTCAAATTTTCTTCAGCATAATTCTCGTAGCTCTATTTTGTAGTATTTGTTTCAATAACCAAGTGTTAGCTAATAATAAGAGGCTACTATATTAGTTAACGTGCGGCACAATGATTACGGTGTATACATTTTTAATGGAGTTCTTCCCAACAGTGAATTTTTTTTGTGAAAATGTGAAATGATTATTAATTTATTACTATACTTTGTAATACAATATTTAATGTCATCCGTGGACGAGGGGTAAGGCTCTTGACTAGCAACCCACAGGTCGCGGGTTAAGTTCATTAAGATTAATAATTAAAAAAATGCTGGGTATGTAAGTACGTAATTTTTGAGTTTGAGAAAAACTAAATTTATTAAAGGGGTGTTTTAGCTTTTTTGAAGTAGAAAACTGAAAAAAAAACAGAATGATAACTTTTGTTCTAAAAACAGAAAAAAAAAATTAACAAACTGATGGATGCATTCTAAAAACATTATCTTTTTTTGTATTTTTTGTAGTATTAACTATGTAATAATTTGTAAACATTTTATTTCAGAAGAATTTTATATTAATTTTTATGCTACCGGTTTAGTTGTAGTTTAAAAATGCTACTTTAATACAGACGTATGCGGTGACATTTTTTTTTTATTTTTTCATTTTTTTTATTTATTTTATAAAATACACTATAATTATTTAAATTTACATAGTAAGAACATATTTCAATAAAAATTAACATGTTTACCTTTACAAGAGTCTAAAACTCGTGTGTAAAGGGAAAAAAATAAAAACTCAACATCTATATGTAAATAGAAAAAAAAAGAATCATAAAAACATATAAAGTGAAGAGATTTTAGTTTTTTTATACAATAATTAATAAAATAATATAGTGAGATATCATCGTCATTCTAATTCGTTAAATCATTTAAGATAGTGAAGTTTATTTTATTTTTAAATTTATTATAATCCGGTTCTAATCTCATATCTGTCGTTAGTTGATTAAACCACACCACTCCAGTGTACGTGTAATAGTGTTGTGCAAAACTGGTGTGCATTAATGGAGTGCATAAGCGACCCATTGTATTTTGCCTATTGCTCTCGACACGAACATGGCATGGTGTGACTACAAAATAAAACTCTTCTGCAACCAAATTTATTTCTTATTGGAAGCTACCGGAATATTCCAACAAAGAAATAAATATTTCTTTTATGGTTATTGAGTGAAAATGGATAAAAAATCAAAAACGTCATATTTATTGAAATCGATGTACACTGAGTGGGATATGTGACCTATTTCATCAATTCATCTAAAGGCATCGTTTTTCCCACAGTTTGTCGGTGTGTCTTCATGCAACATTATAGACTCGTTTTCGTCGTGTTTTCCGAATGTGATGTGAGCAGTGAATTGAGGTAGGAGGCGGAGCGGGGCGGCGATGGGCGGTCCCCGGAGGAGGGGCCAGCACTGCCGGCAGGTGAGCGGGGCGTAGTGCGGCCCGGGAGCGGGCTGCGAGCTGTGAGCTACGACCTGCCTGTACTGCGACACCAAGGGAAAATATTACGTCAATTATTCATAAAAGATGGGACTGCTCTTATAAATCATTTTGGAGAGTGATAACTGAGACAGATGCAGCGGTTTGTGAAGGAAAGTCATTTATACAGGGTTTCTCAAACATAATAAAATTCATGACAGAAAACGTCAATGATTAATATGAGATCCTTGTACCATTTCAATTTATTTCTGTAAATTGCCAATATTTCACAAATTATGATGATAGGTAGGTACTCAATAACATCACAATAAGTGGGTAACACATTTAAACGGTTTAGGTCTACCCAACACTGGACACGGCAAATCTTTTCTTGTGTTTCATTTTTCGGTAAATAAGTGTGAAGTTTCACGCGCTTTGATAATTAAAATTTGTCACTAGAAATAATTGCAAGAGTGTGAAACAATAGTCCAATACGCACATGCCACCATAAATAATAAAACATGTTGCATGTCCCTTTGTGAGGAGTTCTAGCAACATGTATAAACAATTTTTTTTTCATTTTTAGGTTATCCGCGTCACCTGAAGATACCATCTCAGGACAAAGAAATTACAGATTTTTTTCTCATTTGGTATATGATCAATAACGAAACATGCAGGGACGTCAATAAATTACCACCTAATTAACAAAATATAGTAAGTAAGAGAATCTACAATCTTAGATGAATTTACTGTATGGAAGCCATTTTCTTGAAAGTCCTGATAAAGTAGGTACATAATTTCGTTTTGTACAATGGTACCTACAATCTAATTTATAGTAATTTTCTTAAAATTTACACATCCATTCCTACATGAATACAACTTGTTCAAGACACCACAAGGCAGAAGATGCTCTAGCACAGGAGAGGATGACATTAAGAATCGTGCTATTGACAAATTTGGTAAAACAGTAGTATTAAATTATTCTTTAAATAACTTTTTAAACTTTTTGTTTACCTAACTTCTCAACTGTTAAGAATGTAAAAATAAAAAAAAATCTTGTATTACCTGAAGTGGATAATTAATCTGTTTTGCCTAAATTAAAAAAAAATACTTGCAGTTCTGGGAACAGTACACCTTGCGTAATATTGAATATTCTGATTTTCCAACACGGCCACCAACTTGAACTAGAAACAAAACACGATAAAAAATTTACGGACAGACGAAATGCGAGTCGAGTTAAAACAGGACTTCGCTATATTTTATCAATATATGTGCATCAGTAATCGAAGAAGCCTACAGATTTTCAACACAACACAATATATGTGCTGAAAAACTGTAGGCTTTTTTGATTATTGATCAAATTAACTTGAAACTATTTTATGATAAGTAATCAAATTGAGGATTTTCTCAATAACATTTAGACCGTAAAAACAGTAATAACACTTACATTATGGGTAGAAATGCATAACTCATACAATTTTGGTGATGCTTTTCAATAACATCGAAAGTTAAGTTTACCTCATCACAATTTATCAATTTGTTTACCGCCATAAAATCCCAACCGCCAACGAAGCGATGGAAATTTTTCCCATTATTATTAATTTTCACTTAATTTGATGTTAACACTTTGTATTTTAATTGAAATTAAAACAAATATGCCCAACCCACAAGTGAAGGTTGTAGGATCATAAAATATAAAAAAGATATTAACGGAAACTTTTACGTACATGTGTTGATAATATTGGAAGACATTACTTATACGGTATGTCACATTCATATCCCGCCATCCCACGTTCAAATAATACATAATATATTTCATCACTACCTACACATTTAAAAATATATATTTATTGGTTTTAATATCAAACGTAAAAAATAAGATTTAGTTTATATCCTATTTTAACTGTTCGATAGGTACATTCGTGTCGTGGAATAAAAAAAAATTGTTGATGTCGGACACTGCCATAGTAATTTTATTTATTTATTATACGCCCATAAGAACTTTTACAAACATTTGATAATATGAACATAACAATTCAGTGAAACAGTAATCAATATTAAAATTATACAGAACCCATACAAAAAAATTGTTTTATATTAAACTTAATTGTTATTATTACTGAGGTATTTTATTATAGCCTTCTTGTAACTATATTCCGTGCAATTGAACACATCTACAATTTCTGAGAAAACATTGCCAACTGCATGCAATCTAGGTACAAGTGAGTATCTAAATGACTCAGTCCTGATATTTTTATTGCAATTAAAAAGAGTTTTTGATCGACTAGTTCTTTTAGGTATATGTAGAGATGGCAAAATTTAGCATTAATTTTCAGATTTTTTAGCATTAACAATTGGAAATTTAGCGTTTTATAGCATTTTGAGGCATAATTTAGCGTTTTGTAGCAAAATAGAACAAAATGTATTTCCTGAATGTTTTTAGCGCATATTTTAAGTATTTTTGGTAAAATATATGTTTAACCTTCATTTGCAAGTATTTCCATGTGAAAGATTATAAATAATTAATTTTAATATTAAATTAATAAGGAAGGAAACTCTAAGTACGGGTCGAACACAAACACAACAAATGCAGATTGCAATTAACGTCAATAGGCGTAATTTATTTCGCACAATTTGTGTAATGTCAAAAAGCAATTTTAGCCTACAGTACAAAAATATTAAATATTTCCACATAAAATAGTAATAAAATTATAAAAAATCGTAATGTAAATATCGATTTTTTGAAATTCTCACATATTATTTTAATACCCGGTATTTTCGGGAAATTCGCGCCTATTTCGCTAAATAGAATAATTTAGCTGAAATACGGCCAAAATCACGTTTTTCGCGTTAATTCGCGAAATAGAAATCACTGGAAACACTTTCAAATGCCTTGAAACGCAGAGAAAACTTATAAATGCCCTATTTTCGAAACATAAATATTTTTTCGCGTTTTTAGTTAAAACGAAATTTTCCCATCTCTAGGTATATGGAAGGTATATTTTCGTGAAAACAGCAATCATAATAAAAAAAGTTATGTAATATTATCGTTTTGAATTGTTAAATTCATTTGCAATTCATTAATTCGTTAAATATTATAAATTTTCTCGTAGTAACACAAGCCATGCACAACAATACCTCCAAAAACACGTTAACACCTCAGCATATGTTCTCGGTGAGGTGTTCACGAAATAAATATTCAACTTTTCATTTATTTATTTATCAAAGCTATCTCTAGCTATATATTTATTAAATGAATAGTAAAAAATATAAAGTATTTATTAATGTAACTGAACTGCCTCAGTTACAACATTTTGTGTTTTTGTTTATTGATAAATTGAAGATGTTCACTGAGTCGGTATAATTATTTCCCTCTATTATTCTGGGTAAAGAGGAATACATATGGTAGTTGGTCTAAGAATTTCTTCACTGAAATAAATCTCGATTTTTAGTATTACGTAGTGAAATCCGAAAGCTTATCAATTCAAGCAATTCTGGACTATCAAATGCATAATTTAGAATGGAAAATGAAAATCCTTCTGTCAAATAAATTAAGCATATTCATATCATTTAAAAGAGTGATGTAGTTCAACAAAATTCCTGTAATATCCATTTTTAATTGAAATTTACATTAAATCATTTACACTTTTATTTGAATAAAACATTATATTTAAAATATATATGTACACAAAATGTTATATTATCGTCATAAAAAACTCGTATTTAAGTTGGAATGTAAACTTTCATTCATATATTTTTTAAATATCCTTATTGGCGATCCGTTTTCAGCTAAGGAGTTAGAACCCGGGAACGGGCCGGTCTGCAAACATTTCGGTGGACTACAGTACAACGACAGCCCAACAATTATTGGGCACGATAAGCTCTGAAACTATTTACGAAATAATTTGGTGAATGTTTTTGTACACCGCAGGATATGATGATCATTCGATTCAATTATTGGATACACTGTTCGTCCAAATGCTTGCACAGTACAATCCTTGCGTAGAGTCTATATCTTCCGCTCTTGACAGTTCTTGATAATTTGTTACTACACTCTGTAGTTAACTTGTTTGTTTATTACAAATATATGCAACCTATATTTTATATTACATTACAAATTCAATATTTTATATGTAATGTTACACAGTAAAAGTAACGTGAATAAACAAATAGCCATATCTTCGCCCAAACCGCTGAACGCATGCAATAATATGCAAACAACCCATAAAAAAATTATCATAGTTATACAAACAGTAGTTTATATTAATCTCTGTTAATAGGGTTGGACTCATGCAAAAAAACATATAGAAAACAGTAATTATTGTCATAATTATGCAGAGTACAACACATCTTATGATGTAAATGTTCGTCTATCTAACACTGATTTTAAACTAAGTAAGGGCTTTTGAACTCATAAGAATGTGTACCGAACCATTCGATCAAAAACTATTATTATTACCATCGTCACACACAGGGCCGGCCCTGAGCCAAACGCCGTCTGGCGCGAATAAAATTTTTACGCCCCTTATCAAGACCAGTAGACGCCTATGTAGGTGATCACTGTAATCAATAATATTCCTGATGATTAGTACTTTCGTGTAGCGTCATTTTAAAGAAAAAATAATCTCAAGGGCGTGGTGTTAGGACTGTTAGTTGTTAGGAATTATCGGCACCTTTGTGCCTTGACAAGTCGCGCCCGGAGCGGACTACTCCAATTGCGCCCTCATAGGGACGGCCCTTGTCATACAGCTGATGTTCGTCTATGTACATATATATGTCTAGTTCAGAGGTTCTCAACATTTTCTGCCCCGTAGACCCCCTGCCTGCCGAATATTGAATTTTCATAAAACTATTAACGTCCCACGTTATTCTTCCCTTGCCTGCCCAACAACCGATGGTCATACAGCTGATGTTCGTGTAGTTCAGAGGTTCTCAAAATTTTCTGCCCCGTAGACCCCCTGCCTGCCGAATATTGAATTTTCCTAAAACTATTAACGTCCCACGTTATTCTTCCCTTGCCTGCCCAACAACCGATGGTCATACAGCTGATGTTCGTGTAGTTCAGAGGTTCTCAAAATTTTCTGCCACGTAGGCCCCCTGCCGGCCGAATATTGAATTTTCCTAAAACTATTAACGTCCCACGTTATTCTTCCCTTGCCTGCCCAGAGTGCAGAGCAGAGCCCAGAGAACAACTGAGTGGCAGTAGAACTGCCCCTTAAGTTATTTGTTAGTGCTTATCAGTTCTTCTTGTCACATGATATCCGATTCTTCAACGTTCCTTCCATTTACATAGTCAAAATGTCCTCAAAGTTACTTTTGAAGTCTAACTGAAATAAATTTAAATGTTTAATGTAGACCAAAATGACATTACCTTGGACGTTTTTCAAAAACTTGTTGGGGAACTAGGAAAATTCACGGCTTCCAATTTGCAATGTTTTCCTTCAATATATTAATTCTAAAAAAGAAATGAAAAGGAACGTAGACTCTATTTACGAGTATTTACTCCAACACACAATTTTACGAAATACAAAATTACAAATATTGAATAAGTAATTTCTCAGCCTATTATTAGTATAAAGTAAACTGTGTTATTTATGTTATGTATTGTTTCATTTACGGAACTCCTGAATATTGATGTACCTCCATTTGAATCACGTAGACCCCCAAATTTTTTTCTCGCTGACATGGACCCCCAGCTAGCCGATATTGGCTACTTTGGGAACCTCTGATCTAGTGAACTCATGCTAGAATGTGCACAGACCCATAGGCAAAATAAAAATTTGCGTTCTCTTCTCTTTTTTTATGTGACAATTATGATATTATTTCTTACCTATTGTAACTTGTACCTATTTTGCCTGCATAGCTTGTTGATCTGTGTTTACACAGTTAAAGCCATGCTAGAAAGTGTACACAATTTATAGATAAATAAAATAATTGTCATCATTATGCACAGTTGTTTGGCTGGTAGGTTCAGTTGGTTGGTTGGCTGAAGGGTGTCAGCGCTTGGACCTCCGAGGAGGTTCTGGGAGGTACGCCGCTCCTCCCGCTTGACTATCAATCACCACAGGTCGCAGATCACGCCACCAACACACCTCTACTTCACGTCTAATGATCTCACTCGCCTCTCACACATTCCCACACAGATAATATTTTTTACAGCCGCCACTCGTTTGTGTACCGCCGTTTAGGCCGACAGAGTTCGGGCTTTATAGCGGCCGCGCCAGGGGGGCGGTACAGGTGGCACCAGATACAGATATTACTCTCGTCAGTAATTGATATAAAGATATTCAGAACGTTTATTTAAAGAATTTAAAATTAGAAAAATAAATACGCTGGTCCTGTTCTACGCAATATTACAAATATATGGATTTATATATAATAAAAAAACAGCACAATTCAAAAACACAAAAAAATTCAGAAAAATATTTAAAAAACTACATGTATGGGTATACCTAGAAATAAAATTCTTTAATAAATTATTAGAAAACACGAGAAGCATTAATAATAACTTTTGGGGTACAACTTAAAATTGTAATATATTCGAGTGCAGATATACGTAATTATAAGAATGAAATTTCTTTTGAAAAGAAGGTACGTTACTTTCGTAAGTACTCAGTCATTTCATAATTACTTCCATAAGTAGTAATTGTGTGTGTATATATTCCTCTAGTAAATAACCACAAATAAATAACCATATATTTTAGAACATCTCTTTATATTTGTCACTGAAATTCTCTCGGACGGTGAGTTTCAGCGTCATGGAATTTGTTAAATTTAATTAGTTTGAAATTCCCAAGCTAAAGTAATATCTTCAGCTCACAAATTCATTTTATTTAAGTTATTGAAAGCCGTAGGGCTTTTACACATATAACATTAAGTTAAAATAGGAGTAGGTAGTAGGTACAATAGTTCGTTAAACGACACAACAATTATAGTAGAAAAGAAACTAAATAAATACATATCGGATAATAAATGATATATTATTCAGAACGAATTATCTTTGTTTTGGTGCAGGACGAATAGGTTTAGAATATAACACAGCGCCCTCGGGGTGATTTTTCACGAAAACTGCGCTATATAAATTAGCCTAATATTATTGTTATACTTTATCGAAAAGGTTTGTATAGGTATTGGCAGTTCGATAACAATAAGCTAGTTGTAAGTCACATGAACAGTTAGTGTTATGGTTGTCACAAAGATGGTCGAGTCAAGTAGATTTAACAGGAACACATATATTTATAGCGCTTTACATTTGTGTTAGGACAATTTATGATGTTATTCAGTAATTGTAAAAGTATAAGAATATCATTAATCGTTACCTGTATATAAAGTAGCGGTTTTATAGCAAATATCTATATTATATTGAATATGCACGGAATATAGCTATAAGAAGGCTATAATAACATACCTCTGTCGTAATTATCAATGTTATTAGGCATAATACCATTCTATTCATAAGTTATCACAGAACCTAAACAATGCACTTACATCAGATATCAGACAGAAGAGTGTTATCTAATAATTTTATATACTTAATCAAAACTATAATTTTTCCCAAAATTGTTATGAGATGTCTTACTGACAGCCCTGATTCAATAGAGCTAACTCTTAGTTCTCAGCAAATTCAACCAAATTCAATATTGAAGGTAACAATAACCTCAATACTAAACTACTGTACGGATTGAAAATAAAAATGCTAATGTACCTATGTATACCAGATGTTATTTTTGTTTAATTTTCAACATAATTTCTCTGTAATTATTCTGTTTAACATAATACTGTTTCGCTCCTGTGAACCACTGTAAACATAAATCATGTATATTGTAAAAGCCTTTTACGGCGTCTAAGTAAATAAATAAATAAATAAATAAATATCTAAAAAACCTCATTTTAATTAGAGGTGTTACGTTGTTACGTTACACGTAGGTACTTATAAATGGGAGACCATATATCACTTTTCTTCAAAGTTATATTTTGAAACTGTTCTAAGTTGACATTGAACTTGCAATAATAAAGGTAAAAAAATACATTTTACTTCGATCGATGCATTTTGAAATATCCACGATAAAAGTGAAATGGTTGCATGTCCCAATTTCCCGTACGGACGGGAGTAATTCATCACGGCTTTGATTGCCAGCACCGATGCGAGCAGATCGATGGATCATCGAAACATTATTTATCATCCCTCGAGGAATCTCGAGTGGCATTGTGAAGACGAGAGTGTGCGCCTCGCGGTGTGCGTGCGCATACCGGCGGGGCCCCATCCGTACACGGCCGCACACTAGTGCGCGCGCACGCGGGGCGAGCTCAAACCAGTGACCGGACCACGGACCACTTTGACCTTTGCGATTTGTGAATGATGCATTCCTCTCAGTAGATATTAGGAATTTGTAACAATCTACATGCCGGGGTATTTTCTTATTCAGAATTCAGAGTGGTATGTTGTGAGACGTATTTGTGGTAAACCTTTGAGGTAGATATATCCTCATTGGTTAAAGCCCCGAAGTAAGTGTTCAAAAATGGTTTGAAAGAGAAATATGTAAATATGAGGGAGCTCGCTAATGTTACAAAATGATAATAATTAAGGCGATGCCATACGTAGTAATGCAAAATCATGTGTTTTTGGTTTGAAAATTTGGTCGCCTAGAAATGTTTCTGATGCTTTAATTATACTGCGAGTAGAATACATCTTGGCCTTTGAAATAATCGAGTATTTTTTAGATAAATCTTTTTATAAGCCCAGAAAAAAATATTGTTAAGGCCTATCAAAACTGCTTTGAAGTTCAAAATCTCCTACTTACGAACCCATTTTCGGATATGATTTTATTGTATAATTTGGCAAATTAAGATATTTAAGAAGAAAAAATAATTAATTAATTAAATTGATTAAGAAAAAAAATTAAATATTTATGGCTGAACATCCACAAAATAAAATAAAAGGCACTTTTTGGCCATGTTTTTTCTTGCATAAATCAAAATAGGCGGATGGTGTTAAGCGGGAATTTAAACCATATCGCAATCTACGTAAGGGTTGTTATTGATAGCGGCTCAATTTAAAATATTACACGATGTAGTGCACCGCCTTAAGCGAAAATTTTGAAAATATCTTTTTATAAAACACGACAAGTTTGAAATAGAGCATAAATCTCTCGACAGATGCTTTAGCTGAATTTAAAGATAAACCTTGAATTTTTTCATACATGCAACGTATTAAATAACAGAAAAAAACGTATTTTAAATAATTTTCGGAGCTTACTTTGCTATTTTTATCAAGTGAATTTTCTTATAATTAATGATTAGGCATAACATGTATGCGGGGCTTACAGATTAAAAAAAGGAAGCTTAGATGATTTGCGATGGTGTTGAGCGAATAAAAGGAGTGTAAAGAGAAAAAGACACGAATGTTAGTGGTAGAAGTAGTTAGGGAAGCCCGAGGAAGAACTGACACAATCAAGTGAATCAAATGTCGTGAGTTCAATTCATCCGCTGGCAAAGTCCCATAACATGACAAAACCAATATTTGCCGCTTACTACGATGGTAGTAGGTAAATTTCAAATATTGTCAGGTTATTCGTAACCCGGGAACGTTTGTTTAAAAAAACCTAGAGTTGGGACATGTCAAGAGATAGAAGAACGAAAGTGTTTGTAGGTGTACGTACCGAGTCAGAGTTGTGTGGCTGTTTATCTCATACGCCAACCCCTGCGTTGAAACGGAGGTAGACGCAGTGATAAACCACCATGAAGAATCAAAACTTTTTTTATATTTGAAATGGTTTTAGCCGTGTTTGGTGACCAGACCTGAGTTGCCAAATACTTCCCAACCTTCCACTGGCCCATCTGCTTTCCTTCTCCACTCCCCCAGCTTCACAACACAATTGGGAATTGAATTATACGTAGTTGTTTAGTTTGAGCTTGGTGAATAGCTAAATATTATATGGTATACTTTTATAATAACATGATTTAAAAACACGTTTGGTATGTTCAAAAAATTGATACTTCCTTGCGGTTACCTACTTAGTTGACTATTTCCATAAAAATCAACATAAAATAATATACCTAGATATATATATATATATATATATATATATATATATATATATATTTTCTACAGCAATAACCAATATTAGTAAACTAAAAAATCTCCACCGGCTACCGCTGATCAATAACTCCAGATAAACAAGAATTTTGACCTACGCAATATTGCAGAATGATATAATACTGTACCTATCCAACGAAACGCGTATTTATCAATACTAAGGCATTAATATATCAAATATTCAACAGCTGTGACGTACTAGATATACGCCAATTATACGTTAAAACACTACTAAACTACATTTGTGACAAAAAAAAATAATTTTCAACATACACAAAATAACACTAACAGACCAGTTAGACAAGCGTACAAAGAAAACATAAAAACTCCGACAGTAAATTCAAGCTTTGTACAAATACACTACCAATACCATGCTATAAAAGCTTTCAACAGTGTAAAAGTTGAAATTAAAATTGAGGAAAATAAAAATAAATTCACACACAGAATTACAAAATGGATTAAAGAACAAAAAAGACAATATTACCAAAATGTCATAGCATAAAATAAAAATAAAACCTACACATAACACACAAAACCAATATAAACACACATCACTCACAAACACACAAGATTATATATTAAATGTATTATTTTATCTTATATTGTAGATTGTATTTAGATTATATTTTCATATTATAAAATTAAGGCCTCAGCACGGGCAAGCCACCCAGTGAGGCCAACATTACTGGAAAACTTTGAAATGTAAAAAAATGTTGTACCAAATAAAAAAAATTATTGTCCAATAAATTAAGGAAAGTCACTGCATTCCAGCTGTAGTCAGAAGCAGAGGCCTTGGTATGTATGTGCATTTGTGCATTGCACTGCTTGTCTTCAGTCTTCACACAACTTACAATGATATCTGTGGCCTGTGCCCTAGTCATTGATGTACGCTCCAGTCATTCTCGCCTGGTTATTGTTTGAGCTATCTTTTAGTACAAGACTCCCGCGCAAGAGCAAATGAGACGTGCGTATTTCGTTGTGCACAAAACTTTGTTGATAGTACACTTGGACAGCATCGGGCTGAATCGAGACAACTCGGTCCACCGAAACGGTGACATGAGCGGGACGATTACGCTCATAACGGAAAATCAAGTGTTGGAACAGTGCAGATATATAACTCATCCCGTGCAAAATCAGTGCACGCGCGAAGCCCCTTTGTTATTAATCCAATGCATCTGGAAGGAATTTATTTAGGAATACTAATTTACACTGTTAGCGATATAACATACATCACACATTGGCACTCGAAGTATACCGTGAATTTAAACAGATTATTTTTTTTAATTACTTAGCAGTATTATTTATTAAATTATTTTACATATAAGCGTACATATGGCAAAATAATAATACGTACTTAAAATAAGCTTGGTGAAATGTCAAGCAAAGAAGAAATAAAGAAAATTGTATGGTAAAAGTATTTCTTCGATTCCAAATAACTTTTCACAGAGAATAACAAAAATTGACCAATTACCTTTTATTTTTCTTTCCAGCTAATTCTCTTCTGCATTAAATATGTGCTTCAGTGTAATACATACTCGTACTTGAAAAATAATAAATAAATCGACGTCTTATTTTAGGAAACTATGATGAATATTTCTTAGGTACCAAAATACCTATTTAACACATAATAGATCGGTGCACAGCAATTTAAAAAAAATAATCTTACTTCTAATTCTTGCAAATCTCAGGATATTTAGCATTCCTCTTTCATACAAATATGGTTGTCAAACAATTAAGGAGCTTTTCAAAACGAGAAAATTGAATTTTTATGAACACGAGTTCCGACTTTCCCAATTCGTGTTTTACTGATAGTTTGTTAGGAAATCTGTCAAATCACACGTTAAAGGCCTGCAGTCCGGTTTTTCAACAGGAACACGAATAATGTGACCAGAGTTTTAGTAAATTAGTAATATTTTACGTCTGTAAGTTTTCTCCGTGTGTCTTTGAAAGAGCTAACTCAAATATAAAGATTTCTTATTATATTATTTATTGATAACTAGCTGTACCCCGCTACGCGTTGCTGTGGATCATTATGTCTGTGAAGATAGTGAAACAATAGCTAAAGTTGCTTTTACGTCGAACAGATGGCACTGTTTAAGAAAACATGATTTTACCTGTCACAGGTGACATTTATATGCGATCGGTGTACCGGACAGCAGAAAAATGTTATAAAATTAAAATAATTGTTTATCTGCTCTTGCGCATCAGTCATCTTGATGATATTTAGATTCACCGTACACGTGCCATATTTCCATTTCAAGGAAGAATTACTCGTACGACAAAATCGTGGGACCTTAGTAATTCATTCTCGGCGCTATGGCGTATTAGTTGATAATATTTTATGTTTAGATATAAGAATAATTGCTCAACATTAACATGTGCAGAAACTGTTGAATTTTAACCCAATAAACACGCAAAAAACTGGCCCAATCAGTCAGTTGTCCGACGATTTTCGTGAAGTTGTGTTTCATTGCAAATCCTTCCCCAAGGTTCCCCCAAGAGGTAAATCTAATGCAACCTTGTGTCAAAATTTCAAAATAATCGGTGAAGAACTTAAGATTTAGTATTTTTTGTTTATATGGATTATAATTTTATTGTTGAACTAAAACTCAAGATATTTCACTTTCAGTTTTCCTTTTATTCAATTGAAAGTGCATTTAAAGAACAGTATAAAATCTGAGTGATTTTTGACATTAAGATCACCACGAATGTTTTTTTGTATCTTGTATTTATTAAAACGCTTTTCAATTACAAATTGTAGCTATTATTAGGTAATATGAAATAAACTAACTGATTCCAATTATAGTTCAAGGGAAAAACAAGAAAACTGAATAATATGTTAACCTTGCTGAATATTGTTTTCAGACGGAGCAGCGGTCGTGCGCGTCGTGCGGCGCGCCCATCGCGGACCGCTTCTTGCTCGAGGTGAGCGGGCGCGCGTGGCACGCCGCGTGCCTGCGCTGCTGCGTGTGCGCGCTGCGACTGGAGCAACAGCCCTCGTGCTTCATACGGGACCATCAAGTCTACTGCAAGCAGGACTACGCCAAGTGAGTACACGCTAGGCACGACTGGTGGCATTCAAGTCGCATGGGATCGGATCGCATCGTTATTCCAATTGTGATCATTTTATCTCAACCCTACATTGATTAATAAATGGAAACTACAAACGAATCGTTCTGATTCTATGTGACTAGGCGTGCCCGTTAGGAGTTTATACAGTTAATATCTCACTGTTTTCACAATTTTCCACAAGTGAGTGACTATTAATGAGATAAAATGGACAAATTTGAATTTGCTACATGTATGTACTGTTTGAAAAATGTTATTGGCGGTTAATAATCATTTTCAATCAAGCGAAGGTAACTCACTGTAAAGAAACAGGTGGATTCATGATGCAGAAGTAGGTGAAAGCAGGAGTCGGGTGCTTCCCAAGAAGTCACAATGAAAGAGTTGAGTAGGGTCATGTCAATAGTCACACTGATAGAAGAGATGGAATCTTAGATATAATATCTAAGATTGTGTATATGGATCAAGTAAGTAGTTAGTGCCAAATAGTAATATGCATTATACTAACTAGTCTTTTCTTGCGGGGAAATGGCGTGATGATTATTTTGTAAAGTAAACTCATCGAATATATATTAGGTATTTCAATTGTTTTGTTTCACAGAGAATTTTAAAGAAAATATTTAAAAAAAACTTTCTATACATCAATATTAATTTCATCAAAAGAATCGATCAAACGAATTCAATGGTTGAATCAAAACCAATGATTTCTTCGTCAGGATAAACGTGTAATGAAAATTAACAAATTTAAGAATAGAAATATACAGACGAATAAGTATTAAGACAAATGTTTTAACACCGTTTATTTTACCCAAACTAGTTTCGTTTTCTGAACCTACAAAAATGTTGCATGAATACATACATACATACATACTAATTAAAATAGGTGCATTGAGAGCTTGAGGTGCTTCAGTACGAAATAGTGTTGGTTGTTCACAATTCATGTAAAATTTAATTGATAAAGATTTCATGGTCTGTTATTAGGAACACCGATTATCGTTCAATGTAATTTCTTGCGAAAAAATATTTATTAATCCGAAAAAAGTGTATTAATATTTATACGCTGTGTATTTCGTCAGTTTTGCTTAGACCGCTGCCTTATTTCCGCAAACTGCCCCCACCCCACACTTCCAGGACAGTCATCTGGAATAATCACGTAACTTCCATAACTCAGTTACCCGCTGTAATTCAATTGTATTCTGCAAAGCTACGTGCGTTAACAAAAATAATAATACTACCTTTACATTAAAAAAAATAATCATTTGAGCTAAAATAATGATTCCATACTATTTTTGTGTTTTTTTAAATTTATTGTTTTTTTTTATTTATCTCTCAAAACTCTATCCTAAAACTAAACCTCTTTTGAACAAATTTTCTCACAAATAAAAAAATTTTCTAAGCATCCCCTTACTTACCCTGCTTTTTCCTTATAACTTATTTAAAATGGATCTGAAATATAGAAAGTAAGGGGGGGGGGGGGTTGGGGTTAGGAGGTTCAATCCCCCCCCCATCGGCCTCAGGAAAAGAAAGATAATAGTACTAATAGATTACATTTTTGGAAAAAATGACAATACAATATATATTTTTTAATAAAAACATACCCGGGTTACGAATAAACCTGTCAATTTGTGCACCATCCCTCTTACCAATAAATAAAAAGTTGTGGTAAAAAGGAGTCCCAATTTAAAAAAAAAGAAGTTTATAACCCCCTATCTTTAAGCTTGCCCTCCCCCTAGGATAAACCCCCCTTCCCCAATGTGAATGATAAAGCTACGCTCTTGATAGCACCTACCTCAATTTCGTCAATACATCTCAAGCATAATATGTATACAACACACTGAAAACTGAAACGAGATAATTTACCTATGATATATAATAGCATATTAGTTTTAATCTAATAGTTTAGATACAAATTAAGCTTCCTTACCAAGCCGATTATTTGTCAATAAATCAGCGGTTATCCGATATCAGAATAAAGCATTTAAAATGGTGTCGGTGTTTAAGCGTTTATTAATACATAATTTTATTTTCGGGTCGATAAATTATTGATCGGGCGGGTAAGAAACAGCGTGCGCGGCGGGCCGGGCCGCCCCCTGCAGACGCTAGATGATGTGTCAATCTCACTAGCGTTTATAATAAGTATTTGTTATGTTTGGTCAATACGTGGCCGATACAATCAATGGCCACCTTTATTAGACCGGCCAGGAATGCTAGTTGCTGCGCATAATGGCCACACTATGTGCCGGGTTCAAATAGAAGATACCATACTGGCACCACACCGTACCGATACTGCAGCGGGCTATAGTACCTATAACTACGGAATACCACATACCTCGTGGTATGAACTGTCTAGTCAAGCGCGAACAATAGTTACATTCCTTAAAAAAAATATTGCTAATAGAAATTCGTGAAATATTACTTATGATATATTCTATATAATCACATATAGTGCATGTTTTACCGGAGAAAAATGAGTATTCATAATTTATTATGAATCTCTTCAAATTATTATCGAATGATTTAATAGGTTTCCTGATAAACTTTCAGTAAAATACGAACATATTATCACGATGCCGGAACACGTGTTCATAAAAATCATAAAGTTTTCGCATATCGTCATTATATATCTCTCTTTAATATATATTCTCTCAAATGCAGGTGCATGAACACGTGTTCCGATATATTAGGAATTTAGAAAAATTTATCAGGAAACGGCTTTCAATTCTGTTTTTAACCGGCAATAGCAATACTTATTTTTCTCCGTTAAGTTATTATCTTGTTAATAAAAATAATTGGATATTTATTTACTATTAAAAAAAGTAATCTTCACCTCACAAGGGGAGCTATGTCGCCACATAGTTGTGTGGCGGATTAAGGTATGGGCTGCAGGAAGGGATTTATAAATGCGGGTCTTGAAGAGGCCCGGATTACAGGAAGGAGGAAAAACATATGCCGGTAGCTGGTTCCACATACGAACTGTCTTTTACGAAAACAAATCGAAGAAGCGGCCCGTTCTCATGAAGCCATAATCAACCGTAAAAGGGTGTTCCTCTCGTGTACGTCAAGTTTCACGCACGTGCACCGGTGCACCGGGGATCAATACTGCTGGCTCCTTAGAGTGTGCTCCATTGAAATACCTGAAGAACAGAAGCAGCATGCCTAGATTTCCCCTGAGCGTTAGAGATGGCAATCTTTCTTTCAATCAATCTGTTCTTTGCATAGAATCAAGTAGGTTTATTAACTATTATGGGGCTCCAGCCCCGAGGTGGTTTCCAAATTCTATTGTTGGGTGTTCTTGAGATTTGTATAGGGTTAGGTTAGGTTAGATTAGGTTAGCAGCTGGTCACTTTTGATGAAACTGCTAGCCCTATATGAAAAATCACTTCTTGAGACTTGAGTTCTCAGGATTCTTACTGTATCATTCGTAAGGATAAATAATAATATCATTTGTTTAACGTAGCGTTCCTAAAACCTGTGTTAAAAGGTAAACGAATGAACGTTTTCTTTGGGGAAACGTGTTTTATTCTACACGGGTCATCTAGCAACCGTTGATGACGTAAAGGTACGTATTAGACTCACACTTTTATAAATAACATAGTTCTGATTGTCGCAATGTCGTTTTCACCACGGAGATTAATTACACATATTTTATAGAACTCGGGAATTAAACTTTTTTTAAATACCCACCCAATAACTTTGTGCAGCATAGTCTTATTTTACTTGACGTGTTTTTAAACAAATATTTTTTATTTTTAAAATTTTTGTATTGTTTTTTAAAGTATTGCCCCGTTAAACTACAGTTAAGCAGTTTGTCAACGGGAATTACATGTTCAATTACAATGTAAATATGTGTACATAATTTGATTACTAATTATTAATGTACAGAATATTATTATTGATACACAATCTAAAACGTTAAAACTTTAAACTTTAATTACGTTAAAATTGAAATTGTATGATGGTTCTGTTATTATTATAAACTTTGATAAAAACAGAACTTAGAACTAATTTTGAAATTTAATGAATTGTTCAAATTCTTGAACAAAAAATTCTGAAACATGAATTGCCGTGATTATTTCGATAAAAACGGCGCTATTCCAATCATCAAAATATCTACCTATGGTTTTAAAAAAATGTTTGGTTTTCATTTGTAATAATCTCAGGAAATATTTCTCCAAGGTAATAATCAATATTATTATGAACGTATAAAACACCAACAAGTTTTTTTTTAAATGTAACGTATGCCCGGTAGATGCATCAAAAAATGATATATATTTTATAATTAATGTAATATTATTTTTGATTTAGATGTTTCAAATGCCTTTTTATGCGTATTTGATGTATTTTTAAAGAACTTAATTTTTTTAATGTAATTATGTCGTAACTATGCATTTATCGCATGTTTTAAATTTTATAACAATTGAAAATATTTTTTTTACATACCTATTTATGAGATATTCAATATTTTTTATTCTTGATTTTTACACTTAATTTTGTATTTTCATGTATATTTTCTGCAATTTTTATGAAATTCTAATACAATTCTTTAAACTATTTTGTTGTATTTGATAGCGTCTAAGAGGTAATGTACTTGCATTATCATATTTTATCTCAATAAATGCCCGGGTTACCGGCAATTAATTGCCAGGTAAAATTGACTTAAATTTTGTAATCATATTCAAAAACAAGTTTTGTGAGCAGTCAATTCCGATTAATAACAATATTGACTTCTAAATTCCAAACATTCCTTTCCATCAAAAGCTATCCTTTGGCGGATTTGGGCCCGTTTTTAAATCCATTCCGTTTACAAGAATAATCCAACTAATCATTATCAAGTTTGACTTTTAACCACCTGTCTCGATTTCATCGTTTTCACAATGGGTGCCCGAAAATTCACATAAACCGAATCCTACCGAATATTATTTTAGGTCACACGGAGAATTTTTATTGTTGGATTCAACGTGGAAAAAAAATCTGCTCGTGAATGGCTTTGAAAAAGACGAGCTTTTTTATTGTCCTCCGTTTCATAGAGCCCTACGATGACAACTGTAAAAATAATCATGGCTGCAGGTTGTAAAAATGTTACAATGATTCAGATCACCGATAAAATGCATCGATACGATGTCGTTTACTTTTTTACGACGTCAATTAATTTCACAGCACAATGTGTGATATATGAAGCCAATTGAGAAGTGTAGTAGGTGCTTACGTACATAAATAAGGCCAAGGCAGATTTTTGATTGATGATAAACAAAATGAAAAGAAAAATGTATAAAAAATAATGATTTAATGTGAAATATCATATCTGACGTACATAAACTTAATGTTTAGAAGGTCGCGATGTTATAAGTGCGTTTTAATTAACCTGTATAAAATGTACGAACCTAATATTTTCATAAAATTAAAAGAATCATATATTTTGACATATTTTAAAACAGTTACTTACAATACAACCAAAAAATCATGTTTCTTCATTTATTATATAGTTTGTTTTACTTAGATTATTATTTATTATATATAATCTTTCCACACAATAGCTGTGCAAATTTCATAATGCCATCACTCACTCACCGTTTGAGATTCGAGATTGATATAACAAATCTAGTTGAAAATAGTTACTTCATTATAGATAAGCTTTTCAAATTTCATAACACTTAAGCTCACTGTTCGAGAGTTTTTAGTGGGTCACTCACTCAAAGTTTCTGCTTTATTGTTAAGATTTAGGTTTCGAAAGCGGGTGTCAAGAACAGCGTGAAAACGTATCGTCAGTTCTAAAACTTTCGAGTCATTTATCATACATAAAAGTTTGTGAATCTCCTTCGATGCTACTCAAATACAACAAAGGTGCAGTCCGGACTTTCAGACAGGGGATTATGATATATGGTTGCATGTCAGATGGAGTTACGACAATCAAAATAAATGACAAATGAAAACAAAGTGTTGCAAGTCACCGTCGGGTTTACCAACCCTTCGGCCACCTTCACGGAATGTCAAGTGCCTATTATGATATTTCCAATACGAATATTATATGCCTACCTAAAAATATTTTTATAGTTTTTCGAAATCCGACAAAGATGACGGTGTATTTTTAATTGGGGAAAAGTGAGGTCATTCAGATGAATGCGATGTTTGTAAAACCTCTCGCTCTCTGTAAGTCCTTTTTGTTTTTGTTTTCAAGTTCATAATTTTTGTAAAAAGTTTGTAAGTTCCCACTTTACACTCACGCATCACCCACCCTTTAACGCTAGAAGTCTGAGAAGCCCGAAAAATACATGACACGATCAAGTGAATTGAATTAATTAAGGCTCCTTAAAAAAGAAGAAGAAGATGGTTTGTAAGGGAGATATGTAAATACGAATATTAGAGGAAGCGCGATAACATAAGAAAAACGATTACAATTGAAAATTTACTTTAATCTTAAAGTTTTTTAAAAATTCAACACTCGAAAAGTAGTCGAACGATATCGCTGAAAATTTCAAAGTTTGTTTTTATTAGTCGGGGACAAGGAATACTTAATGCAATATCTCTGCACCGGAATGAGTTAGTGAATTAAATGCGATGTAATGTAGTTTTTTTTTAAAGTAATATTGCAGAAAATGCTGGAAGAAGTCGGTGACGATCCAAAAAGACTTAAAGCAATATCTCAGCATTACGGTATCCACTAGTATTTAATAAATCATAATTTACTATCTGAAATAGAGCAAATCTTTCGACAAATGTCTAAATTAGCAATTAAAAACACTGTGAACTATAACAAGTTTAATAACAGATCAAAATGTATTTTTAATAAATTTCATATAATTACAGTTTCAGCTCAACAAATATATGGATATTATCTTCAAAAATACATAACTTTTATTAAAAGTTTTAAAACTTATACTAAGTATTTAAGGGACATATTAGGTTATAAGTTAGTCTGAGCATTTCAACGGTCGAACGAATGAATCAAAGGTCGTGTGCTTAGCCCTGCGGAGAAATGGTTGGTTACAAATATTTATAACATTGCTTATCAACCTACATTCTTTGCACTCACGCATTTCCCACCTCTCTTTAAACACCCTTTCTACAGCTTCTTAACCGTTTGCACTCGTAGAATTATTTTATTTGTATTTATTAAACATTACAAACGATGAAATTAATAATTTTTACTTTGTAATATGACCATGCTACCTCCGCGTAATAGGATCATATATTATCGAGTATATGAGAAACTGGTTATTGCAAATAATCATGAATAAATGAAAGTAGATTCTTAACCCCTTACCAATAAACTCTTTTTTTCTCTTAACAAAACTGATAAATAATCATTAATGGAGGTAAATGATTGTTTATACCACAGGTTCCCAAACTTTTTTTGCCCCGTAGACCACTTGCCAATTTTTATTTTTCTGCCTGCCGAATATTTAATTTTCCTAAAACTATTAAGCCCCCGTACACCCAATTTCTAACGATTTATAGTAAGTATTAGATTTATAGCATGTTTATCGTTAACTCTTTAAGTTAAAAAATAAATATTTTTTAAGAAAATATGTATATAGTTGTTACACCAAAAAGTTAATTATATGAAATTTCCTCGGTAGAAACTCCGGATTTTTTTAAAAACACGTTTCGTTCTGGTATTTAATATCTTATAGGCATGAACAAAATCACAATGTATCTTTAAAAGCAACTAAAGCATTTGTCGAGAGATTGTTGCACTATTTCAAACGAGTCGTGTTTTATTAAATATTTTCACAAATCATCAAATATTTTTTTAAATGATTATCGTTTTTTTAATATTAGCGCGCTCTCTCTAACATTCGTATTTATATATTTCCCTTTCAAACCTTCTGTGAATGCTTACTACAGGGCCTTAGCGTCCTATGTGATAATCATTTATTTTTTTCGTAATAAGATTCCCTTCCCTTGCCTGCCCAACAATCAGTTGGCGGTATAGTTCCTAGTATTACACCAAATGAAAATGAAGCAGGGTAAACAACGGGAATTTCTTTCTGTAACTGCTTCTTATGTTTGCTTATTTTGTTTATTACCACTCGTACTAGCAAACAATACAAACTAATGCTTATTCTGAATAGTTCTTCTTATCACATGATATCCGATTCTTCAACGTTCCATTTCCATAGTCATAATGTCCTCAAACTTAGTTTTGAAGTCTGTGTGAAGTACGTTAATTGTAGACGTTTTTCAAAAACAAGTTTGGGAACTAGGAAAATTTGCGCCTTCCAATGTGCAACGTTTTGCTTCAATATATTAATTCTGACAAGAAAAGGAACGTAGACTCTATTTATATACCTCAATAAACATTTAACGAAATATAAAATTACAAATATCAAATAAGAAATTTGTCAGTCTATTATTAGTATTAAGTAAACTGTGTTTTGTGTGTTAGATTTATTGTGTCATTTACGGAACTGCTGAATGTTGATGACTTGATTTTAATAAGGTTCCGCTCGTATGTACCCCCATTTGAATCTCGTGGACCCCCAAATTTTTTACTCGCTGACATTGACCCTCAGCAAGCCGATATCGACGCCGGGGGGTCCATATAGAACACTTTGGGAACCTCTGGTTTATACAGTTATAAAAACTAGGCAATATGTACGTAAATAATCGTCGGCTGTGTTGATATGTGTACTATGCAGGTATATTTTTTACTATTTTAATAAAAATAAAAATAATTATTAAAAAAAAGACTAACATTCTGGGTACGAAAACCGGACAATATTTAAATTGCCATCATTACAAGCGGAATATGTTGCTTGTGTAATGATGTAAGACTTAATTAGTCGATGAATTAAACCCAAGTCGCCAGAGTGGAAATCAAACGCATTTTTCAACTCACCCACAAGTGGAATGTGTTTCTTATCATAGAATAATAATTCAGTATCACCTATTCAGTGTTGATGACCTAATCGTGGAATAGTTAGCTAGCAGAGGGTTCAACAAGGGAGAGCTGTGTGGGAACCCGACGCGTTGAAACACCCGGTTACTACGGATAGTTAAAAAGAAAAAAAAAATTAAATACCAAACTAACTTCCTTGAATTCACAAAATTTGTTGCGTAAAAGGCCACGTCCGCTATATATATAATTTCACCGTTATTGTTAAAAATGTTTCTTTGCAATTGTAATGAATGTAATAATTTTTTATATAACCTAAATATAAAAAATTGACAGAATATAAATGTAATTTCAATCGATAAAATATCAGCCTGCGTGAGTTTGTGCTCACAAAACTCGAAAATTAGTCGACCGATTTCGCTGAAAATTTATAAATTTTTATTCTTATTATTGCCATGAGTGTTTAGTGAGTGGTTTGAATGGTAGAAGAAGTCGGGGACTCCAGAGGAATACTTAACGCAATATCTATACACCGGAAAGAAATACGTAAAGAGTCGTATTAAAGCCGATGTAATGTAGTATTTTAACAGTAACATTGTGGTATACATTAGATTACAAAAAAAAAATTTTATTGTAGTTATTTAATTTTTGACAAATGTCTGAATATTCAAAATTCCTTACATAAGCGTTATAAGACAGCGTACACGTAGAAAAATTATCTTGTTAAAAAAGTGATATCATGCCAATTCTTGATAAAATTTTAGTAATTCAGAATATATCGAAAATCGTGTTCACTCACATGTTATTTTCTAGTATATATCATGACGGAATGCGACAGTATAAGCATATGTACGAACACGTGTTTCGCCGTCCTCTTAAAACATTCGCTTTTAACCGATACACTAGTTAGAAACTCAATTCATTCGTTAAAGCCCTGCAGTCCCGTTTTTAACAGGAACACAAATTATTCGACCAGATTTTTTAATAAATGAACAGTATTTTATATCAGTAAGTTTTCTCCGTGCAGCTTTCTAAATTTTCTAAACCGCCACATTACAGACGTGTTCAGATTATTAGAATTAAATACAAATCCTCATGTTTTTCATCTATAATTTTTGCTTCTGTGCTATAATTTATTCAACTCATTGTTTTTATCTAATAATTATTTGGTATGTTTGGTTTATTTATTTTTTATACGGCAACAATGGTTTCCAATACCCATGCCTTGGTTGTCCACAAATACCTTCAATAAATCCAAATTTCAACGCTCCCATGGCCTGGAAGTAGTTTCAATATAAATCCTGTCGAAAATTTGTGGTCGATAGTGAAGAAATAATTTAATGAATCCTATCGAAAATCTGTGGTCGATAGTGAAGAAATAATTTACTGAATCCTATCGAAAATCTGTGGTCGATAGTGAAGAAAAAATTCAATGAATCCTATCGAAAATCTGTGGTCGATAGTGAAGAAATAATTGAAGACAGTTAATACTCATCGAGGAACTCATTTACATATGGGATCACAACCAAGAAATGAAAAAAAAAACAGTCGCAAAAATTTTGTGCACAGCATGCCAACTAGGATAAAATTGCTTCTTAAGAACATCGGAATGTTCACCAAGTTCTAGATATAGGCCATTCATATAATTAAATATGTCATTAAAGTTTGAAAACAAACAAACAAAATCATTTGAGTCTAACAATCATACAGACATGTGTATTACCCAATAAATGAGGAAAAATCTCTCAATAATAACTAATTTACAAAAGTAATTTTGGTGAATGCATACGTTAAATTAAATCAGTAACGACCAGTTATTCAGTCTATTCATATAAATTAATTATTGAGTCCATAAAATTTTCTATATTTATTGAATTGGCATCAAATTTAGAAACATTTTTTTATGCAGGAGGCCAAAAGATAACTACTTCAAAAAAAACTGACGTTTTGCACTGTAATTACAATACATCCAGTAGCGATGCCCCTGATATGAGATATACTAATACACAATTATGATAAGTTTGTACATGGTATAATATTGCTCCGGTGCGCAGCCACGTATAAATCAGCTAATCTGATTACGTACGAACTAGGAACCTACTTTGCGTAAGTCTTGCAACAATCTACTCCCCAGCACAGACGGTAGACACCGCGGGGCAAACACTCACTTTACTAATAAATAAACATAATTATAAAACAAAACCGTTATAAATGTTGTATAACATCACAATAACTTAGACATAACGACGAGGTTTTCAAGGGGACCACCTAAACACGAAATAATTTTTCAATAAAAGACATTAAAAGTGAGGCACTAAGGGCAGTGTTTGTTTTCTTTATTTTTATATGTAACTCCTTAATATATTAGGATTCTCCCAGACCCGCGGTGTGTTTGATATGTTAATGAGAGCCGTTTGACCCTTGAGTACTGTGGAGGGACAAAGCTGATTTATGTGATCGGGATGCGGCCCTGCTCTACCAGTTCCACATAACGCGATAAAGGTAACGAATTAAATAAAGTTTACATTTCTGATCCCAAGTTGCCATTACTTTCGTGCCTGATGATACTGTTGTAATGATATCAAATCATTTCTAAACCTTTCATCGTAGGTGTATCTTATTTTGAAATATTTCAGCAAATAACTTTTGATAAAAATAATACGAGGTAAATATGTGATTCCATATTGATATCAGCAACAGTTTGTTTAAATTAATTTTTTACTGGGAAAATTTTTTCCTCGCCTTGGAGGGTAAAATCAATTCTCTTGCGTAGCAAGCGTGGCAAGACGGGACGATGTTCTTACACGGAACAACGCTACATTCGGGCAGCCTGGTGAATTGTCGGCTCTTTCCACCCGGCCACCAAAACTCTGTGCAGTATATTTGCTTCTATTCTTAGTGAAATTGGCAACGGAGCGATGATCTTTAATTCCTAATATATTTCACTATGAATATTTCGATAATAATAATAGAAATGATTTTTTATAAAATATATAAAAACGTTTTTTTTTTCACTTCCTTTAATAAAAATAAATTTCGATGTTTCACATCGCTAATCTCAAAAGGAAATTTAATTCACTGATTCCACTTTCTTCTAATTTTTAAAGCTTTTTGCCACATGAATTTTGCACCATGTTTCTGTCTTTCATAACTGACAGTAATAAATAACACTGTAAGTATGTAACTTATTTATATACCAGGATAGTTTTTTGTCCACTCAACCATACGTAATTTTATCAGCACATAACAGACATGTTATATACAGGTTAGACATTAAATAAAAGGTTTGTTAAAAATCTTCGACCGACAGTAATTTCTTCCGCCATTGTCCACCTGTTTCGTTCCTGGGCGACCGAAAATAAAGTGCCAGCGCTATTATCTCCCATCCGAGGTGGGCAGATAATAGCTTGACGGCAGATCGAAATACATGATTTATAAAACCCTTTAAATGGATGGCCTCTGAATACAGATTGCGGAATGACATACTAGATACGCACCACCAATGCACTGCAGAATATTTCAATTATTCACCACGCGGGGCAGCCATATCTCCAAATTTACCTACCTATAACAGGTTGTATATTTATGTACATACACAAATTGGTAATTGTACCCACATGACAAGTTATCGGAATGTCTCCCTTAACTCAAATCAGTGAAGTCACTAATAACGTTGCCATATTCAGTGACTAAATTCGGGTAGCCATTCTCATCTCGGCTCAGGCAACGATTCCCCTCTTCAATCAGCTTCTATTCAGTACAGACGCCAGACCTCCCTCTGCTGCGTCCCTTGTGCTTGTACTTGTATGGAATCAACCTGATATACCGCCGCCAATAATTATTATGGATTTAGTCAATGACTTTATCTGCAGTATGATCTTTTGGAAACATTATGTCAGCGGACATTATTTAATTTGTAGATGAATAGTTTTGAAAGGTTGGTTTTATAATTTGTTGTAATAGTGATTGCAATTTCAAATAATTAGGTCCTAACCGGTGCACAGTGGGCTGAAAATCGCCTTTCATAGACATAGAGACTTAAATTTTGAAGGGTATTTTGTTTGGCTAGAAATGGATTCTGCTGATCATATGCTATAAAATTTTTTTATGAAGCAATTGCGTGTACAAATGAAGGAGTCATCATTTTTTAAGAAAAATTTGTATGGCACTGACATTAAAAATGAGGCTATCTCTGGAATCATAAGGTTGACAATTATATCCTTACATACAGATATACTACTATTTATTTGTATTTTTTTGATATACTTCGTATTGTGGCGCAACTTGTGATTTTTTTTTTAAATCCTCAAAGTTGAAAAAAACACTTTTTAATGTTGATGATTCATTTTAATGCTTAAATGCTTTTCATATGAGTATGCTTTATCTAGTTTACAATATTTTATTTACACTGCAAGCCTAAAAGCATTTAAGCATTAAAATGAATCATCAACATTAAAAAGTGTTTTTTTCAACTTTGAAGATTTAAAAAAAAAAATCGCAAGTTGCGCCACAATACGAAGTATGTCAAAAAATACAAATAAATAGTAGTATATCTGTGTGTATGGATAAAATGGCCAACCTTGTGATTACAGAGATAGCCTCATTTTTAATGTCACTGCCATACAAATTTTTCTTTAAAAAATGATAACTCCTTCATTTGTACACGCAATTGCTTCGTACGAAATTTTATAGCATAGTAATGATCAGCAGAATCCATTTCTAGCAAAAAAAATACCCTTGAAAATTCAAGTCTCTATGTCTATGAAAGCCGATTTTCAGCCCACTGTGCGGTGCCAGTGGTACTTTTTATTTATAATGGTTTGAAAGTTGCTCCAATTGAATAGTTCTAAAAAAGGTTTCTAATTTTATTGGGAGATATCATAGTTGTTTTGTACTTAGTCAGTAAAGCTCGGTAAATGTTCGGTTTTATTTACTATATTGATGCTTAATTTTGTACAGTAATTACGGCAATTTAAGTTTCAATGTAACATCTCTCTACTCTGAATCCTGAATAAACAAAACCATGGCAAATATGGGATAAATTTTGTAGAATTTTCCAGGCTAGTTTTAGGGTTGAAATATTAATAAACCATACTGTATTAATTTACTGTACAATTTGTATAGCGCCGCTTTTGTGAGATAGTATATTTTGAATCTACTATAGATGTCGTCAGTAACCAAATTCGTGTGGTAAATTATTATGTTTTGGTGTATGTGGTAGTCAATAACGCGAACCATAAGGAAGAAGCATGAATGCGTCATCCTGCTTAGTGGTCTGTGCAAATGAATTGGCTGTGGGTTCATTTCCAGAGTACCTAACGCAAAAACTTATTAATGTTGTTGTGATGTTAATTGTCAAGTTTGAAGACTTGCAAAAAGAACATTCTCGTCTCTTCAAAAGACATTCATCAGGAAGATATATGAAAAAATTCGAAAAGTGTTTTTCATTCGTTAGTCGAGATAATGATTGGTGATGAAAGAAAGAAGACTCTTTCTTCCAGTTCCCTTTTATGTATGTACATGTTGATCGATTGAAGTAAATTATTTGAAAGCCGATAACCACGTAATGGTTTATTCCTCACAGTTGAGTGAATCCTTAGTCAAAAATTACACCACAAACACAATGTAAAAAGGCGGCTTACCCTTAATTTGCAAGAATAAGGGTGAGCAATCAAGGCAGAGTTCCCTTCAGCCGTTTGTCTGAAACTATATACTTGAAGACTCCGACTGGGTTTAAGCACGGCAGGGAAGGGGCTCTGGCAAAGTAACATTCTGTATCTGTAAGCAAGCGAGTCAGGGGGAGAGTCAGCGAGTCGGGCGAGTCAGGCGAGTCAGGCGAGTCGGCTTCCCCGCTCTAATCCTATTGCCATCCCTGAAGGACCGCCGGGCGGGACCTACCTCCGGATAACCTAATTGGCGCAATCGCACGCTCGCTTGTTCCCGATTCTCCCTTTCGGATTATGCCTTTTATTTTCCTCCCCTACGTGCGCCCAATGCCCAAACAGGGTGATGGCAAGATTCCAGATAAATCCACAAGATATTATAATTTTATTTATCGGGGGCGGTTGAGAAGTCCAAAGTTAAAAGGACTTCCGGATGTCACGTCGGAATATCAATATTCTACTTTAATTTTATTAAGACCCCGTTTAATTTCAACACCGAATCATTCTGCGAGGTTCTAAGTAAAAATGCTAGTTATGAGATTATGAAATTTAACCCATTGAATAAGACATACGATGTACGTACTCAAAACGAAGTTACTCAAAATTGGTTAAACTTATCTTTAAATAGTACGAGTATGTTTGAAACGAAAATTTAGATTAAAGAAAATTAAATTTGCACTTATTTAACTTGAAATAACTAATACATTACAGAACAATATTATTCACTTTCAGTGTTTTGTTTATTGAGCATAAAAGTGAACAATTTTTTTTTTTAAAAGAACCTATACTTTTTTAATTTTGTCTACAAGGCAATTATATATGTGTGCGTGTACTTGGGACGTTTTAATAAATTCTGTATTTGTATGTATGAGTTTCTTATTTATTTTGTAGGTATATAAGGAGACATGTATGATATTTATATAATTTTCTTAATGTTAACAGTTTTGTTTCCGCGTATAATTTTTTTGTGGATATTCTAGGTTTGAAGTGAAATTGCTTTTTGATGACATTGTTTTGTGTTACCTGTAGTTCATTTATATATGTTTCATATGCGTTTCCGTCGATTTCAATCAAGTAGTTTAAATGTGAATGTACGAAGCTATAATATAGACATGATAACCGGCCAAATACGCTAATTAAGGGGGTGATTTTATCTTTAATATCTTCAATATACTGTTTAAATGTTAAATGTTTATCAATGCACAGCCAAAGATATATATTACAAATTGATGTTTAACTCGTTAACTTTTTCCAAAAATGAATATTGAATAGTTTAAAAATACTATATTTCATCTTAATCTCACTTGCAAATCGTAACTATTTTTTATTTACAACATCATTTGAAATCTTAAAATAAATTGTTAATTAAATTTCGTTTTTTACTCGAGTACAGTACCTTTGTCTATGGTGAGAAAACCTACAAATTAAACGAGCTTATAAAGATAACCTTTTAAATTTATTACAAGTAAGCAGGATACGATTATTTTCACACAACATAATATAAAAAAAACTAGTAATGTTATCTAACATAATGGTACAAAAATCTAAATTAGATAAAGGTAGAAAAACGTACCATCACCAAGAAATATTAATTTTGCTGGAAGCAAGCGGGCTCATAATTGTGTTGGTAAATATTATTAAATATTAATATATAGGTATACGTGTATACATTTGCCTAACTGCGCTTGGTTAAAGAATTCCATTATTAGTTTGCGTGATTATTTAGGTTATTAAAATCCGCTCTGTGCTTCGTTATGACGTGTTAGTTAGCCGGTAATTTATCGGAGCATGTATGTTTCCTCTATACATTATTCAATCTCAGGTAGTAAATAAAATATTAATTGTCTGAGATACAGAAAGATCAAACATAACGATAGCTCGAGGGAATAAGCACCGCAGCTAAACGGCGCCAACGAATTCTGCGCTAGTGAAATAAAACACAATATATTAGTTTGTATTCGATTTTCATTTATACATCGACTAGGAGATAGACACATACCGTCGCGGACTTTTCTGTAGACCTTTTTAAGATACAAAATTCGATTGCCAAACATTGACTTTTCTAAACTTTCTTTAAATATAATATGCATGGATTATAAATATAAACCTTTCTGAAGAAATTTTTAAATGATAGTGAAATCCTATCAAAATCCGTTGCGTAGTTTAGAAGAACTAAGCGCACAAATAGACAGACGCTTATAGTGTCTTTATTTTATACTGTTTAGAAATATAATTTACCTCAAATCATTTAACAACATAAACTTTTCACTTTTTAACAAAGTCAGAAAGTTTTACAGAGTAGAATTTTATTGATTCTCAAAGAATTTGACAGATTTTGTAAGACAGAGTTCTGATTACTGCACGCAATTTTGTTGTTGTTGTAAAATTAGTTTTCTTTTTGACAGGGGAGGTTTGCTTATTACATGGACAATCCACTTTAAAATGTATGATTATTTATCGGTTAATTTGGCCCACCGACAGGGTTGTAATGATCGAAATTTCCTTCCTTCAGAATAAATTAGGGTCAATCGATCGCACAAGAAAATATTTTTACTTAATTAGAAATATCTGCACTAAATTATTTAGTTTAAATAAACAAATAAAATCGTCTGGAAAGCAAATATTAGAGATTTATTAAGTATATTTAAATGTCTATAAAAAACAAAAATTATTTTTCAAAAATATGTTAAGGATGGGATAGAGTTTATATATAAGTTTGTGTAAAGTCATTTTTGATTCTTGAAATTGCTGTATTTGACACGTTAATTTTGTAGGTTCAGGACACTGAAATATAATTAGTTTGAGCCTTTTATTCAGCACAACCAACTGTTCTACAAAAAGTTCATCATGAAGTGCTCCATTAAAAGGGTTATTCTTTATTTGTCATCTTAATCTAACATTGTAATTTATTCGTTGGCGTACATTTTAATGACTCCGTATCGTTATAAATAAAATCCAATCGACATCCAAAACTAATTAAGTATTTGAATATGGCTTGCGGCCGACATGCATTCGTTCCGAGCGTTTTTCAATACTTATTAATACATTTGCCGGCAATACCACATACACATACCACCACCCCGACATGAGCCTTGTCGTCAGATCGTTAAAATCACAACGATTTAATTAATATGTAAATCAATATTTGAGATATTATTTGTTGATGATTTAAATAACAATAAGGTATAGGTAGGTACCTACCTTCTAGCTGTTATCGCTGGCACACAACGATAATTCAAAGAATGACCGAACTTAAATAATAAGAACTATTATATTTATATATTTCTTCCCACAATCTCATTACTTTACCCACTAAGGCGTACTACTCAGGTGTCGGTTATTACTAGAAAAAATATGAACGTGTGTAATATGATAAATTATGGTTTTATCATTAACTATTGGACACCGCTTCGCTATTGCCAATGTCTTTCTCGGGCGTTTCCCACTTCTTCCACCATTCACTACTGTATACCACAATGTTGTTAATTCGACTCCGTATCTCGTTATGGTGCTTTCTTCACCACCTAGGATTCTTACTGCAGAGTCTCCATCCTTTATCTTCGTCGAACGTCACAGCGATACTGCCGAGGTTTGGTATCTATGTGAGGATATTGTGTCAGCGCTTTAATAGCAGCATACACATACCTGGACGGATGACGAACCTCGAGCTGACACTGTTGGTGGATGCGGTGGACTCTCTCGCTGCAGCAGCTGGTCCAGTTTCTTCACCACCTAGGATTCTTACTGCAGAGGCTCCATCTTATATCTTCGTCGAACGTCACAGCGCTGCTGCTAAGGTTTGGTATTTATGTGAGGATATTGTGTCAGCGCTTTATTAGCAGTAGACACATACCTGGACGGATGACGAATCTCGTGCTGGCACTGTTGGTGGACGCGGTGGACTCTCTCGCCGCAGCAGCTAGTCCAGTTTCTTCACCATCTAGTATTATTGCTGCAGAGTCTCTATCTTCTATCTTCGTGTGACCTGTTTCTGTTCTTCGTTTTAATTAAATTAACATCACTTTATTTTAACTGTAAAGCTCCCCTGAGGTGATATCTCAAAAAAGCGGCGCTATACAAATTGTCCAATAAATTAATTAATAGATATTCCGTTAAGTTTTCCTCGAGCGTCCCTGACTTCTTCTACCATTAAAACCACTATATGAACCATAATGACACTAATAAGTACAAACTTGAGTTTTGCGAGCACAAAAATAAGCAGGCTGAATTTTTATGTATTGAGATTATTGAGGAGTAGGCTGCAAAATGAGACACTTTGTAGAAATTGCAAAAAAAGTTACGAAAGTTTGAATATTTTAAGACTCTGCCAAACTTTTTTGAATTCGACACATAAATAACTTTCAATGTTCTTTTTTGTATTTTTTTTTCAAAATGAGTGTCTTTTGTAAAAAAAAATCCCTTATTTCAGTCAATAGATTAGGTATCAATAAAATATTTATTTTCGATGCTCATAGTAAAATTATATATTACCTATAAAGAGTAGAAAAAATAAAATTTTAGATGATTTAAAACAAAACTTTGTCGTTTAAAAAATTAATCCTTTTTATTAATATTTTGCAAATCTTCGAAAAAATAGGTGTGAATATTTGCCTTGGTAAAAACCATCTCTTCACATCATTTTTTAATCCTTATAGTTTAAAATCTCAACAGAGTTTTGACGCGTTTTGTTTTAGTAGATAGCCGAGAAAATTCAACGATTTGTTATAACTAAAACGTTAATATATTGGATTATAAGATGGAGAAACGGCGAATGTTCTGAATGAACTTTATTTAATTTGTATGTGTTATAATATGCTCAAAATACCACGTCTTTAGGTACTTGTCTATGGTATGAAATAAAACCTCTTCGTCAGCCTAGCCAAGCACGTTGTTTCATTTATAACATAATGAATATCATATTATTAACAGGTTATGGGCCCAGGACATTCCTGGAATCAATCAACTAGTTTCTCCGCGACAGTGCATTATCAGGACATTGATAATAGGTTGCAGAAATAGACCAGTTAGTTGTGTTGTGTTCTATTTGTGCAGTCGAGCTGTGAGAAAACGTAATGGTGTATAATTCAAGCTATGTCGTGAGAGATTGCATTTTGAAATCAGAATTACTTCATTCTTGCAGACTGACATTCTTACAGACAGCTAGCTATCCTAACAAATTTCTGAACAGAACACAACTTACTGCTTGTATCAGTTAGAGTGATTTGCTTAAATTGTGCTTCATTTTCATTTCTGTGCAGATGTCTTGTAAATCGAGTTTCGGGGTTTTAAGGAATAAGATGTTTGGATTTATTGCACTCATTCCACCAATGGTCACCAATTTATATACTTGAGAAAAATGAGTATTGTTAATTTATTCAAAATCTCTTCAACTGATTGGTAATCTGGTAAGAAATGGGATTGCTACTGTTGGATCACTACTATTATAGTAGTGGTCGAGTGAAAGGGTAACCGGACAACTCAGGACAGTGACTATTCAACAATTTTTGAAAAGTGATATAAAGTCATGAAAAGTGTAGGTTACGTTAAGTTAGGTTTAAAGGCCAGTTTTTTGTTTTGTTTTCAACACTTTTAATGAATTATATGAATTTTCTAACGTGTGTTAAATTGCCAATGTCTTGAGCTGTCACGGAACCGAGTGAGAGAGAGCGTAACATTTTCATTCCCGCCCACTCCCAAAGGTGACTTTGGCGACGATGTGTCGGTTGAATTACAAAATATGATAAAATTTTCGACTTTAGTATTATTTCAATAACCATTTCAATAAAATCTCCGCTATCCTAGCGTAGTACTTACTGGTGTACACAGGAGAAACATTTTTTTTAATCTATGTCGCGACAGACATTTATTTATTATTATCCGACTTCAAAGGCAGTAACGGATCTGTCGGGTGGTAATACTTATAAACAAACAAGTGCCACTGAAACGCCTCGCCGCCTTGATCGATTAATTAGGGTCCGCCATTAGCATATAACATGAAGGTTGCATTTGAGTGCGCGTCCGAGCCGTGCCGTTTCATTCATTATACACACGGAGAGCAGGAGGAATGTTAATTATTTAGTTCGGGCGGATGCGCCGTGTTTGCAGATATCTGGCCCTTGCTGACTCCCGCTTATCGGGAGTTTTTCTTCTTCTTTTTTCAGAAATCGACTGACTTTACTACAAGTACCAGGACACTGAGAGATAGAAGAACGTCTCAAGTTTCTGTTTTCCATCTGCTGACAATATTACTATCGTTACGCCTGTATTTATTGTCGGTAGTTATGAGTTTAAATTACATCAATGAATCAGTCAGTTCGTTTAGTACTAAATAGGGGTAATGATCAAGCGACTGACGTCTTAAAGTATGAAAAAGATGGCATTAGAGAAGAGAAGAAAGGACTATATAAAATAGTGTAAACGGTTGTCGAGTGTCTCTTCTTGTTACTCGAGATAATGCATTGTGTTAATTACAGGCTTTCGACAACCTTTTCCACCATCCCATTTCAGAGCATAATTTTTTAATCTTATAAACAGATATTTAGACAGATAAAATTGATAGTCTTCTCCTCGCAGAGTGGAAAGTGATAACAGCGGTATTCTGAATCCAGAACGCCTATTCCCCACAAACCTCATGGTGGCATCTGCACGGCAGTGAGATCATAAAAATCTTCGACCCTTCATAATATAAGAGATATAAATATATAAATTATATATATATCTATAGTTTTTACTGCTTTATGCTGCAATACTTCACTACCTCATAATGCACTTCGAACCCTATAAATGTTATAATCTACTATGGTACCCCCGCACAGGCTTTGCATTTGTGGGATTTTTTGCTACGCACTACAATGTATTTTAATTTGTATAAATATTTCAACGCTGTATCAAAACTTCCAATAATATATATTTTATTTTTTTTATTTTTTTTTCATAGGAAGCAATTACTTTGTGGTTAGACATTATATTATAAAATAAAACACAAACACTTTGTATTTAACCACGAATTTATTATTTCATATATCGACCGGTTATTATTATATCCTGAAGAAGCTTGGTCGAAGTGAAACCGGTCGATATATGAAATAATAAATTCGTGGTTAAATACAAAGTGTTTGTGTTTTATTTTATAATATATTTTTTACGTACTCAATTACAAATCACAACGCCCCAAAAGGCGTGTTGTTACCATCATTGATGCCAGTGAGAGATTTGTTTACCTAAACTAACATGAACCTACTGAACTTCATTACACAAAACATGTTTGTTCAATAGCACGTAGAATTAATTACTAGGTTCTTTCCACCTACGTTATTACTACAATGTTCGGCGTGTTTTAATTATAAAGTGGCAATAATCAGGGCACGGAGAATTCCCTTTGATCTTTAATGTTCTTGTGACGAGATTATCGTGAGCTTCAGGATTACTGTAATTTTATTATTTTCGTTCATATTAAGATATGTTGTGATTTCTATTGGTTATATATTGAGGGCAAGTTATATATTGTCATCATAGTGTTATTAGGTATAATGCGACCTTGATTTTGTTGATAAATAAATGCGCTATGTAATACATAAAATGTTTTTCCTATCATTGTAAGCGACTTTCTTGCAGCAAATTATTAATTTACTATTCCAGACCATGACATGTTCACTAACAAAAATGATGTATGCGTTGAAGTAGTATCTTTAGTTAAGCATTTGGGCTTGTCTATTAAAAACGGGATAGCAAGACTTTTCCTACTGAAATTTTATAACATTATAATATATCGAAACACATGCTTATGCACCTGCGTTTTTCCTGAATATACACCCAGAAATCTTACTGATACAAGATAATGCTAATTTATTAAGAATCTTTTGCGAACATATTAGAATTTTCATCAATACTTGTTCCGACATGGCCAAAACACATTCGCATTTTAACTGATAGTTTATTGGGAATCCTGTCAATTCTATCGTTAAAGGCCCGCAGTCCCGTTTTTAACAGGAATATATATATATATATATATATATATATTTTTTTTTTAATAAATTAGCAATATTTTATATCACTATGTTGATTTACTTTTCGAATTCCGCTGAACGATAAATTCGCAAAAAAATATAAATCGCCCTTGGTTTCAACTTAATGACAACAAGAAATAACTATTAATGGGGTGGGAGATGGTAAAAGATGCAATAAAGTTCCATTTTTGTCGATCAAAGTTAAGTTTGAAGGATAGGAAATACGCACAAATTATTAAAATAACCATAAAAACCATTAAAAACTGAACCCTAAAAAAACTATTTTGTGCATGTTTGTATCACCATTCGATATTTAAGTTGAAATCGAGTGATGGTTTTTATAGAGCCTTTGCATGCAGCGGAATTCGACAAGTTTTCCTAATAACTTTTTCCGTGTGGTCTGATTAACGCAAGGTCAATTTTGCTAATGAAATTTCCAAACATTTTTTGGTCAAATTCTCTCTTGAACAATTCATTGGCCAGTCTGAATCCTGAAAGTCCAAAAGACAAAACGATTTTATGAATTTTCTGTTTAGTGGGCACAACGGAGCGTATATAATTTGGGAGGTGGGTATGGGTACCGCCGCCTCGGGAACCATTTATCGCACAACTAACACCTCTGCCGTAGGTCACCCCAAGTGCCCAAGTGGTTTGCTACTTACTTGGTTGGTGACTTAGAATGCCCGGGTATAAGAGAGAGGTGCCCGGGTTCATCAAGTGAGGTGTGTTCAGATCTTGGCGGCGAATGTATCTGCCCACCACCTTGCTCGGCTGGATCGGGAGAGGCCAGTTGGAAAGACCCTTTGACCTTTCCAGCTGGTTCTCTATACCCATCATCTTGCACCGCAGCAGGAGGGATGGATTCATACGTCGATCACTCCTAGATACAGGACCACTAGATTCCTACCCAAACTTCATACCCTTTTGCTCCCCAAAATTTCCTCTCTTTACCCTCCACACAGCTTCCCCAAAGATGATATAGGCCTTGATAGAAATTATTTTCCTCAAGGCCTCTTGTGTGGGGTTAATTTAAAAACAATTTTGTACCTAATTGTTATCTTCTTGCTATTTATCAATAATACATATTATTATTTCGCATTCTTGTAACATTATTGGTTCCGTCTAAATGAAGCATGCACAACGTCCTGAGTCTAGTTCTCGAGAATCAGCGCGTTGTGCAGGCATCAAAGAAAATAATATTATCCCTATTCCTGTGTCAACTGTGTGTAAAAGTATATGTTGTTTAGTTGCTTCTGTAAAAATAAAAAAATCTAGGGAAGTATTGTAAAAATTCATCAATAATGTTTTGTTGGTATTTACGAGACTAATGCCTGCTTCCGTCCAGAAGTTTCGGCGCCAAGTGCTCCAAGTGCAGCAGGGGCATCTCCAGCTCGGACTGGGTGCGGCGGGCGCGTGCGCAGGTCTACCACTTGGCGTGCTTCGCGTGCGAGGCGTGCGGCCGCCAGCTGAGCACCGGGGAGCAGTTCGCGCTGCACGACGACCGCGTGCTGTGCAAGCCACATTACCTGGAGACCCTGGACGGGGGGAGTGTGTCATCCGATGGTGAGCACCCATACCCTATAACATAAAATATTTCAATTTAGATTAAAATAATAATTTACTTTCACGTTAAAACCAATATGCAGTGCCCAGGAACTAGTGGATCAAGCGGGAAACTTGTGAACCTTCATTGCAAAGAGAACACAAAAAAATGTTTATCAAGGTAAAAATTTCGCTAATATTAAAAAAGCGACAATAATCGGAAATATTTAGAAAAACGCGACTCGTTTGAAATATAGTGAAAACCCTCGAAAAATGCGTTGCATTTAAAGATACACTGTGATCCAAATAAACAAATCACCAGTTTACCGTAAATTTACCAGTTTCCCGCTTGTACCATGAATTTTTTGACACCGTATATATATATATACATATATATCTACTTACGTATGTATAGATTTGTAGGTACGTATTTGTTTAAATTTGGATCCCCTGAACATTTGTAACTTGAAGTTTAAAATCGGTCTGCTAAACTCTCTTAATATTTTGTATGTTTATAAGTTTTGATGACAAATTCACGGTTTAGCGAAATAGCTGCGTTTGGATTGTGAGGTGCTGGTTCGAATGTTGGATCAGTAGAAATTGAAGCTATTAAATATATTTAGCATATAAAAAAAGGTAAAATGATCACAAATCGTGATCCGTGAATCGTGAAAATTTGTGATCACATCTCAAATTAGGCGGTAGTATTTTAATAAAAAAATAAGATTATTCGTTGCTGTAACTTTATTTCCATCGGCAAAGTCATTAAAAACATGTTTTTAAACGAAGAACATGAGAGGGCATAATCTAATGGAGTTAATTTCTAACATCGCACCTTTCCAATTGCAGCGTAAAATGATGTAAGTAGGTATTAGCAACACATTACAAAATGATCATTTTTCATAAAGTCATTAATTTTCTTGAAATTCCTTTTTCTTGTAAATATACAATATCTCAAGTAATTTAATATCGCAAAATGATTCGGTACCCCAAAGTTATCTATTATGTAAAAATGAACCAATATCTCAAATGATCCGATTTTTGAGAAAATCCAATTCTAAAAATTATTTAACATCTGAAAATGACCCAATTTCTGACAATGATCCAATATCGTATAAGCTGTGTGCTAATGTGTTAAAACAACCCGCTGCAACAATCGATTGATGTGACAAAGTGTCCCACTCCAGACGGCTGCGAGGGCGAGGGCTACCACAAGAGCAAGGCGAAGCGCGTTCGCACCACCTTCACGGAGGAGCAGCTCCAGGTGCTGCAGGCCAACTTCCAACTGGACTCCAACCCTGACGGGCAGGACCTGGAGCGGATCGCGCAGGTCACGGGCCTCAGCAAGCGGGTCACGCAGGTCTGGTTCCAGAACTCCAGGGCGAGGCAGAAGAAGCATCAGCACACTGGAAAGACGAAGAGTAAGTAGACAAGATTCATAATGACTATTTATAAAGCGCGCTCTACACTCGCGGCGCGAAAGGCCGTGGATCTTGTTCACGCCTTCGCAATCTTCGCATTCGCGCTTCGCGCCATTCCCCGATTTTTGTCGGTTTTTTGGCCCGCGACAAAGGGTTTGCGGTTTAAAGTCGCAAACAAGAAAGCTTTGCGAGTGTGGATGGACACAGTTCACGCGCGGATCGCGGCGTATATTCACGGCGTGAATTCATGGCGCGACTACGCGCGCGAGTGTAGAGCCAGCTTAAAGCTAATGTTTGCCATCGACAAAGGGAAGAAGCGGGTTCGATTCCCGTCGCATTGCAAATAAATATCTTCGGTGGTTTCTTCCTGTTCGGTGGAAAAACAGAACACTGCGTAAAAGTTAAGTGTGAAAAGTGAGGAATAAAAAAAATCATATCCTATTATTTTATTGTATATTGTTTTAACTGATAACCGTTTCTGTCATTTATGTTAAGTAAGTTTGCTGGTTGCAGCTACCTTTTTTATTTCGTTTTTGTTATATCTAAAACGATTTCAATTCTGAATTACCATGGTGCCATAGACATCCAAATTAATAGACTAGCCCACCAGGAAAAGAGGACAAACCTAGTTGCGAGGAGCGCTGATGGATTGTGACCGTCTCCTTTTCTGTAATTTGTCAACAAATGAATCTGACAGTATACAGGCAATTCGCATTTAAAATCACAACTTTAATAGTAAAATATACTTACGAATTACTAGTCCTTTTTACAGTGGCGCCAGATTGCTTGCTTGGTAAAAAACTTAACGTACAAATCGGGTAAACAAAAATTTGGCCTTGCTTCGAAAACTTAATATTTTTTTACACTATTTAGAAATTTATACAAATGTGTTATAATTTACCCACCTCAGTCATTTTTTTGCATCGCTACGCAACCTGTTTTAAAGACGGTTCGGTTTTTTAACTGTTTTAACGAACATTCCGATCCTGCGCAGACTAGTCCCACAATGGACTACGCTGTAAATCGTTGCCTTACTTTACCGAAATTTATTTTTTTGCGCAGGGTCTGGTTATTTCAATGTGCGCTCTTCGGCGTTCAACGTTCGTCTGACGTCGTAGATTATTCAAAGCATTCTTGAACCCCTCTGGCGCCAACAATATGGTCACGTGGTGAGCCTCCAGCTCATAGAAATGATATGCGGATTACATGTTAGGGCAAGTACATCAATTTGGATGCCTACGCATGGTGCCCATTTAGGCCACTAATAACCTAGCAAAACAATTTAATTAATATTCTCAAGTTACATCTTCATTCAACTATCAATCACTTAATTCATATTTCTTCTCCCATACAAGTTAATCTTCTTTACCAGTTTTTCGTATTTCTAATAACAACTAGAAACGTATTACAATATTGCGATTAGGTTATAACTAGACAAAGTTGTTATATTTAACAGATGGCGTAGGATGTAAATATACATTTTTTTAACCATTGAGTAGATACTTGTACGTAGAAAATTGTTATTTTGCGCTTGTTACATATTTTCTATATACCTACTATGCGATATTGTTAATTCTATTTATGTAAATCTTACCTACAAGTAGGTATCTACGTCTTTTCCAGTTTTACGTAGGGTTCCAGTTATTTTGAAATAAGTGATCAGTTGTAATGTTAATAGGTACAATGCTTGTATTCTAAATAAATAAATATCAATCCAATTTTCTTGATTATAACATTATGTTACCCAACCTTACCTGGTTTCAAAAGCAATTATTATAAATCAATGTAATGTGCTTCCAAACCAAATAAATAGTTGTAAATTAAACTCAAAAGTTATCACATATCAGTGGAGAAAAGTTGTTTTTGTCTTTTGCTAAAAGTGGTTTAGGTCAATGACATGTCTCAATATATTTTTATCTACCCATATGTAATAATTTACGTTTAGTTGCGTGCGACATATTTAGTTCATTTAACTATTTATAAACATAAATGACTACATGTAGCACAACTTAGCAACAAACACAATATTTATGATACTGATTTGATGTATGAATTTTCTTGCGGCGATTATTTTTTGAATATGCTATACTGTTTTTAAATGCGTCTATCCTTCATAACAAATTTTCTGTCACATGTATGTCCATATCTCAGTAGCACGCTCACCTTAATGTTGACTTTATTTTTTCTTCGCAAGCTCTGTAATGCCACAAACGCCTTTCCAGTAATAAAAATAAAATCCTAACGTTCCTGGTATTTCCAGTGATGGGACGAGACGGCGATCCTGCGGGGTTCGGGAGGCACATCAACCTTCACCTCACCTACTCTTTCCAGAACAAACAGCAATATGCACCAGTTGGTAAGTAAAATTTTCACCAGGATTATTATGTATGTTTGTTTGATAAATAAAGCGCAACATTGGAATATATTGATACTATTATCCGGGCATTTTTAAGATATACAATTCCGTAGTACATTATTTTGATGTATTTTATAAGGTTTAGCCAGCGTTAGCAATGCAAGCGTTCGAAAATATCTTTTTACGTCTTGATTATAAAACATCGACTTTTCTTTAGTTTCCATAAATATAATATGCATGTATTATATTATATATATATACAAACTTTCCGGAAGAAGTTTAGATGAACAACGGATAGCGACTTAATTTTATACTATTTAAAGATTAGAGATTTTCGTTGTGTATAGCTTGACACATGCATTGGTAATATATAATTGGGTAAGGTAAACATATACTCATTATATAACTAGATGAGATATTATTGAGGAAGAAGAACATATTAATAAATCTAAATGAAACATGAAACTGAACAAGACAACAAGACACAGACAAATAATAATATAACAGTCTCAACTGGCAAACAAACCCAGGATCTTCCAGACCGGAAAAATGTCTTTAACCACTAGACCATTGGGATTTAATTGTTATACATCATTTTTGTCGATCTCATATTTCAAAATCAGAATTAACAATATTATCTTGCAACAATTTTTGGCAGCTATCTCTTTGAACGTTTTCAGATTTCAGATATAGATAGGGATACCTATTGGCTTTTTCTAAAAGTCTAAATGAATATTCAATTTTTATTGAGTCCGTTATCTTTTTTTATGTATTATGTTTCATGCTTCATTTAGATTTATAAGTATTATCTTCGTCTTAAATGATACATTGGTGGGTAAAATCAAATAAATAAAGTTCCAATAAAATTAGTTAAGATATTATTTGGAGAAGAGAAGTTTAGGTAGTTATGTTGGGTGCAGCGAAAGATTGATAAAATGAATGATAGAATAAAATCGACGGCTAAATTCAAGAGATTGTAGCTCCATAAAGGTGACCTATATTATTAATTCCATGTTAATTTGGGAGGCTGGTATGGGTACCGCCGCCCCGGATACCATTTGTTGGATAACCAACACCCTTGCCATAGGTCACCCCAAAGTGGTTTGCTAAGTTTGGTAACTTAGCAGGGGTGCCCGGGTTCATGGGGTGTGGTTTGTCTAGGTCTTGGCGGCGGATGCGTTTGCTCACCTGCTTCGTGGCGGACCGGATAGGGGGAGAGACTGCTTGAGGGAAAACTTTTTGACCTCTCCAGCTGGACTCTCTCGACCCCTCGCTTTCACCGTAGTAGGAGTGGTGGATTCATTCGTCCGTCACCTCTCGACACATTGACCCCCGAATTCTTACCCACCATATACATTTTTCCTCCCCAGAACCTCAGGTCGTCCTATGAAGTTAATTTAAAAAAAGTTTATTTATTTAAAATTCTTACATTCTAACACCATAAAATATCATATCTATGTTGATGATAGTAGATTAAAGATTAAGAAATTGAGGAGAACTAAGTATTTGATGCAGGTCATATCACGGGGTTGGAGCACTAAAATAGTACGAATGTTGATGAAGCAAATTATAAAATACCTAGAAGAAAACAAATTAATCTCGGATAACCAATATGGATTAAGAGACAAAATAGGCACAAAAGAAGCTTTGGCATATACAATAGATTATATACATAGCAACTTAGATCAAGGGTACAAATGCATGGCGATATATCTAGATTTAGCTAAAGCCTTTGACTCAATCTGCCACAATTCACTGTTTAAAAAATTAGAAAACATGGGTATCAAAAGCAAGGAACTTCAACTATTAAAAAGTTATATGAGTAACAGAACACAACAAGTCAAAATTAACAACCATACTAGTAAACCACTTCCGATTACATATGGAGTTCCACAAGGAAGCATACTAGGGCCCGTTCTTTTTACTATTTACATAAATGAACTTTGCAGCATGAAAATAGACGGTGAAATAGTTATCTATGCTGATGACACAGTTTTACTCTTCAAATCTAAGGATTGGAATAATGTATATAACATAGCAAATTTGGGAATCTCGCAAGTGAAAACATGGCTAGACTCAAACATACTTACACTTAACATATCAAAGACAAAATTCACAACATACAGTATAAATAGCACGGGACAGCCAAAAAACAACACAAACACCATAAAAATACACGAATGTTTAAACACCAACATCTGCGATTGCCCTCCTCTAGAAAAAACAGAACAAATAAAATATCTAGGAATCGTAATTGACCATAACCTTAGATGGATACCTCACATCAAACAAATCACAAATAAACTTCTCAAAACAATACACATTTTCCTAAACAGAAGAAACATATATAAAATAAAACAATTGAAAACAATATATTTTGCACTTTGCCAATCAATAATAGAATATGGAATTATTGCTTGGGGAGGAGCAACAAACTCGGCTATCAATTACATAGAAACCGCACAGAAAACGATCTTAAAGGTAATACTAAAAAAACATAGACTGACTGATACAGACCAAATATTCAACAGCTGTGACATACTAGATATACGCCAATTATACGTTAAAACACTACTAAACTACATTTTTGACAAAAAAAATAAATTTCAACATACACAAAATAACACTAACAGACCAGTTAGACAAGCGTACAAAGAAAACATAAAAACTCCGACAGTAAATTCAAGCTTTGGACAAAGACACTACCAATACCATGCAATAAAAGCTTTCAACAGTTTAAAACTTGAAATTAAAATTGAGGAAAATAAAAATAAATTCACACACAAAATTACAAAATGGATTAAAGAACATAAAAGACAATATTACCAAAATTTCATAGCATAAAATAAAAATAAAACCTACACGTAACACACAAAACCAATATAAACACACGTCACTCACAAACACACAAGATTATTTTCAATGTACTATTTTTTAATTTTAAATATATTATTATGTATTATGTATTTTTAATTTCAAATGTATAATTTTTCTCTTTAAATTTATTATGTAGTTTATATTTTCATATTATAAAATGAAGGCCTCGGCACGGGCAAGCCACCCAGTGAGGCCTACATTACTGGAAAACTTGAATTGTAAAAAATATTGTACCTAATAAAAAATTTAAAGTTCACTGTCACGAAGCGGCGCTATTTAATTATTCTTATGATATTACAACTACGATGTACAGGATGTCCTGTGTGACGTGCGCTTCTGGTGATGATTCTACATGATGGTAGAAGTAAAAAAAAAAATTCTAAATTCCATCTTTTACCCATTCCAAAATATTTTTCAACTAATTGAATTAATTCGTCTACCTAAAAAACTAACTTATAACGTTAGTATTTCGAAAAATATATTTTTTTTACATTTACCCCCCGAAGTTAGCGCACTGTAACCCCGGACATACAGTTTTTTTTAACCAGGTATTCCGGTGTTCTAATGTGTTGCCTTATTTGTTTAGATTCTTCAATGGATGAACTATCAGAAGACTCGTCAATACACTGCATGCAAAGCGAAGTCTAATGTTACACAGAATGCTACATAATGTTACATAATGGAACTATCAGAAGACTCGTCATACACTGCATTCAAAGTCTAATGTTACATCGAGGGCCACATAATGGATGAGCTATCAGAAGACTCGTCAATACACTGCATTAAAAGCGAAGTCTAATGTTACACCGAGTGCCACATGATGTTACATAATGGATGAACTATCAGAAGACTCGTCAATACACTGAATGAAAAAAGAAGTCTAATGTTAAAAAGAATGCTACATAATGTTACATAATGGAACTATCAGAAAAATCGTCAATACACTTCCTGCAAATCCAAGTCTAATGTTACACAGAATGCAACATAATGTTACATAATGGAACTATCAAAAGACTCGTCAATACACTTCATGCAAATGGAAGTCTAATGTTACATCGAATGCTACATAGTAATAAGATTAACTTGTTTGAATGATAACATTTACCCACGATAGTAACATAATAATCTTTAGTTTAGTTGGCGATTTCATTAATATTGCATTATGTAATGTAATTTACTTCCAATGTACATTATCAATCATTCTTCTATTATCTAGGATATTTATTTAAAGCACATTTTTTTAGCTCATTGTGTACAGTAAACATTTTTAAAATCTATGTCTCATGAATATGCACATTTTAATCTAAATAATAATAAGCCATGGTACTCTATAGCATTAGGTGTACATATAAACAGTATCCATATTTATTTAAAACATACATCATCCGTACATACTGAATTCAAATTTATAAAAAAATGTCTAGTGATAACTTAAAGTTAAGAAAACTACTAAATTGAAAAACAAAGAAGTTTTCAAAATCAGACTCATGATTCTCAATTTTATTCTCAATTCTCAAATTTAAGGCAAACGCTTTATAATGTGTTATAAATCTATTGATTTTTTTCTAAATTCTTCCAATATTTAAATAAATTGAAAATGTTGGAAGGTATTTGAATAAATATCAATAAATATTTATAAAAAGCATCAAAACAAATATTTTTAAATGTAAAAAAAAATATTTATTGATTCAGTGGCCAGTAACTATTCACACTTAGCCTGGGGTCTTAGCTTTTATCGCTCCGCCACTGAATCCGAATCAGTTATAAAGTTATAACATATCGTTAGTTACATACGATTTATTATGATAACCTCTGTAAATATCTGTTTTCATTCTATTGTTTATGGCTAAAATAAAATATTTATGACATATCTGTAATATAACTATGATTAATGTAAAGAATTATATAACTGTATAGTTATACTAATTATAAAATGTTATCGCACACATTCATCCTAATGAAATAGTCAAACGCGTTATGTAAATATTGAACGACTATTTGTTCGTAACCAGTAACAACTATATATACGATCCATGTAAATAAAATGGACAAACGTTTTACATTCGAATTGTTAGGTGATTGGATTAATATTATGTCTGTTATGTGGTTCTGCTGATAAGAGCTTCGTTGTAACGTTCATTTTTGTGTACACGTTGTATCATATATGAGAAAATGTTACAACGGATCAGCGGCATACCATATTTGATACTGACAATGTACAGGAAGTTAGAGGGTACAAAATAATACTCCCAAGATAAATGCCAAAACTTCTTCAAATTTAAATCGATGAACAATTCGTGGAGGATTACTATTGAGAATTAGATCAAATTTTTTGTACCCATCCTACATAAATATGAACGAAAATGTACTAATATTTATTTAATTACATGTGTAAGTTAATTTATAATGAAAAGGAAAAAATATCCTAAATTCTCATCTACTTTCTCTTCTATTCACTTAACTTCTAAACAAATACATTGTGAACGTAAAGGCGCAATTCCACTGAGGCAATATTTAGGCTACACACAGTCTTTCAATCGAAGGGACACAAATCGAAGGAGCATGTATCTTTGCCGCATGCTACATGTTGATTATTGTTGCCGGGACGCATGCGTCAACTCTCGACATGTTCCAACGTGTCCAACAATGTCGCCATTATGCAACAGTCATTGGAGCGGTGCGGCTTGTGTCATGCGACATGGAGTAGGATATTGAAAAAAACTACCTTGCTCATTGAAGAATATCATAATTCACCGGAGTCGTAGAATAATAAAATTAGTAGAGTAAATACAATAGAAACAAATTTCTTGTAAAAATCACTCTGAGTTTCTTGACCATCAACATATAATTCTCTTCTCCACCACCCTGAATCGCTAATCGCTTAGACGTTCAGACTGCTTATGTCGATATGCTATTAGCATGCTATTGCCATTAGCATAACGACATAAGCATACGTCAAACCACGTGCTTGGAGTCAAAATCCGCATGCGATATTGTTAAAATTTGTGGCACAAAGTCGCACACCCAGAATCTGGCATCACTAGGTAACACGTAGCACGCCTCTTGTCGTTCAGTTGCCTCAGTAGAATTGCGCCAGAAATGAGAATCAAATTTCTTAAATGGTTAAAGTAAGCTCAAAAATTCTTTTATTGAAACAGTCATGTATACTTCTTCAACTGGCATTCCTGGCGTTCTGGGTACCCACACATTTAAATATATGTAAATATTTTTTTTTTTCTAAAACATGTTTCAAGTTCTGCACGGAGAAAAATCAGTATAGCTGATTTATTAAAAATCTCTTCAAATTATTCGTAATCTGGTTAAAAATGGGTTTACAGGCAGTTTCCTGATACACTTTTTACCAATCCCTAATATATCGTAACACGTGTTCATGCACTTGCATTTGCCTTGTTAATATATAATGCGAAAATATTTTCATTTTTATGAACACGTGTTCCGACATCGTGATAAAACATTCCTCATTAAGTTTAACATGAAACCTATCAATTCAATCTTTAAGAGCCTGCAGTACCGTTTTTAACCGAATTATTAATAATTTTAAGAGATTCTTAATTAATTAACTCTATCAAACTATTTAATGTCCTTTCTCTTGCAATAAAAACCATTAAAAAACGGACTTTAAAAGATGTATTAAGATATGGATTATTGACACTGGAAGGAAGAATATAGAAAAAATGTTGCAACCTAAAAAAGATTAACGTTATGTTATGTTTTTTTCTTTATATTTTTCCACTTTATATTTTTCTTGTATAATGTTATGTTTTTCTTCTATTATTTCGCTTTATAATTTACCTCTTGTTATATGTATATTGACACGCTTCCAAAATAACTTATTAAAAAAACAATATTATAATTCACACAAATAACCAAGTACAATGTGACCTTAAAACGGGGTACCCCAATAAGGTCATATTCTTTTCTACAGTTGTAAAAAATAATAATAAAAAAAATTAGCAATACTCATTTTTCTCCGTGTAATATATTATTTCTGAAAATAATCGATGTGTCTAAAGCTACTAACGTACTAATAATTTAAGTTATATTATTTTCTTTACTTAAATAATGTTTATTAGTTTTTCAAGGAATATAAACATGTACTTTTTAGGTAACCTACTAACTGACATTCAAAGAACATCATTTTAACATTTTTCTCAACATAAACTCGACGGCCGGCATAGTCCAGTGGTAACGCATTGGACCGCCATTCCGAAGGTCGCGGGTTCGAACCCGGCGTGCGCAAATAAATTTTATTTGATTAATTTGTGTTATTTCACATTTAATTAATTAAAATAATAGATAGTATATTTGCGGCACGTTCCAGAGTGGAAGATACTACCAGTATCGCCCTGGTGTAAGACCACCATTCAGAATTGAAACGTTGCTCCAAATGGCTTTAGCCGTGTTTAGTGACTAGATCTGAATAGCCAGGTACTTCCCTACCTTCCTCTTTCCCTTCCCCACTTACCTTCAGCCTCACAACATCCCCCAATCGGGGATGCCATAGTCTCACTGGCTCCAGAGGGGAGCAGTTGGGACTCTTGTGAGGTATTCACTATAAAAAAAAAAAAAAAAAAAAAATAAAGATAGTGTAACTACAAATGAGTTGGTGAAGTACTGTGGATTTATATATACAATATTATGAAGGTTCGTTTAGGTGAGCCTATTAATGTTTAATTCTCATTATTTTTTTTCATTCCTCAACTAAGAATGCTAGTAGGTATTAATGTAAGTTACATTTCAATGTATTTTGAAATCTTGTAAATAAAATGATTATTGTTGTCTCGATATTTAAAAAGCAATACCTATTGTTAAAGCGTTATAATATTACGACTCGTAAATTATTTCACTTGTTTTATTGTTGTCGGTGTCATAAACCTTCATTAAAATAAGCACAAAAACGATACAAATTCATAAGTACCACTTTATATAATTCTGGATTATTGTGAGAAAAGTTCTGTACAATAAAATCGGAAAATTACAAAAAAATACAAAACACGATGACTGATATTTTTGGTCATTATCGTAATGTAATATTAGATTTAATTTAATAATACGTCTTTTGATTATGTCCAATGAATCTCCTTAAACAAAACGTAGGAAATAGCTTCAAATTGTTCGTGTTTATTTATAATCATTTTCCATGTTCAATATGTACGACGCGCTATGATATCGCCAATAAACGAATGTATAAAATAAATGTAATTTTGATTCCCCCTTAGCTTTTCCCATAGTTTTATAATGATTGTATGTTTTATAATGGTCGCTATGAAAATTATGCCCCTCGTAGTTGTCAACGCATTTGGCTTTTAGTCGAAAGGTTACGGGTTCGATTCCTGTGCAAACATAACCATGTAGATATTTTCAAATTTGTAATATTAAAATGTTGCCAGGTATGTTACTGGTTCTTATGTACATATGGTAAACCTTCCAAAAACTGTCTTACAATAAATCATTGAAGAAAATGTACAGAATTAAAGAAAGAAAAAATATAATTTTTATTTGACACCTCACCTCACAAGAGTGCCCCCGTCTTACAGTGTAAAGGCTGGGGAGCTATGGTGCCACCCAGTTGGGCAGCTTTATGAGACGGGTTAAGGTAGGGGCTTTATTAATTCGGCTCTTGAAGAGGACCGGATTAAATGGTGGAGGAAAACATGAAAAACACTATGCTGGTAGCTCGTTTCACTTACGAGCAGTCTTACACAAAAACGAATCGAAGAAGCGGCCCGTTCTCATGAACAACTGATCAAATTATTATGAATAGTTGTGTTAGTTTTGTTTTTTTATTTATTTTATTTTTTAAGGGCAAGTCTATTTATTTTTATATCATTGAAGAAGATAATAGATACTAATAAATCTAAACGAAACATGAAACAGAACAAGACACAGACAAAATAAATTATAACGGTCTCAACTCAGAATCGAACCCAGGATCTCTGTCTTACCGGGAAAACACCTCTAACCACTCGGTCATTGGGACCTAATTATTTTATGTCATTTTTGTTGATCTAGACCAAATTCGTTTTTGACACCGTCACCTTTTTATTTTTTTCCGTCTTGTTCTGTTTCATGTTTCGTAATTATCTCATCTTCTTCTTCAATGACATATTACATTGATGGTTTTCACCTTAAAAAGTTATTTCAATACAATTGAATGTATTATTTTTACTTGGTAATAAAAGTAAAGTTTTAAAAATCTATTAAGAGTGCACTTTCCCTATCAGAATTTGAGAATTGCCTCTACGGCAACTTTTAAACCTTTGTAAGATTGCCTATAGGGTCTCTGTCGTCACTTCAAGAAAAATAATTATATTATTATTATGTCCTGAATTTGAGACATCTATTAACACGACTCCAAACTAAATCTACTTTTACAAATGTGAAATAATATCAACACGTGGCTGCCGCTCTGCTGGCACAATACAAAGGAAGTCAAACTGTGGGGTATTTCAGAATCCATAAATTATTTATTTTTTTAATTTTATAATAATATGTAATTTGTAAAAAAATATGACTTTATAAAATCAATATATATAAGTTTATCTAAACAGGGTGTCCGGGGGTAAAGTTCAAAAACTTCAGGAGGTTTCAAGGAGGAGAAATTTCATTTTTTTTTTCCTTAAAAAAACATTTTTTCATAGACCAATATACTTTTTTCTGTACAATCAATTAATTTTTTTTATCCGAAAACTAGCTTAAAACGTTAAAATTTCAAAAAATCGTCTTTTTTAATTGTACTATCATGTAGAATCACCTTCCTTGCACATTTAACCCCCGGACATATTGTATAAAAAATATATATGTATTATCTACTTTTGTACATTTATATAAATTATATAGATGTATACGTTTTTTATACTTATCATATTTTGTATTATGAAGATAATTTATACATTTTTAAGCTTTTTTATCAGGGTGTGGGCCATTAGTGTCTCAAGGATTTAAATATAAATCAGAAGACAGTTTTGTAATGATTTATTTATTCATTTAAACAATTCAATAATTATGAGAGTAATATAACATGTATGAATCATAAAATTACATTCCAACATATATTTTTAATGATGTACCTACTCTCACAAAAAAGCTTCTGTATTTTTGTTTGGAGGGTGCTTTATTTATTCACAAAGGTAAGAAATTTTTGTAACTACTATTTTTAATAGTTTAAGTTCATGTGAACTTACAATTTAATTTTGAACTTTATTGGTTATAACATACGATATACTTTTAAATACTCTAAATCTTGTTTGTTTAAATTGTCAAATGTAATTTAATCACAAACATAATACAATGAAGAATTGGTGGTTCTGAGATATACCAATAAATACGGTGAAAGAACCTTAAACTATGTTGTACCCAAAAAATACAATAAACTAAAAACAATCAAAAATAATACCATTTGTATTGCAAGTCAAATATAATAAAAGGAAATTACTATAAGATACAGATATTTATATTGATGCCCTATTGAAGCACTTGTATTTGTAATTAGAATTGACATTGTTAGGAAAAGGAATATCATTATATGTTTGTAATACTTCATATACCTACCTATATAATATATGAAACTATTGATGTGACCATTCATTTGTACTTGTTTAGTGTATAAGTTTTTTACTGCTGTTTACATATTTATATTTATACTATTCTGTTAATTTAACCAATTGATCTAGTTGGTAATTTATCATCATCTTTATTTATACATATACCTTCTTTGAAAATTTACCAATTGCATAAAATGTTGTCACTACGTACCTGCTGACAATCTTCATAAGTAGTGTAGCATGTTTAAATATTAATAAATAAAAATAAAACTCGTCAGGTATAATAAATAATAGACGTCAGCGACAACAGGTACATAATCGGGTTCATTCAACGTGAAATTGGGTGTGATGAATGAAAGTGGGTTATATGAAAAGAGACAACCTGGTAACAACGTTTGACGCTGGTGCCATATGATGAAGACCGTAATACAATACAAACATTAAAAAACTATAACAGTTATACTGGCACTCAAATCAATGTTATTGTTTTCATAGATCGATATCCATTTTAAGGCAGCTTTTTATTTTCTAGGTTGGATACAAATGACACGGTCGGAATAAGGAGAATAGAGATGCACCATCGACACCTTCTTTTTTTATCAACCAACTGCAATCCATATCGGACCATTCTCCATTTAGACGCGGATTTGGAAAAGTTATTGTCAAATCTGAGCTCAGATCTGACCTAAAGTCCAAAATAAAATTTGAATGTAAAATGTGGCGACAAATTTATAGTCAACACATGCGACCAAAAGCCTAAAAATACCATGGACATCAATGTAGCAGCAGCATCGGGGATGACTGAAGGAATTGGGCTTGCTCAACTGTCTGAGTTTTTTACGGCTGTCGACTTATCCCTGGTGTACCAAAAACATTATAATAAAGCAAATATATGTCAAGAGAGTGAAAGAAATGTGCATTACTCGCAGTGGAAGTCACAGTGGAGCGAGAGCGTCAATCTGCTATTGAAGAAGGTTTTCTGCAGGTTTTCTGGTCTCGTTTTGATAAGTTTATGATAAGTACTACTGTCTCCGTCTGCTATTAGCCGCCCATATATCAAATTATGAGATTCAACTGAAGTTTTGAACCCTTCTACAAGAATTTCTGCTTCCATTCCAGTTGAAGGTCCAGTGTAATTTTTGTAGCAAACATGTTCTTTAGGCAATACTCCTCGGTTTTCAGCTCTTGCACAAATGCAACAATATTTATTTTTAACTCCGAGGTATAAAACTTCTCCAAATCTTCTGCCAACAATTGCTGCCGCACCGGAGAGGGCTGTATAATTTGTTCTATATGATCGTTTCGACCAACACCCATCCGCGATCACGTCAATCACCGCCACTCCGTCCTGTAGACAACCTTCTTCGATAGCTGCTTGACGCTCTCGTTTCGCTGCGACTTCCATGGCGACTAACGCGCATTTCTCCCATTCTCTTGACACTAATACATTTGTCTTGTGGAAAAATTTTACGGACATCGGGGGTATGTTGACAGCCGTCAAAAACTCGGACAGTTGAGCAAGCCCAATTCCTGCAGGAGTCATCCCCGATACTGCTGCTACATTGACGTCCATGGTATGTTTAGGTTTTGGGTCGCATGTGTTGACTGTAAATTTGGCGCAACACATGTTACATTCAAATAGTATTTTGGACATTAGACCAACTCTTTGCTCAGATTTAAGAATAAGATTTTGAAATCCGCATCCAAAAGGAGAATGGTCCGATATGGATTGCAGCTGGTTAATAAAAAAGAAAATGTCGACGATGCGTCTTTCTTCTCCTCCTTCGACTGCATCATTTTTATCCAACCTAGAAAAGCAAAATTGATTTATGAAAAACTACAAATAAAAGTGGATATTGATAATGATTTGGATACCAATAAAAGTATTATAAATTTTTGAATGTTTGTATTACTGAAGATTAATTTTTTCGAATGAAGCGGATGTTCTTTCACATAAAGCAGATAGTTTGTATATTAATAATTCATCTCTTTAGAACTTATGTTTTACCGTTAGTAAAATAAAATACATAAATGTTAGTAAAGTAAATCACTATAACATACCAATTGTCAATGCTTTGAGAAAGACCTCTCCGGCCGATGGGTTTCTTGTTTACAATTTTACGTTTTTTGTTATAGTACACACGTACATCAGATTTACTGTAATAAAAAAAAAAGTTAACGGTATATATTTTTTTCACAACACGATAGTTTAATCGAAATTCTGAAATCCATTTTACCTTCCTCCATTATCTATATTCTCCTTAGGTATGTCGTTATATGTATTCTCAACAGGTATGCTTTCCCGTTGTTCGTGGAAGCTGGAACAAAATAAAAACATTGATTATAACTACATTTCAAGAACTTTCTAAATAAATGTGAAGGGCGTAAATGATTTTATTGTTACCTCAGTGCTTCAACATCTTTACAAGATGTGGACAAAACGTTCTTCAGTTGAGTATAGTCACATCTGAAATATAATTAAAGAACAAAATGAAATAAATATTTTGTTTTAACTACTTTATTTTAATTTATATTCGTCGACCGGTTTCGGTTGAACTCAACCTTCTTCAGGACAATAAACATTTATATATATCGACGAATATAAATTAAAGTTAAGTGGTTTTTGTATGAGACGATGTATGAATGTGAGTAAGGCAAAGAGTGCGTGCCAAGACCGAGTTGTTTGGCGGTCCGTCCTCTCTGACTACCTCTGCGGGGAAACGGCCTGATGGTTAGTTAGTTAGTTATTTAAAACAGATCGCCTAAAAAATTAGACTATTTTCAAATGGACGAATTCTGGAATAAATAAGTACGTAACTATAAAATAATAGAAAACCTAATTTTTATTGGAAGAAAAACAAAATAATTATTTATTATATATCCAATCAATAATTAACTTCCTCAAATTAAATTCCCTAAAGTTTGAGAACTAGTATGAAGATCTTTATGTTCTTGGATACATTATCGAAAATGCCGGTAGTTTGCCCCACCGTAAAAGTGTCTTATTATTGTACGAAATCATTGGCAGAGATGCAAATCTGACCGGGTCGCTTTCTACATATTCCAGGTACCTACAGTGTTATTATACATATTACTTGCCTCGATCCAGAAAGCTTAGAATTTGTATCAAGCCTTAGTTGGAACGCGTTCTAACATCAGATATACAGTTCTATGATATGAGATGTCAAAGTTTGCAAAGACGATTTATATATTTACCAATTTCTGATTTGAGTTTTTTGTAAAGTTTTTAAGTTTAATATTTTTAAAATGAAAAATATTTAAATAGGACATATAATTACCATTTTAGAACATACCTAAATATGCATATGGAATATTATGCAATTAGCTAGGGCATAATTATTCATTGTACAAGATTCTAACGAATGCAATTCTGTGCTCTGGCAACGTACTTTATAAATATTTTCCATTAAAATATGACGAACTAAAATAATTTGCTCAAGATTGAACCTCAAATTCAAAAATTGTTAAATGGATTACGAAAACTTGTCTTTGCAAACTTTCTCTCCTCAGAACATGGAAAAGCGAAGTTAAAACTATATCCAATCAAAATGAACAACTACAAAACGCCTCAGAAACAGACAAATACAATAGGACAAAAAAAAAACAAACGTAATGCTGTTAGAACGTTGTAAATTAAGTGCGGCTTGATTTTAGAATTTCTTCGCGCAATATATACAGTAGCCATACTACGTGACCCGTTCAGAGAGGGGGAGGGGATCTTCAACATACCACGCCATACCAATATTATTATTTACGATAAATATTATTTAGGAGAAATCACGAAATGTAGAACAACACGACCATCCGCGAAGCTCTCTAAGCAGTGACTGAAAGGCAGATAGCGAACGCGCGTGAGGAAGTGAGAGGGGATGCAATAATCATGCTTAGAATCATAAGACGTAAGCGACTGTTGTGAAAATGTTTAATAAATCACGGCGTATTTCAAAAATAGCAAAAATCACTTTCGGGGTCTATTGAGTAGCATTAAAAAAAGCATTGTGATTTTTTTCATACATATAACTTGTAAAATAACAGAAATAAACGTGTTAATAATATTTTTCGGAGCATACTTTGCGATTTATTTCTATCGAGGGAATTTCAAATAATTACCGTTTCGGCTTTTGGAACAAATAGATACTATCTTAAAGAATAACATATATTTTTTTAAGAGCTTAAAAACTTCAAAATTTTAAGGAAAGTATGTCGGAAATTGGATGAAATTCGAATAGTGGGCCCTTAAACAACAAATGTATCAACCAAAAATATCTGTATTCTAAATCTGTCCTGCACTATGTTGATCACGTAAAAAGATAAGTAATAGGTACCACATTATATGATATATTCTTAGCACCGCAATTTAGGCAAGAAAACAAACATGTAAAGACGTTTTTTGTGGCCGAAATTGAGGTTCTTAGCACGATAAATCAAGGCTTTTATTTTTGACTGAGAGATAAATTATGAAGTCCACTAGAAGGGGTGACAAGTCCAAGTGACTTATCTAATATCTGGTCGTACCGCCAGAGTTTTATCGATATCATGTAACCACGTTAATTTCTCCATGCTCTTTTGTTGCTCCATGTTTTTTTGCTAAGGTATTCTAAGCAATTTGGATCGTAAAACCAAATCTATCTTTTCCTTTACAAATCGATATTTCGCACGCATCCCTCGGCCGCGCAAAATATTTACAACATTGCACAAAAGTAATTGATTTAATTTATACTGTCGTAATCAAATCGAGCCTCTGCCTCCCAATTTACGATAGCATCGCCGTATTAGGATTGCACCACCCAGTTTAACCCGGGAACTAACTGGTTTAGAGCTAACTCGATTTGCAGGGCACTGTTCAAAAATCACCCCCCAAATATTATTTACGCTATGTGAGCACTGCATGTAAAAGCGCTTAGAATACGAGAGTTTGAAAGAGATTTCTCTTTATTGAAACAAACCATCTACATACATATAGCATAGTTTGGCTACAATACATTTTGTTTTTTGAAGTAACAAAGTTAGCAGCACAGGTAAAATATTAATAGAATTAGTAGCAATTCCCTATTTTTATACAATTAATGTAGGAATTTGCATGTTTTATTTATGTGTACATTACAATTACGTAATAGACCTGCCCGGAGGCAATAAAGCTGTGGCACACTCAAGTTGAGAGATTCAAAGTAGTCATAATCCAGAAACACAATTGTCGAATACAATAATATCGGAAAATATCGTATACCACAAAACAGCCATTTCGAGTTTTCAGGTATTTAGTTTGGATATAATATAAACTTTATGTGAGAGTCAACAAAAAAAGTAAACCGATTCTTTGATAACGTAATTTGTAGTAATTCAATAATAAAATTTACATATTGTTTAACAGCGTGAACTATCGTATGTAATTTTACAATAGTTTACACGGGGCGGTGAGCGTAAAAGATACAGCGTATATGATACGATATGATACGATATGCTACGATCATCTACGAGCGTAAGTGTATCGCGGGTGTCATTTTATTTTAATATTTTACGAAATGCAATGTAGTAAGAATCACTTACGACGGATTACGTGGTTTTTAAAATCGAATAATTATCTTACGTAACCCTTACAATATTCTACGTTGGAAAATAGATCTTAAAATATATCGGAAAATAGATCTTAAAATTTACGGCGGAGAAAAAGTGTGTAGTTTCTTTTAGACTATTCCGAGCTATGATAGTTTCTAGTCTCAATTGAAAACAACAACAAGATACGAGTAGGTTGATTCACGTTCATTAGATACGACATAATATCAACATTAGAGAACACCAATTTAATTTCTTAAAAAAATCCTTACAGTATTTAAAAAAAAAAAAATTGATATACTTATTATAAAGAAAGTATAAATTTTACGTCCTGGAAAAAATATCACATACTGATTGATAATCATCCAAATGACTATTTTATGTGGAGATGAAAGTTGAACATAATTTAGTAAAAACTAAGAAAAATACACACGAAGTATTTAGCTGCCTAACATAATTTATTATGCGAACATGGTCCATTACTGCATCCTGGTAGACTGCATTATGCGGCAATAACAGAAGGTCCTTGCGTAATTTTTGTGGGTGCAGGGTGTCATTATTCCCTTAGATTTGCTTGGGAGGCACAGCGCGGGGTAGCACCCTAATAGAGTTTACCGCCCCTATTGTGCAATTGTAACAATAAAACGCCCCCTACCAGCAGGCGTGTAAGTAAATTTAAAACATGGATTGTTGGTATAAGTTCACACCTAAATACTACAAAGTACCTACATAAAATAAGTACCTTCACCAATAAAAATACATTTCATTGGACGTTAGGTATAATTTTTGCATCCATTTTCAATAAAATTTCGTTAAAACTGATTGCAGATTTGTAACTTATTCTTATCGATTAATATTTGAAGGAATGAGAAAACAATTTGCAGGTATTTTTAAAATTTATTTTGTGGATTCCTCACGCAGCTGCTTAGCTATCATGTTAAGTTTCAACAACATGACACATTTTATGAAGCTTTGCAGGTTTTTTGGAAATACGAAAAAAATTAATGTAATAATTATTAGAAAGATACAAAAGTGGAGGAAAATAGAAAAAAATAATTCCCAGTGTAAATTCAGTAATAATAAGTGTGTCCCCATTAAACCTATCAGTTTTATTAAAGCAATTTCATCAACATTAGTTGCCTGCTTAGCAATATCGTTTGTTTTTCCAATAAAATGAATAAACTTAAACTACTGACATGTAAAACAGTGTTATTGTGAAACAGCTCAGTAATAATGTTTCTGAATTGATTGCATCAAACACGCTGATAATCCAATTAAATCCCTTACGATACACAACGTCCCACCTCCCCCTCCGAGCCCTTTAGTAAATAAACACTACCTTACACGCAGTTTACATGTCAGCTGTAATAAACGAATGTCATAGTTACAATTCGACCCTTTGATAAGTCCACAACCACGAATCATCATAAATTGCTAGATCGAGTTTTGCTGCGTGAATGCTCTTCAATAAAGCGAAATAATCATCTGCAGGTCAATCGAACAGGTGCTCCGCAGTAAACTATAATGATTTCATTTTTAGATTAAAAGTATTGGGTAGATTTTTCCCCTATGAAACTATGGTTTGTCATTGTATTGTATAGTTAGTTAAGTAAAAGAAAGGGCCTGAAAAGTGTAGAAAAAAGGACATGGTATTATGTTTGGCCACGACCCTATAATCCCAACATTATGTACCTTGATTTGATGGGCTTGTTCTAAATGTAATTAACGTGAAATTCGGGTGTACATTAATGAAAAATTATTTTTATTTCATCTTGTTACATATAAATAAATTGCTATATAAAAGACAAGTTAATGCCTTGGAATATTTATTAGAGTGCATATTGACTGTAGAAAACGTGGTCGATTTTTTTTGCCTAAAATGAATTCATTTGGTGTAATAGGGATTTGTCAGGCCGAGTTCTTACCTTCTAGCCTATGCATTTTATCTTTTCCAGGGAATTTTGTAGCTAGAACTTACGTAATATCTGTAAAATTAAAGTGAAAACTTTCCGCTGTGATGTGCAATTTAAAATATTGGTAAATTACAATGTTAGCAAAATCAATATCTCAGGAAAATTTGGTTTTTTATGTAGATATTGGGTAAGTAAATGTTATTGATTGAGATTGCGAAGAGTCATTAAGATTTAGGAACACGATTATAAAGGTTAATTAAAATATTTGTCGTGGTACCTACACAATACACATATTATTGGAAAATGGTCTACCTATAGCGTATTCTAGTAAACTTTCGACGTTTTGCTAGGCAAAAATCTTGGAGAAACTCAAAATAAAAGAAATACAAGTGGAAGGCAGGAGATGCAGATAGGTCACCAGTGTGCTGAAGTGACCAATTATCTCTGGCGTCCGGTACATCCCTTCGGTGTCCTTGGCTCCAAACGCAAACGCAGGACCGCTAGAAGTGGAAGGGCCTTTTCCACCGTTGAACTTGGAGTAGGGATCAAGATCCTCAGTATTGTGGAACCGACTCAGAAGAAGATTGTTGGACATTTCTATTAAATCTGTATCGGTACCAAATACAGCATGAAAACGTAGGTAGGTACCTACCGATTAATATTTTTTTTATTATTATGTGCATCTATATAAAAAAAGGTTTACACATATATTTTTTTTGGCTTTGCCTGTCTCATTAGGAAATCCTGTGTCGAGACAGACTAGTTTACAAATATTTTTTATTTAATGAAAATTTTTGTCAATTATTAAAGCAAAAATAATTGACAAAAATTTTCAGGTTGGTAGGTAGTGTTAACAATAATGAGATAGAGGATTATATTTGGGTGAGGTGACTAATTATTGCACGACCTTTTTCGATGATCCATTGTTTGATCAGGATTTTGTATTTGTTAATATTATTCGATTGTATTGTTTTTTCCGGTAGTTTATTGTATATTTTAGACGCAATGTATTTGAAATTATTTGACCAAACGTTGTGTTTGTTTAAGGTGTTTGTATGAGTTCTTTGCTTTTGTGCCTCGTGTTTACAATATTTTGGGTATTTTCACAAAATGTATGTGTTTTATTTTTAAACAGATGAGTTAAGATAGTTTTTGTGTAAATTTGTCGAATATCTAATACATGGAATTTGTAGAATATATCTGCAGTACTTGTTATTAAGGGAACTTTAATGAATCTATAGACTAAGAGAGAAATAATTTTTTTCATAGATTTGGAGTCTAGTATGTTTCTAATGTTTTTGAAGAAATAAATATGTTTTCTAAGTTTATTCGTGATAAGTAGGCAATGTGTATTCCACTTAAGATATTGATTAAATGTAAGACCAAGGTAATAAAACGTAAAACTCGATGTGTGACGGAAGGAAAATGTTGGGGAAGGAAGGATAGTGTTAGGAAATACAGGGCTATTTAACTACTAAAAATTTTAAATGGAAGTTGTGTGATTATGAAAGGCCAAAAAAATGTTTGTCGCATGTGTAACCAATTGTAATTTTCTTAAAATTTATTTACAATTCACATTGTTTCCTTCCATTAATATCATATTTCAAAATGCATCTTCAAAGCAAACAAGAAAACAATGTCCAACCTGTCCACCAAGTCGAAATGCCAGGGTATTTTTAAATCAAAAACACTGGCGTGTATCTTTTCTGTTGAGCCTGAACCCGTGACCCGCGGATCACAACTCCGACTCTTCAACTTCAAAGCACACCAATAACTTACAATAAGAATTATTATTTATTTGTCGCATTTTTCATTTTAATTTAAAATTATTTTTTGCGCGCATTTCAACCTGTGTGGGCTCTTATTAAATAACGTACCACAAGAGAGCGGTGTTAATGAATGTTTATTTTATAATAAGCATAACGATTTCCAATACCTCTCTATGGATAAGTGGCTAGGTAAAGGAATAGATAAATTACCTACAGTTACACATGGTGTTACTACTTTCCTAGTTACTACTTGTTTTGAATTGTTTTGAAAAGTCTTTGGATGTTAAAATTTCAATAAGTGATATTTTGTCTATTATATTTGTTTACTGATAATTAATAAATATTTAAATATATAAAAATATCTATTTATAAAATATATATATATATATATATATAAACGTAATTGTACAACGTGTATGCCGTTAAAACTCAGAAACAAGTCCCGGTACGATCAAAGCAATTTTATAGTGTGGCAGCCCTCTATCCCCCATCCATGAAGAAGGTTCTCGGTTTTACCCAAAGGGCGTGATATTGTAGATATAAGGAGTGGAATTTTTGTCCTTTAGAAATTTCACAGTCCAGAACATTCGAGAGTATTCGAGAGCGTTCCACAACATTCCAGAACATCCCGAAATATTCTGGAATGTTGTGGAATATTCTTGAATGTATTGGAATGTTCCGGAATAGTCTGGAACGTTCGGGAACATCTCAGAACATCCCATATCATAATGAACTAAATCGGGATGACACGCCGTTTCCTGATAAACTTTTAGTAAATTCGTGATCGTGACAATACATTGGAATCTGTAAATAGTATTGAAAAGTAACTATCCGCGTCTGTCTGTTTGTGCGCTTAGTTCTTCTAAACTACTAGAGTTTTCACTATCATTTAGAGAATTTCTGCCGGAAGGATTATATATATAATACATTGATATTATGCTTTTATTGAAAGTAGAGTAAAGTAGAGCAACGCCGGGTACACGTCAGCTAGTTACCCAATAATATCACAATACAATACAAACCGAAAACAGTATAAATAAATAAAGAGATTCTTAGGGACGTAGCTAAAAATTATCTTCACCTGAATATAGTAACGAATAACAAATTGCACATACATCAGTAATATTGTGATTTTTTAATATTGTTTTGATGAAATATATGATTCATTCAATTTCAAGTTTTTCTAGTTAGAGTGTACTCCAGCCCTGATAAATGTGAACCTACATACAAAAGTAGTTTTGTATTAATCTTTCTAATTTATCAATCCATAATAACAATTTTTCAGTACCATACATATTACATGCGTATTTTATTTAAATTTTTAAAAGTGTTTTTTTTTTAATAATATTTATTATATTGTAAGCAAGGAAGCTTTTGACTGTACACCTAGGAAGGTTTCCCGTTTTAGGAAAATTTTAAATTTAAAGTGTTATTATGTCTCATCAGGTCGATATTCTTTGCTAGACAGGCTGCCTGTTCTAAGGAACCAAATCCTCCAAAGGCTCCGAATGAAATCCAAATCAGAACACCTTTAAAAAGTGATGAAAATACTATTTATGTTAGTTTAGGTTTTTTGATCACTACTGATCAAAAGTGTTCGGATTTATCCCTGGTCTGATTTGTCATGTAAACCCCCTTTCAACACTATGAGTAGCGAAAATTAAAATTATCTGACGCCAGGCGAAAGAAATACAATACGTTGACTTGAAATTCAGTGCATATTTTTTTTATTTATAAAATACATGGATTTTTAAATGACATTGACAAGGTATTGATTCATTGAATCGCCATGCTAGGCAACTGCCTATTTCATGGTTGACGATATATTTTAGTTATTTTTAGTAAAAAGTAAGTTTTTTGGCCTTACTATTAAATGTGTTTCAAACTCTACACAACAGAATTTGAACAATTCATCAAATTTCAATGTTGATTTTCAAGTTTTGTAAAGGTTCATAACAATTCATCAAATTTCAAAGTTGATTTTCAAGTTTTGTAAAGGTTCATAACAATTCATCAAATTTCAAAGTTGATTTTCAAGTTTTGTAAAGGTTCTATTATTATTATTCCAGTATTGTAAAATAACTGCCAATATATTATATAATAAAAAAATCTTGAATAGAATGAATGAACAAGTTCAAGTTCTGTGAAACAACCCGTTCTAAGAGTAGATACCTAAATACCAAAATACTTTCCCATTCTAATAATAGTTCTAAGTACTGAATGGTTTGCATCAATTATAATTCAGATATGCGTATACTCATTAGATACAGGTTTTTATTAATGCCGACATGAATTCGCCATTTGGACGTGAGCTTAAATCATTCTACTCCGAATATAACCTACAAATTGCGGATGTTGACATACTCCCGCTTGACTCCTACACATACGTAAGCGATGCACATAATACCACGAAGTGGCTCGACCACTGTCTAGTGACTCAGGCAGTACTCAATACAATAGAAAATATGTATATTGACTACAAGTCCGACTGGTCTGATCATAGACCAATGCACACCACTCTAAGAACTAATGGGTTACCCACATATACCGCAAGTCACACAAAAGTAGAGGATCCGTGTCGATGGCGGCCCAAAAGTCATGTAGAAGTGCAGTCCTACTCCAGGTATGCCCAATTTGCAATAGGTCAACTTCAGATAATTTATGGAACCAACACAGAAACTTATGACAGCGCCACGATGAATGTAGCCCAAATCGACGACCTATACAAAAACATTGTACAAGCATTGAGTAACTCAGCTATATCTGCGTTTAACATAGGGAGAAGGCCAAAAAATGGGAGAAAATGGAAGGCTACAGCGGGTTGGAATGAGCAGGTTGCCTTATATTATGAAGCGTCTAGAAACGCACATATAAATTGGCTGCAGAATGGACGACCTACTGAAGGTCCCATCATGGAAGCTAGAAAAGAAACCAGATTGCTTTTTAAGAAAAAATATAAGAATTGTCAAAGAAGCTTTGAGCAGAACAAAATGGACAAAATAGCGAACAGCTTTGAATGCAAGAATTTTTCATCTTTCTGGAATAAAACCAATGCCGTATTGAAAGCGAAATACACCGCACCGAGCCAGATTGATGGAAAATCTGTAAATAAAGATATTGCTGAAGTTTTCAGAAAAACATTCTGCTCCGCACCAGATCAACCGCAAATAATGGTTAAAGAGATTGAGACAACAATGCATCAACCAGAACAACAGCCGTCCATCGTCATATTACCTGAGATGATCCAGCGAGCAATAAGCAACATAGCAGGAAGTAAATCTGCAGGTCACGATGGACTAGTGATAGAACATGTAAAGCATGCGGGGGAGTATTTAACAATACTGCTTGCCTCTCTCTTCACTGTCATGATCGGCCTCGGACACATTCCGAAAGAGCTGTCCAAAACAATAATAATACCGATCCCAAAAAGCCGCCAGTTGAACTTGACATCATCTATTAATTACAGACCCATATCTCTTGCCACAATAATTGCAAGAATCTTCGAAAAGGTCATCTTAAATTTAACGGAAGACAAGCTCAATACAGAGGACTCTCAAATGGGCTTCAAAGCTGGATGCTCTACTGATACGGCCATATATAGCATGAAACAAACAATCGAATACTATAAAGCCAGAAAAACAACGGTGTACGCATGCTTCCTAGACTTAAGCAAAGCCTTTGACAGGGTTTGTCATAATGCGTTGTGGAAAAAACTGACCGAACGACAAGTTCCACCACAAATTATCAATATATTGAGAACATGGTACAACCAACACGAAAACTTTGTCAGATGGAATGAAAGCCTATCAGAAGCAGCCAAATTAAAGTGCGGCGTTAGACAAGGAGGCTCAATTTCCCCAGTGCTTTTCAACGTATATATGGATGAACTTAGTAAAACACTGAATACAACAAGAATCGGATGCCATATTGCCGGGGTATGTATGAACAATATAAGCTATGCAGACGACATGGTCATACTAGCTCCATCGATAAGAGCGATGAGAAAACTTCTGGCAATATGCGAAGCTTACGTTGATAGTCACGGGCTGATGTACAATGCTAAAAAGTCATCCCTGCTGATATTTAAAGCAAATACTGGTCCCACTGTCATTCCACCCATACGTCTCGACGGGGCCAACCTGACAATTTGCAGCGAAATCAAATATTTGGGACATGTCATCACCGATGACCTAAATGATAAAAAAGACATAGAACGTCAAAGAAGAGTACTGAGTGTGCGAGCTAACATGCTTGCCAGGAGATTCAACAAATGCAGTCCTCCGGTGAAGAAGCAACTTTTCCAAACATATTGTATGAGCTTCTACACTAGCGAGCTATGGACGACAGCGAGCTATACACACAAGGCGTCATGAACACACTCCGAGTACAGTACAACCACGCATACAGAGCCCTATTTGGCCTCCCCTGGCGATGCAGCGCCTCACAGATGTTCACCGAAGGAAGGGTGCATGGGTTCGCTGCTTTGATGCGCCACAGAATAGCCGGGACGAGGCAGCGCTACCAGAGATCGGACAACACTCTTGTCCAGGCCGTTGCCCAGTGGCAGGGAGCGCCTCTACACCGGAGATGGAGAATTTCACTCAAGTCACCATAAAGACCTAATGTGCACATCAATGTATTGATTATTTATTTATTTTTTTTATTTTTATTTATTTCTTTATTCATTTTATTTTTATGTATTAACTTAAATGTAAACTTTTATGGCAGGCAGAGCATTGCACACACCGCTCTGTCCAGCTGAAATAAAAATTATTATTATTATTATTATACCTACGACTTATTGGCGCTTTTGCGCTAAATAGACTTTAATACCTATATTAATAATAATTGATTAACATGATGTTCAATATGACCCTAGTTTCATAAAATTCTTCACAAGTTACATCACACGATGGATAGAAAATCATCAAAGGCGAGGAAAATAAGATATTTGGGAAGCATAAACATTCACGGGATTATTTTCCCCTTCGAGTTCCCTGGGAAGGACAGATAGAGGGAAGGTAGTACGCAGGAGAAGAAGATGGCTCCGTAATTCAACGCCCCTGGGAGGGAAACACTGGAAAACTTTGGAAATCGGATGTTCAGTAACAGAGCCCGGACGTGCGGCGTCTACCGTCTAACTCCGCCTTTTATACAGATATTTTTTGTTAACTTTGTAGAAAATAAATCTTTCAGCAGTAAATATGTTTGCGAGTTACTAGCTGATGTTTCTGCATCTATTTTAATAATTCCCACGGAATGAGAAGCGAAGAATTTGTAAAATTTGACAAACTGTCGGCTGAGTGGCTAGTTACTTTACTAAATTTGTTTCAACATTGGGCACAATTTTCCCAACTTTACAGAAGAGTCTTTTAATAAATTAGATCAGGAATTGGATCTTGTATCTCCGAAACGAATTTTTATCATTTAATCAATTCACTTTCTAAAAATAAACAATTTTTATAATTCATATAAAAGTAGGGTTAAAGGTATTAGTAGATAAATAATAATATTCACCTACTCTACTGCAACTCATTCCCTTCAATATCCCCTCGCACAGACTCAGAAATAATGAACTGCTCTTCCTCAACCATCATTCGACAAATTATGGATATTATTCACCATTGTCCAGAATGTGTAGACTGGTCAAAACCTTAACTTTTTTGGGATAAGTCTGAATGATTTTCGCCAGTCGCTAAACAACTGACGGAATATTATAAGTGTCCTATGGTCTCGACTGTGATTCGACTTGTCACTTTATTTTCTTATATTATATCTGCCTTATGTCTTTGCTTTCATGTACCTTTGTCTACTCCTGTATTTTTCATTTTACTGTATTCGTGTTATTAGTAGGTACCTATCTAGATAATCAGACAAAAAGTAAGTAGGTAATACGGAGAAAAATGATTTATTAACAATCTCTTCAAATTATTGGTAATCCGGTTAAAAACGCAAGGAGAAATATTAATAACATTGAATATTGATAATTTATTAAAAATCTCTTAAAATTATTCGAAATCTGGTTAAAAACGGGATTGCAGGACCTTAACGAATGAAGTAATAGGTTTCCTAATAAACTTAAAATAAGAATGTATTATCACGATGTCGGAGCACGTGTTCATAAATATTCTAATGTTCTTCATTGTATATTCAAATGCAGGTGCATGAACACGTGTTCCGATATATGAGGAATTTACTTAAAGTTTATTAGGAAACGGCCTGCAATCCCATTTTTAACAGGATTATCAATAATTTGAAGAGATTTTCAATAAATTAGCAATCCTACTCGTTTTTCTCCGTGCCGGATTGCAGGCCCTAACGAATGAATTAACAAATTTCCTGATAAACCTTTAGTAAATTACGAATATATTATCACGATGTAGGAACTTCTTCATGATAATAACTATTCATTCGATAGCAAATAATCTTACCGAATAGGTAAAATCTGCTTCACATGGGTAATTCTTTCATATTATTACCTATAATAGTAATATGTATTTTGACAAAATAGTTGACTACTTAATTACTTTGCCCAGTTCTTTGTCGTTTAGTGGTACTTTTTCCCAGTCAATATTCTTAATTAACACCGCATACTACAACGCCAAAAGCTCGCACCCGATCCTAAGAAAAAATAATTGTAAGATTCTAATAGAAGTCGTTCGATATGAAAATTTAGATGATATTGAAAACATTTTTGAGGATGTGAGCAATTGTTCACCCCTATGCAAATCTGTTGGAAACGTTCACAACAACATAATTATGGATATTATATATAATTCATGGTCGAATAAAGTGGGTTATAGCCTAATGATATTTTCTTCCAACCAAGCCATATTTTTACAGTAGGGTAGTATAGGTATGGAAAGTATATAATGCTATTTAAGTGGAAATAGCAACGGGAAGCTGGTAGAAACTGAAAGTCCATCTTTATTTATCCCTCAATTACCGTTTTGTTTATCTACCCACTGTAACTGTGTGATTGAATCTGCATAAATTTATTTATAATAATAAATTACAAGCATTAATTACGAGCTAATACTGAAATATAATAAAAAAATAATAAATTTAAAACATAAATCAACAAATTATAAAAAAAATAAAATAATTCCCTTTAGGTACCTACTTACTGTAAATAGCAAAAATCAACATAAAAGTGTGTTAAGTACAGATTATATAATATGTAAGTGTGCTCATACCGCGCTAATGAAGTGATTTTTTTTCCAAAAACGGCGTCATACAAATCATCCAAATATTATTATTATTTAAGTGAATTAAACAAAATTTAAAATGAAATAAATCAAAATACCTTCTTCAAAAAATCAATAATTCACATTGCAACATCAATTTAATTTAATGGAAATAAATAACTATGTTTACACCATTAATTAATTAATTAACTATTAATTCAAAATAAACTACATATATTGTCAGGATATTGTCAAGTAATATTAAATAAAAATAATTAGCTTTCTTACAATTTACTTTCTTACTTTCTTGCTTTCTTACTCCACACTAATATTTTTCCCCTTTATCATATTTTGTGATAAGGGTGGATAGTCTATTTGTGGAAAGGAAGGAGTGAAGCTGGGTCTCGAAGAGATTCATGGTGGAGGAGGGATGAAACACGTAGGCCGGAAAATCGTTCCACAGCCGAGCTGTTGAACTCAAGAACGAGTCGGTAGACTCGTTATCATGTGACAAATTTCAACTGTGTACAAATTTTGGGGGGTTCCTCAAAGTTCCTCAAAGCAAATTCTATTGAAGTATCAGTAGAACAGGGGCAGCATTCTCATCCAAAGAGTGCTCTAAAGATTGCAATCCTTTTGTTAAATGAAAATGTCATTTAATTTATTTCCAAGTCTATGTAGAAATAGCATTTGAATTGGGGAATTAATGAAAATTGTTTGTTTTCGACTAAATAAAGAAAAAATCTGGAATTCTCGTGTAAGATAGTAATGTGCAAGTAGGTATTGTCGTTTTAGACATACTGTTTAGAGTGGTTCTTATAATACACACTCTACATCTCAAGTTCAACAGATGGACAAACTAAATAATAAATTGTGATTTTATGCCAACCTCACAATCTTATAGCGACAGTTTATACAAATAATAAAATTATTACTAGACAGTTTTACATTTCCAGGATATATTAACAGTTTCAGGTTTCAGAATACCTTCAGTTCTACAAAGCGCTTTTGTTTTATGGTGTGTTTTTTCAGAATATAAACTCCGTTTTGTGTGGGATTTTAAATTCCGTTCACGCTCTGTTCAATCAATGCATACGAAAATATACCTCAGATAATATAATTTGAAAATGCCCCGCATCAGTCCGCCTTTCCCTCCCTTTATACAAGAGTTATCCGGTCGACAAACATAAACTTTTGTCACTTATCAGGAATCTATATAAATAACTGAAATCCAAATGCTCGAATATCCAAGAACTAAGAGAAACCAAAAATATATTGTGTTTCACTTGATTTTTATTTATTTATATTGCAAGCAAAAAAGTGAATTGTAAAAAGTAATTATTCTACTTCTAGATTACTTAACCCCATATCAAAAACAGAGCCCCTCCTTATTTTAAAACATTTTCTTACGATGTATTGCCAAATGCTGAAAAATAGTATTTTGATGCAACGTATATAACTTATTCTGTATCGGGTAGGCAGAGGGGATGAACCGCAACAAAACGCTCTCTCGACACATAACTTAGCTTAATCACATTCATTTATCGTCTCATAAATAGTTTTCTGTTCATCCGAGTCAAATATGTGATACACTTGATCGTGCCATGACTATAACGGTCTCCAACTTTTGAAGTATCCAGAACCAAAAAAAACATTGAAAGACTATTGAATAAACGCTGAAAATTTAATATATACGCCAATATTTCAGATACCAGATTCTACCCTTTTTCCTCCATACCCCCACCAGCCCCTCCCATCACCCCTTGCCCAGCCCCCCTCAGTCGGCTACCGGGTCTCTAATCAGGGCGCTTTCCCGCCCAAAGGGGATGAAATCCCCGTCGTTTTCGCTGACAGAATTTTACAGTCAATATATCCCTGGAGGTACCCTGTAGCTAGCAGATACTAGGTACTTACAGGGTGGTTTGATAATCACAATTCGAAGTTTCGTTTTTATGTTAATACCGCACAAGAGTCTCAACTGCTCTCAACCGTCTGATTGACTGATTGAATTAGGAAAAAAAATACAATGGTGATGGCATTTTTATATTATTTTTATGTTGACGAATAGACAAGAACAATACAAAATATAACATTCTTCGGCAATACATACACAACCAACTATTAGACACACTCACTAAACAGTAGGATGCGTGTTCTGGGCAATAAATTTGGAGATATTATTGATATATTTACTGACTCCATTTATAGAATTAAGCGTAATCTTTACCAGCACATTGTTGAATCCTACAAATTATAGTAGCGTCGGTAATGAAGTTTTAGTGATTTGTCTAATATTTAGAATTGTTATAGTTTATATATTATTTATATCTCAATAATATTTTCCGACTTTATATCCGGGTTAAATCTTCCCCACAGGAAAAACTAAACCCTTTCATACACTTTTCCACAAATGATCATCTAGTCAATCCACATTTGACAAGTGCATTATATAAGCAAAATAAATACAAAACACTACAAGAACAAAACGTAAAATCACCAGAGATCAAATGGGAAAATAATTCATCGACTCCAAATATTAGACATCATATTAGAGGGTTCGGCTCGGTAGAACTTCCAACTGGACCTACAAATCCTACTGATCCCTCAATAAAAATATTTTTAAAATCTTTCGTAATCCTACATGTATTTAAAATAACTGATTTTTGCATTTTTATATATAAATTCTTTGACAGATCTAATACTCCTAAATTTTGAATGAGAGAGCTAGGTATAATGCCAGTAGCCGAAATAACAAATGGTAATATTTTTATAGTCTGAGAATGCCAAATTCTTTTAATTTAATTTTCAATGTTACTATTTTATGTTTTACTAATATTGTTTCATATTCAGTTTAAGGCGATGCACTACGTCGTGTAATATTTTAAATTGAGCTGCTATGAATAACAACCCTTACGTAGATGGCGATAAGGTTTAAATTCTCGCTTAACACTATCCGCCTATTTTGATTTATGCAAGAAAAAAACATGTCCAAAAAGTGCCTTTTATTTTATTTTGTGGATTTTCAGGCATAAATATTTAATTTTTTTCTGATAATTTTATAAATTACTTAATTTGCCACATTATACAATAAAGTCATAACCGAAAATGGGTTCGTAAGTAGGAGAGTTTGAAATTTAAAGCAGTTTTCATAGGCCTTTACATTATTTTTTTCTGGGCTTATAAAAAGACTCATTTAAAAAATACTCGATTATTTCAAAGGCCAAGATGTATTCTACTCGTAGTATTTAATTAAAGCCTCTGAAAAATTTTTAGGCGACCAAATTTTCAAACCAAAAACACATGATTTTGCATTACTACGTATGGCATCGCCTTAATGTTATTTCATGCTTTAAAAACTTTGTGTATAATTTTCGATAGCTCACTAGGTATATCTGTTCTTAAAATCCACGTAAAAGCCCGGTTGGGCGTAAAACCAAATAAAATAACCGTTTGAAATTTACCATTTTGAATATGCCGCCGATGTGTTCGTTTTGATCGTGAGCATGATTTTTGACTTAACGTTGGCCAACATTGGTGACAGCCGTCTTAACAGGCAGTAGGTAGAGTTTTCTTCGTCATAATGACGTTGTAGCCAGTTGGAAAGGTTTCGGAATGGGTGCTTTTAGATCGTTTTCAAAATAAATTATTATTAACGAAAATATTAAAATTTCACATTTTTAGTACTATGATCAGATGATATTCATGATTTGTGAAAATACCCCATTGGGGTATGTTGTGAGGCTGTTGGGAGGGGAAGGAGATGGGAAGAAAAATGTTGGGTGGTACGCGGCTATTCAGATCTGGTCACCAAACACGGCTACACGGCAGTGTAGTATTGGCACACAGAGCTTACCAATTACCAATATTACTCTTCCAGAATTACACACTGCCGGAATTACACATCGAGAGAATTACAAGTTCTTGAATTACAATTAGGTACTAAAATTACACAAGCAAAATAACTATTTCTAAAAGGTTTAAATTTTAGAGTGTGTTTAAGTGTGTTAAATAAATTAGGTTTTTACTATTAAAAAAAAACAACGTATTAAAAAAAAACACTCAAACAAACATTATGTTTGTTGAAGTGTGTTATCTAGTGGATGTAATTAAAGTATCTATAATTTCTCTCCGGGTGTATTTCGCGCCCATGTAATTTGGCAATGCGTAATTCTGGCAGCGTTATTGGTATCTATTAGAATTTCACGGCGGTGTAATTTCGTCATACGACCATTACCCATGTAAAATTGACAACCCATTATTTGATTTATTTATTTATGTTAATTTTAACATTAGTTTATATTTTTGCAAACATTATACAAAAGCCCGGAGCCAGTGGGATTATTGAAACCCCTTATTGAGGAATCATGCCAAGGAGAAGGGTGCATGGGCGTTGGTAAGAAAACGGATGGACCTAGTTTTTCAAAATCGGTACAAGGTACGTTAATGGCAGTCATTGGACTACAAATATTAAAAGCAAGTTGCTACTTATCTCATTATCATAACAAGGTAGTTATTTTTATAGTTTACTAGATGCCTATCTAATAAGGCAGGTCCTTTCCTAAATAGGACGTCAGGTAGGTACAATTAAATTGTGACAACGGCCATAACATGCATACAAAATAAAATAAAAACACAATAATAGATAGGGCATGATTCCGACAGAAGGGATATTTATGGTCAATTAACATATCTTTCTTATAAATCAAACAATTATTTAGTAAAACAATCAAAGGAGATCTGGAGATATCCAGGGCAACCTACAGTCGAGGTGCGTCCCGGCCTTACGAGACTAATTAACTTTTTATAAAAGGTTACCCGGACGTATCCATTAATTTATTGGCTAACAAGAAATATAATACGAGTGATATCGCCGAGGTAATTTATGCGCGTAAAAGTCGGGCCTCGCATTTCTCCTTTTAATTTGAATTTTAATTGAAAAATGGGACACACGGCATTGGCCCGAACAAATACACGAGTGTCGTTAATCAGCCTCTGGCCCTGCACCGGGTACCGAGGGGCGGGTCGCGCTACCGGCTACGGCGGCTACTGGCTCGCCAGCAAGCGGTTCCGCGGCTGCTACTCGGCACTCATCTACCGCCCGACTGCTTCTCAGCAGTCAGCTTGCCTTACCTTACCTTCGGCTCCCGGCTGACCATGCTCCACTGCCGCATTGCCTGACTGCCTGACCACTCAGCTCCCCACAGCCAACTTCACCATTCGGCCCACGCTACCCACGTGTCTCGGAGACATGCAACCAGAACTTTTCTTTGTCTTACTTTGATATAATGTAAATTGTATTAATATTTAAAGAATGGTATTTATTGGGCAGATCAATTTATGTCTATAGTTAGAAGCTTCACCTAATGGTTAGGTATTACCTTGCTTCACCAATTTATTCATTTTTAATTTGTAAAACGCATAAGAGACAAGAGTCCCAAGTACGTAGTGACCGAAGTCAATGGAGCTGCCACCCCCAATAGGGGTATTTCATGAGGTTGAAGGGAATGAGGAGAAGTTGGGGAAGAGGAAGGTAGAGAAGTAGTTGCCTGACTATTCAGATCTGCTTTGGTATGTTTAATCTTAATGGTTGTCTTTTACAAGAGCGATTCTGTCGATATTCAATACTGAGAGATATCACTCCTAAAAATTCTCCTTTCTGTTTCAGCTCGGTAAAATTTATTTATTGGCAAACCTACTCAGCGTCGGCCCTGTACAGGCTCAAAGGTAGGTAATCTGGAAAGCTCGAAGCATATGGCTGTGGTTGGATATCATTTGTGTCATATGATACGGCAAAGATATTTTTTTAAGGATTTAAAGACATAAAAAAATGGTTGATAAATATCGTGGTTGGAGTGTCAAAGAGTGATTAATTGAGAAATATGAATGCCAAAGTAATTGGGAAAAAGGAAGACTTGGTTTTTTTTATAAGCTCAATCTATTTCAGATTGTTTTATGATCAACAAAGAAAATATGAACGTATATATCAACACGTACGTTCATAGGATAACAGAATTAGATGAGATTTTTTTCCAGATTGGCGGCTGGCGACAGAAATAACTAAATAAGAAAATGTTGAAAAGTGAGGTAAAAACTTAAGTATTGAAATAGTTTCTATTTACATTTATATCGCTGTTGAAATAGTTTTTTTTTATATTCAAATTCCACGCTCACGCTTATACAGTTTCCAGAAGCATCACATAATCTGATAAAACCACATGTTTATTGCAAAAACGATATATTTATACTGGTTTATATTTATGATTCTTTAAAGCACAATCCAATTTTTATCTTTACTGTTCATCACTTGGAAATCTATATCCAGATGTTCTCGAGGAGCATACAGGCACAATACAACATTGAGACGGTTTAATTACTTTTGTAAAAAAAACTTTCGCCATTGCATAGGAATAATGGCAGGCATGATATCCAACTACACCAGCGCCAAATGCTGATTGGAGCATTTCAGATTACCTGAAATTGTCCTTTCCAGGCGCCGACTTGCAATGGCGCCAAGGTGCCAAGTAACCTAACCTAACCTAACACCTAAGGATGCGTATAAACTAAACAAAACGGTGCGACACACCGCTTGTGTTTGCTTTTGTTCCTTTCGCGCAATTCGTGGTTTGGCTCGCTGAAATTTTGTATTTTTATACCAGCATAATACAGTGTCATTGAGGTTTTTACTAGCGCCAGGCGCCTTATGACTCAGGGCCGGCCCTGTACCTACGCATTATTAGTTAGATAAAAATAATCCTCGTACGTTGTTAAGTTTTCAAAATGACCTTTCTGATTTTTTTGCTCTTGTAGGATGCTTCTTTCCTCTTTTGTTTACTCTTCACTCAGTTAAGTGTTGATACAACCTATTTATTGCTTTTGCTGAAACTGAATACAGACAAACATTCCCGGGTTAGTTGATTAATGATTCGGTACCTGTTTGTTACTATTTGAATTACACTTGGATCCATAATTATAAGTTGAAAATATGTAATGTGTAATGACGGTGGATTTAGAGAGCTGATGACTGAACCCTCGATGTCTAGATGGAAAGTGGGAATCCGTCGCTGCTAAGCGGTCCGGGTGGAAATAACAACATTATAATGAAATACGCCATTGTGATACTTTACAGCCGTACTGCACATCCATTTTAATTAAGTTTTAGTCTTATTGAAGACAGTATTAGCGATTCCTAAATAAAAAAATTGAAAAAGAAAGTCACATCTAGGACTCGAACGGTGACAGTATATTTTCCCTAATATTGTCTTCAATAATTAAATATTCCAATTTGAGATTTTATTCGTTAAGTTATCCCAAAAAATAAAATAAGTATAGGTATAGGTTATGAAGGTATCTACCCATGGGTGTCAGCAGGAGGGGGCAGAGAGGGGCAGCTGCCCCCTAGATAAATTGGTGAACAAAAAATAAAATAAAAGAAAGACGTTTATAACTGGCGACAAATCTACTAATCTGATATCTTTATGTCAAATGTAACAAGTAACGCGTCGTCTTGGTCAGGGCCGGACTTCCGTCTAGATTCGAGAGGCCCGGCCTAGGGCCACAACCCGAGGGTGAGGCGCACCGGCCAGGCACCATTTATTTTTAAAATGAACTCCCCCAAGAGGTTCCAATAGGAAATAAGTTCCTAAAGAAATAACGTTTAATCTTTGGGGATACTATGAAACTGATACACATTGAGGACATAGAAAAATAAGAAACCAAATTTTCCCCAGGGCCCCAACGTCGGCGGGGGCCAGCTAGGTGCCAAAATGATACACATTGAGGACACAGGACATCACATTTTTATTTAAGCAGAAAATGTGGCTTGTGCAATAATGGAGGACTTAGCTAGCAGTGTTTTAACGGTGCGGTGGGAATCTGATGCATTTTACACTCGGCTACTAGCTGGTTAAACTGACATGTTTTATAGGTTTCCATTTTAAACAACACACAAATATTTCTGTTTAAGAAAATACTAGGATTTTCGTCTATATATTGGAAATTGACTCATCGAAAAATGAAAAAGGATACCATTTATTGGTTTGCGTTTCGACCCAGATAATTTTCGCCTCTGTCATTTTTGCCTGTCGCGCTCTTACCACGTGTTTATGAGTGTAATAATTCATATTTCACTTCCTCCACCCACACCACAAAAGCATCTACCCCAATTGGAGATACCACAAGAAAATTTCCGCCTGCAGCGCTTCTTTCGTGTGTTTATCAATGTAAAAATTCATAATACGCATATAAACAATAAAAAAATAACGAACAAAATGACACATCCCCCATAAACACAAGCCCACCTTTATTATGGAGGTACATCTTATTTATAAAAATAGGTGAAATAATTATTACTAATTTTTCTGCAAATTATGTAACACTATTTTTTTTAATAAACATTCACAAAATATATATTTCACACCCAAACAATACTAAAATATCTTCGATTAAGAAAACACTACAGGATTGAAGGTTGTGAATGAAACAATTAATATCTCTCCACTCCCATTCACCCACACCACATACCTACCCCAATTGGGGATATGATGGAAAAAAATTGACGTGTAACAAATTATCGGCGCCTTAAAAAGACCCCCCACACAGCGCCCCCAAAAATTACATCCGTATTATATATTATCCGTATGTACGTAGAAGTGGGCAAATATCGATAGGAATAACCCTACTTTCAGATACTTTTCCTACATTGCAGGAACTAACAACAAAAAACACAAAACAGGTTTTCTGCTAGTGCAACAATAATAACTGCATTTTGAAGAAAAAACATTTTCCTATGAATTCTATATTTGAAAAAAAAAAACACAGAAAAGTGTTATATTAAATATATCATTTTACCTCGTAATTACGGGATATTATAATAATTGTAGGATTTGTGAAGCTGAAAGCATTTATAAAAAACATTTACCTCAGCCGATCTGTAAGACTATTTGAAATTTACCTGAAAATCGTTAGCACTTGCCGTTAGCAAACTTTACAAATACGATATTTATCAAAATATAAAAAAAATTTATTACGTATTTTATACATAGAATTATTTTTAAAATAATTTTGGTATGTACCTATTTTACTGTGTGTCTGAATCGTTCCGACAACCAGTTTCAATGTTGAAAATCAAAAGAAAACCCAGTTCTAGAGATTATTGAACCAGAGTTACACAAAGAAACACTCCGTCTAATATTAATCTATGCCACTGAAATAATTATTTTTAATTTTATAACATCGTCATTAGTTTTCACATTTCGATTTACTTTTTAAAATTGTTCCTTCCCCTCTTCTTTCGCCAAGGGATACATTTAATAATTTATTTCAATTCGTTATATTTATTGAGTGCCAAGAATAGACAAAACAGTTTTTTAATACATTTTCCATCGTATAAAAAAAATTATAAAAGTGTAATTAGGAGAATAAGTAATAACACAAGTGACCCCGGATTTTTGATAAACAAAGTTCCTACGTACTGCGTCACTGTCGCGGGCAATACTTTTTTTGTTTTAATGTACAGCTGCGCCATCTTGCATTTCCGCCTTTTAACGGATTTTGCTCTGTTCTGTCGGTTATTCTGTTTTATTTGTTATTTGGGAGTTTTAAGTATATATTTATGTTATTTTATTTGATATTATTTCTTTCTTGTTGAGTTATAATGTCATTAAGTGCTAGTGCTGAAAATTTGACGGGTGATAATCAGGTATTCATTCATCATAATAATTAGATGTTTTCATATTATTGTTGGCAAACTTCAACAATAAATAATGTGTTGTTTTGAAAATATCCTTGCTCGAAGCCAAGCGTTTAATGTTAACTTAGCTTTACACATTCAATAGGTGGCTTATTAGTTAATACAAGTGAGCGATGCTGTGAATCACGTCATGCAGATGAATGAGTCACCTCGTATGTGTTAATATGATTGCCTTTTGGGGGAGTGTATTAATTATTGTATTGTTTGGGATGTTTAGAGTTGCGATGGAGGCTCAATGTGTTTAGAGCTCGCCCTAGAAGGAGAACGGCTGTGCAAGGCCGGCGACTGTCGCGCGGGAGTGGCCTTCTTCCAAGCAGCGATCCAGGCGGGCACGGACGACCTGCGGACCCTCAGTGCCATCTACAGCCAGCTAGGGAACGCTTTCTTCTACCTTGGGGACTACAACAAGGCTATGCAATATCATAAACACGATCTTACACTTGCCAGGTAAGTCAGCCATTAAATCAGACATCTGCACACGCTTTTCTCTAACTGACCTGGTTTCTAAACTACCAATTACCCTGTTGATTCATCCGTACTGCTTTGCATACTCATTATAATTCTAACTACCTTGATTAGAAATAATTCTGAAAAGACTGACCCCGCCCTGCAAAACTGTCAACTGAAGAATGTGCGTAAATGAATTGTTTTGGTAATACAAAACATTATTGTCAGACATCATATCACTGTCCTGGTGTTATCTTCGTTTATTATATTATTCCTCCAAATCCTGAACCGGGCCTACCTGACTTCAACTTGTATACACTGGATAAATGTATTTAGTAAGTTGTCCTCCTTGAAACTATGGTTCATCTGCTTTGCTTCCCTTATTACTCTTAGCCTACGTTGCATGAAAACATATGTATATATAAAAATATGAAAAAAAATGCTAATAGTTTTATAGACGACTTAGATAGCGATCGAATTACACTTTCTCACCAGTTTCAGTGATCTAGTTATGAATCAATAGAATCCAGTCAGTTTTTAATGCTGCGGCGAGAATGATTTTTGGTGAATCTAAGTATTGTCGTATAACCCCACTTCTAAGGGATCGCCTTCACTGGCTTCGATGCCCTGAAAGAATAGAGTTTAAGATCTGCTTAATGACCTTCAAAGCATTGCAAGGAATGGCACCAGCCTATATATCGGAACTACGTGTCCGACAAAAATTAAGCAATAGACAGCTTACTCTAAGGTCAGCAGATCTAGATGTTAGTAATCGTCTTATCGAACTTTCTAGGTCAAATCGTTAATAAATCTTAACTTCTTTTCAATATTTTATAATAAGCCATATTCTAAAACTTATGATAATTGTTTAGTTTCGGTTGCCTCCTTATTGTACCTTTTTTAAAATGTCTGCTCAGAAGATTCTCATTTCTGAGCACAAACTGCCTCCTGTTTTATATTATGTTTTAGTTTTAATATTCTTGTTTTGTCCTGTCCCGCTGTTATTGTTATTCTAAGTTTTGTCATCACTTTGTATAAACAAGTATATTTAGTGTTATAATATTAGATCTGTATTGGGTAAGGCAAACTGTTGGAATAATTTTAAGAACATGACCACTACTACTGAATTACCGTTTTTAAGTTTGTTATAGTTAAGCGCACTTCAAGTGAAATGACACTAAACTGCGCTATATAAATGCCATGTTTTTATTATTATGAATGAGGTATCCCCTAGCAAAACAAATTCTGTCCATTGATAATAATTATTACATATTATTACTGACTGACAATTTTTAGATTACACATGGATTGATGCGTTGCTCGAGAGTTAGCTAGAGAGTAGGCTGCAGCCTAAGCCTCTATCTTTTAATATGCATTACCGTCGCCACTTGCTGTTATTTTATTTTATTTTATATTTTAAGAGTTCAAATAAGCCAGAACTTTCAAAATACATAGTCAACGGCTATCGTAAGTGCGCTAAGTAACAGACTTGATCCCTGGTCATGGGCCAGTCCCAAAACCTTGACTGAGATAGTTTATATGGGTCAAAAAAAATCTTCGGCATTTAATTACAGCAACAAGACAAGACTAACAATAACTGTGACTTAAAAAAATATATATATATATTTTTTAATACCGATGATTATGTAAATTTAATTTGATTTTTTTTAGAACAATGGGTGACAAATTAGGCGAGGCAAAATCGTCTGGCAATTTGGGCAACACACTCAAGGTGATGGGCAAGTTCAGCGAGGCCGTGGCATGCTGCAAGCGGCACCTGGAGATATCGCGCGAACTTGGAGACAGGCTGAGCGAGGGGCGCGCGCTGTACAACCTGGGCAATGTGTACCACGCTCAGGGCAAGCAGCTGGGCCGTGTGGGGCAGAACGACCCAGGCCATTTCCCGCAGGAGGTGCGTGACTGCCTCAACCAGGCTGTCTCTTATTACCAGTGAGTATTTCAATTATATTTAATGTTGCTTCCAATAACTGGCTTTTGAATTGCCTATGTGCCACCACTTCTTGATGATGGTGCTTCTTTTCTGTCTATTAAATGCCATATTTCCAGCAATCCCTATCCCAGTAGGTTCGTTGTTTTCCCCTAAATTATTCATCTGAATCTGGCCGCGTTGTAGTATTTTAAATATCTCTTAGTTCTGTGAACTGTTTTAATTATCCTCCCCAGTTGCATACATATAGATTAAGGAGGGCTCCTGTGTGTTCAAAGATTTTCCTTGATTTTCGGTTATTGAGACTGTTTGGTTTTAGTGATACCCTATAATATTCTATCTAATGGCGGTTTTGTTAAAATGTGTTTAAAGTTATTGATATAACGGATAAAAGTAGTTCAACAGGAAATATTTGTTTAGTTCAATTAAGGAAAAAACTTAACCCGTAAGTCAGGTTACTATCCATCCAAGCCACACAGACAATTTGTTTTTTCTCCACATGTACATTGTGTGGGTGACCATTATAAGGTGAATAATTTCCTAGAATCAATTGACTGTCAGGTTTGATTCGCATTTCTCATAAGTAGGTATAAATTTGTGAATGATTTTCAATAACAATGAAGGACACCAAATCACTGCAGTAGCCAGACAGATGAATCATCATTTTCTCTGGATCTTCACCGTTGTTATATTATTAGAAATAAACATTTCTGATTTTTCATTTTTCCAGAGACAACTTGGCTTTGATGAAAGAATTAGGTGATGAGCAGGCATGCGGTCGGGCCTGTGGCAACTTGGGCAACACATGCTACCTGTTGGGCGACTTTGGCCGGGCCATCCAGTACCACACGGAGCGCCTGGAGATTGCGAACAAGTTTGTGGACAAGGCGGCTGAGCGACGAGCCAACAGCAACCTTGGCAACTCCCACATCTTCCTGGGGCAGTTTGAAAATGCAGCTGAGCATTACAAGTTTGTTTTTTTAATATTATTTCTATTTGAGATTTTGATAAAATGATTTGCTAACAAACTTTTCGCTTATCTTCATTTGATTGTATAATGAAATAAAAATTTTCGATTTTATTATATTTTCCAGCCAAATAAGCATTCTTCACAATAAAAATAAGTTAAAAATAGTCTTACGAGGATTTCCTGTAAATAAATACAATATTATGACTTTTGAAAATGAATGTATGCACGAATAAACCGTGCTTCCACACTGTATGTTTTCGTTTTCATAAATCCTTACAATTTCTAGACGAACCCTGGTGTTGGCTCAGGAGTTGGGTGACGTGGCGGTGGAGGCGCAGGCGTGCTACTCGCTGGGCAACACTTACACGCTATTGCGCGAGTTTAACACGGCTGTGCAGTACCATAGTCGCCACCTGGCCGCAGCGCGCCAGCTCGGTGACCTAGTGGGCGAGGGCCGTGCCAGCTGGTCACTCGGAAATGCGCACGCTGCGCTCGGAAATCACGAACGCGCACTCTACTTTGCGCAGAAGCATTATCAAATCTCCAAACAGGTGCTTAACAGGTTGATTGCTATTCACGCGTTTGTGGGTGATGAGGGGAGTGCCCCGGGTGCCGATCATGCAATTACGCATGATGATACTTCTATTCGTCAGTATCTCTGGATTTTGCAGGACATAACACAAGATCCCAATTATTGTTCTACTCGATTCGATTTCGACTTATAATGTTTCTTTTATCAAGTATTACAACTTAAGAAATTCGGTGACTGCTGGCATCTCAAAGGCCACAGTTAAGTTGCTCTGTATTGTGTCATATTTGTAAAATAATGATTCTCTTTCAAATTAGTGAAGATTGTAAATAGTGAAGTACAAAATTCAAAAGGTGTAGAGTTTTACAGAAGAGGAACCGATTTTTGAGACAAAACTGAAATATGGACACAAATTGCCTTCTACCCGCAGGTTGACTGTCTAACAAGTGAGTGGACTGACTGACATCTTGTTGGGACAACAGGTCTTCAGTGTGTCTATCTTTATTCAAGTGCCCAGTCTAGTTACTAAAATATAATGTTCTGCACTTCAGCCACTGAAACTTTTCCTAGGCTGTAAATATACAAAACATTATATAATATATAATCAAGTTTGCTACATATGTAAATACTCGTATATATGTCATTAAGATAGTAGTTATAGGCCTTAGTCGTAAGTCACTAGATATAAATCTTAGAGATAAGTCTGTAGTTCTAGTATCAACTATTTAAGAAATATATTTGTACAGCGCCCTTGAGGTGATTTCTCACGAAAACGGCGTTATATAAATTAGCCAAATATTATTATTATTATACATTCCTGCATTTTGAATTTAAACCTAAATGATTGGTGGTACCCTGTGTCGAAAAACAGAAGCTTAACGCTGTCACCCCTAAATTTATGGAGCTGAATAATTGTGATTGAAGATAACTCGGAAACTCTCTTCTTAACCCAGCGACCCGGCTGGTCTCTCAACCCATCGTCTTGCACCGCAGCGGGAGGGATGGATTCATACGTTTGTCACTTCTGGACACACTGGCTCATAGATCTCTACCCACCCCTCGTACCTTTTTCCTTCCCAGAACTTTCTCTCCTTCATTTAAAGAGCCACCACACATTATCCCCAAAGATGACGTAGGCCCTGAGGGAAATTATTTTTTTCAGGGCCGTCTTTGGGGTTCATGTAAAAGAAAAAAACAATTGTGGAGATATTCAGAAGGTGGGTATGGTTCGCTCACTGACTTGGTAACAACCTTTTCCATAGACTCCAGTGACCTACTTGCCTCCTATCTCAAAGGGTTCAGTCGATGTTGGGCCCATAGTCTATTTAGGTATTCCCTCTTTCAACTCTCATTCTAAGGGTGCGTGTCGGCAATGATGTTTTGTTTTTACAAAATGGAAGTTTCATTATTTATTATTTTTTTTTTTTTTCAGTTGGGTGATTCGCTGGGACTTGCTACAGCCCAGCTAAACATATGCGACTTAAGGAAAGTGCTAGGACTTCCTCCGATCGACCCCAGCCAAGATGCTGAGGGTACGAATGATATGAGTGGAGTGAATTTGGGAGTTACGTGTGACCCCATTATGGCCATGCGCGTTAGAAGACAATCCATGGAACAACTCAGTTTACTCCAGGTAAATGAAAATGTAACTTTATAATCTGACTACTTAGCTTGCTCCGGTATAATCTAGTTGAAAGCTAAATCCTAATGAAAGCTAATCCTAAGCTAAGTCCTGCTTCTATTAGGGTAGAGTTTGGAAAATTAAAGATTGTGCTTTGCCTTTGTGTACTGCACGCAGCTTTGCCGAAGTGATTTTATAGTGAAGTGATCCAGTATGGTTCTGGATTCCTGGAGACATCTGGAGATATCTGGAGACAAATCCAAGTTTTAATAATTTGAAAATGATCTCGCTTTTCAGCCTTCTTCTCTCTGTCCTCATTTCACATCTGTAAGAATAAGCCAAATTAAAATATGCTTTATGGATATGATCCTTACCATGTCTGTATCATTTTCAGCTCACACCAGATGCAAAGAACGCATCGCAAAATACGGAACATTCCAAGACAATGGCATCCAAGAAGTTGACCAAGATGCAGTCCGAGGACGCCGGCCCTGCGGAGTCCTTCTTCGACCTGCTCTCCCGCTGCCAGTCAGAGCGCATGGACGACCAGCGGGCCACCCTAGCGCAAGTTGGTAAAGCCAACCAGGCCCGCAAGCACTCCAGTATGAAGCTCACCAAGTTGCAAAGGTCCGCCAGCAATGACACCAAACACAATGTCAGGTATGGATGATTACCGAATACTCGCTGAACATTGTTTTGGTCAAATTTATTTGGCAATTAAGGCGATGCATTGCAAAATAGAAAGAAACTCTTTTAGACGGTCCCAAACTATTGGGGCACATTTTGGAAATCATAGTTTGTAATAAATGAAAAGTTTTCAATCATGCCTGTGGTAATTGTTGTTATTTGCGATTTTTATCTGTAACCACTGCAGCGACAACCTGTTAGAATTGTGTTGTAGGCGTGTATATGACCGAAGTAAGGTCAATTTTATCTTATTCAAGTGAAATTGATAAAATATTGTCAAAATTTGAAGTCCTTTCCTGAACAGGTAATCAATTTTATTGGGCGTATCGAAGGCCTTGCGTAAGGTGGTGCCATCAATTTTCTTTCAAATCGATGTAAATCTCACACCTAGGGATTATCTGTTTGGTGGTATGGGTATCGCAGCGCGAGTTGAGGCAAACACAATATATTGCTAAATATTGTATTTAATAAATAATATGATTGATTCTATTATGTACATATATCGTTGTTTAACATTATGTAGTACTGTTATTTTATTTATTCTTATTTTGCATAATGTGTTACTGATATTTGTATGAATTATTATGTAGTTATTTCAAATGTATTATGTAATTAAAAGATTGGTATTTCCGAATAATAATGAAGCGAACATAAACTGGGATTATTTCACACACTAGAAATAATGAATAACACACTGTTATGATGGGTTGTTTCACAGAATTTGAACAATTCATCAAATTTAAATGTTCATTTTCGGGTTCTGTAAGAGTCCTATTCAAGTCCTGTTATTATATCATTATAGGCTAGTTGCTTGACAGAACTGAAATAATAACAGAAAATCTTTCGCAGAACATAAAAATTAACATTTAAATTTGAAGAATTGTTTAAATTCTCTGAAACAGCCATCCTTAAAAATTTCAAATTTGATCAACATACACACTTGACAAGGACATCAGTCTATGCTTCCCTATGGCTAATGTCTTTCTCAGGCGTCTCCAACTTCTTCCACCATTCATTATTGTGTACCACAATGTTACTGTTAGAAAACTTCATTATAACTCGACTATAATTTGACTATCATTCCGGTGTAGAGACATTGCGTAAGTATTCCTCGGGGATCTCTGACTTCTACCATTGAAACTGCACTCCTGGTACTAATAAGAACAAACTTTGAACATTTCAGCGATATCGGTTGACAACTTTTTTTTTTGTCAATGTGTGCTAGCGCAATCGGAATTTTTCTATCTTAAGATTTTATAAGTTTTTCTAATTCTTTGTTAAAAATTAAATGTCTGATTTAGTACATTTTCTTTCAATTTATGTGAAATGTTTCATAGAAAGATTATCTTCAATTATTACATAGTATTTTAAATTCAAACTTATTCTTTGTTTTAATCATTTTAATTTAATTAAGCATGTGGCTGCACTCTTATAGTAAATTCTTAACTCAGTGTAATTTTTTTTTTATTTTTTTTTTTATATTAACTCCACACAGGAGGCCCTGAAGAAAATAATTTCCCTCAGGGCCTATGTCATCTTTGGGGATGCTGTGTGGAGGGTCTTTTTGTGGAGAGGAAGGAGTGAACATGGGTCTTGAAGAGTCCCATGTTGTAGGAGGGAGGAAACACAGAGGCCGGCAGTTCGTTCCACAGCCGAGCTGTTGAACTTAAGAACGAATCGTAGAAGCGACCCGTTCTCATGTGACAAATGTCAACCGTGTACAAATGTTGGGCGCGCGTTTGTAATGAACGAAGCCAAAAATATAGACAAAACCTTAGATGCAAGTCATGTTTTCCACTTTTCGATGGTTTCTAATGTCAATCTATGAATACAGTAGAACCTCGTTAATTCGAAATCCACGGGACATCAAAAATCAAATTTCGAATTAACGAATTCCCACGTAATTCGAAATTTTATGAAAAAAAAAATATGCCGAAAATCGATTTTCTTCAAATCCGGGTGGTATTTTAGTTGTAAATTCGTATTAATACCAATTATTTCTTTATTTTGGCAGCCGATTACCGTAGCGGCGGGCCCTTTAAATTCAGATATTCGCAATAAATTCGTAAAAATGCTATATATTTACGCGTAAATCGAGAATTTGCTGCCGATTTCGGTCGCGGCCTACCCTTTAAATTGAGATATTCGTAAAAATACGATATATTTCCGCGTAAATCGAGATTTCGCGGTAATTTTCCGTCGCGGCCGGCCCTTTATTTCAAATATCTGAATTTAAATTCGTAAAAATACGATATATTTCCGCGTAAAACGAGAATTCGCGGCCGTATTCCGTCGCCGCCGGCTCTTTAAATTCAGGTATTCGAAATAAATTCGCAAAAATACGATATATTTCCGTGTAAATCGAGAATGCGCGGCCGATTTCCGTCGCGGCCGACCCTTTAAATTCAGATATTTGAAGTAAATTCGTAAAAATTAGTAATATTTCGGCGTGAATCGAAATTTTTCGGCCGATTTCCGTCGCGCCGTATTTTTGAACTCGGATATTCGAAGTAAAGTTAGTAAAAATACGATATATTTCCGCGTAAATTGAAATTTCGCGTCTGATTTCCGTCACGGCGGGCCCTTTAAAATTCAGATATTCGAAATAAATTCGTAAAAATACGATATATTTACGCGTAAATCGAGATTTCGCGGCCGATTTCCGTCGCCGCCGGCTCTTTAAATTCAGATATTCGAAATAAATTCGCAAAAATACGATATATTTCCGTGTAAATCGAGAATGCGCGGCAGATTTCCGTTCAAATTCAAATATTCGAAATAAATTCGTAAATATACGATACATTTACGCGTAAATCGAAATTTCGCGGCCGAGTTTCGTCGCGGCCGACCCTTTAAATTCAGATATTTGGTGTAAACTTGTAAAACTACGACATATATCCGCGTAAAACGTATTTTCTCGGCCCTTCAAACTCGGATATTCGAAATAAATTTGAAAAAGTACGACATTCCAGTGTAAATCGATTCAGATTTACAAAATAATAATACTAATTAGGACGATGTATAACCACGTAAAAATACATTTTTCGGCATTTTACCGCCACGGCTGACTTTTAGATTCACATTTACGAAATATTATGATTTATTTTCGAAAAAATCAAATTTTTTCGAATTACACGAACAAATTTTCGTGCGCGGACAAAAATAAATTTCGAATTACGAATTAACGAATTTCGAATTAAAAAACATTTTGTATGAAAAAATTTTTCTGCGGAAATTTTTTTGGCGAAAATTTCGAATTACGCGTTTTTTCGAATTATCGGGGTTCGAATTAACGGGGTTCTACTGTAATGTCTACATACTATCTGCCGTCACTAACTTACTGTAAGAGATGAAAGCTTCGTTAGAACACCTCATCTATTAATTAGAAATATATAAAGTGTAAATATACAAATCTTCAGGCCAAACAGGATTTCCAGAGTAGGCATAATGCGTAAAATAAATACATTAGAAATCAGTAATAAATAGTGAAAATGAATGTGCCTGAATACAAAGAGCGATTAATAAAGCGATTTTATAAAATATATTATCAATAATACTGCCTTGATATATACATATCCAGTTGCCTGCAGTTTGATTTTCTTTGTATTGCAGCACAAACAGTGAAGCCATGCTGGAGATGATATTGGATCTTCAATCGGAACGCATGGACTCCCAGAGGGCGTCGCTGCATCCCACCAAGAAGAATCTCATACAGTCTGAACCACTGAACCAAAATAAACCGAAGACAGACAAGGACAAACCAGATGACGATTTTCTAGATATGCTGGCTAGAGTCCAAGTAAGTACTTTTATTTTATCGCCATTATAGATTTATTTTCGTTCAAATTCAAGTGCATATTTATATGAACATCTTGAGTTGTTGCATCAATGCTGAGGATCATAATCGTTCCAGAGTGGAAGATACTCTCAGTATTGCCCTGGTGTAAGACCACCATTTACAATTGAAACGTTGCTTGAAATGGCTACAGCCGTGTTTGGTGAACAGATCTGAATAGCCATAGTCTCACTGACTCCAGGGGTTGAGAGCAGTTGAGACTCTTGTGTGGAATTCAGCAAAAACAAAATCTCCACTCCAATTGCCTTGATGAACAAGGCTCCTCCATTCACCAAAGTCCTGCGCTGAATGAAGAGCTACAGACGTTGATGTTCTGGACTTCTGTTATACTTGATCATTCCATCGGTGATCTTCCTTTGCTTCTCCTGCCTTCCACTATACCAGTGATTGAATTTTTCCAGGTTTGAGTTCTCAGTTGGTGAGCTCCGTGTCCAAAGTATCTTAGCGTACGTTGTGCACAAACAGTTGACAGCCTGTTAAGGGTGCATAACAATTCTAGAATTGAGAGATTGGTGCTCCCCAATTTCCATGGTATCCTGAACATTCTTCCTCTGTCGATCCGTTTCCGTTCGCTGGCTCTTAGCATCCCATGTTTCCACATTGTTTTAAAATATGTGGGCATAATACATTTATCCCATGTGAAGTAATATTGTCCCTCAGTGATTGTGTTAATTGAACATTTATTGTAGTTTGTAACTTCTGATAGTTCAATCAATATGTCCCTATCGTCCTCGTCTCTAGGAACTAGTAGGGTTAGGATAATAATTTAATGATGTTGATATTCTCACCTGATTTGTCATAACAATTTCTCATATAAATACCCTTACCACCAATTATCCATATAATATTCTACTTGCTGATGACCATGTTTTTGTTTGTTAGGGCTCCCGGTTGGAAGAACAGCGCACCGAGCTGCCCGCCAATCGCCCCATCAACAGGTCGGCTTGCACGGTCCCTGACGAGGATTTCTTCTCTCTCGTCGTCCGCGTACAAGGAGGACGAATGGAAGACCAGAGAGCTACGGTAATTTTTTTTTTGCAATAGTCACGTAAGAACAATATGAGCATGACTTTAGAACACTTTAGTGGTCTTATGGTTTTTTTCTTTTAAAAACTTCTGCCGGAATCAAATCTTTAGCAACACTAATGGTCATTATTTTCAACCTTACCATTATGACATCTAAAGTGAAGTATTAGACATTTGGCTGTACCTAATATTATTTCACAGTAAATTAACCCCTTGAATGCCAGCAAATCCATTTGTAAGGAAATAATGTGTCTTAATGACCGGTCGGTGGCCGAATTGACATCGCGTTTGGGTCCCACCCAGGCGTAGTGTGTTCAATTCCTCGGCTGGCTAAGTCCTCCATCACAACACAAGCAACATTTTCAGCTTACTGTGGTGGTAGTAGGAGATTTTCAAATATTGTCAGGTTATTCATAACCTGGGAATGTTTGACTTTCTTTTTAAAATAATAATAATTTTATTCTACTTATAGTATTTCTTCATTTGCAAACGTATTTATTTTATTTGTGAAAAAGCACATTGCAAAATCCTAGTTCTGACTTGAGAAGAATGCTTAGCTGAAAAATATATTATAAAATATTCGTATTTCTTCATTGTACCTCGTTAATTCGAAATCCACGGGACATCAAAAATCAAATTTCAAATTAACAAATTCCCACGTAATTCGAAATTTTATGAAAAAAAAAAAAAAAATACCCCGGAAATTCGATTTTCTCTGGCGCCTCTTCAAATCCGGGTGGTATTTTAGGAGTAAGTTCGTATTAATACCAATTATTTATTTATTTTCGCTGCTGATTACCGTAGCGGCCGGCCCTTTAAATTCAGATATTCATAAAAATGCTATATATTTACGCGTAAATCGAGATTTCGCGGCCGATTTCGGTCGCAGCCTACCCTTTAAATTGAGATATTCGTAAAAAATACGATATATTTCCACGTAAATCGAGATTTCGAGGTAGATTTCCGTCGCGGCCGGCCCTTTATTTTAATATCTGAATTTAAATTCGTAAAAATACGATATATTTCCGCGTAAATCGAAATTTCGCAGTATATTTTCATCGCGGCCGGCCCTTTATTTCGAATATCTGAATTTAAATTCGTAAAATACGATATATTTCTGCGTAAATCGAGATTTCCATCGCGGCCGGCCTTTTATTTCCAATATCTGAATTTAAATTCCTAAAAATACGATACATTTCCGCGTAAATCGAGATTTCACGGCCATATTCTGTCGCGGCCGGCTCTTTAAATTCAGATATTCGAAATAAATTCGCTAAAATACGATATTTTTCCGTGTAAATCAAGCATGCGCGGCCGATTTCCGTCACGGCCGACCCTTTAAATTCAGATATTTGATGTAAATTCGTAAAAATATGATATATTTCCGCGTAACTCGAATTTTATCGTAGTTTTTCGTCGCGGCCGGCCTTTTAAGTTCAGATATTTTAAGTAAATTCGTAAAAATATGTCATATTTCGGCATGAATCGAAATTTTTCGGCTGATTTCCGTCGGTCCGTATTTTTTAACTCGGATATTCAAAGTAAAGTTAGTAAAAATATGATATACTTCCTCGTAAATTGAAATTTCGCGTCCGATTTCCGTCGCTGCGGGCCTTTTAAAATTCAGATATTCGAAATAAATTCGTAAATACGATATATTTACGCGTAAATCGAGATTTCGCAGCCGATTTCCGTCGCAGCTGGCCATTTGAAATTCAAATATTCAAAATAAATTTGTAAATATACGATACATTTACGCGTAATTCGAAATTTCGCGGCCGAGTTACATCGCGGCCGACCCTTTAAATTCAGATATTTGGTGTAAATTCGTAAAACTACGACAAATATCCATGTAAAACGTATTTTCTCGGCCCTTCAAACTCGGATATTCGAAATAAATTTGAAAATATACGACATTCCAGTGTAAATCAATTCAGATTTACAAAATAATAATACTAATTAGGACAATGTATAACCGCGTAAAAATTCATTTTTCGGCGTTTTACCGCCACGGCTGACTTTTATATTCAGATTTACGAAATATTATGATTTATTTTCGCAAAAATCAAATTTTTTCGAATTACACGAACCAATTTTCGTCCGCGGACAAAAATAAATTTCGAATTACGAATTAACAAATTTCGAATTAAAAAAACATTTTGTATGAAAAAAATTTACTGCGGAAATTTTTTTGGCGAAAATTTCGAATTACGTGTTTTTTTCGAATTATCGGGGTTCGAATTAACGGGGTTCTACTGTATTATTTTTTTTTATGCACAGCGTGCTATTTGTCATTTTAGCTTGGCATTACAAGGATTAATTTACCAATTACTCTCAAGTCAATAGACTGCAAATGGCATCAAAGTAAAACTTTTTAATGATTAATTTAAGTTTGCATTTATTGTTAGTAAATTTTTTGTTTTACATACTGAAATGCAAAATACACACATGAAATAAAATTTACATACATGAAATAACAATCTAAAACAAAAACAACTGCGCTGAAGTCTCGATCTCTACTGAAAGTTTGTCAAAGTACGCTTTGCTGAGGTTTGACATAACATACAAATAGATCGCCTAAGTTAAGTTTGCTGATTAACTTAACTTTAGGTGGTTCTACCTTTTACACCGGTCCTACTTGAATGGCTGTAAAGGCATTTCTATATAAATATTGTTTATACCAATCTTTTTGTGAGGGTCCCAACTATAAATGTATATAAAAAATATTATACAAGTCTCCCATTTTGTTATCTTCTTGTCTCTTGTGTGGATGAATATTTAATCAAAAGAAAACTATACCAAACCTGTAGATGGGTAATAAATCCTTGCACTTATGACTCTGGATATGCATGGATATGATATGCATCGTTCTTGTTTTGTAATGATTTGTGCATAAGTGAGAACCAAATTTTTTGTTATCTAATAAAAGTTGTACATTTTTACACATAAAACATCACTAAATGGCCCAAAACTGACTTTAACTTCAGTTGGGGTGTGGTGACTAGTACATAGTAAAAAAATCATTCAAATATATAATTTTCTCAAAGATGTAGGGGTTTATAGCAAAATCACTAGAACTTTTTTGAACTGGACTCTATTTTTGCTCACTTGACGTGTGTTAAGATACGCTAGGCCGCATTCGAAATAGTGACATTGTGGGTTTGGGCATGATTTAGGTCAAATAGCTAAATAGTACAAATATTAGTTTGATTGGAAACAACAGTCATAATGAGAAACAGTATTTTACAAAAGTTGTACATGTATATGTCAGTGAGTTTTTGTAGAAGAGTCGCTGGACAATCTAATATCAATAAAACAGACTAGCCCATGAACAAGATGCACTTACTGACAAAAATAGCATTAACTATTTGATGGATATTCATTGTATCAATAATGTCAAGCCAAACTGTTAAAATGCATCATGCAAACACTAATTAAAAGAAATCCACTCCATTCGTAGCAAGGTATGCTATTCTGTGCATTATGCGCATAAGCATTAAAGTTGTGTTTTCCATGTTGGATGCTCTGGCCAAATACCTAGGCGGGCGGGAGAGAATGCGCAAGTGCGAAATTCGAATTCTTTGCAGCTTTTTGGATACCGGGTACAAGATAGCATCCAAACTGCTGCTGCTATGTATGTATGCGGTTCATTGATATTCAAGCGTACAGTTGTGTTTTCGTGTGTATTAAATGCAATGATGCTGAGACGCTGTTTCACGAAGATATTTGAGCATTGAGAATGTATAGCATTTTCGATTGGCTCTGTGCGTCATATCGTAAGTTTAAATCGTTTTAAGTTTAAAGCTATTAAATGTAGAGCACGAGGGATGCTGTAAATCCAAAACAAGTATGTAAGCAGATGCATGTATGTTTGGTATCATCTGTATAATAATTTTATGTATCCGTTTTCTTACCTAACGCTTGATGAAGGTCTCTCAGTGTTGTTTCCCCTTATATCTTGCTGAATTATAATATGACATAATGTAACCACCTATTAGCATAGTGTAACATCCTGTCTATCTTGAGACCAGCTCTTTGGGACTCGGTTGCCGAATAGGGAAAACATGGAGAGAACTGCTTGTTGAAACATACATAACAGTATACAGTAGAACTCCGTTAATTCGGACCCCGATAATATGAAAAACCACATAATTCGAAATATTCGCCAAAAAAATAGCCAGATTTTTTTTTTATAAACAGTTTTTTATTTCAAAAATCGTTGATTCGTAATTCAAAATTTTTTTATTTCTGCGCATAAAAATTTGCACATGTAATTCAAAAATTCGATTTTTACGAAAATAAATCATAAGATTTCATAAATCTGAATTAATTTTGTACCAAAATTTTTAAATCTGCAGTGGCCTACTAAATATAATATAAATTTTAAATCCTATGTTTAAAGATAATATTTTTTTGAATTTACTTCTGTATTGGACCAAGTTATGTAAAAATATATGTTTAGTTTTTGAAAAAAATAATAATGTTATTAAATGTGAATATGAAACTAACTTTTTTTATTTTTAAATATTTATTTATTTATTTTTTATTATTTAAATAAAAAAAAGTTGAACATTAATCAATCTTATTTGCATAATTTTTATTTACGTATACAATATACGTATAATTAAAAATATGATTTGGTATGATAGTCCTTAAAGCATCCAACACACGTTTTTCAAGCAAGGTTAACGATACCAGAACCATTTTGAAAAATTACTATGACGCTGATCGCCAACAAAACTTAATTTGTAATTATCAAAGAAAAACTTTACCGACGTATTATGCCAATGAATGCTTCATTATAACATTTTATAACTGAAACCAATGCCAATCTTGCTAGCTAGATCTATTTATGACAAGTGAGGGTTTACAATCGAAACAAACAGCCTGTTGAGTCTTACAATGTGTGCTTAATTACCCATCTGAATGCAGTTTATTGGAGCTAATGATGATCATCAAGCTAGTGATAATATGATGAACAACTTAGTGATATTTTTCTTAGAAGCTTCTAACTAGTTGATGAGAGGTAAAATGCATTTAGTGTTTTGGGGAGGAAATTGAGAAACATGAAAGCGGAATCTTTAAAACAATCATTGAATATAAATTTTATCAATAAATGTAAAATACGAATTTTTAATTACTCTATCTTTTAAACATATTACTGTCAAATATATTGATAGTAGATGTAGGTAGGCAGATACATAAGACTTAAAAAAATCCTATTTCTGAAATAACAAGTAATGGCTATAAGGAGCCAATTATGTCATTCCCCTCATGCTCATTATAACTAAGTTTGACTGAGCAAAAATTTGCACATCATTTAGAGTGAGAAATGTACTGACAATTCAACATACCTACAAAAAGTGATATAAAGTCATGAAAAGTGATAAAACAAAAACTAGGTTAAATAGGTTACATAGGTAACTATTAAACCTAGTTTTTAAATTAATTAAATTCAAAATTGTTCGATTTTCATTTTGATAAAATATCATGGAACCCATCCTAAGTACTTTCCAATCTTTTTTTCCCATCTATTTCTTTTTGTCACTTCCTTCATTCGTCGGCATTACCTAAGTTACTGAAATCAAAATTCTTTTTATCTCCTTTGTGTTTTAAAGCATCATTATTTCTCTTGTTCTAGGTTCCTCATCCTGATGCAAAACTGACCAAGCCCACCACGGCTGCCAAGAAGTAGAGACTCCCTGAGATATTGTTGGTGCTCAAACGGTTTGTACGGTTATAAAATTGCTGGCCTACTTTGCATCAAATGCTCCCTTATCAATTAAGTATTGTGTAATTGTTAAGTGGCGCACTATTGGCTTCCAATTTTACAATATTTGGATGGTAAACCCTAATTTTATAAAGATAATCATTTCTCTTCCCTAAAAAAAGGAGTTTTAGAAATCTCTCGAAATAAACATTGAATATTGTTATCTTTAATGACAGCTAATCTTTGTTCATCTTGGCTCCTTCCATTGATATCAAGAGGAAGTATTGCTCAAGTGCATGAGTTGGTATGTTCTGGTTTTTATTATTATCGATACTGACTGAGCTTGATATTTTAACATGTTATTATGATAGAGTAGTTCTTTATAGAGATAAGTCAACGATATCCTTACAAATTAATTTAAGTTAGTTTTATTGGTTTGAAGGGAAAAGGAGCGTTGCTTTAATAATTATTATATTGGAAAAAGGAGCGCACAATTTAACATTCAAATACTTTTCAGTCCATAGATTTTAATCATTATTACTTCCACTAGTTGGAGAAAAAGATTACATTATATATAATGCTGCCATACAATATTGCTCAAAAGGGAGATTTTTTTATTCCACTGATGGACTTAAAACTGCCATGATTTCAGTTAGGGAACTAACTGACTATCCCTGTGTTTTCTTTTTTAGTGTGAAAATAAATCATACCTACAAATTGTTACACTAAGTGCGCGGGTATTATTTATTTGAATGATTTTGATCTTATTTACAAAGGAGATAATTTAAGTAAACATTTTCCTGAGGGGGAAATAAATAAAAAAAATTATAAGTAAAATGAAAATAGGGAACAATAATTTTAAATTTTAATACATTCACGGATACAATGACTATTGACGTCATTTTTAGAGGAAATGTAATATGACACAACATCTATTGACATTGTTTTAGAGGAGATGTGAAGTGACACAACATACATAATGTAAACAAATCTCAACACTTAGTGGGTGTACTTGAGTGCTAATGTTACAAAAAATGGCATTATTAATGTTTCAATAATGCCATTTTTTTCTGAAAAATTCTTTTTTTTTTTTTTCGAAAATTCGGTTTTTTGTATGAAATTTCAGGAAATCCGTACAGCGCATGGCCAATCTGAATTTTCCTGATAATCTTCATAAAAAAAATTGAATTTTCGAAAAAAATATTTTGGACTAAACAGCATCAAACACAAAAGACAAGGAAGTCAAGTTTTGTGTTGTAGTAGTGTCTCTATGTGTCACAATGCCCACAAACTGTCACAAACTCTCCCATTCTTGTTAGCGTCATACCTTTTGTGTCATGCGACAACACACATAATGTGTCGTACAGCGACATATGCAATAGCATGTGTCGTATTATGAACCTCTATTTTCTGGCAATTGTCCGTCAATGTGTTAAGCGCATATTTAAAATTTATTAAATTATATTAGTGTCTATGCTTATTGCTCTGGCAATAGAAATTTTTTCCACATTTGATAATTTTTATTTCAAAGCTGTTCTTCAAAAGCATATATTTTTCAATATGTTAATGTGACTTTTTTAATTCATATTCCCTCCCTGAGGGAAAAGTTTGTGTATGTGTGCTTAAACGTATGATTGGATTTTATAAGTTTTAAATGTCACAATATTTTCATTTTACTGTTCAAAATTTCTCAGCTTCAAAACTTATGTCATCCTTAGAATAATATGTATTGTTGAATGATTGGGGGTGAGAATCCTAACACCAAATACGGTCGACTATGGTTGAGGAGTTTACATGACAACCAGTTATGACTTTCAATATTGTGTTTTTATTTGTGAGAATATGTACTAAAGAGACTTTAATGTGCTAAAACAATGATATTAGATAGATAGCAAATATTATTTGCTCTCAAAACAATGGATTTATTCTCTTATAAGAGGTTTTGATACATTTAGTTAAAATCAAAAATAAGGTTAGTGAACCAGGTGTTTGAATACATTTATTTAAAGGTTTCATCGAAAACGGCCATGACTAGAGATAGTATATTTATTATAAAGGCATATTGTTATCTGAATCACCACAATCATGAATTATTTATCCTTTTCCCTTCAGTATACACAGATAAGAATTTAATCACAAATACTTATTTTTTTCATGGCATTCGTAATGCCTTCTTGTAATTCGATTGTAAATAAACATATTATTCATTTTATAGGCATATTCAGCATTTGAGATTTCGTAAATATTCACTTCCATAATGTTAAAGAATCCATCGTACAGTAACTTACTCCATAGATAATTCTCCACTTAGATAAGTGTGAGTGATGACAGTAAGTACATTAATGAATGAAGCTAGATTGATACTAATCGTCCATATTACTGTCCATACAAATAAGTAGATTGGATCTCATAATTGCAGTTTAGAATAATGATTATCAACATAGTTACATTATTCGTCACGTACCGTGCGTGAAATGCCATAGTGTGATTTGGGGCGGAATCTGGACAAGTTAGGTGTCAGTGTTATTCATGGAGTGGGAGGTTTTATTACAAATTGTAATGGTGCACTATGTAAACAATATTGTTGCTTTTATCTATTTATGTATTCCAATAATCAATATGGTTAGAAGTAGTGTGCCAAAGCCTAGAATTTAATGAATTAGTAATATGAACTACTTTTAAAAAACCCTAACCATTAATTTGATAAGTACATACAATAAAATATTATTAACCTTACGATATGCATAGTTAACCAATGGTTCTAATATTTACTTGTGAATTGACGGTATCGTCATTTCGTGGAGTTATTATTTTCATGCCACTAATATTGAGACTCAAAATAAACTCTTTTAATTTAATACATGATAACATAAATGTAAATTATAATATATTATAGTAAATAATTAATATTTACCATTAAATGATTAATGTTTGGATTGGTAAAAGCAATCAAGCACAATTATGCACTAGGTTACACTCAATACGGACAATGTAATGTTCTAATCCATTACTTCTATATATTTATACTAATATTCCAATGAAATTTAATTGAATGATAGTGACGAAAAGTTGTTTTATTTGTTTAAGCAATAAAGTAAGCGTTTTATTAGAATCATGTTTTCAATTACAAACATTACACTTTACTGTTTCTGGTTTCGAAGGTAGTAGATGAGCTCATTTTGAATGACATTTGCCCAATCTACTGGTGCTGTTATTGTAATACAAGTTACTTATATTATTTTTTGTCTCAAACTGTTACAGCCTGTAAAAATGTTTTATCATATCGAATAAGACACATTTTTAAGGCAGGTGTGGTTATCGTTATTGATGAAGCAACGTAAATATTGAATATTTTGTTAACAGTTATAATAAAATAATAAACTTATTATACAATGAAGTTGATTTTTATTAATTGTTTAAAACATGTTTCTAAGGGCCAGATTGGTTGGCACTTTCAAGGTGGCACACTTTTAGTCTTCCCTGAACAAAATAATCCAAAGGCGTTTACTGCTTGATTTTCTTGAGTGTCCAACATTTTCCTGGTACCGTGTTATTAAGAAAATAATTATTTAAGTTCAGCACGCTAACACAACCAATACTACAAATTAAAATTATTTATCTGCAAATTTTGATTTGGGTAGCTAAGAAAATGTTTCTGGTGACAAAAATCCAGTGAAAACATTTTCGAGCGTTTTACTAAAATTTCCAGTACTTCATATTAATATTTAGAATGTCCTACATATTTATGTGTTTCATAACTTACTTTAAAGCTTTATAAAAACTATGTCACTGGAAATCTTAGAAATTCTCCCAACCACCCTGATAAAATTTTCAGATAAATCTAACGATTTGATGACCTCCGTGGTCGAGGGGTAAGGCTCTCAATTAGCAATCTGGAGGTCACGGGTTCAAATCCCTGCGAGTGGAAGAAACTTTTATCTGATTGAATCTTTAGCAGTGTTTGGTGACCAGATCTGAATTTCTTTCCCACCTTCCTCCTCTCCATTTTCTCCCCCTCCCCACTACCTTCAGTCTCACAACATAACCCAATTGGGGATGCCATTGTCTCACAGGTTCCAGGCGGTTGTGACTCTTGTGCAGAATTCACTTAAAAAAAATAAAAAAACATAACGCCGTTTCGCAGGGGTAGGCATAGAGGACGAACCGCCAAACAAGTCGGTCTTTGCATACACTCCTTGCTTCATTCATATTCATTCCTCGTCTCATGCATACTCTTCTGCTATTCAGACTCTTGACATGGCACGACTCAATTCGCATTCGCGTCATATTCTTCTTACAATCTTTTCTTTGTTCATTAGCTCTATTTGCCCAAACCATCTCTTTCTTAATCTCACTCTTATTATGCTTACATCAGCCATGCATTTTTTTAGAATCTCCACATTTCTCACATGATCATACATGGTTTTACCACATATTATGCATCTCATTTCTACTGCTTTCAATCTACCTTCGTCCTTCCTCTGCCAGTTCCTTGCCTCACTGCCGTACATCAGGGTAGGTATCAGCACTCCATTGTGAACTGCTAGATTCGCTGCTTTGGACAATTTTTGTTAGTGCCAACCGCGTTCAGTCCTACATTAATGCAGTTTCTTACATTTACCGTTCTTTCAATATCTTCAGTCTCTAATCAGCATTTCCATCAGTCGTGGAATTTCTTGCGATGGACTACAAAGTGTATATTTAATTTTAATTTTTTATGTGCCCTCCTTAACAAGAAGCGGGACAATAAATCAAAACTATGCTATTGAGTCTCTCTGGAATTTTTAACTTTAAATTTTGATGACATTGATGTGACTACATCATCACCAATTTACTTTATTTAGGGAGGGGAAGGAGAAGGGAAACAGGAAGATTGAGAAGTATCTGGCTATTCCGATCTGGTCACTTAACATGGCTAATACCATTTCAGGCAACCTTTGCAACAGGCAACAGATCAGATCATTTTAAAACAACAAGCCCCAACTTCCGTTGCTAATATTGATTCGAAGATCTAGGCAATCACATCGATGCGTACCAACATTACTAGGATGACAGCTCGTTTGGTTCGCTACGCACTGATCAGTTCAGATCTAACAGAGCAGCAAGGAACACATTACGGAGGCGAAGACACCAGGGCAACGATGGCGGCTCATTGTATTTTGACTTGTGAAGAATAATCATATTATTTAGTTTTCTTTCTCATAATTTTTGGTTTATCATGTAGCATATTTAAATAATTACTTGTTTGTTATGTTTAAACAAAGTGGTCCCCTATAAATTTATTAATTATTCGACTAACTTGAATATAATATTGTGGAGACATTTTGTAAAATAACTCTCAGAAATTATCTTCGAGTTCCTGACCACCTTTGAGTTTTAAATGAAATAAATATAGAGGACTTTTATAACTTAAAACTTTAAATTATAAAAATATATTTCGTTAACTAGAAGTTGATTTTCATTTACATTATAATCATGCTTTTTGTGTCTTATTTACACTTTTTCTACCTCTTCTTATAATTATTAACTATTACATTTGGCTATTACTACTACAATATTTTTTTTTATTATTTACACATTTAAATCTACATGGCATTTCTAGTGTTTATCATATCAATATATGCAGAGTGCGGTAAAACCGACAGTGCGGTTTTGATGGGGTAAAGGGCTAAAAGATTTATTTTATTTTATTCCGTACATCGTGCCGTTTTATGCATCAAGTCATCAAGATGACATCATAAAGATGATGCCCCTAGCAGCGATACACCGGTGAAGGGGACTTCTGAAGTTTTCGGCCGCATTTTGGCACAACTCGACATTTTCCTTCAGATAGCCCCACATGAAGAAGTCGCAAATTGTAGCAGGAAGGCCCGCTGAGTGGCGACCCATCAAATCTGACCGAAGGCTGTTACTTTTTCTGGGACATAATTCTAATAATGCCCCCTTAAATGCCGATTTTCGGCCCGTCAGCGTTCGATCAAAGTGTTGGTTGACCGTCGAACATAACGACCCCTTCAAATTTGACCAAGGATGTAACTTTTGCTGTTATACGTATAAGTAAATAATTTAAGAATTGCGCTGAATGTCGATTTGCTGACGTCAAGTGTGACGGGAATTCAAACACCTGAGTTTAAGCGGGCCACAGACAGCTGCGTACGAAGTCCACGGCCACGATTGACACAAAGGCTACGTGGCATGATACCAGCGATGTGGTCACACATGGTATCATTCTAAGGTATCATGCATGGTATCATGCTAAGCCGCTATGCCACTAAAAGCCGTCGTGGCTGCCGTGGACGCCACAAGCTTCGCTCGGCCGGTGCATCCGCTGCAGCACACGCATGTGCCGCTGACGTCACTTACCCACGGAGCCTTGCGCGTGGCACGCTATGTGTGGATATGTGAGGCACCTCATAGTGATCGAAGCTAAGGCGGGCCACAGACAATGTGTGACCACATCGCTGTATCAAGCCGCGTAGTTTCATGTCAATCGTGGCCGTGGGTTTCGTGCGCAGCTGTCTTTGGCCCGCTTAAAGCGCTTGCCTTATTTTCGTTCTTCGCCGTACGATTTTGGAGTCTGTTTATTTTTTTTCCCTTTCCCGCCTCTTCTTAAATGAGCCTACAATATTCCTCTCATATTCCACTTAGATACGATGCCAAAAATAAACGTTTTTGATATAAATACTTATATATTTGAATAATCTTCTAACAATTCAATAATACTCTTCACGATTAGGAAATTGAACCCCGTTATACTTGTAAACTCGCTCGGTTATGATTAGCAACATGTACATAGATATACCATGAACATCAACGAGTTAAGTATAAGTACCTACATATAATACAGGTACCTAATATTATGTTTTTGAAAGATCAATAATACGCAACTTTGTATTGAACTTCATAAAACTAACGAGGATTCTATCTTTTAACTTTTATTCACGGAATCTTAAGAATTAATAACATACCTATTTCAATTTGATGTAAGATTTACTCCAAAGAAAAAATAATAAGGGGGTAGTACGTAGAATGTAGATACATACCTACCATATTTTCTACTTTCATCCTTGTAAATTTCATGCGTAGCCAACTTGTAAATTTCTTGCGTCCAACCTAGCGAACTTTATTGACTAGTGAGAAAAATGCAGCATTCACAGGAGGACAGTGCAATATTGTTTTGTCCCAGCTCCGGACCCACTGTCCGTAGTGTGAACAGTTTGGAAGACAGGACAATGAACCAAGACATTGTCCCAGAGAGAGACGGGCAAGTTATCTCCGCAGGAGATATGGTAGAATCTTACCCCCATCATCGCGCCCGGCAGTGTTGTCCGCGTGTAAAATATAGAAGATGGAGACTATGCAGCAAGAATCCTAGGTGGTGAAGAAACTGGACTAGCTGCTGCAGCGAAAGAGTCCACCGCGTCCATCAACAGTGTCAGCACGAGGTTCGTCATCCGTCCAGGTATGTGTCTGCTGCTAATAAAGCACTGAAACAATATCTTCTCACAGATACCAGACCTTGGCAGCACCGCTGTGACGTTCGACGAAGATAGAAGACTCTGCAGCAAGAATCCTAGGTGGTGAAGAAACTGGACCAGCTGCTGCAGCGAGAGAGTCCACCGCGTCCACCAACAGTGCCAGCACGAGGTTCGTCATCCGTCCAGGTATGTGTATGCTGCTAATAAAGCGCTGACTTAATATCCTTACGTAGATAACAGACCTTGGCAGCACCGCTGTGACGTCCGGCGAGACTATAATTCATCTCTATATAATCCTGTTCCTGATGATTGTGTTAGTTAGTGGTGCATTGTGCCCGCAATAAAAAGCGACGGTCGGTATAATAAATTACCCTTGGCTTAGCGAAATACTTGCTAGGGCCTTCAGAGTTTCCGAGAATTCTGTTGAAAACATCTGGCGTACAGTTACCGATCCTCGTCCCAAGTTCATCGCGAGCGAATTTCGAATATTTTTTAGCAAAATTTTCGATTATTAACTTTTAACACACTGCACTCAAATCACAGATTATAAAGTTCTAATAACTGGTTGATGAGTTTATTTAAAATGTTGATTGATTGATTTTAAAAATAATTTCAAAGGTATGTCGCCTCATTTCCCTTGAAAATAATAAAAAAAACACAAAGCGGTTGGAGGACGCGTTAGGACGCGTCCGGCTGCCACGAAGGGCGCTATACTAACTACGGTAGAATTGTTGTATTTTCCCATTGTCGTGCCAAGCGCGGTCGAGTCTGTTCACTGAGCAGAGACTGGACAATATGGTATTGTCCTCGTTTGATCCCGGCATAATAGTATGCAGACTAAAGACTTGAGTTGATGTTTTATTAACGATTGAGTACAATCAGCACAAACTTCCCAACAGCTAGAAGAAATTCCTATCTGGCAGTGGCTTTCCGAGACTTTGCTTTTTCATTTGCGCGATTTTCCAAAAAAAAGAGTTTTATAACAGTGATTTAACTTTTTGTATGTATGTAAATATTACAAATGTACATATTTTGGATATAATTTCGTCTGTGATGTAAATATTGTTTGTACCGGACGTACCTCCACCGACTTAAATTAATTTGCATAAATCTGAATTTACGCAGAGGCAGTTCCTTTACAAACTCACCTCTGCGCATATTCGAATTTATGCAACAAAATCATCTCTAAAAACTTGTTTAAAACTGTAAATCTTATCTACTGATTAATAAATAAAACCACGGGGTCAAGCAGTCATCATTATAGACAAAAAACAAAGGCTTGACCCCCCAATACCCTCTTATAAATTTAAATACCTATCATAATCAATTTGTACAAAACATGGAAGACTTGCATGAAATTTGAAATTGTGCAGACGCAGTTTCCTTTACAAAACTTGCCGTTTGCACAAAATCGAATATTGTGCAAGGCTTCCCGTTAAATATCAATTCTCTTTTTAATATGTAAATTTGTGCACAATCACAAAATGTCTGAAAATAAAAATGTCCCGGGCAGGCGGATTAAAGAAACAGTCAGGGACCTAGTCAAATTCGTCCCCTTCCGAGTTGCGCAACAACGGCGTTCTGCCCTGTGAAAATTCCGGGAACCCAAAAATAATTCTCGGAATTTCTCGCTAACAAAGGGAGCGCAGGGCCCGTTGGTCCTTTAAAAGGCGAAAAACTTGCGCAATTCGGCAGAGATCCAGCAACCATCGAACCGACCACATCTCTCCTGGACTGCCCTGACTGCCTCTTCAAGCCTCTTCTGCCCTGGACCTTCACTTCAACCTGGCCTTCTTCTTTCTCCCGGCTCCCTGGTGCTCATCAAGAAGAAACATTTTCACAATAGTCGAAGCGTCCCTTGTCAGGGCGCAGGTTCCCCCCTACCTTCCTCCCCCCTGCCTTATACCTTTCTCCCATAATCTTTCACATTTTCCCCATTTCTCACTTTCCCTATATTTTTCCCAATTTTTCTCCACATTTTCCCCCATTTGCCCTTTCCTCATTTTTCCCATTTTTCCCACATTTTTCCCCATATTTCCCTTTCCTCATATTTTTACCCCTTTTTCCCACATTTTTCCCTTTTTTCAACATTCTCCGTCCTTTTTCCCGATTTTCCTTCCAAGGCGTCGAAGCGGCCAAACGGCCACTCCCGCTATATCGTCTGTGCGGCCGGCGACTACAGTGCCGTCCCGTACATTGTTTGATTCCAACCTAATAAATATTATTATGTGGGTAATTCGATCACGGAAGCTTTCGTCACTGCATCTCCTAAATCAAACACATCATTCCGGATATCCTGACAGTGTCGTTAATAATTGTCTTTAGTAGATTTATTACCAATTTCGAGGAACGTGCACGTTGGACGTCCACACAAGCGCAATCTTCGTCAATTTTAAAAAATTTCGCTTTTTAAAATAATAACTGAATAACATACCTAAAATAAAGTTATAAAATAAATAAGGAAAAAGATTCCGCAGGACAGAATAACAAAACGGTTTTTTTATGTGAATACAGCCCTACAGTCCCAACTGCTCCGAATCGTCTGGAGCCAGTGAGACTATGGCATCCTCAATTGGGGTGTGTTGTGAGGCTAAAGGCAATTAAGTTGTTAATGACTCTGTGTAACACAACCAGGTCTGACATAATTCTCCTGTCCAGACAATGTTATTAGATGTAATTGATTCATCAATCGGACATAATTAATGTTTTCAATTGGAATTCTTATCTTAAAATTGCATAATTCACAGCATGAGGAAACGTACTTTACTAATTTTAATCTTTAAATGTGAGACTTGCAAAAGTTGCATGACTCCGAGTGCAGAGGAAGAGCCCTTATTAGAATAAGAATGTGCGGGGCCTTGCACGCACGCTCGAACATGTCCGATAACCACCCCGGAACGGAATGTTACCTCCAGCTCCTGTTGCTTCCGACAAGAAGTGACGTTTTTTTACCACCACCATAAACGTAAACTGGCAAGATACAATTGCCTATTATTGTTTATAGCCGAACATTGTTGTCTTACCCGGCAATGGTAAGGCGTCAGCCGTCAATATTGCCTTCTACCTACCGCAAGAGTACAAATTCACAAGACAAAAACGGGAAATTTTGCAATAACTCCACCAAATTTGTATAATCTTGGAAGCAAAATGTGAAGTGAAGTTCGAAATAACAGTTTTTGTAAGTGTCACAACAGAGGCACATGTATGGGCCGGTATCCTGTATACCAGTTGATTTTTATGCACACTGTAAGTGAATCCTTGCTAAAATTTAAGCATACTAATTCAGCCGCTTGCTAGCCGAACGATTAGTTCCAGTTACACATCTGTCAAATTTGACATTTACGTAAATAATTGCATTCTTTTGTCTCGCAAAAGTGTATGCTAATTGCCTACATTATCCACGAGGACTTTGATGATGCATCGAGCGATGAGGAATGTCGATGATATTAACTGCCTAAGGATAGTAAAATCCTTGTTTTGTCTGTGTCTTCCGTGTTTGATAGTACATTTTAATTTATTTTGCCACTGTTTTCAAGCTGTTATCAGCTGTATTAATCAACATTACGCTTAGTCTACTTTTTACAGAACTACTAGTTGATAAAGGATAGTACCTACCTACTCAATTTGAAACAGTTTGGCAAGTAAGTACAAGAGGGATTTTGAAAGTTCCAATGTGAGAATGCAGTTTGTTGTCAACAGATGGTTCGTTATAATTTTATGAATGAGTGAATGAATTAATTTCCTCATCATTTCAATTGATTCTTCATTGCTGAGGATCGTGTACCCCTCTCCAATCTCCCTGGTGAACAAGGTTCCTCCACTCCTCGCGAGCTACGGACATCGACGTTCCGGATGTGGGTCTAGTGATACTTGTTCGCTCCAACGCATCGGTGTCCTTCCTTTGCTTTCCGGCCAAACACCTTGCCAGTGACCAACAGTTTCTTCAGGTTTAAGTTCTCAATTTGGCGAGCACCATGTCCAAAGTGGATTCGCTGTAGGCAGACAGTTGATAGCAATGATAGCATTTTGTGCATGGATAGCTTTTCCAGATTGGATATATTAGTGCGCCTTGATGTCAACGGAATCTTGAGCATTTTTCTCCACTTTTGATACCACCACTTTTCGAGGGAGTCTATACACTTCAAACAAATGTCCAATCCGCTTCGACAACTCTATTATTACAAATTTTAACTATGCAATATATACAATGAGTGCAAGTGGCTAGTGTTATCAAATGGTGTGATCAGTGCGATGTCTAATTTTCGGTATTCTCATTATCCAGAAACAAATATTAGACCCTGTTTTTTCGCATTTTTTAAAAACGTATTATCATAGACATATGAATATTAGTAGACCTGCCCTAAGTGATTAAAAGCGTATTATCCCCACTCCCCATACCGGTTCCATTGAGCCGGCTGGGCTCGCGTTTGGCCTCAAATGAAATTTGAAAACGTGACGTCATCATTCTTGTGCGAACTATGGTCGAGGCATCATCGGTTCATTTTACTAAATAACACGGCAAAATTTTGACTTGTACTATGAAAACTGGTAAAAATAGATGTGAAAAAAGAGAATAAACCCAATTGTCGTATTACATTCCATATATAAGCATTATTTTACTTTATTTTAAGCATATTCACATCGTATAATATGAATCAGTTGTTACTATCACATAGAGAAACGTCTGGACGCGAAACACAAAGCTGGTTGGTTGCTGGGAAGTAAATTATGAACATTTATAAAAGTGTCTTAACTAAATACTCTGAAACTAACTACGACTCTGAAAATAAAAGCTGCCTTACTTTGCCGAATTTGGACTTCGCAAATTTGTTCATAACGTGGCGAGTAATTTGCGCTCCCATGTAAAAATGTCTATTCATTCAAAGCAGATTTTACTTTAAAGAAGTAAATGGTGATATTATAATGCGAGATGCCTATTTACTGTCAGATTGATTTATTGACGAATCACAGTCAGCTTCACTCGTTCCCTCGTTCCCTCGTTCTTCAACAGTTGATTTTACCCCTCGCCCATATCTTCTCGTCTATTAATTCCTATGTCTGTGCGTATTATCAACTTTTTTATACAAAGCGTTGTAAATTTATTATTGACTTACTTATATCAAGTTAATAAATTTGTAGGTACTATCAAGAACTGAGTCAGTAATTACTTTGCTTCCAAAGTGGGCTGAGACCAAGAATAATAAAAATAAATAAAAAAAAACAACCATTTGGTTGTAACGGATGTGCAATTATTATTGCTTAAGAGCAAGTAGATATTTTAATTCATTAAAGTTCATCTATAAGTCTCTTAATTAAAAAATCTATATATTTATATATACCATGGATATATGGGATCCAAACGCGATGTCAAGTCAGCCACCGACCGGTATATATTGGTGTTTGGAACCCATACAAGTGTAGTGTGTTTAATTCATCGGATGGCCAAGTCCTCCATCACAACGCAAGCAACATTTTACGCTTACTGTGGTGGTGTAGGAAATTTTATTGTCAGGTTATTCGTAACCCGGGAATGTTTGTCTTACTTTAAATTTAAAAAAATGTTTCTTTCTTTGTTCCCTATAGACTCAAAAAACTGCTGGACCAATTTCGCTGATAATCACTGTCACTGTGTTTAGAGAGTGGTTGGATGGTAGAAGAAGTCGGGACGCTCGAAAAAGGCTTAACGCATTATCTCTGCACTGGAATGAGATACGGAGTCGAATAAAAGTTGACATGTAGTATTTTTAAATAGTAACATTTTAGTATATGTTAGTGAATGGTGGAAGTCGGGCACGCCCAAGTGAAACGAAAACTTATAAAAGTTAACTTTTTCAATTATTGATAATTATTTTCTTCTTAAATAGACCCAGTTTTCATATACGGGAGAATTCACAACCCCAGAACTTTACTCTAAACCATTCATAACACGGGCAACGCCGGATACACATTAGCTAGTGGTAAGTAAATATCAAACTTTCTTTACACCATTCGATAAAAATTGTCGGGAGGTTTGAAAACCAATGGTTCGGTACAAAATGATTCTGCTATTATGATTACGAAAGGGTCTGAAGTATCTTTTTAAATTTCGAGTCATTTCGACCATGAACTTCGTAAGTTCCGAATATTCGTTTTACTAAAAAAATATTTTTGTTTGGTACTATGTATAAAAAAAATTAAAATTTGTGTTTTATTATATATTTTAATTTATTTTATTGAGAAAATCAACAGATATAATATTTTATGAGGTATGGTAAAATACGTATAATAATTGAACCACCGAAGCGTTTTACTGATGTTTCTTAATTATTATTAGTGAATATAAAAGAGAAAATTGTTACAATAGCCTATGGGGGTGGGAGTAAGGTGAGGTGAATGGATCTTATAGTATATGTAGAATAACTGATGTGTATTGAATGTAATGTAATTTTATCATTGATTTTAGGTTTGAAGATGTTTGAGGTGCTGAGTTATAAGTCAAATTCACAGTATGAAATATTAAAACGTATGAAGCGAGGTGAATTGATATATTTTGTTTTCAGTTAGTTGGTTTGTCTGATTGGCATTCTTAATTGAAGTCTTTCAAATAATTTAGGGCAATCTATCACAGAGGAGGCTATTTTTGGAGAAGTTTTTCAATGGGGACTCCGACTGTCAAGATATCTTAGAAATCTATTTTGGACTTTCTCAATCCTTTCTGTTTGCGATATTGACCTGGGATTGTAACTTGAGAGGCGTAGAGCATTTTCACGGTATTTACTTTTTTAAATATTCGCAGGTTATGAGTACAAAGCCAAGTATGGAAGCTTTTGCAACCATGGATTCGATATGGCGGTCAAAAAGTTATCTCGGGTCTAACATTTCTCCCAAATCCTTGGCCTTCATCATTTTTATCAGTACCTGTTGTGCCGTTAAGGGCATAATCAAAAGAATTTTTTTTTTTTATTCCAAAAATATATATTTGTAAATTGAGTTGTGTACAATGTTGATACTCTTGCGAAACCGGATAACGGCAACAAAATGTATAATAAAAATAATTTAATTACTATCATTGTTTTATTTCAGGGCTCTATCGGTCTTTCAGACTTCCAACGCCAACCCCATTACGAAATGGCGTATGAGTAAATATTTATGTTCTATTTCAAAGCGGCGATAGAGTATAGCATATTATTTTTACTGTTTCCCCGTCAATTAACCCGCTCCCAATCACGGCCGATGTGTACTGTGTACAGTACAGCGTGCATTGTTCAGTGTTTGATATGTACACAGGTATCGGCAGATATCGGCAGGTATCGGCAGGTAATAGGTACGGTGTGAGCTCCGACTTGGTTGGGCGGCGAGTGCAGTTTTATTGCCACGCGCAAGTAGATCAAGGTCGCGCTCCCCGGGCCAGAGCGCAGGCGCGATGCACCGGCCGGGGGAGGAAATGTACGTTTGGACGGCCGTCAAAACTAAGTACCATACTATTAAAATATTTACTTATTACAAGTCACATGATAGGTTTTAAATTAATAATGATTACTTTTACAAGTTATGCGATATCTATTAAATGAATAATGATTACTTTTAAAGGTTACCCACGTGAAATGTTTTAAATTAATAAAGATTAATTTTATAAGTTCCGTGATATATTTTCAATTAATTATAATAATGATTTAAAGGTACGTGATATGTTTTAATGAATAATGATTACTTTTACAAATTACGTAATAAGTTTTACGTGAATAATGATTACTTTTACAAGAAAAATAGGTATATTCCGGTTACCAGAATATTCATTGGTTGTTGCCAACAAGAATTTAAAACTACCAAAATAGATACACGCTATTTGTATTATGTTGTCAGTAAGGAAAGCACAAATAAAAATATTGAATAAGTAGTACTTATGTAGTAGTCAAGATGTATGTTGAATGTATACAATGTATGTATATCCAGGTAAGCGCGAAAGTTTAGATAAAACTCTCAGTCGGAATGACGTCCCGCGCAAGTGACGCCGGCGGGAGCCACCCGGGTGTGCACTATTTAGTGTTTGATATTTTGCATCTCCGGAAATAGCCTTCTAGGCGCGCTTTTCCGCGCTCGAGTCACAGTTAACCCGGCGAGTCCTGTCCGCCACCGCGCGTTCGAGCACCGCGACACCCGCCCGCCCGCCGCCCGCTCATCTGTCAGAAGCGCAAGTGACATAAACATAACCGTGCTCCCAACTGTGATACTGTGACTGATGATGCAGGAACCGGCTGAACAAACCGCAACGAACCCTCCATTTAGGTAACGAATTTTATATCACTTTTCCGCCGAATTTTGTTTACATTACGCAAAATAACCTCAAAAATTATGGGGTAGGTAAGTGCCGCTTCTATTGACCTTTGTTAATGCGGCAATTTAAATTCACCTTTATGATCAGTGTTAAATTATTATGATATTTATAATAATGACGTGAGATATGTCATAGGTAAAAGGCTTATTTGTATATGTTATAAAAATCAATATACCCGCGAAAACCGGTGTAAGTGGGTTACCAGTCAGCAGTATGAGAACTACTACACTTGTCAGCGGGAGGTAAACATTCATTATAACATCCCCAAAACATTGAACCGGCGACGAGGCGGATGTGAACGACTGATATTACTTTAATGTTAAATGGAACCGATATAAACCTGACAATTTCTTCAACTTGTGATTTGTTATGTTGTCTATTTTTAGATCGCTTTACATGTATTTATAATTTATTTTAATTAACATGGCACGTATTTAAAATTATTATTTGCGCGTAAATCCTTTGAGAATATTATTTCCTTCACTCTTTTTTTGTCTGTAGATAAAGTAGAACAAATATAAACTAACATAGATGTATATATATAAATAAAACTTTTACATTACAAATGAGGCCAGTTTGTACTTTCTGATTGTCGTACCAATTTTGAAGTCGTTTATCTCAATATAATAAGAAGATATTTTTCAGTGTTATTTTTTATTTTAACTTTTTGTGTGACATTACTATTTGAGTTCACTATCTTAAGTTGTGTACGGACTTTAGAGCTTTCTCTCGGAGACATCGTTGTGAATTCTGAGATTTCTGGGATTTCCACATCTTTTTGGTTTTCCAATTTTATTAAACATCTGAGGTGTATAAGTACTTGTGCCATAATCACGTTAAACTTGCAAGTGGGAGTGTTTTATGGAGGCTTTAGAGAAAATAAATTATATAAATCAGAAGTAAGCAGACAAGATTGACCGTCGTAACACTCCTCCACATTCACACATCGCATTATACATTATGCTCTTATTTTATTCTGACTCTTGAGATGCCCGACACCAAACAGAATTATTTGCTTCAGATGATCGTTCCACGCTTTCATCGGGCGTCCCCGACTTCGTCTACCATTCACTTTTACGTGATATATTTTCCTCATACTACTTTCTTCGTTCATTCACTCTATATGTCCAAACCATCAAAGGATCTTGGAATCTAAGTATATCAAATTTTGAATTACACCTCTCCATGCATTCGGCCATCTGTATTTCCGGGTCAAACGAAAAAAACTTTACTTCCATGACGCTGAGCGTATGTTTCATTTTATAATGAAATGTAAATAATGTACATTTTTTTGAAACAAAATACAACATGATGAACTACCAGAATCTCTATTTGGCGAAATCTGCAAAAAATACTTGCATTTCATTACGCAAGTAAGCACCCTGACGTTGATAGCAACGTCGACATTAAATTAAGTGACTTCCAACGAAATTACTATCATCGCGTCCATGAAAATATCCCCCAATGACCCCCCAGCATAAAATCCTGAATAAACACATCATTTTTGTTATTTGCAAACAAGGTCCAATTAGGCAAAGATACCTTGTTTTACGAACCTATCAACGTGTATTACCTTTCGTTTGGTAATTATTGTTGTGCTCATCGATTGATTTTCCTACAACTTTCTTTTAAAGCAAACCTAAAATAAATCTACTAAACAAGATTATTATTATTTTTATTCATACTTTTCGTGCACGTGAACCTACCCAATACAGGAAAATGGATTTTTTTAATGTTATTTTATTTTGTTTTACGCCCAGCCGGGCTTTTGCATGGATTTTAAGAACCTAGTGAAATATCGAAAATATATAAACAAAAAAATTTAAAGCGTGATACAACAGTAAACTGATAAACTAAATATGAAACAATATTAGTAAAGCATGTATCTAACAGTAACACAAAATAATAAAGAAACTGGAACAATATTACATGTAAAGATTCATATAACTATGCAGTCGGGAGCGACGCTGGTGTAGATTTGGTGGATAAAAAAATCATATGTTATCAAATATAATTATTACAGAGTTAAAGATAATACGATACGATTGTACCACCCCAGCCAGGAGCACTCCTGTCCCGGCGCGACCGGTACACCAGGGGGCACTGATTTTTTAGGACTTGATCCGAGGATTTTATTTATTTTTTTATTTTCATTTTATTTTTTTTTATTTGGTACAATATTTTTTACATTTTAAGTTTTCCAGTAATGTTGGCCTTTGATTGGAAGGAAGTTGTAATTTAATTGACTGGTATGCAGGCAACCTAATATGTCGATATTAGAAATTAGGGTGGGCAGGAATAAAGGAAATGACTGAACGTTATTTTTTTTCTTTCTTTATGTCTTCTTTTTTCTTGCCCCTTCTTACATTTTCTTGATTCTTTTTGGCTCTTCCTGGACCATCTTGTATATTCTTGGCTCTTATTGTCTCTTTTTGTTTCTTCTAGTTTCCCTTGGTTCTTCTCGCCTTTTCTTGGCTTACCTTGGGTCTTCTTGCATATTTTTGGATTTTTTCATCTCCGCTTGACTCGTCTTGTCTTTTCTTGCATATTATTACCACCCTTATTGTCTCTTCTTTGCTCTGCTTGTCCCCTTCTTTGATCTTATTGAAACTTCTCGTCTCTTCTAGTCTATTCTTCCTTATTCGACCCTTCTAGGCTCGTCTTGTTTTTTCTTGTCTCTTAATGTCTCTTTTTATCTCCTCTAGTCTCTAGTAATGACCGTCTGAAAAATAAACAAATCTAATATAATATTTGGATTATGTAATAAATTAAATTGAAAAGATCTTATCTAAGTCCTGAAGGCGCCAGTAGTGAATGAAACCATATATTACAAGCGTTGAATTATGTTTGATCTGGGCAGCTGTATTATAAATCCAGTTCTCTTGGTGACACTGCGAACCTTTTTGTTATTTTCCACTCTCACATCCAAAATGCACTAGATATTAAAGTTCACTCAAACCCGATCGCATTACACATTAATACTGACTCTTCACTTCACACTTTGCCCCACTTGAGTTGTCGCGACGCGTCCTTGCTTTCAACTGTGTATTATGACTACTTCAAACAAATAGATTTGATTACTTTTTAAAGCATTTGCCTTAACTCGATCATACCTTCTTTTCCGAGAGATATAATTCGCTAAATGCGGCAGATTACCTTCGTTATTACGTGTATGTGTGGCAAATTTCAGACTTACGTCTTAGCTTTGGTAGGTATGAGATTCATAATTATAGGATTGAATCCATACAAAGGAAACTAACCAGTGTAATTGTTTATCGTGAAGGTTTATCTGGTCAATTTGGAACATATAATGACCGAATTTTGCACTACAAACTACACTCACTGACGGTCAAACGTAAACTTTCTGACGTACTGCTCCTATACAAAATTATACATGCATCAGTTGATACACCAAACATTTTATCCCAAATTAACATCAATATTCCACCAAGAAAATCAACAAGGAGGATGAAAGACATTTTCTATATTAAAGCCTACCACACAAATACAGGGTATTTTTCCCCTGTACCGCGAACATTAAGAAATTATAACATTATGCATGGCTCTAATAATGAAATAGACATTTTAATGACCAATTTAAACACTTCAAAAAAAATGTATTACCTTTAATCATATTAAGCTGATATTATGATGAAACCCTTTATTTAATGAGAAGCAACATTGTACCTACCTAATCAGTGTCTCACCAGTACAGGCGTGACAATAACAAATCGTTTATGAACATATTTGTATTTACCTTTTACCCATTCTTATTTGTTATTTACTTCTGCATATTTAGCTTATTCATTTTGTTACTATTTTTGTTATTATCATTTTGTTATTATTATGTATTTAAACATCCATGTATGTAAATTCTTGGGCACCATGCCTGTTTTATGTACTTAAATAAAAATAAATAAATAAAAAAAAAAAAAGCTCTTTGGAAAATAAGCAAAAAAATTGTTACAGAGTTGAAGATACTCTTAGTATCGCTCTGGTGTAAGACCACCTTTCAAAATTGAAACGTTGCTTGAAATGGCTTTCAATCCTCCACCTTCCTCTTCCCATCTCCTTTCCCTCCCGCGACCTTCAACCTCACATACCTCAATTAGGGGTGTTATAGTCTCACTGGCTCCAGACAGTCGGGAGCAGCTGGGAGTCTTGTGTTATTTTTAAATATGTTTCGTTGGTTCCTTAGTTTCTATTTAAACCGCCTGCAGAGATAACAAGTATCTTATTAACTAGTTATTTAAGCATGAAAGCTTAAAAATCGTAGGTGTCTACTAATATATTTATTTATTTACGATAAAAGTATTTTTAAACACAGAATATAGGAAACAAACAACTATTTTTTTTAAATGTGCGAAATGCTTTTTAAAATGCTATTTCGGTGCTATTAAAAATATCTGCTACATCTGCATACTATTACTACCTAAATTGTGCGGTATAAGGTAGTGTATAAACGAGTAAGTATTGACATTATTTTTGCAGTGAAAAAAATGTTTAGTTCGGTGACTCTATTAGGAGCAAGAAATGAAATCAATTGCAGAAAAGTGTAGGGCTATCAATAAGGGAATTAATGATTTTAAAAATAATAATGACATCAGATGCCAATATTCTGTAGTACTGCTTTATGAATGTATCTGCATTGAATATAACATATTTTGATTGTTTCATCTTTTTTGCCTTTATTAGACACACTTTATTACACAACTGATATACAACCATCAATGTATGGTAAATGATTATTAGTTATCAGTTGTGGAAAATTTCAAAAACGTTTATTAGTAAACAACTTTGTAACCCGGCTTTTCCCAGGATTTAAATATTTTTTCTTATTGAAAAATAAAATTGTGAAATGGGAAAAAGAAAACTGGTACTTTTTAATTTGAGGTTAATTTAGGAGCTCAATAATTAAATGATTCTGTGAGCTCAAAATAGTCGTTTGACCTATAAACTCCAGACAGACAATAGTAGGGTAAGTTTCATGATACCAACAATAATCGTTGCTGCTTCAGAAAATCACTTTTCTTGCTTTAAAGTTAATATTTACTTCTCAGAAATCAGACCACTTCTTAAACGAGAACCATAACAATAAAATATCATTACAGTTTTTTAAAACAATACAACAAAGAAGTGTGTAGCACGAAAATCTAAAAAAGATTTAAGATTTCATATCATTGACGGCCTCCGTGGCCGAGGGGTGAGGATCTTGACTAGCGAGCCGAAGTTCGCAGGTTTAAATCATAAAATAAAAACATTTATATATAGTATACTTGCGGCACGTTCCATGTATTTTTCATGGGTGTATTTTTATCGGACGAGTTAGCAGAGTTTTCTGCATATTGTGAGTATTTATTTATGTAAATGGAAAGTTGTTGACAGTTTATCGAGAGGATGGTAAAATACCCCCCTCATCATTTATTACATACTGCAAGTAAGACTTGAAGTGGAAGGATAGATTTGGAACTGACAGAGCTCATTGTGTAGATTCGTCAAATATTTAATGGCTGCTTCGGGTAAGATAAGTTTCGTCCGCATTCGGAACAGTATTGTCTACTTGTCGGCATTCTGGAACAACCTAAATTATTCGCAGGTCTCATCCTAAGTGTAACAAATATATTGTTATTCTAAGGTTTAAACCATGTTTTTGCCGTTTTTTTGTTATTTTTATATTGCCACCTTATTTAGGGTTATATCATAGTCCATTGCAGAAACAAAAAAAATGTTTAGTTTTTCGACTAAATAGTAGGAATTAAACAATTTTGAGAGATGATTTTACATACAAATGTGTGCAATAACTTTAAAATTCATCTACACGAATTTCACTTATAAAATACAACAAATTATAGTATAATCAATTTGGACTGCTTTTCTATTAAGAATTCAAAGATACAATATAAATATTAAATTTCAAAAGGGTTTTAAAAGGGGTCAAAGGGTTTCCCTGAACCGACCTTTCCCGATCCGGAGTTCGGTCACCGGCCGTAGCAAAGTGGTTTGCTATGTGACATGTGGCAGAGGAGTTGGTTATCCGATGAATGATTCCCGGGGCGGTGGTACCAATATATTAAAAATAGTTAATAAAACCGCTAGTTCTTGCTAGCAGAATATTTGTTTGTCGAAATTTTTAAAAAAGGTGTAATGTATGGCGTGATGTTTTTTTTTTTTATTTATTTTCTAGATTCTTATATTCCATGAAGTGGTGAATCATTTAAATTTACTGAATTTAAAGTTAATGTTCTTTATACAAATAGAACGGCGTCATATGCGCCTCACAATTTTTACCTCATATGGGTTTATTCAAATATTACCTGGCTTTTATAGACTTAGAGGCCTTGTATTTTCTCGGTAGGGAAAAAATTTGTTACCTAAAAACCCTACTAAAATTGCATGTTTTCATCCAGCATCAGCACCACCAGCGACCGACAGCGGCCATATACTACATACGTGTCTGTTTGTGTTGTGTTGGGAATGGGGGGAGGAAATTTCGGCTGCGCCCTATTGTTGGGTTCCTTCCGCATTTGCCGTTGGGAGTAAGGAAAATCGCAGAAAACCTTACCCGGAAGGAGCGGCCGAACGTCAACTTGAAACGTATACGGCCTTCAGTAACATCGGTATATGATGTCCTGCATTTTTTGAGATGTGTGTGTGTGTGTCTGTTTTTATGTTAATATATACTTATGGGAGGATAGAAAATAAACATACATATACATACAAATTATAAAATATTATATAAATATATAAATAGATATATAAACATTATATATTTAGGAGGAAAGTCGGGAGTTTAGGAAATACCTACTGCTCGCTATTCGTCCGCGTCTGATTCTGGTATGTGCCATATGTGGTCATGGTCCATGAGGATGTGTTTAGGTAGTCTGTGTGTGTATTTGAATGTCAGGTCGCTCGGAGCATTGTATTGTCCTATGTCTCGTATTAGTGGATTTTTACTAAGTGTGAGTGATTTGTAAAAGCGTGCAGTCAGTCTGTGTGTGAATTCGTATAGTGTTGGAATTTGTTCTCGTTCGTGTAATCTCTTCAAGTTTGTTCTGAGTCTCGTGTTGTATGTGATTTTAATGCAGAGATTTTGAAGTGTCTGTAGTTTCTTGTGGTCTGTGTGTGAGATGCTGCTCCATACGGGAATCGCATACGAGAGTACCGGACGAATGAGCGAGTAGTAGACGAGGAGTTTGGTTTTGGGAAGTAGCGGACTCCGTCTATTGAAAATTGGCTTCATCATGCCGATCGCTTTTCGCGTGCGCGCGTGCATCTTTGCTTGGTGAGATTTCCAGTTGAGGCGGGAGTCCATGGTCAGGCCGAGATATGTAACTTCATCTTTCCATTCAATGCTGTGTCCTCCCATTTCGATGTTGAAGTCAGGTGTTCTATTTATACGTTTTCTCGTGAACATGATGGCTTCGGTTTTCGCCTCGTTCAGTTTCAGGCGCCATTTCTTGTAGTACTCTACGAGCGCGTCGAGCGCCCTCTGTAGGTAAATCGCGGCCATGTTCGCTTTCAGCGAGGAAACGTATAGTTTGACGTCATCTGCGTAGATAGACAGATTGCATCTCTCGTCTCGGGGGATGTCGTAGGTGAACAGAATGAAGAGAAATGGTCCCAGTAAACTTCCTTGCGGCACGCCTTTTGGAATCTCACGCATTGAAGATAACACGTTCCTTATGAACACTCTGAACGATCTATTCTTTAGGTATTCCTGTATCAGTCTCGTTAGGTATATGGGCGTGTTGGTGCGGTGCAACTTATGCACGAGCCCGTCTATCCATACGGTGTCGAATGCCTTCTCTAGGTCGATGAGCGCAGCAGCGGTGAAGCGATGTTCGTTAAATTTTCTTGCGATGAATTCCGCTACTCTGGTGAGTTGATGGGTCGTGGAGTGCCTCTTTCTGAAGCCGAACTGCTCGTCTGGCAAAGTCTTGTGTTCGTCGTGGTGTGGGACAAGCCTGTTTAGTATAATTTGTTCAAATACCTTGCTCAACGTAGATAGTAGGCTAATCGGCCGGTAGCTTGTCGGCTGCGTTCTATCTTTATTCGGCTTTGCGAATGGCAGCACGGTCGCCGATTTCCAAATCTGGGGAAAATGCCCAGTCATGAGGCAGGCATTGAACAATTTTGTAGTGTATATGATGGCTTTTTGAGGGAGATGTTTGAGTAAAATGTTGTGAATTTGATCGCTTCCCGGCGCCTTGTTCGTTCTGAGTCGCTTGATTGTGACCGCAATCTCGCTCGGCGTTGTGAAATGAATATCTTCAGCGTTTGTCTGCTCTGCTTCGTTCAAATCTCGTAGAGAGTCAGCTACGATCCGGTCCGTAGCCGGGTCGGAAAGGCCGTCTGTAGCGGCGTAGGCTCTCTCGAAGCCGTCGGCGAGTGTGTCAGCTTTTTCTTGTAGCGACAAAGCCGTCCCAGGGCCGTTCAATTTCTGTAGCGGGGGGATAGTGAAATCTTTATGTCTCAGCGCGCTAGCCATTTTCCATAATGAATTATCCTTCGGCGTGAGCGACGCGACTTTTTTGTCCCAAAGTTCGCGCTTGAGTTCTGCGATTTCGGTCTTGATTTCCCTCTGCAGGCAGTTGTACGCTGTCTTGAAGTATTCGTCACGCGTGCGGTGGTACATGCGTCGCAGGCGATTTTTGTCCTTGATGAGCGATAAAACGTGCTCGGGAAGCTTGATCGTGTATGAATGTACTTCTTTGAGAGGAATGTGTGTATCTTGTGCTGTTTGAAGAATCTCTGTGAGAGTGCTTGTAGCTGCGTCGATTTCTTGTGGCGAGCGCAGAGTTCCCGAAGTGAGATGAATTCGTTCGTTGACTTCCTTTTTAAATCCTTCCCAGTCCGCATCCTTATAATTGCGCTGTTTTCTGGGGGTCCTTGAAGTTGTGCCGCCTATAGTAAAGCACACGGGCAGATGGTCCGAAGACAGCTCGTCTAATGTGCGCAGTGGAGATATTGTCTTAACATTTTTCTCGAGTACTATATCCAAAGTACTCGGATATCTAGAGCGTTGCGAGTAGTACGTAGGTCTGTCGGGCGCCATTATCGAATAGGTATTTGTCTGCATGTGTGTAAAGAGCGTATTTCCGTTCGCATTACCTCTGTAGTTATTCCAGTAGTTGTGTTTGGCGTTCAAATCGCCTCCTATCACAACGATTGGTCCCAGATTGAGCAATTTATTGAGATCTTCTCTCACTAGGTTACTTTGGGTGCAGTATACGGAGATGATGGTATGCGCTCTACCCTCTATGGTGACTTCGATAATCGTGGCTTCAGCGTGCTTCAACTTCGGAGTGGGAATTCTTGTGGACGTCATTGATTGTCGAACGAATATTGCGGTTCCTCCGCCTGATCTTCCCTGTCGGTCGTCTCGGTAAATCTCGAAGCCTTGCACTCTCAGCGGTACGCTTGGATTCAAGTGGGATTCTGATAAGAGAATTATGTCTGTGTTTAATTCATTTGCCAAAGCGAGCAGTTCGTCTGTCTTGTTGCGCACGCTAAATGCGTTCCATACGAGGACTCTCACCTTCTCGGGATTAGACATCGAGGGTGGTCGTGAGGAGCTCCATCAGGACGACGAGCTTCTCTGCTCTTGATGTGCAGCGGGCGAGCTGCGATCGCATCCTCAGGAGGCCTTGGAGCAGGGCCATGATGTCCAGGTCGTCCTCTGTAGTGGTGGGCGCGCGCACGGGCTCCTGCTGTGAGCGGGGCTGGGGGCGGGGGGGCTGTGGGGGCGGCGCGGTCTCGCGCTGCTCTTGGGCGGGGGCGGTGCCTCCGGCTACGTTGGCCCATGTGCGTCCATCCGTCCTCGGCTGAGGAGGTGGCCTGCTCGGGTTCTGTTCTGCCGGTGGGGGTTGGGGCCTTCTGGCAGGTCGCTGCTGGATTGAGGCGACGTACGCTACCCGCTTGGGGCAGCCTCTGTAGTTGGCGGGATGCGGGCCTGAGCAGTTACAGCATGCGGCGGGCTCGTCTCTCGTCTTCTTGGGGCATTCTGCCGAAGCATGCTCCAGTAAGCATTTTACACACCTTGCTGTGTGCGAACAGTTTCGGGACCCATGTCCGAAGTCTTGACATCTGTAGCACTGGGTGCCGTGCTGAAGGTGATTACTCCTGTGCTTCTGGAGTCGAATGCGGCAGTGGCACAGGTATTTGACGGCCGCGCGCAGCTGTCCCATGTTGACTTCCTTATTGAAGTGCGCTAAGTATATGGGATACTCATTTGAGGCAGTCATCTTGACCACCTTCACAGCTGGGAATCCTTGCGATTCCAGATCCGCCGCGATGTCTTGTACATCTACTAGAGGCAGGCCCTTGATCACGGCCTTCTTCATTTTTTCGGCTTCGGCCGTGAATGTGTGGAAGCCGCGCGCCTCCGCTCGCAGTCCATTGGTGAGGGCGCGATGGTCCTCCATCGTGCGCACGAAGATGTTGGCCGTGCCGCCCCTGTTATATCTAAAAGTGAAGAGCTTACCCGCCCCCAGATGTCCTTGGACCGCAGCTGTGATCTGCGCGTGTGTCATGTTCCCCAGGGTCATCACAACCGGGGGAACACGGTCTCTCCTTCCGGTACCTGCGGGGGAGAAAGAATTATTAGTATTGGCACGCTTATTACGCGGCGCGCCGGCGCCTTCGCTTACCTCGGGCAACTCTTCAAAACGGTTGCCACACTGGAGCGGTTGTGGTCCCCGTGGGGACATGGGCCTCTTTGCGGGGTTGGACGGCCTCGTCCAGCCTCCATCCTGGGGGGCAGCCGTCTCCATCGGCTGCTGGGGCCTCGGGGGCGCCACGTAGGCCGACGCCGGGCCTATCGGGGGGCGCCTGGGGGCAGGACTGGGTCCTGTTGCCCAGGAGGGGCCTGCTGCGGGCTCCGTCATCTCAGTTTCGTCGGGCGTGGTGGCAGTCGTGGTGGTGGATGGTCTCCGGGTCCTTGGGTCCTCGGAGCGGGGCTGTGGTGCGGGGACCGTAAGGCGCATGGTCCCTGTCTTCCTTCGAAGCGCTATCTGGTGGGCGCCGGGCGGTACCACGACCGGGGAGTCCTCGTGGTCAGCGGGGAGCATCCTCGTCGGGAACATCTTGACAGGCGGTAGTCGGTGCCTCCTCTTGAAGAGGGAGCACGTCTCTGGAGCTTGTGGGCGGTTTGCGGGGGCCAGCGTGAGTCTACGGTTTTTCGAGTATTGCTTGAAAAGTGTTGCCTTGATAAAGGCAGTTGGGTGGGCGCGAGCGCCTGCTCAGTGGGCCGGCGGGATTCCTCCGGCCGGCAAAAGTAGCGGGGCCTGGCTGAAGCTCAAGCCAGACAAAAAGACTTTTGTGGTTGTATTGCAAACCACAAAAAACGACTTGCTGGATCAATCCTCAAAAAAAAAAAACTCTGGCTGTGGCTCTATCTATCCTCTATCCTCCCCTCGTTCGGCTTGCTTGCTGATGCTGAATATATCTGTATGGCGTGATGTTTTTTTTTTTTTTTTTATTTTCTAGATTCTTATATTCCATGAAGTGGTGAATCATTTAAATTTACTGAATTTAAAGTTAATGTTCTTTATACAAATAGAACGGCGTCATATGCGCCTCACAATTTTTACCTCATATGGGTTTATTCAAATATTACCTGGCTTTTATAGACTTAGAGGCCTTGTATTTTCTCGGTAGGGAAAAAATTTGTTACCTAAAAACCCTACTAAAATTGCATGTTTTCATCCAGCATCAGCACCACCAGCGACCGACAGCGGCCATATACTACATACGTGTCTGTTTGTGTTGTGTTGGGAATGGGGGGAGGAAATTTCGGCTGCGCCCTATTGTTGGGTTCCTTCCGCATTTGCCGTTGGGAGTAAGGAAAATCGCAGAAAACCTTACCCGGAAGGAGCGGCCGAACGTCAACTTGAAACGTATACGGCCTTCAGTAACATCGGTATATGATGTCCTGCATTTTTGAGATGTGTGTGTGTGTGTCTGATTTTATGTTAATATATACTTATGGGAGGATAGAAAATAAACATACATATACATACAAATTATAAAATATTATATAAATATATAAATAGATATATAAACATTATATATTTAGGAGGAAAGTCGGGAGTTTAGGAAATACCTACTGCTCGCTATTCGTCCGCGTCTGATTCTGGTATGTGCCATATGTGGTCATGGTCCATGAGGATGTGTTTAGGTAGTCTGTGTGTGTATTTGAATGTCAGGTCGCTCGGAGCATTGTATTGTCCTATGTCTCGTATTAGTGGATTTTTACTAAGTGTGAGTGATTTGTAAAAGCGTGCAGTCAGTCTGTGTGTGAATTCGTATAGTGTTGGAATTTGTTCTCGTTCGTGTAATCTCTTCAAGTTTGTTCTGAGTCTCGTGTTGTATGTGATTTTAATGCAGAGATTTTGAAGTGTCTGTAGTTTCTTGTGGTCTGTGTGTGAGATGCTGCTCCATACGGGAATCGCATACGAGAGTACCGGACGAATGAGCGAGTAGTAGACGAGGAGTTTGGTTTTGGGAAGTAGCGGACTCCGTCTATTGAAAATTGGCTTCATCATGCCGATCGCTTTTCGCGTGCGCGCGTGCATCTTTGCTTGGTGAGATTTCCAGTTGAGGCGGGAGTCCATGGTCAGGCCGAGATATGTAACTTCATCTTTCCATTCAATGCTGTGTCCTCCCATTTCGATGTTGAAGTCAGGTGTTCTATTTATACGTTTTCTCGTGAACATGATGGCTTCGGTTTTCGCCTCGTTCAGTTTCAGGCGCCATTTCTTGTAGTACTCTACGAGCGCGTCGAGCGCCCTCTGTAGGTAAATTGCGGCCATGTTCGCTTTCAGCGAGGAAACGTATAGTTTGACGTCATCTGCGTAGATAGACAGATTGCATCTCTCGTCTCGGGGGATGTCGTAGGTGAACAGAATGAAGAGAAATGGTCCCAGTAAACTTCCTTGCGGCACGCCTTTTGGAATCTCACGCATTGAAGATAACACGTTCCTTATGAACACTCTGAACGATCTATTCTTTAGGTATTCCTGTATCAGTCTCGTTAGGTATATGGGCGTGTTGGTGCGGTGCAACTTATGCACGAGCCCGTCTATCCATACGGTGTCGAATGCCTTCTCTAGGTCGATGAGCGCAGCAGCGGTGAAGCGATGTTCGTTAAATTTTCTTGCGATGAATTCCGCTACTCTGGTGAGTTGATGGGTCGTGGAGTGCCTCTTTCTGAAGCCGAACTGCTCGTCTGGCAAAGTCTTGTGTTCGTCGTGGTGTGGGACAAGCCTGTTTAGTATAATTTGTTCAAATACCTTGCTCAACGTAGATAGTAGGCTAATCGGCCGGTAGCTTGTCGGCTGCGTTCTATCTTTATTCGGCTTTGCGAATGGCAGCACGGTCGCCGATTTCCAAATCTGGGGAAAATGCCCAGTCATGAGGCAGGCATTGAACAATTTTGTAGTGTATATGATGGCTTTTTGAGGGAGATGTTTGAGTAAAATGTTGTGAATTTGATCGCTTCCCGGCGCCTTGTTCGTTCTGAGTCGCTTGATTGTGACCGCAATCTCGCTCGGCGTTGTGAAATGAATATCTTCAGCGTTTGTCTGCTCTGCTTCGTTCAAATCTCGTAGAGAGTCAGCTACGATCCGGTCCGTAGCCGGGTCGGAAAGGCCGTCTGTAGCGGCGTAGGCTCTCTCGAAGCCGTCGGCGAGTGTGTCAGCTTTTTCTTGTAGCGACAAAGCCGTCCCAGGGCCGTTCAATTTCTGTAGCGGGGGGATAGTGAAATCTTTGTGTCTCAGCGCGCTAGCCATTTTCCATAATGAATTATCCTTCGGCGTGAGCGACGCGACTTTTTTGTCCCAAAGTTCGCGCTTGAGTTCTGCGATTTCGGTCTTGATTTCCCTCTGCAGGCAGTTGTACGCTGTCTTGAAGTATTCGTCACGCGTGCGGTGGTACATGCGTCGCAGGCGATTTTTGTCCTTGATGAGCGATAAAACGTGCTCGGGAAGCTTGATCGTGTATGAATGTACTTCTTTGAGAGGAATGTGTGTATCTTGTGCTGTTTGAAGAATCTCTGTGAGAGTGCTTGTAGCTGCGTCGATTTCTTGTGGCGAGCGCAGAGTTCCCGAAGTGAGATGAATTCGTTCGTTGACTTCCTTTTTAAATCCTTCCCAGTCCGCATCCTTATAATTGCGCTGTTTTCTGGGGGTCCTTGAAGTTGTGCCGCCTATAGTAAAGCACACGGGCAGATGGTCCGAAGACAGCTCGTCTAATGTGCGCAGTGGAGATATTGTCTTAACATTTTTCTCGAGTACTATATCCAAAGTACTCGGATATCTAGAGCGTTGCGAGTAGTACGTAGGTCTGTCGGGCGCCATTATCGAATAGGTATTTGTCTGCATGTGTGTAAAGAGCGTATTTCCGTTCGCATTACCTCTGTAGTTATTCCAGTAGTTGTGTTTGGCGTTCAAATCGCCTCCTATCACAACGATTGGTCCCAGATTGAGCAATTTATTGAGATCTTCTCTCACTAGGTTACTTTGGGTGCAGTATACGGAGATGATGGTATGCGCTCTACCCTCTATGGTGACTTCGATAATCGTGGCTTCAGCGTGCTTCAACTTCGGAGTGGGAATTCTTGTGGACGTCATTGATTGTCGAACGAATATTGCGGTTCCTCCGCCTGATCTTCCCTGTCGGTCGTCTCGGTAAATCTCGAAGCCTTGCACTCTCAGCGGTACGCTTGGATTCAAGTGGGATTCTGATAAGAGAATTATGTCTGTGTTTAATTCATTTGCCAATGCGAGCAGTTCGTCTGTCTTGTTGCGCACGCTAAATGCGTTCCATACGAGGACTCTCACCTTCTCGGGATTAGACATCGAGGGTGGTCGTGAGGAGCTCCATCAGGACGACGAGCTTCTCTGCTCTTGAAGTGCAGCGGGCGAGCTGCGATCGCATCCTCAGGAGGCCTTGGAGCAGGGCCATGATGTCCAGGTCGTCCTCTGTAGTGGTGGGCGCGCGCACGGGCTCCTGCTGTGAGCGGGGCTGGGGGCGGGGGGGCTGTGGGGGCGGCGCGGTCTCGCGCTGCTCTTGGGCGGGGGCGGTGCCTCCGGCTACGTTGGCCCATGTGCGTCCATCCGTCCTCGGCTGAGGAGGTGGCCTGCTCGGGTTCTGTTCTGCCGGAGGAGGTTGGGGCCTTCTGGCAGGTCGCTGCTGTATTGAGGCGACGTACGCTACCCGCTTGGGGCAGCCTCTGTAGTTGGCGGGATGCGGGCCTGAGCAGTTACAGCATGCGGCGGGCTCGTCTCTCGTCTTCTTGGGGCATTCTGCCGAAGCATGCTCCAGTAAGCATTTTACACACCTTGCTGTGTGCGAACAGTTTCGGGACCCATGTCCGAAGTCTTGACATCTGTAGCACTGGGTGCCGTGCTGAAGGTGATTACTCCTGTGCTTCTGGAGTCGAATGCGGCAGTGGCACAGGTATTTGACGGCCGCGCGCAGCTGTCCCATGTTGACTTCCTTATTGAAGTGCGCTAAGTATATGGGATACTCATTTGAGGCAGTCATCTTGACCACCTTCACAGCTGGGAATCCTTGCGATTCCAGATCCGCCGCGATGTCTTGTACTTCAACTAGAGGCAGGCCCTTGATCACGGCCTTCTTCATTTTTTCGGCTTCGGCCGTGAATGTGTGGAAGCCGCGCGCCTCCGCTCGCAGTCCATTGGTGAGGGCGCGATGGTCCTCCATCGTGCGCACGAAGATGTTGGCCGTGCCGCCCCTGTTATATCTAAAAGTGAAGAGCTTACCCGCCCCCAGATGTCCTTGGACCGCAGCTGTGATCTGCGCGTGTGTCATGTTCCCCAGGGTCATCACAACCGGGGGAACACGGTCTCTCCTTCCGGTACCTGCGGGGGAGAAAGAATTATTAGTATTGGCACGCTTATTACGCGGCGCGCCGGCGCCTTCGCTTACCTCGGGCAACTCTTCAAAACGGTTGCCACACTGGAGCGGTTGTGGTCCCCGTGGGGACATGGGCCTCTTTGCGGGGTTGGACGGCCTCGTCCAGCCTCCATCCTGGGGGGCAGCCGTCTCCATCGGCTGCTGGGGCCTCGGGGGCGCCACGTAGGCCGACGCCGGGCCTATCGGGGGGCGCCTGGGGGCAGGACTGGGTCCTGTTGCCCAGGAGGGGCCTGCTGCGGGCTCCGTCATCTCAGTTTCGTCGGGCGTGGTGGCAGTCGTGGTGGTGGATGGTCTCCGGGTCCTTGGGTCCTCGGAGCGGGGCTGTGGTGCGGGGACCGTAAGGCGCATGGTCCCTGTCTTCCTTCGAAGCGCTATCTGGTGGGCGCCGGGCGGTACCACGACCGGGGAGTCCTCGTGGTCAGCGGGGAGCATCCTCGTCGGGAACATCTTAACAGGCGGTAGTCGGTGCCTCCTCTTAAAGAGGGAGCACGTCTCTGGAGCTTGTGGGCGGTTTGCGGGGGCCAGCGTGAGTCTACGGTTTTTCGAGTATTGCTTGAAAAGTGTTGCCTTGATAAAGGCAGTTGGGTGGGCGCGAGCGCCTGCTCAGTGGGCCGGCGGGATTCCTCCGGCCGGCAAAAGTAGCGGGGCCTGGCTGAAACTCAAGCCAGACAAAAACGACTTCTGTGGTTATGTCGCAAACCACCCAATCTATCTTCGGCTTGCTTGCTGATGCTGAATATATCCTCTGTATGGCGTGATGGCTGGATAGTTTTACTCTATCTGTAATGAGCAATACCGTATTGCAAATAAATGGTCGAGTTGTCGTTGGTCGGACGAGATCGTTACAGGCTTTGTTGTTGCTGATAGGGTAGATTATTGAGCGTTTTATGTATCTATGTTACGTTTTATGTTTTAAATGAAGAATAAAGATTAGTGACAGCAAAAAGCAACTTTATTCGTGTTGAGTCATCAATGAGATACAACCTCTATGGACGGTGGCGAACTATGTCAACATTTTATTTCATATTATAAAAATAATTATAATAAAAAAATATATATTTGTGTATATCAACGGTACTTTTATAACGAATTAGGAACAATTACCTGTAATGTTGATTATAAAATAAATGAATTAAGTAAATATAAATGTAAGTAATACAGATGAGTTAACTCGGTATTTGTCGTACATTTTAACAATGTTAAAATGTTAATTTGACATTATTTAAAGAGTATTAATAAATTATACGACTTTGGATTTTTTTTTTAATTGATGATTCACCAATGATATAGTTTATCTAAATTAATTTGTGATTTATTACAATCATCTATACTACGTACCGTTTTGTATATTTTCAAATGGTCAGCGAAGAGCAGAACTTCTACACCTTAAAATACACTAAAGATGACATTTATAAATAATGAAAAAGAATTGGCCCAAGTTGTGATCCTTGGGGAACCTTACTTGTGGCCTCGAAAATGTATGATTCTACTGAATTTATTTTAACACAAAGTTTTCTTTTACTGATGTAACCTTTAATCCAAATTAATAAAGTACCCTTAATACCCTACCGACTTAGTTTGTGCACAATAATATTAAATTTTTCCTCCGCTGCTTATCTCACTAGGGAATTCCTGTGTTAAGATGTCATTTTGCCTAACTTTGTCAAAAGCTTTGGAAAAATCATTGTATATCGAATCCACCCGATGTTTTAAGGCAAAGAAATCAGTTATATAATTTTCATAAATAATTAAGTTACTTAAAGTTAAAGTATCTTAATGAAACTGTCAGCATAAAAATAAAAGCAATACATAAAAATAATATGTTTAAAGTACGTTTAAAAAATAAAATACATAATTTTCTTGTCGTGTTTTGTGTTCTTTATTTTTTCTCTCTTTTTTTCTGTTTTTTTATAATTTATGTTTTACAAGCACCTTTCTGTAAATTCCTACCTTGGCTTTGTACTTTTATATATATCCCGTATGTTTGTTTTCACTTGTTTGTTTGTTCTTCTTAACCTCTCCTTTTTAACTGTATTTGTATTGGAAACTAATTTTGAAATCAAAACAATATTTAAAATTGTACCTCCTACTTATGTATTGTAAGTATCTCCAATCCTAAAACGAGTTTTGTTTTTCAACGGGATTGTTCGAGCAAAACATAAAAATAATAATAAAAAGCAATGCGAAGTACAAAGTCATGTAAAATGAGGCAAAATCGTGTGCTTTTGGATTGAAAATTTAATCGCTTAAAAAAATTATTGAAGCTTTAATTTAATACTACGAGTAGAACGCTTCTTGGCTTTGGAAACAATAGTGCATTGTTTGATAGGTCTCTAAGAAAAGAAAGTTTCACACCTACAAAATATTAAGTGTAAAATATCCTACTTTTACCTTTTCGGAAATGATTATTTTGGTTCCATGATAACTCAACACAGTGACAATTCAACACACTTTTAAAAAGTGATATAAAGTCATTAGAAACGATGAATTTTTTTTTATTCACCTAACCTAACCTAACCTAACCTACTTAATCCAGTTAATAAAGTTTTTGTTTCATCACTTTCCATGACTTTATATAACTTTTTAAAGATGTGATGAATTATCATTGTGATGATTTATCCGGTGACTGATTCTTAAATAACGTGGCGAATTAAGTTCTTAAGAAAAAGATAGAAAAACATTTTCATATTGTTTGTGCCTGAACATCACAAAATAAAATAAAATAATAATTTTGGCGATGTTTATTTTGCACGAATGAAAACAGGTTGTTTCCAACGAATTTGTAACTGCCAATTTCATCCTTATGCCATCTGTAAATAAACTGTAATAAAGATAATAAACATTTTTGGTGTTTGTCTTTCTTTCGATTTTTATGGCAGTGTGGATTGTTTGCTCTACAAAAGCTTGACGATGGCTAAATGATTTTTTTACAAGCGATTGATATTTGTGACTTCCTATTTATGGGATAAAGATGAGTACATGTGCCCGGTGGCGCGCCCAATGGGGTTCTAGGGGTTCCCCCTTATTACATTACAATTTTCAACTACCATACTAGGCTAATGCCCGTGTTATGGTAGTCATACAAATTATACAATGTGAAAAAAATAAATAATAAAAAGTGTTAAAATAATATAAAGGTGAAGATACAATATATACTTTTTTTAATAAATTTTTTGAAATAGTCTGTGGAAGCCTTTGGAAATTCTTTAAAGAATTCTCGCCCCCTTTAAAATATCCAACGTTGAACACCATAGTAAAAAGGGATATCTTATTAGTTGATTTTATATCGGTGCTCAATCGTTGTATATTTTAGGGGCACAATTACATCGAAATATTATAAGATTTCTTCCTCATGTCCCAGTAAATGTTTACTGTAATGGTGTGTCGTTTGCATCCTTATTCGTATTATAGGGGAGTCGTCGCTCTTTCTTAGTAAATTTTTTCCGTCCTTCGTCCATACATATTTGTATCCTAAAGCTTTTGTCGACTGTCAACCACAGGAGCTGCTTATTTTGTGGGGTTAGCTTGTCCTTGATGAAGAATTTCTGCGTTGACTCCGAGTATTTAATTTCTTTAGAGGTGAGAATTCCTTTGTTTTTTGTTTTTGTTTAATAACCTTCTCCTTTGCTTCTTTTGAATTGTATGGGATAGAAATAATTTGCTTGGCCGGATTGTTATAGAAGTTTATCAAAGAATTATTTTTTAACGGGTCGCTGCAGTCTAGGGCCGACATCAGTAGTTCAATGGGTTTTCGTACGTTATCATTTTTCTTCACTTCGATTCCTTGTATTTCCATATAATTTTCATGCGCGCTTTGTTGGATATGATTTAAAGATAGTTTGAGATTTTTAACCTCTTTTTGCAATTCATCAATTTTCGCTACGTTTTTTTGGTGGTCGTTTGTTTTTTTAATTTCTTTTTAATAATCATCAATTTGCTCGAGCAACTAGGTCTTGTATATCGTTTTTAATATCCAAAAATAGTATATTTATACCTTTTTAAATAAAATTTTGCAGTTGGAGATCAATTCCATTAGTCATTGTTTTAAATAATTGTCCTTTGAAGCTATCAATTTTTAATAATTGTTCTTTGAAGCTTTCAAATTTTTTTTATTTTTTAAATATTAACTCCACACAGGAGGTCCCGATGGGAAATAAGTTTCTTAAGGCATAATTTTTGTCTATGAGGATGCTTTTAAAATGGTTGGTACACATTGTGGACAAAGAACTGGGAAAATAATATGTCAAATTTTCCCAACGTCGGAGGGGATTGAAATTATGTTAGTGGCAACATAGCAGTTGGGAAATATTTTAGTCTCTAATTATGTAGCCTAACTCTTCGAAATTATCTTGTTCCCACGTACGGAAGAACATCAGTCAAATCTGTTTTTTTTATTTGTATTATTTTATCATTAAATAAAAATCGTGTGACCACATTGACAATTGACTCTCTATGTATTATAACTTTGGAAAATAATAATTAGAAAAAAAAATCAGTGCTGCATAATTAGTAAGAATGTGTATGTAATACTTTTTAAATTTTTGTACACTGAATAAACTATTGTACTAAATGTCATTTCACTAATTTGGAGATGAAACGTTTTTTTTTCAGAAATTATGTTTTTAGGAATCCCAATTGAATTTTACGCACTTATAAGGGGTTCAAATGTTACTGGAATGCGTCCCTTATTTTTTATATAACTAGCGGAGCAAATATTACTAGAAAGCGTGCCTTAACACGCTTAACTTCAAGTAGGGGTGCAAATGTTACCAGAAAGGGTACCTTATTACTTATTACATTTCTCAATAACCAGAGGTGAAAACGAAGTTAAACGTCTCTCACTCCTGGCCTCCCAGATTCCTACCAACCCCTAAAACCTTTATCCTTCCCAGAACTTCCTCTCCTTCCTTTAACCCAAAAGACCTTCCACACAGCATCCCTAGACGATATAGACCTTGAAGAAAATGATTTTCCTCAGGGCCTCCTTTATGAAGCTAATGTAAAAAAACTTATTTTAACAAACCTAGAGCAAAAGTGAAGCCTTAGGTGGAATTAATTCGGATAGTTCTGAAACTTGCAGATGTGTTTATTAAAGCTTTTTTACAGTCTCATTTCTCAAGATGGCGGCCTTTCCTCAAGGTCCTGAAATTTATTTACATACTTTATTCAAAATACCTACTTAAATAACGTATATAGGATCTACCAAGTTTGAAAACTAAATTAATTAATTCCACCTCATATGACTGGGCACTTCAGCCTTTCAGGTAGTGATGTAATTTTATTTGTTGGGTTCTCGATACACATTTTCGCAAATATGTTTTTATTTCTGGTAAAAAATCTACGAATGCAAAATATAATAATTAAATAAAATCGTTTCTAATCCATGATTTTTCAACAACTAAAAAAAGAGGTTGGAAAAAAGATTGCACTTCATTAGTTTTTCGATTGAACGATGACAAAATGAAACGAGATATATTTTCGATGCAGATGCCGAACACGGAGAAAAATGAGTATGACTTTTTTATCAATTTACTGTTAAAATTGTGAGTGCATGACTATTTCCCAGTGAAATATAAGTCATTCAGAATATATCTGAACACGTTTTCACGCAGGTGGTCTTGTCCGAATAAATGTAATGGACGAAATGCGAAATTATTATTACTTGTGAGAATACATGTTCCGACTACCTCAAAACATATTCGTGCTTTACTGACAATTTGTCAAATCATTCGTTATAGACCACTGGTCCCGTTTTTAAAAGGAAAACTAATAATTTGACCAGATTTTTAAAATAGTTTTCTCCGTGTAGTTTTTATAATAATAATAATAATAATAAAAGCGTTTATTCCAGTATGTGGGGAGGTTAGTGCAGTCCCACACATTCCATATAGAGATACAAAAAAATATATAATCAAAAACAAAAAATAGAACAGAAAAACAAGGAAAAAAAAACAGAATAAATTGAAAATAAAGTAGAATATAATGATAAAATTAATATAATAATAGAAAGTTGAAGCCTTTATGGAGCCGTCACTATATTAGGCGCTAGTATTTTTCTCCAGTGTGCGTCAATGCTGGAGTATGGAGTGAGGCGGGCTTCCATAGTGAGGATATTTCCTTAGCTTCTTATTCTTTCCCTCATTCCTGCCACCCTGGATCTAATAAGGGCTGCATATCCGGGAACTCGCCCCTCCGTGAACATACGGGAAGCGCTGCAGTATCTGGGGCGACAAAACATTCTATTTTTGTAGTTTGCTCATAGTTCGCACGTGTACAACGAAAATGAAACGCGTTTGAAATAGATAGCAAAAAATGGCAATGATATCCGTAGGGGGATCTCGAACATTTAATTTTAAAACGCATTTTTTTTATAACGGTAACAAATGTACAACACATTTTGAGGGTTTTCAAAATGTAAAATTTTCTTATCTTCAATAATTAATGGAAACATTTTTATGCATTCCATATTATTATTTCAGAAGGCTGTGTTAACTGAATAATAAGTTGCTTAACAAATTGAAATGAAATGAAGCCGTAAAGCGAATTAGCAATTATTGAAGATTTTTATAAATGCTTATCTTAACTGATATAACCTATGCATAATTCAGAAAACACTCATTCTTAAAATCTCTAATCTCCAAATAGCATAAAACAAATTTGCCATCCGCGTCTGTCTGTTCGTGCGCTTAGTTCTTTTGAACGGATTTTGGTAGCGTTTTCACTATCATTTATAGAATTTCTTCCGGAAGGTTTATATATATATATATATTACATGCATATTGTATTTCTAGCTAAACCTTACGAGATACCCATTTATAACTCCCCGAGCAACGCCGGGTACACGTAAGCTGGTATGTATATATAAGGTACTACTTACCTACCACTTACCACAGCTTAATAAAATAACAACTATTCAGAATCATAAAAATGCTTTTAATAGAAGTTACTCAAGACTGGAGTTTCTATTGAGATGGGTACATCATATCATCCAATAAAGATGAATTATTACTTTTTTAAATGCCTTTGGTTCTGTTTAGCGGGCAGACCTGAGAAACCAAATGCTGCCCAACCTTCAACTCCTTTCAGTTATTTCGGACACTTTTGCGGTATTTTTCCAGCTCACCTCTGTTAGGAAGTTGTCATCAGAGCCATCTACATTAAGCAGGTATTTAGCCCAAAACAACCCAGCGGAACCGCACTCGTACTATTCATGTTATACATGAAATTATAAAGTGTGGCGTCTTCTTGTACTACCTTCCATAATATGGCGGTATTATAAGGTATAAGGTATTATAAGAAAATAATTAAATTCTAAAGTAAACAAAAATTCTAAAGTAGTAGAATAAATAGGGAAAATATTCTAGAATAAATACGGAACACATTGATTAATCAAAGGAAATTATAATTGTAAGATTTTAGAAGCTGAAAGTATTTATAGCCCCAGGATCATAGCCTTTCAAAAACAAATGTTGTTTATTTTCTTTTTAATAAAGATAAAAATATTTTTTGTTAACAAATTAGAGATACGATCAGAAATTTACCTTTCGAATGAACACCATTAGTAAACTTGAAAAATCACAAATTTCAAATATTAATGAATAATAATAACAATACAATAATTTTTAGGTTATAGGTAGGTACCTACTCTCCCTATTTTTTGAACAATCAGTTCCAAATTCAAAGCAAATTTGAGATCATCGAACGTAAAAAATACCACGCAGGAATATGTAACTACGAATTCACGCACAGACAACCGAAATTAGTATTTATGAATACACAAATGTTTTAACAAATAAAAACTATATTTCGTGTTAGCTTTAGTGGTTTAGAAGAATGAACAAAGTTAAATAGCAAATAGCTTATCGTCAATTAGACAATTTTTTCTCTACATAATGCATTAAGTTCAGAAACAATGTTCAAGTAATTAATTTAAAACTGGTTTTGAAACAATCGGAAACAATAACTGGTGCATTTGAAAACAAATAGGAAAATTATTAGGTCAGCCATTGAAATTCATTAAATATGGAGTCCACTCAATCGTCCGCTTTGAATACACAAAGCCTCGTCAGTACTAGTGTTACATACCCCGCAAATATAACTGTAATATTCTGTGTGCTGTAGTGATTTATTATTGAACAATAGATAAAAGTAAACATAAATATTGTAGGTACATTCATACAGTACAGTAATTAGGAATGAAACATAATCGGCAAATTGTCGAATAGTAGGGAGCTATTGTAGATACATATAGTATTTGGGAATAGTTAGGACACTAATACCTTTTTAGAAGGATGACTTTCAAAATTAACCTCACTGCCTTTTCTACAGGTGAAATGTTTTAAAAGTCCTTCCCCTACCAATGGTACTCTGTAAAATAGATTGGAAAATATAAAATATAACGTTTTAATAATACGGGTTGTTTGAATGTTTCTCAATTTAATGAATATGTAAATTAGTGCTTTTGCTCAAGATACCAATTTGTTTTCGTATTCGTTCTCTTTTGTTTGTCTGTTACTACGATAAATCCCAAATACTTTATACTATTTTGGTATGTTATGGTTAAACTTTGACAGAATTAAAAACTGTAGTGACAATATTGTTCTTGTTTAATAGTTGTTCAGGAATATACCCTTCTTTAAACTTATGTTTATTAAATGAGAATTGCGCAATTGGTTTGTAGATTACTTCTCGTGCGTTATCGTTGTTGCAGTTAAGTTGTCATGTCCAGGGCTTGCTGATCCTCTTAAACCTATTACAGCATTTTCAACATCTTTGTCAGTTACTGAAGCAAAGGAGCGGAAACCTTCCTCAAAAATATTCACATTGACAAAAATATTCAAACTAGCTATAGGTCAAAACATCCAAGTAAAATCATTCAGGTTCCCTCACTCACCCACCTGCTAACTCGTATAAAAATATAAAGTGGTTCCCTCAGCAACTCTTTGAGCAATTGGTGGGTTGCGAACCAGTTTCCACAAAGTAACTAACAAGATGCAAAAATTCTTCGTGCAAATTACATTTGCAAAGTGTGTTTGGGTTTTTCCGGAAGAGGTATTACTTAAGTAACTAAATTAATTAAATGCTAGACCACTTGTTTGCTCTGCTACTCAATTGGCACTCTGTAAGTTTTCCCACACTTGAATTTTAATATTTTTTCACATTTTTAACGTCAACTAGAACTAAATATAAAATAACTCACTACAAGCACTGAGGCATGTTACCAGTTTGAACTTTGGTGACGAATTACATGTAGTTATGCTTATAATCTACATTAAAACAACAAATCGTGTGAAATCGGTACCTTCGTACATGAAATATTTAATCGACATGTATGTAGATGTGACACCGGTTGCCAACTCAAATCCTCTTAGAGCCGCTATTTTAGTATATTTTAAAATAGTTTTCTGCGTTTAGTTTTGGTATAGCCGTCAATTATCGGATACTAAGAACTATTGAGCCTACCCCGTCGTCTTTGTCAATATTAATGAATTTTTTGTGAATTTCAATTGCTTCCGTAACTAGGCGTGCTCTATGCGATTAGGGTATATTAGAGTTGGAAGACCTTGTGAGACGCCAACACTTTAGAAACTGGAATTCAAGTAAAAGTTTCTCATCCTTACTGACTTTTACGCAATTTTTTTCAGGCGTATTCTAGAAACTAAATTCATTCAATTAGATGTTATTATGTTACTTGTTGTCGTTTATGGAAGATTAAATAGAATATGCCGCTGAGCATAAATTGGTCTACAACCCTACTAAATCTGAATTGCTAGTATTCGAGTCAGATGCAGTCCGTACAAAAATATTACCTGTCAGCCTAGAATAACAGAAAAATTCGAGTTTAAGTATAAGTACAGGTCATAATAGCGGAGCTCAATAATGATTCGTATACTGAGCGACAGAGAAGATCACTGTACATTAAGGCAAATATGATCTCTTGAAGATTTAATACGTGCAGCCCAGAAGCAAAAATGGAACTATTTAACACATACTGCACCAGCTGTGGACCGTCTGCAATAAAGGGTCTCTAAAAAGAATGAAAGTTCAATACAAAATTAATGTTGTTTGGATTGTCCCGGTACTGCAGTGCGCAGTGTCACTGAGATATTCGAAGAAGGGCGCGTTCCCGGATTCCGAGCCCTAATCAGAAAACAAATCACCAGCTACAAAACGCGACTAGCTTCGAGCGAAACGCTTTTGCGATGGAAGCACTAGACTTCTGGCAAGGTCCCATTTACTAGCGATGGAGCCAATTCCTGAAGTCATAGATGTGTAAATTTTTTATTTTTTTTTGTATTCTATTTTGTAAATATTTTATTATTTTTCTTTTCTATGTATTATCTTACAATATATTAATTTTATTTTCACGTTCTTATATTTTTTATATGAAACTCATGGGATTGGGCCAATTTCCCCAATAACTGAAATAAAAAAAAAAACTTATTACGGCATCTTTTTTTTTATTTTTCGTCTGTTCATTAAATATTTCAAATATTTATTTATTTATTTTATTTATTTAGTACAGGTGATGATACAATGACACATGTAGATAAAAAATACTTTGACTGCCCAACTAGGAGGAATTCCCGTTTTAGGACAGTTAAATATACATAGCTCATGTTGGAAATGACCTTACGAACTGAAAATCTTTGTTACCTAGAGATTTCATATGAAGCTGTGGGTACAGTTGGCGAGTTTTTGTTGTCACACAAACATATTTAATAGCTCACAGAAAATTTAATATATTTATTTATATTTACATACTTAACTTCTACTTTTTAAAATTATTTTATCCAATTTTATTTTATCTATGTTTTTTTACTACTGGTTATATACATTAATGTAATTTAAAAGTCACATTGGGCGTACATAATAAGTAGGTACCTATGTGTATATATATATATTTATGTTGAGATGACTATGATGATAATCATTGTTTAATTTTGTGTTATTTTTATTTGCTTGTAAAATTATTAACATTGATACGTGCTTAGCCTTGTGAGGTTAATAATTAAATTGTGAAACATTAAATTTAAATACGTGAAGAAATATAATAAAATAAATGTACTTTACGTAGATTTCTAATATCAACGTTTGTTTTTCTTAGTTTCAAGTACGAGCTGCCCTTTTCGCCAGAAGATGAGGAATATAAGTTTGGTAAGTAATTTGATAACTTTAACTACGAATTCATTTATAATTAACAATGTTTCATGTTAATCCACTAGTATAATTTGACCTTTATCTTAACATAGGCAATATTGTGCGGTGCGAAATGTTTGTAAATAATGCCATTAAGTTCTCACATCATGACAAATGATGAAAAATGCAGATAATAACCCTAGCAAACACCGTGTAAGTTTACATTATAGTCAAAACTTTCTATGGTCAACAGTAGAAGTCAAAGTCACGGTAAGATCACGAAATAAATTGTTTCTTAACTCTTTCCTGAACCAAAGCACTCATCCCAATTCCGTTTTTGAACGCATTTTGAACATAACTTAAGAAATTTGTAAATAAAGTTTCAAAATCAAAGCTGAAAAATGCAAATTTTTTTTCTTCCCGTTTTCTGTCTTCTTTCTCACAACTAAAGTGTTGATGTACTTCGGTAAAACTGACTGAAAAAATGACTGTTTCCATGATAATATGGTGAAACTTATTTAATGCATTAGTTTATAGTTATTTGAAAATTTACACCTTGTTCCGAGAAGGAAGATTCTTTCAGTGAGACCACTATACAGAATCTAAATGTTGCTTTTAAGATCTTTGGTCTAGTTTAGCGACCAATTATGAAAAGGCAGGAAGTATCCAACATCCCTCTCCCCCCCAACCCCCTTCCGCCTCGTAACATTCAAATTTTCTTATTAGTACTTACATTGATTTCGTAAATTGATATTTTTTTATAATTTATATAATTCTTAAATTCTCTTGAACTGTATACTCCTAATATACTTTTATATATATATTTTTTAATTTTATAATTAAAGTAAATACAGGATAATTTTTACTGGTGACCGGATAAATGATCAAAATGATAATTCATAATAATAATAATAAGTCACGTAATATTAAAAAATCTGCAATAATAATAATAATAATCATCTACTACATTTTCATCTCTTTTTGATGAAAATGTAGTAGAATTAGCTAACTTACTTCATAATAATATAAACAGATATATAGATGTAGAGCCAACAGTTAGACCAAAATTACCGAAATTGCATACGTCAAAGAAATTATCTAAATTAATTTTTGAATTAAATAACATGATTTTACCAAAAATCATATTTGACGAAATTAGTTTTTTAGATCTTCATACAATAGTATACGCTAGTGCGATTACTGTTTGTAATAAGTTAGGAATTAAATTATCATCCTCTGACGATAGATCATATAGTTATAGTAAACCAGAATGGCAGATCAGATTAGAAAATGATGTAGTATTTTTAAGAAGTAACATAGCTAGAGTAATATAATATAAAAATGGAAATAGAAGTAGGAAAATTTTGAGACATGTAGATGAAATTGGTAGAAAATTTGGTTATAACATTGATAGTCATAATAATGAAAATATAATCAATGATTTATTGGATTTATTAAAACAAAAATTAGGCGTAAAAGCTAGTAGATTAAAAAGATATAATTATACGTATAATAAAAAAAAAATAATAGATTATTCCAGAAAAATGAAAAAATATTTTATTCCAAACTTGACGATAAACAAAATATTATTTCGAATAATAATATTCCGTTGCCATCTGAATCAGATATGCGCGATTTTTGGACTAAAATTTGGAGTAAAGATATAAAACATAACGAGTCAACTCCATGGATAGAAAATGAAGAACTCAATTTTTCAGGTATTGAACAAATGAGTTTTTCTAATATATCGGTTGAATTGTTATCCAAAATTATTAAAAATACTCATAATTGGAAAGCCACGGGTTGCGATTGGATACATAATTTTTGGTACAAACGTCTGACTACTTTACATCCTCTTTTGGCAAAAAATCTTTCAAAATTTGTCAGTCAACCTCAAAATTTTCTAAATTTTCTAACTAAGGGCATTACTTATATGTTACCCAAAAGCGAAAATATTAATAATCCTTCTCAGTACAGACCCATTACATGTTTACCGACAATATACAAAATTTTAACCTCTTGTTTAACAGATTTAATATATACTCATTTAGATGAAAAAAATATTTTATCTGAACAACAAAAAGGTTGTCGCAGAAAACATATGGGATGTAAAGAACAATTAGTTATCGATTCTGTAATTTTAAAACAGATTCAAACTAGAAAACGTAATTTACATACTTGCTATATAGACTACCAAAAGGCTTTCGATAGTGTCCCGCACTCGTGGCTGATCAAAGTATTAAATATATACAAAATTAACCCCATTATTATTAGCTTTTTGGAAAATATTATGTCCTTTTGGAATACCAATTTACTTATCAATTTAAAAGGTAAGAAAATAGTAATACCGGGAATTTCAATTAAAAGAGGGATTTTTCAAGGAGACTCATTGAGTCCTCTTTGGTTTTGCTTAGCATTGAATCCTCTATCTAAAATGTTAATTAGAAGCAAGTTTGGAATAAAAGTTAAGGGTAATACAAGGGAGAGTAGTACAATTTCGCATTTATTATTTATGGATGATATAAAATTATTTTCGAATTCTGAACAAAATTTAGAGAAAATGATCGAGGTAGTTAAAAACTTTTCAGATGATATCAAAATGACTTTTGGTTTAGATAAATGTAGAACGATCCATATAGAGAAAGGCAAAATTGTAGATGGGGACGAGAATATATTTAGAAATTTCCAAATTACTAGTATGAAAAGGGATGAGGTTTATAAGTATTTAGGATACCCACAATCAAATAGATTAGACCATACTAGTATTAAAAATGATATTAGGATTAAATTTCAAACTAGGATCAGGAAAATTTTAAAATGCAATCTATCTGCTAAAAATTTAGTAAAAGCAATAAATACTTGGGCAATACCTCTATTAACGTACTCATTTGGCATAATTAAATGGTCTAATACAGATTTAGATAACTTAGAAAGATTAGTTAGAACTATGCTAACAAAATTTAATTGCCATCATCCAAATTCAGCTATAGAACGAGTTAATTTACCTAGAAATTTAGGAGGTAGAGGCATAGTCAAAATAACTTCTTTGAAACATAATCAGGTAGAAATGCTAAGAACTTTTTTCCATAGGAAAGCTCATATCTCAGAAATGCACAAAATAATTTGCAAGGCAGATAGAAATATTACACCTTTAAATTTATACGATGAGAATGCCAACATTTTTATAAATCCCAACCAGGAACTATTAGATTCCTGGTCAAATAAAATTTTACACGCAAAACACTTCAATTATCTCAACCAAACGTATGTTGACAAATTTTCGTCAAACAAATGGTTGAGTATTGGAGAGTTGAGCGCAGAAATAGAAGGATTTATGCTTGCCATTCAGGATAGAGTCATTAATACTAAAAATTATAGAAAGCATATAATCAAAGATACAAATCAAATTGATGATTTGTGTAGAAAATGTTTGGCTTTTCCGGAAACTATAGAACATATTATATCGGGATGTTCTATATTAGCACCGTCCGAGTATACATTTAGGCACAATCAAGTTTTAAAAATAATTCACCAAAATTTGGTAATTAAACATAACTTGATTGACTGCCGTAATATAGTACCATATTATGAATACGAACCAATTCATTTTTAGAAAACGAATTTTATAAAATATATTATGATAAAACTATACTAACAGACCGAACGATTAGTCATAATAGACCCGATATAGTTTTACATGACAAAATTAAAAAAAATAACTTATATCATTGATGTCGCTATTCCAAATTCCTGTAACATTCAAAATCTGTTAATGAAAAAATAAGAAAATACACAGATTTAGGAAACGAAATAAAAAGAATTTGGCATTCTCAGACTATAAAAATATTACCATTCGTTATTTCGGCTACTGGCATTATACCTAGCTCTCTCATTAAAAATTTAGGCGTATTAGATCTATCAAAAAATTTATATATAAAGATGCAAAAGTCGGTCATTTTGAATACATGTAGGATAACGAAAGATTTTTTAAATATTTATGTTGAGGGATCAGTAGGATTTATAGGCCCTGTTAGAAGTTCTACCGAGCCGAACCCTCTGATATGAAAATATCTGGAGTCGGTGAATTTTTTTTCCCATTTGATCTCTGGTGGGTTGACGTGTTGTTGTTCTTGTATTGTTTTGTATTTATTTTACTTATATAATGCACTTGCATAGTGTTGATTGACTAGCTGATCATTTGTGGAAAAGTGAGTGGAAGGGTTTAGTTTTTCCTATGGGGAAGATTTAACCCGGACAACAAAATCGGAAGCATAAAAAATAAATGAAAAAATAAGAAAATACACAGATTTAGGAAATGAAATAAAAAGAATTTGGGATTCTCAGACTATAAAAATAATACCATTCGTTATTTCGGCTACTGGCATTATACCTAGCTCTCTCATTAAAAATTTAGTCGTATTAGATCTATCAAAAAATTTATATATAAAGATACAAAAGTCGGTCATTTTGAATACATGTAGGATAACGAGAGATTTTTTAAATATTTATGTTGAGGGATCAGTAGGATTTATAGGCCCTGTTAGAAGTTCTATCGAGCCGAACCCTCTGATATGAAAATATCTGGAGTCGGTGAATTATTTTTCCATTTGATCTCTGGTGAGTTGACGTGCTGTTCTTGTATTGTTTTGTATTTATTTTGCTTATATAATGCACTTGCATAGTGTTGATTGACTAGATGATCATTTGTGGAAAAGTGTGTGGAAGGGTTTAGTTTTTCCTATGGGGAATATTTAACCCGGACATAAAATCGAAAAAAAAAAAAATAATAATATATAAATAAAGTCATGGAAAGTGATGAAACAAAAACTTTATTAACTGGGTTAAGTAGGTTAGGTTTAAAATTTATTTATTTTCATCGTTTTTAATGACTTTATAACACTTTTTAAATGTGTGTTGAATAGTCACTGTGTTGAGTTATCATGGAACCATTTTTACTATACATGATATTCATTGAACATTTCAATTACCCAGTTAGTACAGAAATGTCGGGTCTAACTGGGGAGCTAGTCTATTTACTAATCACATACATAATATTTATAAATAGTTAAGGTGGTCGTAAATAGTAGGCATCGTTATTACAAGAAAAATACAGTATCTAAGTATTAAAAGGACAAAAGTAAAAATACATAAATAATAAATTGCTACAGTGTATATCTAAAAATCAGCGACCATTTCTGTAAAAAAAGTAATGTCAGTTGTTTTTTAAATATTAAATAGTTTTTTTTCACTTTTTATTATATCGGGTAAATCGTTGAATAGTTTATGGCCTAAGTATTCATAATGGTGTTTTGCAGCTGTCATGTTGCATCTAGGTACATATATATTCCCAGATGATGTAGGTCTTAATAGCACTATACTTTCTATATTTCTTTTAATCTCCTGTACATTTCATATTTCATGCTTGATATATTCTTTTAATGTGCTTTATATATAATCTACCACCAAGACACGGGCATGTGCCTTGTTTGGTGGTCTAAACATTATTATTGACTAAATGAAATATATGTCATAATTCAATTGCAATAGTTTCACTTGTTCCTGGTAGTCGGGATTCTTGTGCCGCATCACAAACCATAACCATTTTAAAACGAAACGTTTGCGAAGATTTCTAACATACATTAATATTCCAGTTACTCAGGGGATTTCCTCCTCCGCCGTTCTACTCAGATATATTATTTTTATGGCAACTTCACATTATTGTGCTGGCCTACTTTCGATGGGAATTATGGGATGTTTATTGTGTTAGCCTTATTTTTCAGCGTTGCATCTTGAAATTTCTTTCAGAATTGTTTTGTTTTCAGACCCGTCGTATTTGATTTACACCTACTATGGGGGAAGGGGAAGCATCTAAACCTACGTACGTAGTCTACCTAAAAAAAATTAAGAAGATTCCAACTGTACTATATATGTATTTTTTTTTTGTATCTGGGTTAATATATTATGAGGAATGTATTAAAGGTGTATGCCATACATGTATCCACTTTAATTTAATTTGTTTACTCACGCTAAAAACACACCTAAAACATTATGTTACTTATTCGCAAACACCGACCTTTGAACCAGCGCCTCTGGACCCAGAGCCGATGAACACACTGACTACCCTGATTAGCTGATTGTTATTAGGTATGTTATATGTTATTTTGTGACAGTATTTTAGACTAATATTTATACCCCGATCAGGTTTCACTTGTTCGTCGCGTCGTGGCTGTATTTATCTAAATTTATGTAGCGTATAGTGTAGCTTTCAACCAAAATTACAAAATATATATTAAGTATTTAAAATAAACATTAATAATAACATAATAATAATTAGCAATAACCTATATATAAATTATTTTTTTTACCGAGATAGATCTCTAAATTTATCCGCTACCAATTATAATTGTTTATGATAGCTTAGAATTTTCTTGTATCTTTGTCACTTAGAAAACAGTGACCACATAAAGAGAAAGGTAAAGAGAATTGTTCAAAATCGAATAGAGTGTCAAATCGAAAATCGAATAGTTTGACTCAAAGTCAAACACATACCTATGGAGTTTTCTTTAGAATTTGTGTTTTGTTTGTGGTGAAAAAAACTAACTACCTAACCAAATAATTCTACATTGTCCAGTTACCGTTGTTTATACGAATTTAAGGTTTTATTTTCATTTAGTACTTTTTTTATTATAAGTTAAAAGAAATATACATATTTCACTTTCTTTACTTTAAAATACACTAAAAATTTATTTATTAGTTTAATTTATTTAATATAATATATATATATATTAATATATATATATATTTATTTAATTTTAATTTATTTATTTTTTAATTTATTTAGTTCACTACCTAACTTACAAAAGTAAAACGTACTTAGGTAAGTTAGTTTCACTAATTTTAAGAGCATTTATCTAGTTTTTAACTAAAATATATTAATTCTATTTAGTGTATAAGCTATCGGGAAGGAGATTGTATGTGTGCACACCCTCATGGCCTATGTTACTTTTACCACTTTCATTATTTACTGAAATCGTGCAAAGTTTATTATTTTGTCTTGTGTAGTGTGTATGTACTTGTTATGTTTTCATAAATGTTGAATTCGTGCGTATAAATCCATTTTGGATTTTGTGGATTAATAGGCATATGTTATATTCGTATAACATAATTATAAGTGTGTTTCATGGTATACTCTTTTAGTGGGGTATCTGGGTTAGAAAAAAAAGTTATTTTATGACTTTAGTCTGTATTATTTGTAGGTAGTTTAAATAAGTTTTCATGTGTATCCAATATCAATTAGTTAACAGACCATTAAAAAACTAGTAAGGGAATTTTTTTAAAGATCAATTTTTTTTTAATATAACTTTAATTAAAGACTAACTAAGAATGCATGATAAGGACCCATAGTAAGCGTTCAAAGATGGTTCGAAAATGAGGGTTCCATGATAACTCAACACAGTGATAATTCAACACACTTTTAAAAAGTGATATAAAGTCATTAGAAAGGATGAAAAAAAAATCCTAACCTAAGCTACTTAACCCAGTTAATAATGTTTTTGTTTCATCACTTTCCTTGACTTTATATAACTTATTAAAGATGTGATGAATTATCATTGTGATGATTTATCCGGTCACCGAAAGGGACATATGTAAATACGAATGTTAGAGTGAGCTCGCTAATATTAAAATACGATAATAATTAAGCTAAAATGGTGAAAATATATGATAAAACACGACTCGTTTGAAATATAGTAAAAGATATAGTAAAAATCTTTTACAATATTTCAAAATTTAGTCGCATTTAATCATACACTGTGAATTTTTTCATGCCTATAACATATCAAATAATAGAATATAACATTATTTTACAAGCAATAATTATTCGCCTGAAACACTCATCCACATTGAAAAATCTCCTGATAAAAGATACATGACGCCAACGGGACTCGAACCCGTGTCCCTTCGATTTCCGGTCGACAGCTCTGACCACTGAGCTATGGCGGCTTATCTCTTATCCGCGAAATAATTCAATATATACTAGTGTTTCATTCAACAATTACTGCTTGTTACATTTTTTCACCTGAAAATAACCAACTTTATTTTATATAAGAAAGGCATTGTAAGTGCTAACTCTCTCACTAGATGGCGTCGAGACAAATTGTCTACATTTTTAGGTGAAATACTTGAACTTGTCAAATATAAATTATTATTTTTTTGGTAAACTAACGTTTAAGACAAGATTTTTTTATGCATAGCACAAAGGGTAACAATTATTTTACAAGCAATAATTATTCATGTATCTTTTATCAGGAGATTTTTCAATGTCGATGAGTGTTTCAGGCGAATAATTATTGCTTGTAAAATAATTGTTACCCTTTGTGATATGCATAAAAAATCTTGTCTTAAACGTTAGTTTACCAAAAAAATAATAATTAATAGAATATAACATGTTTTTTTATAATTTTCGGAGCTTACTTTGCAATTTTTTTCTTTCGAGGGAATTTCATATAATTAACGTTTCTGCATAAAACATGTACAAATATACTGTCTTCGAAAATAAGTTTTTTTTTAAACTTAAAAACTTAAATAGTTGACGAGAGACGTGTTATAAATCGGTAGAAATTGGGTATGCGCAATAGTATAGCAATTAGGTAGTAATAAATTCAGATTCTGGGTACTTTTCGATATATTGTGAAGCCTTTGGACAAGTGCAATTTACAATGATTTGCACTGGTACATTTTTAATACATCATCAACATCGTCGTTAAAACCTAAAAGCACTTAAAGAAACTCACCAACGTAAACATATCCAGGTAGTTATTTGTTTAAAATTACACCATTCTCATTTATTTTGTATATTGAAGCATGAATTTACCAATAAAACCTTTTAAAATCGAAACTGCTAAATCCCAGAAGAGATATCACGTTTAAAATATTTTGATTATAATCAGGAAACCAACCTAACATGTTCTAAGCATCGAAGAGTTTTGTAGTAACATTGTTTCAGAGATAATAATTTGTCTTTAAGATGTAGGTAGATACTATTAATATTTTCGATTTAGAATCCGTGTTAAAATAGTAAATTTACATTCAATAAAGAAAAAAAACAACCCATAAAATAAATTTTTTGTCTTTTTTTATCAATAAATTTATTAAAACATATATAATTTATTTTCTTGGTCTGGTTGAGGATTGAACCTTCCTCCCCAGAGAATGGCTCTAAACTGCCTGCTAATTTATCAAAAATCTCTTCAAATTATTGGTAATCCGGTTAAAAAAGGGTTGCAGGCCGTTTTCTGATAAAATTTTAACGTAGATAACTAACATATAGGAAGAAGTGTTCATGCACCTGCATTTGCCTTAATAATATACAACGACGAAATGCGAAAATATCAGAATTTTTATGTATTTTCTCGATGTCGGAACGCGTGTAATGTATTCGTATTATACTAAAAGTGCATGAGGAAATCCATCAAATGATATGTTAAGGTCTGGAATCCAGGTTTTAATCGGATTACGAATAATTTTAAGAGATTATCAATAAGTTAGCAATATTCTATACTAGTAATTTTTCTCCATGTGTAAATTAAAAAATGTCTTTTAAAACATAAAAACTTATAAAAAATTGGTTTGACTGAGGATTGAACCATTTTTCTCGGGGACTGAATGAGTAAACCGCGTGATTACTTAAATCAAACCGAATCAAAATCAAATCATGACCGCTCGGTGGTTAGTTGACATCACGTTTGGGTCCCACCCAGGCGTAGTTTGTTCAATTCCTCGGCTGGCCAAGTCCTCCATCACAACACAAGCAACATTTTCCAATTAATTTCCAAGGTTAATTTCCACTTCCAAGATTCCACTTCATTCATTCATTCATCATGAAAAGGAAAGTGTAAAACAAATATATTTACAAATACTAACTCCGCGCAAAAGATGTCATATTATAACAAAGGTAATATATTATTAATAATACATTTCTGCGTAACTACTTTCATAGCAACTTTTTTTTTAGTTTTTACATCAGCTCCACTCAGGATGCTGTTTGAAGGCTCCACATCTTTCAGGATGCTGTTTGGAGGGTATTTTTAGGGAAAAGAAGTTCCGAGAAGGAAAAAGGTGAGAGGGGTGGGTAGTAATCTGGAAGGTCAATGTGTCTAGAAGTGACGGACGTCTGAATTCATCCCTCCCACTCCGGTTTAAAGCGATTTTTTAAGGAGTGTTCGGCTGGAGAAGTCAAAAGGTTTTCCTCAACTAGTCTCTCCTCCGGCCCTACGAAACCTAGAAAAACCTCAGTCCGTGAACTTTCAATTCAATTTGTTCATTGCTTTAAAAACATTATAAAGTTACATTATAATTCGTTTTTAAGTACATTTGTAAAATGCTATTACGTAATAAATAAGCGGTGTATCAACTATACCAGTATCAATAGAGCTTGCCTTTTAAAGGCAGCTTCACCGATGCTAAATATGTAGATATCCGAATTGATTCTGTTCAACAGCAAGACTGCTCTCCCCACCGGCATGACCATTGGCAGTCCTGCAGGCCGGAAGTTAAAACTGTTTATGCTATAGGTGACAGAGATAACCATCAGGAAGATAGAGACTAATACTCTCCATGATAGTCGTATTTTCAATCCATCCACGAATCAGTTTGAAGAAGTGTGATACAATATGCACATCTCTTCTGACCCGTAGATGGTTCATACCGAGCATGCCCAAGAGAAAGTCAGTAGGGTAGGGCCACGGGTAGTAGCCATACTCCCCCAGATAGAGGAATCTCAGAAATTAAGTGCTTTTATCATTACGAGATATACAATTATTGAACTTCTTTTCTCAAAAAAAAAATTTCTTCCTGACGATTTGCGTAACATCGTTCATACTCTTATGTTATGTACTATCACTTATTACTGTACTCATGAACAACTTACTTAAAACGATGTACACATGTAAAAGCCGTTAATAAATATTTATCCCATATAAGCCAATTAGTTACGTCCCCAATCTTTATTACGTCGGGCGTATCACAAGGATCACACCTTGGACCTTTGATTTTCTTATTTTTTACTAACGACTTACATTTAAACTCCGCTGTAACTTTTCTCTATATGCTGACGACCTCAAGTTATATAAAGCAATTAAATCTATGGAAGATTATGAACTCTTACAACAAGACCTTAACACATTATCTGCCTGGTGTATTGACAATGAAATGTAACTGAATATAGCTAAGTGAAAAGTTATAAATTTCACTAAGAACACCAACAAAACCTTATATTCACATAGCCTATGTGGTCACAATCTGGAAACAGTTGAATCGATCAAAGATTTAGGAATTACATTCAACAACAAACTAACGCTCAACCAACACATTGAATACATTGTAAGTAGGTAAGTTTTTAGATTCTCACGGCCAAAAGCATTTTTGTTGTTTTGTTGTTCGGATCTACCGGATCTGCCCTGATGATGGACACTGCAACGCTGTCCGAAACGTCGGCTAAAGAAGGAGTTAGCGCAACACGGCATAACACCCCAAAAACAAACAACAAAAACATTGTAAGTAAATCAAATAAATTTCTTAGTTTTATTGTAAGATCAACTAAACTCTTCCAGAATTATAATAGCCTGATAATTCCATTCAATTTGTTAAACCGCAGTGTTTTTGAGTATGGGTCAATAGTCAGGAATCCACATTATATCACACAGGTATCTAGATTTGAATATGTCGAAAGAGATAACACGGATTTTGTCTTATCGATCAGGTGTCTACCATCTACTAGACGGTTATGAACAAAGACTTACATATTTAAAATTAGAGAGTCTAGTTAAAAGAGGAAACATTTTTATTTTTTTTTATTTTTTATTAACCAATATACATATAATACATAATTAACCAATATATATAATATATAGTATTAGTGGTAATAATTCCTCCCTAATTGAGAAATTCTCGTGTTTAGGGAGGGAGCACTATCAAATTGACAGTACTATACATACTTATCAGTTGTTACAATTTGGATGCATGAAGGACTACTTTTTTATATATAATGAAAATATAAGTTGCATTTTTTTTTTTTTTGTACATAATGAAAAATATAAGATGGCATTTGTTTTGTACATAATGGAAATATAGGTTGGCACATCGTAACACATACTTAAAAATTATTTAATAGTAAAATGTTTTTTTAGTTTTGGTTTAAAAATTTCATAATTCCTCTCGGATTGTATTTCTATAGGGAGTTCGTTAAAGCATTTTATTGCTGAGTATGTGTAATGATGTTGGGCTGTTGTAGTATTAAGTTTAGGGATTATTATTTGTCCTAAGGTTCTCGGTCCGGTGCTAAATGACTTTATTGTTAGTTTGTCTCTATGGATTTGTAGTAATGCGTTTTTTTGATAAATTTTATTTAGTGGTAATACTTTGAATTCATCGAATAATTTTTGGGTTGAATAGTCTAATTGTTTCTTTAGAATTATTTTGATGAGTCTTCTATGTACTATTTCAAGTGGCGTTAAGTTGGTTTTATACGCTTCTCCCCATCCTATTATTCCGTATTGCAGAACTGATTGGACTAATGCATAGTAAACCTTTAGTAGCAAAGATTTATGTAATATACATTCTTAGTTTGAGGAATACGTAATAAGGTTTACGTATTCTATTTACAGTTTGGGCAATATGTTCTGTCCATTTAATATGTTGATCTATAATTATGCCTAAATATTTCATATTACTTTTTTTTGAGATTTTTGAGCATTTAGGTGAATTGCAGTTGTCAGTATAATTATTACAAGAGTTATGGATAGTTATATTGGAATTTATTGTCGGGTGCATTTTGTCTGATAATGTGAAAGTCATGAAATAGGTTTTGTCAGAGTTTAAGGAGAGGTAGTTGTTTATTTCTACATTCGCAGTTTGATAGGCTTCTTCCCAAGTTTTTTTTTCTATGATTAATACATAAATGACCTCTTAATGCTTTACAAAATTGTGAATAATTAAGTAGATAGTAACATAGTCCATCAAATCAAGTTAAACGCCAGGCCCAAATTCACTAGAAACCTTAACATATTTTGGACTGAAATTTTTACCAATAACACTGGTTATTTTGATCCTATGTCTAGAATGTCTCGATCATACAACGATATTGCTAAAACACATGCTTCCATAGATATTTTCGTAAATAATATAATTTGTTTCATGAGATATCTCCTCGATTTCTGTACCTACAAAATAAATAAAAATAAAACAACAAATATTGTTTGTTGATTTTTGATGGTTTGATATTTTCTATTATATACCTAATTTAAACATATTTTTAAAATTATTATGTCTTGTAATTTTTGTAATTTTTTAAGCTTTGTACAATAAAATACTGATATTATTTTGATAGTGAATGTGCAAATGTGATTGCTGCAGACACATTAGTCTAGGGACATTTATATTTGTATGTAAATTTATTTTATACTATACAAGAATGTACTTTAAATGTCCTGTTTGCGTCTCAAATAAATAAATTAAACATGGTGTAAAATAAAAATTAAATATTAAAAAAATATATATATATATTTTCAATATCAATCAGTCAAAACACGGATATTGGTTAAAATATTTGCCATCTCTTTCACTTAAAACTCATAAGTGTGAAAATGTACTATATTGGATAATTATTTTTATGCCTACCGTTTCCATGACTAATTTAAAATTAAAATTGTGGTAATTACACAATCACTATTAATGATTCTTAAATTTTGCCGATAAAATTTAACGGCTATAAAATGAATTCTTCACAGCCCAAATCCTTTCCACATTCTCACCAAATTAACTTTAAAATTAATTAAATTTAACTTTAAATTAACCTTCGATCCAGAATTAAAGCAGTATTGTTTTGCGTCAGTGGCGTAGCAAATTTTTCACTATCTGGGAAAATTGCTATCCTACCCTGAAATCCTTCGAAATTAAAGTCAGTACAAAAAATAAATAAAACAAGATAGGTACTTATGTACTTGTGTATGTACCATAGCATGTTAATCAATTGGCGGAGTCAAATATGTTATTTCCAAAAATAAACTTTACATTCTAGGTAACATTTTTATTTCTTATTACCTACTAATTAATGTTCAATATAATAATAAAAAATATGTTGAAAAGCCTGAAGGTTTAAATTATATTGTATATTTTTAGGTACACGGAGAAAAATGAGTAATGATGATATATCAAAAATCTCTTCAAATTATGGTTAATAATTCTGTTAAAAACGGGAATTCAAGCAGCTTACTGATAAAGTACATTCGTAATCGTATGTGCACGTGTTCATACACCTGCGTTTGTCTTAATAATTTAACATATGACGAAAAGCATAAATATCAGGATTTTATAAACACGTGTTCGGATATCGTTACAAAACATTGGAATTTTACTTAAAGTTTTTCAGAATATCTATTAATTCATCTGTTAATGACCTACAATCCCGTTTTTAACAGGAATACAAGTAATTTAAAGAGATTTTTAATAAATTAGCAATATTATTTATCAGGAAGTTTTCTCCGTGTAGGTACTCCGGTGAAACATAGACTCTGTAAGTTCCTTGAAAATAATAAAATATTATCGGATAACCAATATGGCTTCCGAAAAGGGAGGAATACCTCTGATGCAATAGCTGCTCTCACAAAAATTGTTTCCCAAAATCTTGACAAAGGTCGCAAACCACTTGCTGTTTTCCTTGACCTCGCAAAAGCATTTGATACGGTTTCCCATCCCTTACTACTTAAAAAACTTCAACAGATCGGCATTACAGGGATAGCCTACACATGGTTTAAAAACTACTTAGCAAATCGTACACACCAAACCCTTATCCACTCAGACAAAATATATATGAGCAAAAAATTATCCATGTCCTATGGGGTCCCTCAAGGTAGTGTACTAGGGCCAATTCTATTTCTCATATATATCAACACACTATGCACTATGAATATTGGAGGCAAGATAATTTCATTTGCCGATGATACAGTCCTAATATTTGATGATGAAACATGGGAATCAGTTACAAACAAAACTAATATTGGCCTAACAAAAGTTAAACATTGGCTAGACACAAACCTCCTCACACTTAATATCGACAAGACACAATACATGACGTTTTCCATACTCAAACATAGCTTTCCCAATAACTGCCCCAAACCTACCATCCACTCGTGTTTACTCAACATACAGACTCCTGAAACCTCACCTAATATTCAATGCACGTGTTCAACTCTTAAATCTTCAAAGGAAGTTAAATACTTGGGAATAATAATCGATGACCAACTACGCTGGGAAACCCATATAAAAGAAACAACAAAAAGACTTCGTAAACTCTCCCACATATTCTGCTCTCTTAGATCCATCTTAGACCTAACGACTCTAAAATGCGTATATTTTGCCCTTTTTCAATCGATAGCAACATATGGTATTCTGGGATGGGGTGGCTGTGCAGAATCCGTCATTAATCCAATAATTACAGTACAAAAACTAGTTCTCAGAATTATATTTAAATGTCATCCTACCTATCCCTCCAAAATACTATTTACTAAAATTAAGGTCTTAGATATTCGCCAGCTATTCATTAAGACAAGCTTATGCTACATACGAAAAAATGACTTGCTAGTGGCTCCTCAACACCAAGTAAACACCCGCTTTTCATCAAATCTGGGATGCGTGGTCCCAAAAACTAGAACCACATTCGCTCAACGACAATTCTGGTTTATCGCCCCTAAAATATACAACGCGTTGGACAGGGACATAAAATCAACTAATACTATATCCCTTTTTATTATACGTGTCCAAAACTGGATATTTGAAAAGGGACGAGCCTTTTTTAAAGAATACATGAGTTCCTAACTTTTAAACCATTATAATAAAATTAACCATGTATCTGTATATTTATGTATATATGTGAATACACATTACGTTTGTGTGTGTTCATATATAGATGTGTATGAATGTATTTATATATGCATGCATGTATGTCTGTATGTGTATGTATACATATATATTTATATATTTTTTTGCATATGAATGTATTTATGTATGTATGTATGTATGTCTATGTATGTATGTATATGTATATATATCTGAGCATCTATATATGTGTATGTATGTATGTTTGCATGTATAAAAAACATATATTTTGTTTTATATTTTCCTTAAATATGTTTATTTTTTAATTTTTTTTTCTTCTATATTATGTTTTATTTTTTATTACTACAACATATGGTTTTATTGTAATTTATAGTATTATGACTACCACAACACGAGCATAAGCCTAGTGTGCGAGTTATTAAGTACACTAAAATTGTAATTCATAAAATTAACTGAATAAATAAATAAAAAAATAAAAAAAACTTAAATTTTAAAAAGAGCGCATAACCCTGATTTTACTGCCGACAAACGATTATCAACTTAAAAAAATAATGGTAACTCGTTAACAATATTATTATAAAATAACTCAATAAATAAAATAAAATAAAAATGTTTCAGTCTGTATCAAAACAAAAAGTAGACATGTTTGCCATAAATTAATAAAACAAAATCAAACATAATATTTTATGCTTTACTTATTTTTAACAAAATTAAAATATTCTAAAAAATAATACTTTCTAACCGTACATGAAGGACTCAACACAGACTCTCCAGGTGAAATCTTCACGAAATACTATAATTAAGTAACTACTTAAGTATTTGTAAGGTAATCCTAATACCGTAAATTGTTAATATACATTTCGTATATACCCACAATTCCTTTATCTTTATTTAATTTACATGTAAACCGAATAAACATTATCGGGCGACGCGGGCCCTTTGAATCAAAAACGAAACCCGAAAGAAAGCATATTATTTCTAATACTGTCTCTACTCTTTACCAGGAAATATGCTCCACGGTTAAAGCTTGGCAGACGTACTACTTAAATAACCTACTGATCACAAACCATTCAACGATAACATCAACTCTCTCATACCGTAATGCCGCCGATTAAATAAACTTTTTCAGCGAACATAATATGAAACGCGAAAAAAATATACACAAATTATGCATTAAGGCTCCCTAGTAAGCATTTAAAAAGAAGAAGAAGATTGGTTGAAAGGGGGATATATAAATACGAATGTTAAAATATATATACATATGACTCGTTTAAAATAGAACAAAAATCTTTCAACAAATGCCCAAGTTGGATTTAAAGATATACCGAGAATTTTTTCATTCATATAGCATATTAAATAACAGAACAAAATGTGGTTTTATTAATTTTCGGAGCATTCTTCGCGCTTTTTTTCTATCGAAGGAAATTGATATAATTACCGTTTCAGCTCTATAATAATAAATAAAAGTGTTTATTCCGGTATGTGGGGAGGTTAGTACAGTACCACACATTCCATATAAAGAAACAAAAAAATATATCATCAAAAACAAAAAAATAGAACAGAAAAACAAAGAAAAAAAAAACAGAATAAATTTAAAATAAAATAAAATAAAATAGAATAAAATAAAGTTGAAGCCTTAAGGGAGCCGTGACTATATTAAGCGCTAGTATTTTTCTCCAGTGTGCGTCAATGCTGGAGGATGGAGTGAGGCGGGCTTCCATAGTGAGGATATTTCCAGAGCTTCTTATTCTTTCCCTCATTCCTGCCACCCTGGGCTTAATAAATGTATTAAAATATTATCTTTAAAAACAACTTTTTTTTTAATTTTCAGTGTTCAATTATTTTATAAATCGATAGAAATCCGGAGTGCAGGGGCTTCTAAGCACTAGGAAGTTAGGTGATGTAGGTTTGAAAATTTGATGCTTTGAAATATTTTAGTATAACTCGTCTTGGTCTTTGAAATAAACTAGCGCTTTTTGATTCAAGTCTTTTTATTAGCACAAAAAAAATATCATACCTATAAAAACTGCTGTATAGTTAAATCTCTTTTTTATGAACCTCTTTTCGGTTATGGTTTTATTGTATAAATTAATTTATTTAGAAAATTATAGTAAAACTTGTAAATATTTGTGCCTGCAGAAATCAATACAGGCGGCTGGTGTAGAATTTGTAGGAGAATTTAAACCTTAACGCCATCTATATAAGGAGTGTTATTGTTACCGGCCAGATTCCAATTGTTACACGACGTGGTGCACGCCATGTTTTACGACTTTTAAATCACATTTCTTTCTGAGGTATCATCCGGTATGTTTACAAAAAATACCACGAACATAACATTCCTACACAGAACAAGAGTTTTTAGATAATAATATGAGATCCCTGAGTGTAGAAAAAATTGTATGACCGTGTTAGGAAAATGAGAATAGAACATAATGATTAGCTGATGAAGTGTAATGACCAAGATGAAAAAAAGGAAACCTGTTTTGTTATGTGACACCTAACAAGAGCATCTCCGTCTGTACAGCGTTTTGAGGCGGGTTAAGATAGGGGCTGTAGGAAGGGCTTAATTAATGCGGGTCTTGAAGAGGCCCGGATTGCATGAAGGAGGAAAAACAGATGCCGGAAGCTCGTTCCACATACGAGTCGTCTTACAAAAAAACGAGTGACCAGTTCTCACAGGAAGCCAACATCAACAGTGAACGAGTGTTCCGCTCGTGTATGTCGAGTTTATCAATGTACACCTGGGATCAATGTTGCTAGCTCTATTAAAATACGTGTAGTACAGACTCAGCATGCCCACCATCGATGGCAATCGCTCTGTTAACAATGGATTGTCAATACGACTGATCGCCCTCCATTGCACAGAATCAAGTAGGTTTATCAAGTATTGTGGGGCTTCAGCCCAGAGGTGGCTCCCAAATTCAATTGTTGGGCGTACTTGAGATTTGTGTAGGATTGGCAGCTTGTCGCTATTGAAGAATCTGCTAGCCCTATACAAGACGCCCAGTTTCTTGGAAGCCAGATTTACTCGGGCTTCTAAACTTGATAAACTTCCTCCGAGCATTTGAATGGAGTCATTGGGGAGGGTGCTTCTATCAAATTGCGCCAGTCATTTGGAGCTGGTGAGTGAAGAGATGAGTGATAAATATAATTCGACCCAAAAGTGAATGGTAGAAGATGTCAGTGATGCCCGAATAAGGTGGCGCGATCAAGTCAATCAAATTCTTGGGTCAGATCGTGTCAAGAGCGAGAATAATAGGAGAGCATGTTTAAGACGATGTTTGAATGTGAATGAAGCAAGCAGTGTACCGAGACAGAGTTGTATTGTGGTCCATTCTATCTGTCTGCCACTGCGGGGAAAATGAGATAGTTAATTTATTTATTTATTTATACTGGGTTTTTACAGACGATCTCACTTACGTGAGAACAATCCAGTTATAATAACTCAGTTATTATACAAATAGGTACAACAATTACCAAAATCTACTCAGACATAGGACACATTAATTTTCATATACCTAAATAAAGATTAAAATATAAAACAAATAAAAATAAAAATTCAGATTTAAAAATATATATGAAACACAAATATTTCAGAAAAGTAAGAGACGCAAGTAATACATAATATAATCAGTGCAACATATTTTTTAACAATGGCAGCTATTTATTTTACTTTATTGCGTAAATACTAAAGAACTCCATACAATTTGAACACAACAGCTTTTCCGCAGTTTATCATAATAATTAAAATTATTAAATTAAGCATATTTTCTAGAGGTGTGTGTGTGGGGAGGGGAGTGGAGAGTAATATTTGTGGCTTAGAGTTAAAATTACTATGTAAAAATGTATGTAGCTAGATGCTCGTTTAATAATGGACAACAGGGAACTGACGGGGGCAGTGTTTAACCCCCGACTCCTAGGTAAGACCACGAAGCTATGGTCCTCTCGGCTACTAACTGGTATGTTCTAAATAGTTAAATAAAATTCCTCCCGGAACTCCCGGAAATGCCTGGTGACGTCACCAGTCACATATCTCAAAAAGCCTCATTTCTTCTCAAGTTTTGGCTTTAAAGATAGACCCTTTTTGCTGCGAAAGAAAATGAAATACTCGTATAGTACGTTCTTACAATTCTTGTAAATATTATTTTTCGATATGGTTGGATAATCATGAAGTGCACAAGAAACCCAGCATTTTCCTTACAAAAAGTTTCTCCCCGCAAAAAACTGAATTCTTGAAAATCTTAGAAATACCCCGCAATTCGAGGAATTCTCCACAAATTGGCAACCCTTATGTGGAAATAGTAGACCATAGATATATTACTCACGTAGACTGGTTGTGATGAATTAGCAGATTCTGTCGTACCAACCAAACGGTGTGTTTTAATGTGAATGAGTTTTATTCGTTTTTTAAATGTCATTTTATAAATTCTATGCATAATAATATTTATTGAATTATATTTTTATTCCGAGTCAGCGTTTGTTGATCTATATGAATATATTTTTTAAGCTATGGTATTTTTCACTGGAGTTCCTTACTCTGGAAAGACGTGACCTGCAGTGAATTTGATTTCCGATTTACGCGACTTTCCACAGCACCAACGTTGTTGAAAAATAAATTGTACGTGGGAAATATTCATATTAGTTTGTCTCCCAACCACAGATGTGATTTCCGTAATTACAATAGGAAATATTTAGGGAAAGAAGTTTTGAAACAGAATTAGTTACTTGTTTTGACTTATTCTACTATGTGTTTATATTTTTTTTACATTAACTCCACACAGGAGGCCCTGAGGAAAATAATTTCCCTCAAGGCCTATGTTATCTCTGGACATGCTATGTGGAGGATCTTTTTGAGGAGACGAAGGAGTGAACATGGGTCTTGAAACTCAGAGGCAGGCAAATCGGTCCACAGCCGATCTGTTGAATTAAAAAACGAGTCGTAAAAAGACTTGTTTTCATGTGACAAATATTAACAGTGTACATATGTTGGGCGCTCGTTTGGCGTGTTACCCAGTGCCGAAGGGATCAATGACGCTAGTTCCTCGGTGCATCTTCCACTGTAATACTGGTAGAACAAAAACTGATGACCTAACTGACCCCTTGTGCTCTAAAGGTTTCTATCCGTTTGTTAAGATAGGGGAATCTTTCAAACGGACCGCCCGTTTCTGCACAGAGTCAGAGGTTTTTTCAGGTACTTTGGGGCTCCAGACCAGAGGTGGCTGCCAAATTCAACAGCGGAGCGAGCTGGTGATGTGTACAAGGTCAGCAGTAGATCTGCGGGCCCTGTACAGTGTACAGTACACCTAGTTTCTGAGAAGCTAACTTGACTCTGGCATCGACGGAACCTCCGTGCCTGAGCTGGTTCCTTAGAGTTACACTAAGCATATCAATGTTGAGAAGATTGCTTCCGTTGAAGGAGATTCGATTGTCATTTCGATCCCTTTTAGATGGAATCAGAAATGATTGGCTCTTTGAAACATTGAATTCGACTAGGTTATTCTTACCCCAAGAGAAAACCCTCTCGAGGTAACCGTCCAACCCTTCTCTGCTTCAAAGTCCACCGAGCTGTTTGTGTATCCTAGGGGCTTGTTAAATAAAAAGCTATCATGGACAGTACTGTCATCCGCAGCTCCGCTGGAATCCGAATTGACGGTCGTTAATAATTTTATTTATTGAATATCAACGGTATAAATATACCATATACCATAATTCCTATCACAGAATAACAATTAATTAATTTTGTTCTTCTCGAGGTTTATGAGGTATGTCGTTGATCATACATTCCATCACCTTGGATAGAATATATGTGATCGTTATGGAGCGGTCCTTCTTCTTTAGAATTGGATGAATGACCTCCTTTTTCCATCCAGAGGGTACAGAGCCAGATTTCAGGGACATTTTGAAAAGCTTCGTCAAAATTGGAGCTATTTCTGCAGCGCACCTCTGCAATACCAGGGCAGGTTTTCCGTCATGCCAACTATCTTTACTAACATCGAGCCCCCGTAAGACCTGGAGTGCATTTCAATGCCAGATCCTCAGCTTTTTCATATAGAAACCGCAGTGAGGAACCGACGGCGGGACATCATCCCGATCAACGAGGGTCGAGTTTCCCGCAAACATTTTACCTAATAATAAGTTGATATTTTCGTTAGCGCTGTTTGCTAGTAAGATTATCAGGTCTGGTAAGAGGTGGTAGTCTAGATTTTCAGAAATTGCGACCTATTAAGCTCGCAAGCAACCAGAACAGCCAGCTTTTTGCTGATCTGCAGGAAGTGCTCGAATTTCGACCTATTTATGATTCTCTTGCTTTATTTTGCTATTTTATTATATGCCGATCTGTTTTCCGACGTTCGAGAAGTGTTGTCGGATTGGTAAGTCGCATTTTTCTGTAGAACTGCTTCGGAACGTTGACGTCTGAACCACGGCATTGAGCCCCCTTTATGAAGCCATCTATCGCGGATGTGATGACTTCACCAATTTCTTGGGCACATCTGGAAGGATCCGAAGTCTGAAAACAGATAACTTTGAAATGAAGAAAGCATTGAAATGTGCCTGCAGACCCAAAAAATCTCCTGCCCTATAGTGCCACACTTTTTTCGTTTGGCGGTCTGACGTTAACAGGGCTTGATATCGCTTGGTATCGCTAAAATGTTTGAATAGCTCGAATGTGTCTAATTCTCTGAGATTCGGAGAGCGGTATAGACACGTGTAGAATCTTGCCATACTGGCAAGACTTGTGCTACCATATTACGTCAAATCTTGAGTTTTCCAGATTCAACAGTCGCACACAGTTAACGTTAGCTCGCCTACGAGGGTAAAGCCCGGGTAGTCAAATAGGAGGAGTCTAGAGGCTCGGCTATCTGCGTTTCAAATTTGGGGTTTCGGATATCTCTATATTCTCATAATTAAATAAAAATTACATGTACAGAAAATACAGTAAAATTTAAATAAAAATACAGTAAATTACAATTTTTTGTCTTCTTTACAACCACCATACTAGGCACATGCCCGTATTATGGTGGTCATAATGCTTTAAATTACTATACTAAGATGTGCAGATATAGCATGCTGTAAAACAACAAGTAATTAAATAAAATATAAAAAATTACTTACTATTAATATGTAATTATTATTACTATTAATCTTGAAAAAATACTGCAATTTTCTAACCAAACCGATTACGCATATAATTAATGTAAGTACTAAATACGGAATATTCCCGTATAACTATAAAAAAGCCATTATAATCCCAGTATATAAATCCGGAGATTCAAAAGAAGTAAACAATTACCGCCCAATATCCTTATTATCCAACATTGCAAAAATACACGAAAAAGTAATAAAAAAACAAATTACTGATTATACAGATAACCAAAAAAGTATTAACCCTATTCAATACGGTTTCAGAGATAAACAATAAGCTTATTTACAAAACATTAGATATAGGCAAAAAATGCTTAAGTATATTCATTGTCCTCCGTAAAGCTTTTGATAGTGTCTCACATTCAAAATTAATTAATAAACTAAATAATATAGGAATTACTGGCAAAGCTAAAACATGGTTAAAAAGTTATTTCTATCAAAGAACTCAACAGGTTAAAGTAAACAACGAATTAAGTGAAATAGAAAATATAGATTTTGGAATTCCACAAGGAACTGTTTTGGGACCTTTACTATTTATATTATATGTAAATGAACTTTTTCAACTCCCAATCATTGGAAACATTATTTCTTACGCAGATGATACAGTGATAACTATTGAAGGAAATTCTTGGAATGAGGTCGAAGTATCAGCTAATAATGCAATAAATATCGTTAAACTATGGTTTGACGAAAACTTATTGACACTAAATGTCGAAAAAAACCATTTTATACCTTATAGCTTAACAGGGAATAACTCAAATGTAAATCTAAACATAAAAATTCACGAAAGAAATTGCCTCCTTAGAATCGCACCCTGTAATTCAAACTGTATACACATTAGTAGTAAAGAAGAAATAAAATATCTTGGAATAATTATTGATAATAACATCAAATGGAAAAGTCAAATAAATTCCACAGTAGACAGAATGAGAAAACTGATCTATATATTTTTTAGACTAAGAAATATTGTATCATTAAAAATACTAAAAGATATTTATTATGCACTGGCGCACTCTATACTACAATATGGAATCGTGGCTTGTGGGGGTGCATATAAATCATCCCTACTCCCATTGGAAACTATTAAAAAAATATTAATAAAAATCATCTTAAAAAAGCCATATTACTACCCAACTATAAATGTTTTTCAAGATTTCCCGGTTCCCCCACTTACAAAAATTTATGATAAAATTGCACTTCTACAAATACATAAAGATTTCTTTAGTAAAAATAATTTACCACTATTGAATATTAGCAAAAGAATAATATCTGTTGGAGGACTAACCGTGCCACTAGCACGAACCACAACAGCACAGCATCACTATATATTCAAGGGTGTAAAATTATTTAATAAATTACCCCTTGATATACGATCGGAAGAAAACTACGAAAAAAAAAAAAAAAAAATTAAAATACTCTTGTACCAACCTCATAATTTTACTTATTGTTTAGAAATATGTTTTTGCCTTTTCAATTCTTTGAATCATTTATTAACTAACCTATATTTTTATTACTTTTATTGTTATTTTTTGTTAAATTACTAATATTTTTTGTTTAATTTAAACAAATGTAAAAATATTTTGTTGTCCTTTCCTAAACACAAGCAGCTGCTTTATTAGGAGAGTGATTGAAATATTGGTGTTTATATTGATAAAATATTGTAACCTTGTTTATATATTTCAATAATAAAAAAATAAAAATAAAACAAAAAAAATGTAGAAAAATAGCATTTGTAAAACAAAATATAACAGGTCGTGTAATAAAACATAAGAAATAAAAAAAGAAAAAAAAAGAGATGAAAAAATATGTCTAGGTACATATTTAAATATATATAAAACATAAATAAATATAAACTAATAATATTTCCAATGTTTGCTGTTTTGGGTCAATGCGTGCTATTTTAGTTGTTCTATTTCCTTCTGGTCTCCAGTCTGGCAGGGTTTTCCTTGGAGTGTGGGCTGCTCATTCCCATTTTAATTCTTCCGTTCATTTTAGAAGGGAAGTGAAAACGTATTTTTTTGCATTAGCTCCAAACAGGTGGCCCTAAAAAAATTCCTCAGGGTCCATGTCATCTTAGAGGATAATGTGTGGAGGGTCTTTTTGTAGAAAGGAAAGAAATAAAGTTCTGGGAAGGGAAAAGATATTAAGGGTGGGTAGGAATCTGGGGGTCAATCCATCCCTCCCTCTACGGTGTAAGGCGATGGGTCGAGAAAGAGTCCATGTGGAGAGGTCAAAAGGTCTCCCTCAACCAGTCTCTCCTGATCCGACCCGCCGTGCAGCAGGTGGGCAAACGCATCCGCCGCCAAGACCTAGAGAACCCTCACCCCATGAACCCGGGAACCCCTGCTAAGTCACCAAACGTAGCGAACCACTTGTAGTGACCTATGGCAGGGGTGGTGGTTATCCAATTTATCGCCCCCAGGGCGGCGTTACCCACGTCCACCTCCCAAATTGTGGTATTATTATTTAAATAAAATCGTAATAATCTGAAAATCTCTAGGTATACATCACTGTATAGTAGATATGGAAATAAGTTAACGCAAGTAATAAATATAACATAGTACCTTTTAATTTCAACTACTGCAATATAATTGATGAGATATGTTATTTCTTATTATGCCAATACTTTTCATTTCCCAAATACACGATGTCCGGAAATCCGTAGTACAAGCGGGAAACTGGTGAATCTACAGTACATTGCACATTTTGTGGAACTTTTTTTTTTTAAATGAACTTTCGTTTTCGAGTAAATCGAATCCGAAGTTGCAATTTTTTAGGTTAAATTGTTAAAAAAAATCTGTAGCTAGGGGGTTAATATCAGCTGTTTAATGTGTCTTTAAATGCTTTGAGGAGCAGAACCGGCTCATAAGTTTTTTTTAACCTTTTAGTTGGCGACGAAAATAATAAACTTCAAAAATCAAAATTCTCAAATCGATAAAAATATTTTCTTTTGGGTTTTTTCTTTATCTTGTGATTCATCAGTTTCCCGCTTGTAATATGAGTTTCCGGAGACCGTGAATTTATTTGTCTTCCAGGATGGAGGATTATGCCAAGTAATAAGTGAATCATTGTACTCCATCACTAAGATAGTTGCTATTATTAGAAACCGAATTACTTCTTGACATACTTAATTTTGCCGTCGGTGACGTCGTAGATATAAATATTGGCGATCCCAGTAAAGGGATGTCCCTGAACTTTAGGGCTCAGTCGGACAGAAGATTTTTTTCGAATATTTTATTCTTTTAAGAACTTTAAAAACTTTCGTATCTGCTGCAATGTGCACACATTGAATTTTTTAATGTTTATTCCGTACTAGAGTTCCAACTTTTCCTTGCTAACCGGAGCCAGTGACCCTACGATATCTCCAATCATTGGTGTATGTTGTGAGGGTGAAGGGTATGGTGATGGAAAGAAGATAAGAAGAGAAATCTGGGACTATCTGGCTATTCATATCAAGTCACCAATTATGTCTAAAGCTTTACAGGGATTTATTGTTAGGGTATTATGCAATGTTGCGCTACCTCCTTTTTAACCAACCTTTCGGACAGCATTACAGTGCCCATCATCAAGCAGATTTTTTTTTAAGAAATACAAACATTCCTGGGTTACGAATAACCTGACAATATTTGAATTTAAATCTCGTACTACCACCACAGTAAGCTGAAAATGTTTCTTGAGTTGTGATGGAGGACTTAGCCAGCCGAGGAATTGAACACACTACGCCTGAGTGGGACCCAAGCGCGATGTCAACTCGGCCACCGACCGGTCAATAAAACGGTCTATAAAAGTTAATTCAAATTCACCAATCAATAGTTACCTATTATACCCATTTAATTGGTAATTACAAAACTGTCCTGACGATGCACACTGTGAAGCTGTTCGAAACGTTGACTAAAGAAAGAGATAATACGGCGTAATACTCCAAAAATAAATTACGATAATACGTGTATGACGGAGAAGAGAATGGTAGAAGAGGTCGGGAATACCTGAGAACGACTGGCAATATCAAGTGATTCAACTTGAGTCGGGTCATGTCAAGAGTCAAAATAACAGCAGAGTATGTAGGCGACGACATATTAATGTTAAAGAAACAAAGACTGTGTGCCGCGAGAGAATTGTTTGGTGGTATTTCTTCTCTGCCTACCCCTGTGGGGAAATGGCGTGATAGTAATTTTTTTTTTTTTTTTTTTATGTGAAAACCGCACCACAGACCCAACTGTCCCAAACCATCTGAAGCCAGTGAGACTATGGCCTCCCCGATTGGGGTATGTTGTTAGGCTTAAGGGAGAGGAAGGAGATGGGGATAATGAAGGTGGGGAAGTATTTAGCTATGCAGATCTGGTAACCAAATACAGCTTAAGCCATTTCAAGTGACGTTTCAATTCTGAATAGTTTATATCTTAGCTTATTTATTTAGGTTTTTATCGAGTTTCACATCCAATGAATGCCAAAACTTTTAAAATAATATTTCGTATGTTACTTGTCATCGGTTTTCTTATTTGTAAAAATACAACTTTGAATAGTCCAATTGAAAATAATATTTTGACAGCCGAGTGAAAAAATATTAAGTGTTTAGTTCATCTTTTTGCCATCTCAAAGTTCACTACATTATACACATTAAGAATGCATACATAGAATCTTCATAAGAGTTAATGTATTTAAAATATTAACCGGCTGTATTAACTAGTCATTAATAAAAACATTTCGCTATAGAACCAAAAAATTATAATATCGATACATTTAACATTCGTTAGCTTTCTTTTTTTCTTTTCTTTTTTTGAATAATTTATGGAATAAACATCAAACAACACAAGCGAATGGAATTCATTAGAAATTTTATTTGATTCAAATAAAGTTAACTTTACTTTATGTGTGGGAAATCTTCCTAAACAATGAATTCATATGATTTAAGATTTTCACGGCCAAAAGTATTTTTGTTATTTGTTTTTGGGGTGTTATGCCGTGTTGCGCTAACTCCTTCTTTAGCCAACGTTTCGGACAGCATTGCAGTGTCCATCATCAGGGCAGATGTGTTATTTGAGGTTGTGTTAAAAATGTGAGCTTATGTATGAGGTTGTGATACCGTGTTGCCAGCTCCAACCCTCTGAGCTAACATTAACGTATCATTTTTTAATTTAAAGTGGTTTTCTTCGTTTAGCTCTGGTGTAGCCGTCAATTACCGGATACCAAGAACTATTGAGCTTAGCTCCATCGTCTCTATTAATGTTTACGGGATTTTTATGAATTTCAATGGCCTCCGTAATCAGCCGTGCTCTATAAGTTTTGGGTCTCCCCAGGATTTCAGGTACTAGCAGGAGTTAGCGCAACACGGCATAACACCCCAAAAACAAATAACAAAAATGAATTCATAGTTTATTTCACTGCAACATATGAAGCGTCGAGTAAAGGTAATAAAACTGATTAATTGAAGGTATAGGCAATATTAATATGATTCTGATTTAACTGTACATCGTAAGACGTTAATTTGCTCGTATTTTAAATCATGAAACTCTCCGACATTAAACTTTCTGTCTTTGTATCTAATGCTTACCTACCGTTACCAAAATGCCAACAACGGTTCACACGTACGAACGTGTTATATCATTGTCTCAGCTGCTCTTAGATGGTTATACAAGTTATCTTGGATGGAGTGATAAATAACAGGAGGATTAAAAACCAGGTTCTTGATCTGGAAAGGTTGCCATTGTGCAATCAACCCCAGCCGTGATATAATTTTGGTAATAATGGTAGTTGGGCAATAGTTTCGGCTAGTTGGTTGGTTGCTGGTCGGGCCGCTGTCGGCGTCGGTGGTTGGAAGGGTCTTCGCAAAACAGCTGTGTGAAGAGTGCGAGAGGATGATACAGTTCGCTGTACGTATGTATGTTGTCCACCATGTTTCTTGCGCGGGATGGTGGGATGGCGGGCGGGATGCGAGCGGGATGCGAGCGGGGTGGGGGGGAGGAGGTAGGTCACTGACTCGGCACCTGGTGGCAGTCAGTCGGCAGCCGCGCGCGGCGCAGGTGAGCGCAGTCAGTGTCCGGATCCCATGGGGTCCCGCCCCCGCCCCCGCCCCCCGCCCGATGGACGTGTTCGAGGAGACGGCGGCCCCCGCGCCCCCCCGCCCCCCGCGCGCGCCCACCCCCGTGGTCTCCTTCGCCGCGGGAGCAGACTTCAACCTGTCCTTCTTCGACCCCGAGCCCGAGGAGCTACCCGCACAGCCCCCAGGTACTTCCGGGTTGCTCTCCTATCTGAGTGCGTTGGTGTCTCCCGCTTTTTCTACATGTGCATTGTCCGACCGTTTTGTGAGGATTACTTCTCCGCTTCCGGGTGTATAATTAGGACCACCGGCTTCTTGTTTGACATTTTCCCGCTTCCAAACAAACTTGCGACGTGTACTTACACGAGTAATCTATAATTGAACCAGCGTGCCACAACTGACTGCTCTCTGGTTCCGCCATCAGTGAGATCGATCTATAATCTGAGTATGTGGCTTATCTCGCCCTCCGAATATCTTTCGGCGTGCCCACTGCCCAGCCTGAACTCGTCATGCTACGGGTACGGGTGCGGGCTAAGGTCTCCATCCAGAATACTTTAATATGTTAAACGATCTATGAAATTTAGATCTCGATTCATATCGCAGCAACCGAGAAACCTCCGTCACTCTAAAACGCAAATTTTCTCACCACTGTCAGCTGAAATCTCGTATGCGCCCCGTTGCTATGAATTACTTCACGAAGACGTTTCTGAATCTAAGAATAATAATTATTTACCTCATCTTTAACATGACGTTTCACAGTGATGTATATAATTCAAAGTATGTTTCAGTCTCTTCAAATGTTTAATTCAGAAATACGATGTTTATCGTGGTGTATTCTTTGTGTGTTGTACAAAAGTACCGGTTTGAAAACATGACGTTGTGTAACATCTCTCAACTCAGGAGTTTCGTAGCTTCATTACAAATACTTTATTATTATTATTATCACATAGCAGTGTTTCCCAGATAATTTTAAACATTATTTGACAATCTCATGTCATATTTTTATCATGATGCCATTTCCTCCAATATATCAGAATTTTGTAGGAAATTCAATATAGAAACATCTCTACACAAGTACATAGTTAAGTTTTATTTTCATTATCATCCGTACCGAATTACTATGAAACGTATTAAATGGCGAGTAATTCGTATTTTATTAGAGGTTAGAATTAGTTATTTTCTGTAACGTATTGCACAATGAAGGTAAATGAATACTCGCAAGTGACAAGTTTTCTATTTTGTATCACTTGCAAGCGCCAGTAAATAGCATTTTGTGAAACATAACCTCCATCTAAATGTTCAATAATTTCGGATGAAGTTTTGTTAGCGAGTGGTTCCTCGGCAACGCTAGACTCGGCTAGTTCATATAAGAATCCTAGGATTATTAGATATAGCATGGAATCAGTGCTCATGAGCGTACTAAGCTTGTATTGTTAACTCATACTAGAACCGGTCGCAGAAAACGGTCCCGGCTCTCGGAGTGTGTGTATACTCGTTTGTTTACTTTAGTCGTCGCTCTTGTACGGAAATACGAGCGATGGATGGTTCGAGTCTCAGCTAGAACGGAGAAGAGTTCAGCGTGTACAGTGATGTAATAACGATGATGATACGCCCGCCTGTGCGAATCGCCCGCAGCGGCAGGTTCAACGGCCCGGCCCGGTTCGTTCACCCCGGCCGGCTCTACGGAGCTGTCATACCAGATTCCTGCCTCTAAACTAAACACTTCACTTACCATGTACTGAAGCAAGCCAGGAACCCAGCAACTCGGCAAGCGAGCGAGTCAGCCAGCAAGGGCCCACTGGTGCTCGCGCTGGCTTGCCCACATTACATGCACGCTTCCTTTGAGAATTCTGGATTTCTTCACTTACAAAGACAATCGGAACCCTGTTATTTACCTATCCACCACATTAGATATCTTATATAGCTAGGCAAGTCACACCTCTCACGTCACGCTCTTTTTGATACAAAATATAAACATTTCTATTATTCAACTGAGCAAAACATTACGTTGTTTATTTATCTCGGCAACGGAACCAATATTCTAATACTATTTACAGAATACATGTATTATTCTGCAACGTAATAATAATAATAACATACCAATCGTTCAGTAACTTCAATTGTAAATACATATAAGAAAAACCAATACGTCGCTTCCATTTTCACAGAGAACGCCATTCTGGGTCTGAATTGGTAAATAATTAAAACATTCAGTTGGAGTTAGGTGGCGCTTTGCGATGTATTCCTACCGCAGCCGTCTGCCTCCTAGTTCAAATAAAACAATTAAACAATAAATTATATTTTTCCACAGAAATTATGTTATGTTTATGTACATTTATCTGCTCCTGGCCTACTCGAACCAAAATAGACAAATAAATAATTATGTTTCCTAGGTAAATCATGTTGTACGCTTTAGTGGCTATGGACCGATGCGAAGCGTTCAGTATCAATGCACCGTTGGAATCACTATTGCAAAATATCCACCATTGATAGTTATTGATGGAATTGTATTGTGGATGTCTTTCTCATCCACAAGTCCGCATTTCCTCGTTGCATATAATACATCTTTAATTTGTGTAGTTTGTAATAAAAAATAGACAATGATGTGGTCTTTTACCGCTGCGTTTCGTTATGTGTGCCGTGATTTTGTTATATTAATGTGTTGAGATGGCAATTTACTGACTCTTCGTTAGCTAGATTGTAGTTTACAAAATATTTTGAAAGTGACAAATTAAATAAAATCAGTTTTTTTAACTTTACAATTCAAGTATGAATGTAATGAATGAAGACGAACTTTGAAGTAATTAAATTTCAGTTTGACAAAAAGCGTAGTGATAAATGCTAAGAAAAAAGCGTACATGCAGATAGTATACATATATATACATAATATGTAGGTGATACTTACTTCAATGCCAAATGCGATTATTTTTCTTATAAATTGCAACTTTTTTATGTGCAATACAATACTTAGGTTATTATCGTTGTTCCTCTTTATGTTTTATTGTTGATACTGTCGATAATAGTAATACTGGATGTATTATGTCGTAATACTAGAAGTCAGGATTGATTTCTGAGAAATTAATAAAAAAATTGGGCAGGAAACTCTGGGACTAACTACCATATGTATTATTCTTTGCCCAGAATACTAATGAAGGGAAACAATTATACCAAGTCAGTTGACATCTTGAATTTATCTCTAAACAAATATAAAATGTTGTTAATGAGGCAATTCGGTTAGGTACAATAAATTATGTATATTTCTTAATATTCATATGTAAAAGCCTCGTAAAAGGGCGTTAATCAATAAATACATAAATAATGTTGTTATGAATTGTATACGTAATGAAACATTTTAGCAATAAAATAAATTGAGAATATTAATTTTAAAAATCTGTAACCAATGTACATTTTATGATCGTTAATCAATTAGTTCAATTAGTGATTTTTAACTAGTTTTTCTTTCCTTTCACCACCACTTTGGACCCGTATCAATTTTTATGGCAGTAAGAAAAAATAAATTAACCTTTGAAAACCCTTTATTTCCGCACCCCTAATTTTAGCCGTCCCTTTCCTAGCACATGATCAAAACTTGTGCTTAGGTTCAAACCTAAAAAAAAAAGATCAATCATGGCCATGTTTTACGAGAATACACTGCTGATTAGTTTCACAACATTAGATAAAATACCTACCTAGTTAGTGATTTTTTCATGTTTCTATGCGATTTCTACGGCGTATACGATAGGAGATATAGAATTGCATTTTTTTATTATCATCTAAACAGCCTTTAAAGCGTATTTATCACTTACTAACCTAAATGTAGGTAACTAACTTGTAGATGGATGACTTTCATTCATCTCATTTTATCAGGATTCTCTATTATGTATGTAGGTATACATTCATTATCATTTCTGGATGAGCGCTGTAAACATTATTCATTCAAAAAATGTGTACCTATTTATTTACTTGAATCAAGCTTTCTGATTGGCTATTACGCTGGGGCAGCGAATTTGTCTTCGCATTTGACATCAAATTGTAGGACGGGTCTTTAATTGGGCGCAAAAATAAAGAAACATATTTAAAAAATATATATATATATATAAACGGTTAATTCTGTGCGCGAAAGAAAGGAGTAAATATTGGGTGTCATGAAATAATCACAACTTTTCCATTTGACTTGTTGTTCTAATGTATTTTTTTTAGAATGTCTTCGCTCCAATTAAAAATTACGTTATTAATTTTCGCTCATAATTTTTTTCTTGTTTTAAGTAATGTAAAGAACAATTTGTGTGCATATATATTATGGGATGTGTGGGATGACATTAACCTCCTTATATTCCGGGATTAATAAGAAGAATACATTTTTGTTATATCAAATAATAGCCCCATTTCTTTCCCACGCATAACTAATAAACAAAACAAAATATGTAATCTCATTTCTCTCGTCCAGCCTTTGTAGGTAATTCAATAAGATGAGGATGATAATTTAAAGTATTGAAAATATGGTTTTGGAACGTTGCGCCCGGAATAAGCGCAATGTCGTTTTCCTCCATAAAAACATATAATCAAGCCTTGTTTCAGAAGGGGAAGCAAATATGACAATAGACATTGCGTTACACTCACACGCTACTTCTTCAACATCTACAAAAAATAACTGTAGGTTTATATTCTCGCATATCTCACATGACTATTGGTACACCTTGAGTAGATTTAACTTAACTGTTCATTTCACTTCAACATCTACTAAAGAGAACTGAAGGTTTATATTTTCGCACATCTCACATGACTATTGGCACACTTTGAATAGATTTAACTTAACTGTTCATTTCGTTAAATATTTAAATAACGTTATATGCACATCTCGGTACCTTCTGAGAAAGCACTATACTAGCTTAAAAATTAATCTGTTTCTGCCACTGACCCAATTGTACAGGAGGGCGTAAACAAAGTTTTGCGATCAATTTGTCTTTTGTAATTGAAATGTATTTCCAAGAACTTTATAAAAAAAGTACCGTTGTTGGCATTCTAATACAATACTTAGGACGTTTTGTTTCAAAGAATTTAAACAATTCATCAAATTTCTATTATTATATCATTATTGACTAGTTGCTGCACAAAACGGAAATAGTAACAGAACTTGAAAATTAACTTTGAAGTTTGTTGAATTGTTAAAATTGTGAGGAACAACCCGTTCTTAATCTTTTTATTTTAAAATATTGACGTTTTACATTTATAATAATTTCTTAAAAATTTAATATTTTTTATCATAATATCTACCCTTTCAAGTCTTCAATTATAGATTTTTGTAACATTTGCGGCTGTATAATAATAAGATGCTTATGTAATACCAATATCTGCATATTTAACAATTTACCGCCTTGCTGTACCGAAAAGCATTAACAAAGTTGAAATAAAAAAATAAAAACATAATCATCGAGTTTCTTGTTCCAGATGTTACACCCAGATTCAAAGTCTCTATAGTATAATCAAGGAACTTTTCTTTAATAGTAATGTTGAGATTTCCCGTATAATTGATACATTCATCGTATTACATCCATTTGAAAATCTGTGTTGCATTAAACTGGCGTAGCCATTAACACTCGATTTCATTGTATTGTAATATTATCAGTTAAAAGTAGTAAAATCATCCAAACATCACTTGATGCATCAGTGCAGCTAACTTGACGACATTTCGTATAATTACGAATGTTTTCACTCGGTTGTTCCAATGTTACACTTAGCTACTACGTAAATTAAAACTATCGACGTATTTTCACTACAATATGTTATAATATGAGTAATAAATAATAAATTACCGATTTTTAATCTAGCACACTAATCTAAATCACCCATGTTTTTAGATATCAAACCAATATAATACCCCCATCCAAAAATTGAATCATAATGAAAATATAGTACTTAAAACATTTAGTTTTCATTGGTAATATTGTAAGCAAAATTAAATATTATTACCATTTAAACCATATCCATATACATCAAAACTCCTGCTTAAAGAATTTAAAGTCAGAAAATGAAATACATTATACTTCTATGATGCAACATTACAAATTAACAAAGGTAATATTCTAAATAAAAATGCACGTTTTAAAAACAATAAATTACTCAGACAAACGTCAATACTCCCAACTCCAAAGTGTACAAAAAAAATTGAGCAATTCAACTATAAATATCTTGGAGTCATTTTGATGATGGTATACGTCCATAAACGTAGAAATGTAGATATTTAATAACTTAATATATTTGAAGAATCAAAATATTAATTTTACGACCTAAATATGCGGTTAACGGTCAAAATATGCGATTAACGTTCAAAATATTCGATTTATGGTGTAAATATGCGATTAACAGTCAATATGTGCGGTTAACAGTCAAAATATGCGGTTAAAGATCAAAATATACACGATTAAGTGTCAAAATATGCGGTTAACAGCCAATATGTGCGGTTAAAGGTCAAAATACGCTGTTAACGGCAGAATGACAAACCTTGATGCAAATGTTTGCAATTAACAGTGATCCTGTAATACTTTACTAAACGGTGTAACAGCGACATTATCGGTATTTCCATAATACAAGGTTTTCCAATAAGAGGTGTTATTTTGGATAGCCCGCTATTTCGATAGATGTTACTTTTGAAGCTGTCATTTTTGACATTTGACAAGTAGAAACTACGATAAAAAATGGAACAATATACGCTTCAACAACGTATTAAAATTCACTTGAGTGAATCAAATGCAAATCATCTTGAGTGATGAGGCCCATTTCCACCTCGGTGACTTCGTCAACAAGCAAAATTGTCGCATCTGGGGCTCGGAAAATCCAAGAGTTATTGTTGAAAAGCCTCTCTATTCTCAACGTGTGACTGTTTGGTGTATTTTATTGTCCGGTGGAGTCATTGGACCTTACTTTTTAGAAAATGAGGCTGGAGCAACAGTTACGGTGAATGGATTCCGCTATCGAGAGATGATTAATGATTTTTTTATGGCCGGAATTGGATGGTATTGATCTGGACAACGTTTACTTTCAACAAGACGGCGCTACGTGCCACACAAGCAACGAAACCATTGATCTTTTACGATTTAATATTAAAATAACACCTCTTATTGGAAAATCCTGTATATGGTATTACATATATAAGGTATAACAGCTATTTGTATTACCATAGTCGTTTGAACCCTCGTGACATTTGATACTATCACAAATCAGCGTATTTTTTTCTTTATTTTCGGTTCTAATTAAGACCTCTGTTATTTAGGCTAGTGCCGATTAGTGACGATATCAATATTGTGACGAGGACTGGTTCCATTGAAACAAAATTCTGCAATATAAAACATGAATAATGAACAACAGCCTGTGTATTCCAAGTGCTTTTAAAGCTTTCTATGTTACAATTTCCTGTCCCCACCCCTTCAACCAATCGATATACTTACAATTCTTAATGCCATTGTCCCACTGGAATATGTGATATTCATATAAAATATCAATAATATGACAAGTGTACCTACTCGGATAAAGAATCTCTTCAAATGATTGGTAATCCGATTAAAAACGGAATTGCAGACCGTTTCCTTGAGAACTTATAGTAAATACCTAATATATTTTGCTGTGAGGCTGATATACTGATTATAACAATATCATTTATTTCATTTTACCACGAAAACGGCGCTATATAAATACTTATTATTATTATCTGGAAGAAGATATTTTTTTGTTGCCAGATCTTTTTTTAGTTAACATGTCTGAGGGTATCAAAGCTCGGTCGATCAATAAAGAATTTATCGATAGTGTCGATAACGTGTCATCTTTCTAGAGCACGACTGCATTGCTAACGAGGAAAAAACAGTTTACTTCGAATAAATTAAGAACACTTAATAGTTGTTTGTTCGTTGGCGATCTGCAGCGCTGCTCGGGAACGATGACAAGTTACCGACATTAACGATGAAACCATTTTTTATCGACCGTGCTAGATACTTAAGTAGAAGCTTTAATGTGATGTATTATTTTTTTAATAGTTCAATGGGAGAGTAAATAAATTATTCGTACGTTTATTTCCAAAGGAATAGCAAACACCTTTCTAAGCGCAGTGCCCCCTTTTCTAGATAATCATACAAATGAGTTCTTATTATATAATAATATTATTACCGCTGAGCTATCACGCCGTGGAGGCAGCTACTTTGGGAGGCATCGCGCCGAAAGCCATCCAGATTTTTTTGCATTCACAACTGCTTTGCTTTTTGATTATGTTAAATGCCACAATAAAAAAAAATAAGTTACCTAACCTTTATAAAATTGATAACCTTAGCTTGTATACGGGAAAATGCTTACGTTAAAAGTAGAGCCACAATATAATTTATCATTTTTTTAAAGTAAGTATTTTCTACTGTTTAGCAATGTGGCGATGGAATGATCAGTTTTTTAAAATCTAAATATTAATTTTAATTTTTTTTTGGTTACTGTCCAATGAAGACTTGGTCTTTTTAAAATTGGTCTATTGATTCCTGGCTAACGAAAACGAAGTGTAAACAAAAGCTTTACCGTTTTATTGCAACAATTCTCAACCAGTCATGTCGGAGCAAATTTTCGTCGATCCCAATAAATTAAGAGAGTGAATTTTTAAAATAATTACTATCCACTTTTAAAATTTTCACTATTCATGAAAAAAATGTGTCTTGAACGTAGGATAAATTGGTAAAAATAAATTAATAGCAAAAATTTTGTAAGATTCTCAAAAAATTGGGAACCATTGATTTATCAAGGTAAGCAGATATAACCATTTGGTTTACTAATACCAAAGCGATTATTGAAAAGATCTGTTTCGAGATTTTCGCCCAACGATCTTGCTCTATAAATCCTCCTTCCTACACAGTAGCGGCCATTTAATAAGTGCTGCCGAGCGCCGAACAACCGACATGGCTTATCACAATATGAAACTTGGTTCGGTTATAACATCTCACAAAGATCTCATGCGATAGGTACCTTCTAAGTGTGATAACTTGCATTACAACTGTGCCTATGTTCGCAGCAGTTCGTTTTCCATTGCGATCCCAAATTTTGCTACTTTGTTTGGATAATATGTGAACTGTCGAAAGCGTGGGTATATACGATTCTTTCACAATATTAGCATTACGCGGACGGTGATCTTGCATTTACCACCGATCGGAAGGAACAGTTTGTTCAGTAGTATATTAAACGGGAACGCGTATGTGTGATATTGTTGTTAATATTTTGTCTTCAATTTAACGTCTGATTTTTTTCAGCCAATGTTCCGATCTCAGTTATCTATGATACAAGAAACAAAACGTTATTATGTGATGAGTGATTAGTTGTTGTTAAGCATTGTCTCACAGTAATGCTATGTCGGGGAAGAAGTCCCTAGGGTTTTTAATTTTAAAGGGAGAAAGGGAGTTTTTCAGAAAAGGGTACGAAATCTAGTAAATTTAAATGGTATAATCATACATTTTGTTCACTGGCTATATATATCTACAAAATGGTCATAGAGGTTTTCGCTAAACAAAGGAGGGGAGAATAGAGCTTATTTTAAATAGGTATGTACGTATCTCTAAGGCACTAGTTCACTCCTTCCTTTCCCCAAATTCCCCCTCTCATATCATTTTTAACACTCAATCTTGTTTGTTCTCAGGGCCACCTTTACGAATGAATAAAACAGATTTTCTCATTTTCGATCTCTACTCCAGCTCTTCAAAATTGTTTTGACAACAGGTTCACCTCCAAACTACCGGATTTATTCCGTCGCGGAATCGAAAAACATTGTCAAGTGTTTTCAGTCAATCGTGCCGGTGATTCAATAATGATTAGTTAGTAAACTTTGTATTTCTATGAGTGTTTTTTTTCGCCAATGAGACGGTGAATACTTTTTATCTATAACATCGCCATCCGTTACGCTCAAACGTCCGCTCTCTCGCTCTCCCTCGGTTACGGCATTACGTATGTACCGCGCATCACCAACCACCCCGCATGCCTCGGCGCCCGAGCGCGAAAGCATACTCAATGCACTTTGCAATACATTTCCAGAGAGCATTTACGCGGATCAAAGTCGCACTCTCGCTATAAGCGCAGGTGTTTATGCGCGATATTTCTCCCTTATCATTGCGAATTGTACGACCCTTCTCTACTAACGACATTTGACTCGTGTACCCATTTAGGATAATAAAAGGAATATCGTAATTTTGCGATGTCGGGGGCTGTAGATCTAGGTAGAAGCATTTCCTTGTGGAAAAGCGTGGAAAAATGTTCTGAGACAAAATACATTTGTCGAAGATTTTAACTTAGTAAAAGTTTATTTTATTATTGTTTCATGTCTAACCACTCTAAGTAATAGTCATAGCTCAATTTTTATTCATTTAGAAATAAATGAATAAACATTTTTAAGTCATTTTCCCTTGCAATGATTGGATGTGTTCTTCAATTTCCTTAGCGCCAGTTGTTTCACAGAACTTTGAGAAATTTAAATCAAATTGAATTTTCAAGTTCTAATATTATTTCATTATGTGCCAGTTGTTTTATAGAACTTGAATAATAACAATAACATGACTTAAGGCGATGCAATGTAGTAATGCAAAGTAGTAAAACAAAATCATTTGTTTTTGGTTTGAAAATTTGGTCGCCTAGAAATGTTTCAGATGCTTTTATTAAATACTGCGAGTAGAATACATCTTGTCCTTTGAAATAATCGAGTATTTTTTAGATAAGTCTTTTTATAAGCCCAGAAAAAATAATGTATAAGGCCTATGAAAACTGCTTTAAAGTTCAAAATCTCCTACTTACGAACCTATTTTCGGTTATGATTTTATTGTATAATGTGGCAAATTAAATTATTTATAAAATGATCGAAATAAAATTAAATATTTATGCCTGAACATCCATAAAATAAAATAAAAGGCACTTTTTGGCCAATCAAAACAGGCGGATGGTGTTAAGCGGGAATTTAAACCTTATCGCCATTTACGTAAGGGTTGTTATTAGTAGCGGCTCAATTTAAAATATTACATCGCCTTAAATATTACTTTCACAGAATTAACTATAGACTTTGGATTATAAATTACATGTTATGAAGAAAAAAATATATTTAGGAAATTTTGTATTCGGTATCCTCAAATATACAAAAGTAAAAAAAGAGTGATCTTGAAAGTCTTAAAGAGATACTAAATGAATTTATCCAAATTTTCTTTTGTATATAAAATATGCACCCTGAATTAGCCGATTGTGAAATCAGGCCAGTGTCAAGGCCATTTTGCGCTACTCAATGTCATTTTAGTATAATGTATTAACCTACATTAAAGCTTTGTGTTTTAAGATTCTCCCTTAGTACTGAAATCACTCTTTGACCGTCGCATTAAGTACCATTTAATGTGGCTGTCGCAACGCACCCTGAATTAGCTGAATGCGTCGTATCAGCCGGAATGAGCAATTGATTATGTGAAATCAGGCTAGTGTCAAGGGCATTTTGCGTTAATCATGGTCATTTTAGTACAATTTAGGGACCTACATGAAAGCCTTGAGTTTTAAGATTCTGCTTTAATACTGAAATCAATCTTTGACCGCCTTAAAGTATAATTTAATGTGGCTGTCGCAATGCACCCTGAATTAGCTGATTGCGTCGCATCAGCCGGAATGAGCAGTTGAGCATATGAAATCAGGTGAGTGAGCTTGTAATCAAGGGGATAGGCCGTGCAGTAAGTGGATTGTTTGGTATTGTTTCAGAGCAACAGCAGTATGCGGCGGCAGACAGTGCCAGCCCCTCCACTGGGAAGACATTCGTCGCGTGCAAAGTGTGCGGAGACAAGGCGTCAGGCTACCACTACGGAGTTACTTCGTGCGAGGGTTGCAAGGTAATTAAAATACTTATACTAAATACATATTTTAATTCTACCGCGTATAATTATTATTTTATTCTATATTTGATAAGTAAGATCTGAAATGATGATATTTAATGATGGTTGATATTCCTTTTGCCCTTTCCAGTAAACCTCAGATATAAGTTACCACCGTTTTTTAACTGGTCATCGCCCATGTAACGAAATTGAGTGTGACTTAAATATTATAATACTATTGTAGCCAGTTCCTGTAAAATGCAGCTTTTGCGATCGCAGTTGCGGCTTTTTTACAACGAGGATTTTAATTAGTAGTGAGAATAGGAGCGGTGAAGCGTACATTGGGGGGGTGTATTAACGTGGATAAATTTTATAATGCAGATCTATTACCAATTAATTATCTGTTTTCTTAAGTTATAGAGTGTGATTGTGAACGTTTGGGGTAAATAAAATAGTAGGTATGAGATTTAGTAGAAGGTAGTTTATACATCTTTGAGTACAATCAATGAATGTGTGCTGGTTCATCATACTTAATATTCAACCTGTGGCACTTTTCATCTAAAAATGGTCAGAAGGATTTCTACATGCATCAAAGAAGGTGTATGTGGCGGGCCGACCGGCGGACGGTGTGGATTTGCTTTCATACAAATCTTCAGTTTTATTTCAAGGTTGATGAAATTTTGCACACTTGATTTTCAAAACAAGAGAAAGGTCACTGCCTATGTCTGATTCCGAAAAACTCTATGTTAAACCCGGGCAATGCCGGGAGCGTCAAGAAATTTAAAAAAATAATAATAATGGATTGAAGCACAAGAAAAAAAAAAGTGGGTGTGTCAAGCCTACGCAAGACAGAAGTGAAACTTCTAGTATTCCTCTCTCTCTATTTTCATTTCATCATCTCTATTTTCTCTCTTAGGTTAGTTTGAAAATTAGAGGTTAAATAATTCAACGACGAAGCATGGATTTGCTTTTTCTAATATTTTCTTATAGATGAATGACGTTCGATTAATGTATAGTTCCAAAAATTTTCAATTTATTCACAAGTATACAATATTACATAAATAACAATATTACAATTAAAAATTACAAAGAAATTACAATGACAATTTACCAATCATGTGCCATTTTCATTGTCAATTTCATGAATATCATTTCCTAATGTCGTGATAATTGGGTTATGGTAACTAAAGTGCGAGATATATACATGAGCACTTAAATCCTTAATGAATCGTGCAAAAACTGCATCGATTGTTGTCCCGTGTCTAGTCGTGCTAGTGTTCCTATCATTAACAATATCCAAATTGAGGGTGTTTTTGAAAAAGTTCAATAACTCTACAGATTCTTCCCTCGCAAAATTAACATTAAAATCTCCCGAAATGATCATAGGAATTTCGTGATAATTCTTATTCAATAGCCTCGAACCACCCTCTGTGTATGGCAGAAGCAATTTTTTTTTTCTGTAAATTATTACATATTATCAAAATAAATAAATTAATTAAATAAATGTAATACAATTATCATAATATACGGATTAGATAATAATTTTAATCCAACACAATAACGCAAAGCGCGCTCTAGCGGAGTAATGTTTTATCACAGTGAGATAAGTGTTTTTATTATTTTGCAATATTATTTTCTTTTAAAAAATGTTCTGACCTAAATAAAAAATAAGATATTGAATGAAAAAGGCGTTAAAAACAAAAAAATAATGTGCGATGGCCGAGAATCGAACTCGGATCAACTGCTTGGAAGGCAACTATGCTGACCATTACACCACCAACGCCAGTTGTCGGGATGAGCTAAGAAGCATTTATATGTTACTTCAAAACTTTGACTAGATCAAATGAACTTTAATCGGTGGTCCCGCATTTTCGTTTCGGTCATGAGTCGGTTTTACTCCGTCCCCGAAAATTCATTACGCGCCTAAAGAAGTTTCACTTCAAAAAATATAATTTTCAACTTTCAGTCGTTTTGTTAAGAAGTATATATTTTTCGGTTTTCGGAAAAGTGGGGTTACATTATGTTATGCCATAAAATTACAATAACGACAGATCGTGTAATTTTAATTTTACAGTGTCAGACATACGTGAGATTAACTACCCTGCTCGAGCGCACTACTAATATTGTAATTTGATAACTGTTAAGTTCCAACAAAGATCCAACTTTCACGCGCCGCATCTTACCTATTCCAAAAATACTTGGTGTCATATAAATACATATATCATATTATTTAATTAATACCATTCCTCAAAATATTAATATGGGAGCATGTGAGACTGCTTACCAATGAATCCACATAGATTTTACCGCCTATCCCATATTTTAAAGTTCTATAAATTTGTGCATACTATGGCAAGCGATCGCTCAAAACGTTTTTGAAAACTTAAATATGCCATCAGGGAGAGAGTTTTTACACATATTTCGTTATCTTCCCGAATACCATATTCGTGTTTCAAAAAATCACTAATATTATTATTTTTTTTTTTTTTAAATATTTTTATTTATTTTATAAAATACAGTATAATTATTTAAATTTACATAGTAAGAACATATTTCAATAAAAATTAACATGTTTACCTTTACAAGAGTCTAGAACACGTGTGTAAAGGGAAAAAAATAAAAAATGAAAACTTAACATACATATCTAAATAGAAGAAAAAAAGAATCATAAAACATATAAAGTGAAGAGATTTTAGTTTTTTTATACAATAATTTATAAAATAATATAGTGAGATATCATCGTCATTCTAATTCGTTAAGTTATTTAAGGTAGTGAAGTTTATTTTATTTTTAAATTTATTATATTCCGGTTCTAATCTCATCTCTGTCGTTAGTTGATTAAACCACACCACTCCAGTGTACGTGTAATAGTGTTGTTCAAAACTGGTGTGCATTAATGGAGTGCATAAGCGACCCATTGTATTTTGCCTATTGCTCTCGACACGAACCATGGCATGGTGTGACTTCTTATAGAGATCTTTATGGATTTGAAGCAGTGCAATTACTTATCTAATTTGTTTTAAACTCGTATCAGTTTTTAAAAGTTAACATTTTCCCGGAAATAGTTTTATTTCTCGAGCTAATTTCAAACACGATCAAGAAGATTTCAGTTTTCAGTATCATACGAGTATTTAAATAAATTTATTTGGTTTCACTTATGTTTTCGAGAATTAATGAATGGAATGCAAATCTCGGAAGCGGGTATCAGTCCGCTTCTCGATATCCGATCGAGCTGAAACTCGGCAGATAGACTCGTTGTCGCTGATAACGCATTTTGTCAACTTTTGATGGCAGTCACGTACACACACGTGGACATTTAAGTATTTCTGTGAAATCGGATGACGTTAGAGCAGTTAATATTCTAAATAAATGTCAATTCTACAAAAACGTTTTGGTCCTACCTGATCGCTATTTGGCGAAGTTGGAAGTCTATGGAAAGGAAGTGAATCCTCAGTCAAACTAAAAAACGTGTGTTAAAAAATACAGAATCAAACATTTTAATTATGTCTCGAAATCCGAATATCAAAACCATACAGTCAAACTTAATTTCCTGTTTTTTGGGTGAGAATTAAATTGAACAGAGAATTAACAGATTCGAAAATTTTAATGGTTGAGAGTAGATCGGTGCTTCACTTTTTAAAATAGATGTATTATAGTAAAAATAACTTTGTTTTTACAAGCTGTTTGTTTTATTTATACAAACATATTTTTAAAATTAAACAAACTAGTATGCCTTACATACCGGCTTCATTCGTTAATTGCATTGTTCATGATGGTCAATTCAAGAAATGAGTTTAAACTTCTCGACTTTGCTATAAATTTACGTATCTCTTCTTCTAACGCTCGTGTCCTTATGTTCTTACGATTATTTTTTCTTCGCTACTATGTATGTAACTACTACCTAAATTATACATCTATGTTATATTATACAACTTATGAACCTACCACCTAAATTAAACACTTACATTAATTCTGAAAGGCTACTTTTCCTTAGTGTACCATTCACACAAAGGTTTGCTTAAAAGACAATGACGGTGATAATGAAGTGTTAATTACAATTATTAATACTTACATGTAATTAACTTTTTTAATAAAATAATAATAATACCTACATATCCAAAACCAACAGAATGATTGATATTTTTCCGATGTATTTGAGAAATATTCTGTTGCTATTTTCAATGTATATTAATTTTAAAAATTGTGTAACTTTACCTTCTATTTTTACGAAATTATATTAAACTCTTATTATTTTTAAGTATTAGTAAATAGACTGGTCCCCCAGTCAACCCGAGAACATTTCTCTATAAACTGGGTAGTTAAATTAGTCAATTAAGATTGTTACGTAACATGTTATTAATTTATATTTTGCTTTATAATTTCAATAAAATAAAAAAAAAAACCTATGTTAAATGAAACTCTTTGTGCCTTTTGAACAATCGGCTTCGTGGTTGAGTGGTTACGATCCTTGTCTCGTGGGTTCAAATCCCAGTACATTTTGGCTATTTATTTAGGCACGTTCCAGCATCGCCTTGGTTGACCACCATTCACAATCGAAAAGTTTGTTTGAAATGGCTTTGGCCGTATTCGGTGACTAGATCTGAATAGTCAGATACTTCCCCACTTTCCTCTTTCCCGTACAACACACCCCTATCTTATCTCGGCAAGCGCAAGTAACTCTTTTTTATTAGATATTTGTGATCTTTCACAATTGGCAGATTGATATGCCGCAAATATATACATTTTTTATATTTGCGGCACGTTCCAGAGTGGATTATATTATTTATATCGCCTTGGTGTAAGACCACCATTCATAATTGAAAAGTGGCTTGAAATGCCTTAGTCTTATTCCCGCCTCAAGTTTCTATTCCGTATCTCCTTCCCCTCCCAACCAGTGGCGGCTCGTGACTTTTAAGTGTATTTTGTATTTAAACATTTAAAAAATGGCATTATTAATGTCAAATAATCATAATAATCTTCATATTACAAATCAAAAAGCCATAATAAAAACCAGGTACTCAACAAATAAAACACTGAACATTCCGATAACACACACCACACACGGACAAAGACACTTTAAATAATACGCAACCAAACTTTTTAACACTATGCCCATTACTTTGAAACAATTATTGACTACAAAAATATCTACAAACTTTCTCAAAAAACATATTGTAGCCTGGATAAAAAATCAAGATATTCACTTTATTCAAAAGATTATAATTCCAAACCAAACATAACCAAAATATAATAAGTAAAATTAAATATTATACACGTTCTTCAAGAATTATCCAAAAATACATACACTCACATATAAATGTGTGTTTTCATGCTTCAATATATGTCTGTGAAAAAAAATAGTAATAATAATAACTTTCTACCACAACACATAAATACCTGTCACCCTTAATTACAAACACGTTAACACCTCAGCACAGGTTCTCCTAGTGAAATAACATACAATATCACCCACACACAGTTTTACCTACATCAACCTATGTTCTTTATTTTTTATACCTTTTTTCTGTACTTTTTTCTCTGTACTACAATATAAACCACTGTAAACATTTGTAAAATGTGTATTCAAGAATAGACATAAATAAATGTATATTAATCGGTGCAGTGCACTGCCAAACTGAAATTCATTCTGAGAACTTCATACAAAAAACCGAAATTCCAAAAAAAAAAATTTCTGTATTTAAACATCATCGATAATGTCGATTTTGTCAAACTTTGCATTCTATCACACTCAAAAGCCACCAGCCGTCATTAATCCCCACTACCTTTAGCTTCACAAAATACCCCAATTATTGGGCTGCCATTTCATTCACTGGCTCCAGACAGTTGAAAGCAGTCGGAACTCTTGTGCAGTATTCACAAAAAAAAGTAAAGCATTTATAGATATCTCGATTTGACAAAAATATGGCAATATTTTGACACTTTGTCTTTATCTTCGTTTGCTTGAGGAGAGTTAGTAGAGGTCAAAGTGGATGCTGAGGTTATTCAACCAGTCATTGACTTCCCGGGTAACTTGATTAAGGGTCAATTTGTGATAGCAACATGAAAAGTATACCTAGATATTACAGATAGTAAAGCTGTGTAGATTTAATGAAAAGTCAGAGCTCAACGCCAGAGCAAATGCACCGCTGCAGCAAGCTTTATGAAACCGCTTCATTAAAACGCATTCTCGGAAATCCTCTTTTCCCATCAGATGTTCTTCTATATCTTAACGAGAAAATCCCTAGATTTCTGGGAACCTTTGTGCGAATGTTATATCCCCGAAGCTTATTCCTTTCATATTACGACCTTAACTCTAAAACCAAACTACCCCAGCAATTAATATGTGCACCTCGGCAAGCTTCACGTGTAGCGCTTTATACCAATGTACTAATCCTACCTCAAAATTTAATCTTATGATCAATAGAGTCATTCGAATCTAAGATTTCACACAAGATAGTCTAATTAAAAGTAGGTACCCAATTTGTTCTTTGGTGCTTAATATTGTACTAATATTTGTTTTAAATGTTTAAAGATTAACGAGAAATGTTTTTTTATATAATTTGATCTTGAATATCCACATTCAAGCTCAGAGTATATGTCACATAAATATTTTGTGACAAGTGTAGTTCTTGCCTAATTGGGGTTATTTTGTCTATGGTGTTTTTTTTGAAGTTTGGCAATATTTTTTGAGGAAGGAAGCACAGTTTTGTTTTTGAGCACTTCCTCCCCAGAGCTGTTTGGCCAGCTGCTCGCGGATCTTGTCACTCGCCATTTAAGGTGTTTTGAATCTGAGATAATCATGTGAATAGAAGTCATGCTTTTCTTTTAAAAAGGGCGCGGGGTGTTTTACCTTTCACGAATAGTTCGTGTTGATTATTATTTTAGTGGTGATTATGGAATCCCGCTTTTTATCCAGTGTTGGCCGGTGGTCATATTTGTAGTACTCGTGTTTCGGTTGTGAAACCGCAAATGGATTGGTCCTAGCTGTGGCTAGAAGTTGATGGCTGAGTGTCCCCGCGTCGCGAAGGAACGGATTGCTGTTCCCGAAGTCCGTAAGACGAGTCTGGTTGGTTGCCACGTGCTGCAGACTTGATGATCCTGCAGGCGCACGTTGAAGGAGTTGCGTCCTCCCGTTTCCACTAAGAGAAGGATGCCCTGGCTCCTTAAGACGAGTCTGGTTGCTTGCCACGTGCTGCGGACTTGATGCTCCTACGGGCGCGCGTCGACAAGTGACAAGAGACAAGTTTTCGTTCGCCACCCGTTGTTATTCCTTCGTTTCTCGACCACGTAAAGTAGTTTAGTTTGGTTCAGGAGTCCATCTGGTGTGTGCCTACTTTTATTCCTATTGTTACATAGTTATTATTTGTACTCCTTTGTTGTAACTTTTGATGGTTTCAATATAATTTCTATTAAGTATTTACTCTTATTATTTCTGATTTTCCTCCTTACTTGACAGAGAATTAACCCCACAATCATGAGATTGAGATCTTTGCTCTACCGTATTTGTACCCTATAATTGATCCTGTAAATCTCAATATTACATGTAAACATTGGAATGTTCCTACTTTACATTTACACCGTTACATATACTCAAGATATATCCACAGTCAGAGGTATAATACCACAAAAATTAATTAATATAATACTTTTGGCCGTGAAAAACTCAAATCATAGCTTATATATAGTATATTTGTGGCACGTTGCAGAGTGGAAGATATATGTATCGCCCTTGTGTAAGACAGTACAGGATTGAAATGTTGCTTGAGTTGGCTTTGGCCGTGTTTGGTGACCAGATATGAATAGCCAGGTACTTCCCCACCTTCCTCTCCCCCATTTTCTTCCCCCCCACAACCTTCAGCCTCACAACTGGGAATGCCATAGTCTCACTGATTACAGACGACTGGGAGCAGTTCGGACTCTCGTGCTGTTTCATAAAAATAACTTGCTTGATACTTGATTAAAAATGGCTGCAAATAAAAATATTGATTTTTGTCGAGTACTTTCTCACACTGAACATAATCACTATACCAATTTGAAAAAACAATATCGCCAGTTTACATACGACGTTTTGACTCCTGGGCCCCGTACTGGCGGCCGATGAAATTGATTTCCTGGTCACAAAAGAATTTGCGTTTAGAAAAGTTTGTTTAATTTTCCCCCATTAAGGAAAAAAAATAGCTCGGACACACGGACACGCCCACAAGACACTTATATCGGTTTGTCAATTCAGCGCTTTATCATGGTACTTGTTGTTTAATCTCTGGAAGAATAGAACATGATTGGCATGGTGGGAGTTTATTAATGATAAATAAAATTACCTACTGCCAAACGTACACAGATTTTTTTATTGGTTTAGAAATATGCATTTGCATAAATTTTATTACCAAAGTAACGGAAACGTCACAAAAAACTAGTTTTGTGCAATAATATAAGCAAATTCGTATTTTATGTTACGTCACAATATTTATGTGTTTTTTTGTATGCAATTCATTGTAATTACATTAGTATTTCAATTTGTAAGTATTGAGTGGCGGTTCTCCCTAAAGTGCATTAGTGAAGTGAACTCCCTTAAAAAATATAAGAAAATAAAACAAACTTGTGTTATAATTTTACCACCCTCTAAAAATGAATTCATGAGTAATGAATTCAGCGACTATAAGACTTTCCATTATAATGGCAAGCCGTAAGATAATTTATTTATTAACGGACATCGTCCAAATTACAAAATAAAAACACGAATAAAGTAAAAAGAAAAATACAGGAGTAGACAAAGGTACATGAAAGCAAAGACATATGGTAGATATAATATGAGAAAATAAAGTGACAAGTCGAATCAAGTCAAGAATACGCCGTGGGTCAGGACCACAGGACACTTAAATATTCCGTTACTTGTTTAGCGACTGGCAAAAATCAATAATATAACTTATTATTTTTATTTTATTTTTTTTATTATTATTTTAATATATATCATATTATAAGTTACATTAATACATATTTTGCAGAAAATAATATTAAGGTTCATAATTGGTCATGTATACCTTATCAGAAAAGAGGAGCTCTTGTGCCTGATAAGGGAGCCACGATTCTTACTTAGATTCAATGTTATAATATATATGTATTTTTTAATATAGGTTTTTTTGGAAAAAAAGTTTGATTTTAAAGTTTGATATATATTTTTTTTTAATATAAGTTTTTTTGGAAAAAAAGTTTGATTTTATTTATTTGTTCTTGTTGGTTCGTAATACAGCGCAATTCGGAAGGGAGATTATTGTAGTTTTTTATGGCTTGGTAAATATAATGGTTTTGCATTTGAGTTGTTTTGAAGATTGGCGTAATAAATTGATTTCCATTTCTCGTGAGTTTGTAAAATTCTTGATATTCTTTGTTATTTTTTTCTTTACACATTTTTATAATGGAAGTTTGCTTAAATATATCATCAATATTTGGTACTGGAAACAATTTAAAAAGCAATTTTGTTGGGAAAGTAGAGTTTTTTTTAAGTATTACCTTTATAATAATTTTTTGCGAGACTTTTACTGGGTTTAGGTTGTTTTTATAAGATCCTCCCCAACCTATGATTCCGTAAATAAGCAGGGAGTGGACAAGAGCATAATATACATTTTTTAGTATTTTCACATTTAAAATATTTCTTAACCTAACAAATATATATATACATTTCCTAATTCTCTTTACTAACTCTATAATATGGCTTTAATATTCTTTTATCTTTTATTTTATATTCTATTATCTTTGGTGCAAACCAAGGCTCTCGTAAAAACCTAGTTTTTACGGCTATATATTGAAGAAATTGTCGTAAAATGTGATATATCAGAGGAAACGCCTACTTTGAACATTCCCATTAAAAATTCAACATTCAGCAGCATTTGTGGGATCCTCTGCTTCAGCTGCTCTTGCTCTTTGAAACTGGTCTAATACGGGTGGGCCAGAAGTAATTACGTGGTTTTACGCTCATTTTTTTCGTTAAGTTTTGGATACCACTTTAGCAAGATGGCGGCCTTCAGCGGCAATACACTGATGTATTTTATTTCTGAAGTTTTTGTGCTGCTTTTCTGTACATTTAGAAGGGTATAGATTATTCCGGTCTTCACCTCTTTTAAAGTGTGGGGGCGATGTTTGAAAACTTTTTCCTTCAAATAACCGCACGTTCTTAAATCTGAGTAGCGCGCTGGTTATCCCACGGCACCTCTCATAGACACAAGTCGAGTAGGGAAAATTTGGCCATAGAAATTCGAGCTGTGTAGCTCCCCACACCCCCGTCTTATTGGAACCACAGATCTTCAAGATTAGTTCTTCACTCAATTGTTGCAATTGGTAGCTGCCGCTGAAGGTCGCCATCTTGCTGAAGTGGTATTAAAAACTTCATGAAAAAATGGGATCATATAAAGATTATAATAAAAAAAATTAAGTCTAGTTTATTCGTTTTATTTTTATACCTCCTCAAAACCGGGTCATTGCTTCTGCCCCATCCTGTACTTATCTTGTTGAGATTGAATCCATTTATGGAATAGCGACTTGCAACTGAAGTTATTCATTATGTGTCCGTTAGTAGTTGTTTGTTGGTACTGATGTTGTATGTTTATATTAAGGTTGTTGGAGGCTTCCAGTTAAGGTTCTCTTTGCATGATAATTTTCGAGTAAGCAATCAAATTATTTGTAGAACTTGATGACATAACTTCCCCACAACGGACTGAAATATGTATATACACGACCGGGGTGGGGTGGTGGTTCCATTCAAGATTTCTATTTCATTCCACAAATGCTGTTGAACGTTGAATGGGAATGTTCAAATGAGGCAATTCCTCTTGTATAGCAAGCAAAAGGAAAAAGGATTGAAGATTCCTCAATTAATTAGTTAATTACTTTTTTATTTTCATTTATTTTTATTTTATTTATTTATTTAACGCCCAGAGGGCTTTTACATGGTTGGTAGTATAATTTTAATTTGACAGATACTTTGAAACATAAAAAATAAGAATAAAATTACATTTGATAAAAGCTATGCAACAAGTCATACAAACACAAGAAACAAAAACAGAAAATTACAGCTATTTGTAGGTTTACATGATGTGTTTAGGAGTATTGTTGAAATAAATGTTTTAAATTATCCACAAAACTTGCCAAGTTGGTATTGAATATGTCAACATCACCCAAGTAATGATTTCCCATGGTGTGCAGTCGTTGTATCGGAGAGTGGGCAATGTAGTTACGCTTATGTGTGCTGCTGTAGAATATTGTATTTTGTCGTGTTGTTACTGTGTGTGTATGTATGTTTATAAGTTGCAGGAGTTCACAACAGTCGAATTTAGAGTTAAGTATTTTGAATAAGAACGTTAAATCGTTTATTTGTATCGTATTTAATAAGAAATTTTATTTTAAGTCTTCGACAGGGATATTTAATTTAAAATTTATAAAACGTAGAATTTTTTTTGTATTCGCTCAATGTTGTTAATGTGAATTTTGTAAGATGGAGACCAAACTACTGAGTTATATTCAATTAGACTTCTTACTAGAGATACGTATAATAGTTAAATGGATTGTAAAGAATTAAAGTTTTTAGTTGTTATTAATACGAAGCCTAGTGTTTTAATACCTTTGTTCACAATTTGATGGATATAATTGGTGAAACTTAGTTTTTCGTCCAAAATAATTCCAAGATCTCTCATTTCCGTGACTCTTTCTAAAGCTATGTTATTGATGGAATATTCGAATAAAACAGGATTTTTGTTTCTGAAGAAAGTCAAGGTTTTGCACTTTACTACATTTAAAAATAAATTATTTTGAACGCACCAATCTCTAAACTTACTAATTTTTGACTACTTTAATTACTTTACTTTAATCTAATCATATTCCTATGGTCACGTGGTTTTATTTTTTCCTCAACAAGTACATACTTTTTTTACTATTTATTATAGCTTTCATCCATTAAGGGTGATCTCGGCCATATGAATTTCAGAATTTGTCTTAAAAATAGTTTAACACTTAAACTACAGTTTCATCGAATGATCAAACATGTTTATAAAAAATACAGTAAATGATAGTAAACAAACATACGGATGATTCTAGAACAGTCACTAACGTAAACAGTACAGAGCTGGTGTAGTAATAGTAGGTATCACAAGAAGGACTTTTATGATGATGACTTGATTGATTAATTTACAAATTACGATGGAGAGGAAATACCGATACTAAAGATTTATTCAAATTAATTTTTGATACAATATACAAAAATTATTAACTTTTCAATTAGATTAAATATCCCCATTACACGGTAGGTTTTGTCTTTATATACCTACAGATGTGTGAGTGTCTGTACGTGTATGTATGTATTTATACAGGTTGTTTAGGGAACTTATTTCTGACATCAATCGGAAAAAAACTACACTTTTTGATGTTTTTTTTTCAACCAAAAATTTAAAAAAAAATGGGGATAAGCAGGATGACCAGTGAAAATTTTTTTGTTTTTTGTTATTGAAAAAAAAAACATAAAGTCACTGGATTAAATTTTTTTTATCAAAATAATATCAGGAATCATAGGTAGTTAATCAAGATCATCCCTTAACACCCTGTAAAGTGTTTATACCACACACGGGCAACAAATTAAAGAATATGCATTTCATAAAAAATTATATGATTATAACCCTCCGTCTTGCATGAGGCAAAAAAAAAACATCAGGTGATGGATCAAAGAGGCATACATAGACCAGATACTAGAATATTATTACGGAGGACAGTGCAGATTACAGAGGATACTGCAACCTGCTCGACTAGCTAACATTATTTACGATTTTGAGAAGAACCAAAAAGATATCTTTTAAGTGAATATTTGTATTTCATGAATAAGCAATTAGTTCGGACAGTCGAACAGGCACATAGCTACATACTTACGTGGTAGGAATGATCGCAATCGCTTCTCGACAGTTTGGTATTGTTACTGCCCACTGGAACTAAGAAGAGTCTCGAATAAAAATTTTCTCGTGCACAAACTAGGCTGGAATATTTTAGCAATCCTTCTGCTGGTTTACATTTTTAAGGTTATAATTTTTCTTTTCTGTTTTCAGGGATTTTTTCGGCGGAGCATTCAGAAACAGATAGAGTACAGATGTTTGCGAGATGGGAAGTGCTTGGTCATTCGGCTGAACCGAAACCGATGCCAGTTTTGTAGGTTCAAAAAATGTTTGGCTGTCGGCATGAGTCGTGACTGTGAGTATATTTTATTTTCTATGTTTACATATGTACATTTAAAACCCTATTGTTTTCTGACCTTTTCATATGTTACTATACAAATCTTGAATAGTAGATTATAAAGGAATTTATATCCATACGTATCTCTCTATTAGTTATCTTTGCAAGCTATACAGGTAAAGTTACATTCCTGAAATCGAAGAAGCTAGACCAATGGTCATTTATGTGTTAAATTTAGATGAGACGTGAAGCGAAAAAAATAGGTTCCGCTTTTTTTACCTCCAAAAAACCTCCAACACTCCCAAAACTTTAACTAAAACTACCAAATCCGTTCTACTTGCACTGCTTACCGCGTTTTAATAGTGAAACAAGTTGCTACAATATTATGTATAAATAATTTTTCAATGTTATTCTGACTCGCACCTGTTCAGTGTGGTAGATGTTTTAGAACCACTCTGATAAACTACCATCAACAATTCTGAAAGAACTGTTCTCAATGAAATAGTCAGCTAATAAATCGAATATATCATACTACTAGTTCTGTGAACAGTAGACCTCGCGTCCAGAAAGAGACGTTTATAATATTTTCTTATTTAATAAATCAAAAACCAAAATCTCCATCGAAATCATTTGCAAGTAGGTACTTAAATACCTACCCACTTAATTAATATAAACCATAATATATATACTCATCAGTATTTGATTTTTGCAACTTTTTATTTGAAATAAGGAATTATTCTACAATTTTACAAAGAAACATTACTATCTCGACGATAATTCTTATTTCAAACTTTCTTATAATTTCTACTTTCTTATTTATACTGATGAGTTTAGGTGTGCTAGTATTTCCTCAAGCATGCCAAAATTAGTTTACGTGAATATGTCGCTAGAGAACCTTAAATGCTACCAAGGTACTTTAGCACCGAAGCTCCCTTGCTTCATCTTGTATTGCACAATGTAGGTACAATATACAATGCAATAGACTCTGTATCCGGTCAGCTGCCTTGTAGGTATGACCCGCAGTGGAATCCTAAAATTAGGTTACCTTGTACACAATGTACAACCCTATCAACTGCAATGTAACTAACTAACCATCACGCCGTTTCCTGGTAGGGGTGGGCAGAGAGGATTCACATTCATAAATCGTCTCATACATGCTCTTCTGTCATTCTGACTCTTGACATGAACTGACTCAAGCACATATTACATTGTTCGTGCCATGTCTTCCTCGAGCGTCCCCGACTAATTCTACATGCACATACTATCTAAGCGTCAGTCTTCCATTCTTTCATTCGGACGTCCCCATTTTTAACCTTATCTATCTCTAATCTCTAACATCTGTTTTGGTCCTATGCAGCGGTGAGGTACGGCCGCGTGCCGAAGAGGTCCCGCGAACGCGGACCGGAGGAGGGGTGCTCGCGCGATGGGCCCGCCGGGCAGGAGGAAGCTGCCGAGTTGGCGCGCGCCGTGGCCGCTGCGCATCGGGCGCACTGCGCGCCGTTGCACGCCGAGCGCCGACCTGTGCCGCCCAACGAACTGCTACTGGTAAATATCTATTTCATAAATATAAGACGCACTGGGCTCAAGTACGCAACGTATCCATGTCCACGTTTCCAGGACGATGTACACACTCGTCGTACACAAGCATCACAGATTTGTGACAGACCACGCTAAAGCATCTATTTTTTATAGAAAATGTATGGCTTGTAAGTTGTTGTCCAGATGTCTTGATGCATTGCGTACGTGGGCCCGGTGTATCCTCTTATCATATTATTTACTTGTATTAAAAATACAAGAAACTTTTAATTCATACCAATTTAACAAAAAATGTAGCACCGCTTATGAAAAGGGTGTCCATTCAAAGAATATGGTATATAATCTGGCAGTTAAATAATATCCACTGGGCCTAGTTCCATGAGCGTTGTCTCAGTACGATATCTTTGCAATATTAATTAACTCATCTGTCAAGCATTGGTACAAAATAAATGCACATTTTGAATAATTAATTAATAAAATAATTTTATAAGCTACTATACCGCTTGTCTGAGATGATAAGAATTTCCAATTTTGAAAACGAAAAGTTCATTGAATTTGAAAAATGTTATGCATTACGCATGACACAATTAAAAATGTTATGCATTATGCATCACACATTTAAAAATATGATGTATTATTTATTTTATTTATTTATTTATGTCTATTCTTGAATACACATTTTACAAATGATTACAGTGGTTTATATTATAGTACAGAGAAAAAAATACAGAAAAAAGGTATAAAAAATAAAAAACATAGGTTGATATAAGATATAGGTTGATATATATACACCTCACTAGGAGAACCTGTGCTGAGGTATTAACGTGTTTGTGATTAAGTGTGACAGGTATTTATGTGTTGTAGTAGAAAGTTAATTTTTTTTTCACAGACATATATTTAAACATGAAAACACACATTTATATTTGAGTGTATGTATTTTTGAATAATTCTTGAAGAACGTGTATAATATTTAATTTTACTTATTATATTTTGGTTATGTTTGATTTGGAATTATAATCTTTTGTTGAATAAAGTGAATATATTGATTTTTTATCCAGGCTACGATATGTTTTTTGAGAAAGTTATAAGTTATGCATATTGAAAAATGTCAAGTTTTGTGCATGACACATTTAAAAATGTTATGCATTACGCATGACACAATTAAAAACGTTATGCATTACGCATGACACCTTTAAAAGTGTTATGCGTTATGCATGACACGTTTAAAAATGTTATGTATTATGCATGACACATTTAAAAATTGAATATTCAAACCTTTTATAATTGATTTAGAAATACAGATAGTTCTAGACTAATCGCTAAAAATTGTTTTTTTTTTTTTTTAACCCAACTGCTCAACTCAATTGAGAAATTATTTCTAGTGTTTGAATTGGGGAGTGGCGTCAATAAAGTTCATAAGGTATTTAAAAAAATACATTTATTTAAGTACATGATAAGTAAGTAATAATAATAAACCTATGTAGATGTTGAACGTAAATAACGTAAAATGATGTTAACTAATCTGTACTAAACAGAATAGAAATATAATAAACTTCGGTAAATGACATAATACAAATATCAACACAAAACAGAAATAAAAAAATAACTTGACAAAATAACATAATACGAACATCATTAGAATAAGAAAGATAGTTAGGAACTAGTAAAAAAATAAACTTAAATAATATAATAGTTATTAAACTTAAGAACTTAAATAGTTATTAAACTTTAGAAGGCAGAAGAAATAAAAATAAGAAATTTTATTTTATTTTTATTTTATTTAGAAAACCAACAGTTATAATTATTACAAGGTATGGTGTAGTAAGTGTTAATTATTTAACCAATAATAGGTTTTCACTTAGGTATTTTAATTATTTAGTGAATATAAAATAAATGTGCTTAATAAGGAAGTTGAGTGAAAAATATTTTGAACTATAAAAAATATGTTCATGTAGATCAAAAAATATCGATTCTAAATATATAAATATATTTCTATATTATTATTCTTAGAATTAGTTAAACGTTCTTGAAAAAGCATTCAATAGCAATAGACTGTATACGCTCCACGATTGTGTCGAAAGAATTCTGACGTCACATGTGTCGTGACTTGTACGTACAACGGATCACTTATGGTGCATCTCTTTCTATTGCATGAGAGATGGTCGGTTTAGATGAGAGAGGTGTATAGGCCAAACGTTTTTTTAAGTTTGTCAAATATATGTACGTATTTGTTGTTATTATTATATGAAATGGATTTCTAAAGATACATATTCGTATAGTGCTTTATAATAATATGTTGTTTATTGCATAACTTAGAAGTTTTTATTATTATACATGTCACATAACATGTGATACACTTCAGGCCGCCGGCCGCCCAGAAAAGTCTTACAGTGAACTGGGCTGTAAACCGTTATTTTACTTTTGGTCTTTACTTTTCTGCGCGGTGGTCCTGAATTCGCGCGGGGCAAGTCAACAAATAGCGACGACAATACCGTACCGGGCTTGAAAATCAAATATTCTAACTTAAAATATTAATTTAACTATGAAATCTTAACCAATTTTCTTTTTTTTTAATAACATCAATTCTAATAGACGGTTACCATTGGTAAAAAAATTACTGGAATTCCTTATTGAAGAATTAATTTTTTTTCCATACATAATCTTTAAGCGACGTGGTTCTTCCAGTTTGAATGACGTCACACCCACACCGCTCGGATTCCGCTCGTTTTGGCGGGCTTAATAAAATTCAAACTTTGAGAATTAATTTAACTATGAAAACAAACTTAAAAAAAAAAAAAAAATACTCGTATGTTTGAATGCGAACATTGATAAAAAAATAAAAAAAATGGACTCAACTTCCTTATTGGTAGTTAATAATAGAAGGTAGGTACAGAGTTAGTTTTTAAATTGTTGAATTCCAAAGACAGAGATGTCAATATTGTAAGAAATGGCTAAATAATAACCTCCCGCTACACAATAGTTATATTTCGAAAGCTAATATAATAGTTTTAGAAATTATGATTAAAAAATGTATAATAATACCCATATACATATATGTATAATGGGTTCATATAATCAAAATATGTATGTGTAAAATTCGTTGATTGAAATTTAAACTTGTAATTACCGTTGGGTTTATCTAATAGTTGTGATTTGAAAGCTTTGATAGTTCTTCAGTTTTGATTTTATAGAGAAGTGCATTCAAAAGTGTATTTCTTGATAAGTATAATGGTGTTAATAAGCACTAGTTTTATATTTATGTATTTCTACGTTACCGTGCAATCTTGATCGCTTATTTGTTTTTGGTAGAAATTTTGAATTGAAATGGTTTGTGAATTTGTAACATTGCATTCTTTTTGAAGCTTTTTTTAAACTAAGAACCCTAAAATAGTTAAAAATCTGCGTGGTTTAAAATATCTACAGTTTAGCACAACGACTTTCAAAATTAACTTAAATTATTAATTAATTAATCAATTTGTAATTTGTGTGTTTTATTATTTTGTCTGCAGGGTGCCAGTTCATCGTCTATCGCAACATCGTCCTCCGATGGGCTGGAGATGCAGCGTGTGTGGCTGTGGCAACAGCTGGCGGCGCGCGTCACTCCGAGTGTGCAGCGCGTCGTGGAGTTCGCCAAGCGCGTGCCCGGCTTCCCAGAGCTGAGCCAGGATGACCAGCTAATCCTCATCAAGGTATCACTGACGGGATGAAACGCCTATATAATCGTACTCTCTTAATTCGATCATTACATCATATCTAATATGTACTTACACTTTTTAATCCTTCTTCAAACTCATATTCTGTGACGCACTCACTTTTCTCAATGGTGTATAATCAATGGTCCTCAACACAGCATTTATAACGGGATTACACTCAACAAGATCATAATTTGCCAACTGGAGCCAGTGCATGGGATTGTGGCATCCCCAAGTGGGATATGTTATGTATATGAGTGTAGTGGGGATGCGTTTCAAATTTTCTGTACAGGGTGTATCAGCATGTGCCCGCAGATTTTAACCAGCATTTCTTTAGCTCATTTGGAGTAAAAAATCCACATGTCATTTTGTTGTGCGTTTCAACAACAATAAAAATTCTGTCATACATGGCCACTGATCACACTGCCACACGTCACAACGGATACCGTGTTACCCGCTCTGTCCCGTCTGTATGGGGAACCTCGAACGGGATAGATTGCGTATCGCGTGATGCGCTTAGTTGTACCCAACATCTGGTGGAAGTTTTTTTTATTTGTTTTTAGTTGAAAAAATAACATTGGAAAACTATTTTTATTTCTATAAATATGCTCAGGACTCAGGAATCACTGGTTAAAATCTTTCGGGTATGTGGTAATACACCCTATATATTATTTTTAATCAATAAATTGTGAAATTATACAAATAATTTATTTTTTAAATGTCTTCTTGATATCTTGATGATGAAGATGGAGAATCAACATTAAAAAATATATATTTAGGTATATCTACGAAATAATTAGTACCTAAGTCTACATATCCATTTTAAGAAAGTATATTGATTTAATTTGAGACACAATTATATATGTGTATTTTGTTTCCTTGCTATGGTTTTAGTTGTTATTATAAATTATTAATAATTTAGAAACATAAGTCCAACGAAAGTGAAAAAAGATTTTTTTTTATTAGATCAGATCAAGCTTTATGTGTAACCATTAACACTGTGTTTTAGATATTATAATAATACTCTGTATGTTTTTGGTTTTTAATATTGTTTTTTAATAATATTTAATGTAGAAATGTAAAAAAATAAAGCAATATTCTCATAATATATAATTTATTGTATGTAGTGTATATTTTCAGATAACAAAAAATTGGCTGCTTGCGAATGGCGATGGCGATTATACAAAATATTTTCCATTGTGATTTTCCACATATTTAATTTTCTTATTGTTTAAACAAAAATATGTATTTGGTTCAATTTTAAATGCGTATTAATGATTGCTTTAAAAAAAATATACATTTATGTATATTTATATATATATAAATTTATATGTGTTTATTTATATATATTTGCGACTTTCTGCTATTTGATTTGCTATTCTGATTGTTGTATGTAGTAGTCTGACTGCTTAATAATAAGTTCAAATTGTGACTCTTGGGAAATGTTTATCCCAATCGCAAAACTGATCCTATTAAATGTTTCTCAATTTGCAATTCTTACCGATTGGTCTTATCTATTAGAATAGCTGTTTTTATTCAATGCTTTATAACTCTTGTGCGACTGTTGTAATTTAAGCATGATTTGATTTAATTCTTTTCTTTGAGTTTCACCAACACCATCAATTGATCTGTCTTGTGTGCAAGTTAGCTAGCTTACAGATTTTTGTGTTTTGCTAATATTGCTTCTAAGTTACCTATACGAAAATTAAAAAAAATAGTCGTCAATATCATTTTATAAACATTTTCACAGGGAAAACTCTTTCGGCAGCATTGCTTCTATGGCATTATAAATTAGTCAAATTTAAAAATAAAAATGTTGATGTCTGCGAAAACTTAAGTGAACATAATTAATAAGATGATATACTACATACATGTGTATATAAATACTTAGGAGGAACTTACATACACTTAGATTGTATCTTGCGTTTATTTAACTTGGATACCAAAAACATATAATATTCATACTATTTGGTACATACGGTGTGTTAAAGACACTGAACTTGTTATAACTGTTGTTAACTTTATATTTTAACCACTCTAGGACATAGGGTGTTAAGAGACGTACCTGACTTAGTTTAACCAATGATTTCTCTGGTGATTTGGATGACATTGTGAAATTTGGAAAACAAATAGCAAAATTATCACAGGAGACCAAAATTTCATTTATATTTTTACTCCAAATAGAGTCAGGAATCATTGGTTAAAGTAAGTCTATATGTCTCTTAATACAATGTATTTTTACTATCGTTATTGCCATTATTGGTCACGTTAATAGGGCTTTTACACAACATAAGCATGCTCGGGATCATATCAACAATTGCAAGCGATTTAGTATAGTAAGTACAAATATTATATTCAAAGAGTAAGATACATAAAACAAAAAAAATGTTCACGTCCTTTGAATGCATATTTACAACTTGTTATATTTGCGTCGCTATTAGCTCCCCCATTATCAGATTGATTTTTTCAGATGGGATTTTTCGAAGTTTGGTTGACGAATGCAGCTCGTCTTGCTACGGAATCCACCCTTACGTTTGACGATGGAATATACATAACTCACCAACAGCTTGACATCATGTATGACGTAAGTAAAACAATATTTAAAATATCGAATATCTATTTGAACAAATCTTTGAATACCATATGAGTCCCATGTAGGGCTACCATCCATTCAGATACATTGGGACTGTCGCCGTTATGGAGCCATCTATCTCGACAAAACCTGAAATTTCCTTGCAAAATCTATATGTAATGTTCTGATTTAAACCTGCAATGCACAATGCAGCAAACTGTTTTCTAATGAATGTTTTCTGCGACCTTTCTGATACGTTTCACTTAATATGGCACATTCTTGTGTACCCCCGTGATCAAACAAGTTCTCACCCACTCATGGCAATCCTAGTTGTATGTTTCATGCACAGAGGCAGGGTATTTACCTCCCCTCCACAGCCCTCTTTTACAGCTCCGCAACAGAATACTACATCTTCTTCTATTTTTTTCATACTAGCAGCAGTACGAAGGATAGTCTAGATCCTCGATTAGGCTTCAGGTGTAATCATATTTTCTCCGAAGAAGTAATATCATAAAATATGATATTTATTTTTATTTAAGTACATAAAACAGGCATGGTGCCCAAAAATTTACATACATGGATGTTTAAATATAATAATAACAAAAATAGTAACAAAATGAATAAGCTAAATATGCAGAAGTAAATAACAAATAAGAATGGGTAAAAGTTAAATACAAATATGTTCATAAACGATTTGTTATTGTCACGCCTGTACTGGTGAGACACTGATTAGGTAGTTACAATGTTGCTTCTCTTTAAATAAAGGGCTTCATCACAATATCAGCTTAATATGATTAAAGCTAATACGTTTTTTTTGAAGTGTTTAAATTGGTCATTAAAAATGTCTATGTCATTATTAGATATGAAAAATACGTTTAGTTTATATTATATTGGCATGTTTTAAAAGGAGTTTTTATAATTATTACAATATTTATTAATATTTCTTATAGAATGGTTTTGCAACATCAGTGCTGCGGTTCACGTCTAATCTGAACGCCCTCTGCATGAATGAAACAGAACTTGGCCTGTTCTCAGCAGCGGTGCTAATAACAGCTGACCGATCCGGAGTTACAGACGTCAAGGCAATCCAGCAGCAACAAGACAAAATCATTGATGCCCTTAAAATACAGGTTATTAAATTTAGACGTTGTTATACAAGGCACCTTGTTAAAAGAGCAATAGTTTATATACATGGCGACTTATTTTCAATTCAACAAGAATAGAATGAACTTGAACTTGTGTTGCAACTTAATGCAGTGCAACAGAATCGAGACAATGATTGCCACTGACAGTTTTCCCGTCCATTGCAGGCTGCACACTCTAACCCGCTAGGCGGCAGCGCGCTGGCCAGCAGCGTGGGCGCGCTCCTGGCAGACTTAAAGGCCATCGGCACCCGTCACGCTCTGCTGCTGGACTGGTTCCGTCTCAACTGGACCATGCTACGTCTCCCGCCGCTCTTCGCAGAGATATTTGACATTCCAAAGAGTGACGAGGACTTGCAGTAAACGGTCGTGACTCAGTGCAATGTGACATTATTGTGATCGTCGTACCGGCTGGTAGTGACACTAGGCACGGTAGCTTTAACGGGAGTCTTATAGGGAAGCTATTGCGATTTTGATTATTCTTTGTTTTGTATTATATTAAGATGTCCCGTAGCTATTCTTATGAACCTTTCAATCATCTCTATAATATTTATTGATATTGATGTAGATCTTATAATATGCAGGGTGCTTTGCCAACTATCTGTTTTAGTGTTTAAGGCATTTATGTGTGTAGAATACAACGCTGAGCCTTGCAAACGGTTTGGGTGTTCTACTCTCTTTCGGGCGTTTGCCTTCTTACTGTGTTGTGCATTACACATATCATAAAATATTAGATGTCTATTTATATCCAAATATTATAAACCATAGTGTAAAGTAATAAACCCTACAAAACATATTTCAAGAAAAACTTTGCAGATGAGAGGATTTATCTTCATTGAATTTACCACCATCTACAATAAACTACATAATATTATATAAATTTGTGCAATTTATAATGTAGATCTCAATTTTCCCCTAGAGTACAAAGTAATATTATCCCACCAAGAAATTGAGTTTTTCATGAATATTTTGCTCTCGAGTTGAGTTGTTGAGATAGGGACAGACTGTATTATTTAATTATTGTGTGAACTTAGAATCTATGTCAGAGTTTTTAAATATCATTAGTAAATTACCAAATTAGTAATTTTCATTTTCTCAGCGTAAACATAGTTTCAATAAAATATTGATATATTATTACATTTTATTTAGATTATGTATTCTCATTCCAATGCCCACCCACAGTGGTGTTTGCATTCTTTGAAGTGTATTAATACAATATTTACTATCCGCCTGCTTTCAGTACCATCATAATTTAAATAGAACATCCTTTCCAATGATTATAACGAATTTAGATTTAGATTTTATGTTTTACTGATTTTAAATATTAAATTTAATTAATTGAGAGCAAACATGTTCAATGATGTTATTGTAACCGATTATCATATTTTAGCGTACAAAATTATATGTATTATGTTATTTAAGAAATTTATGGATTATAGAAAATCAATTATCACCCATTCCTGTTAACTTAACAACAGCATATAAAGACATACATAATAACTTTATCTATTCCTCCAAATTGACATAATATTATGAAAATAGAAAAAACGTGTTTAGTCGTTATTTCTTATTTACAATACAAAAAAATGCTCTTACAATAAAATGAGTGGAAAAATCATATCAAAGATGGCGCATCTCAAAAGCATCCAAGTGATATTTTTCTTATGTGCAATGTTTTCAAATTTCTTGTTTATTTGATTATCCATTAGATCTCGGTTTAATATATCTATTTAAATATAAATGTTTCATTATAAATAATATCAATACCTTTGTTATAAATAATATCATAAAAAAACATAATCTATTACTTTGTCATAGCATGAAACATTGGTTATGTTTTACTATAAAATAAAAAAACTTCTTTCAACAGCTTTCATTTAAATTATATTCATATTTAATTTGCTATTCTAAATTTATATTATAGGAGTTGTTTCCCATCTCTAGAACTTTCCAATGTAGATTTAGAATAAATGTAAACTAATGTTTAAAATATTAGTTAAACTTGACTGACTTTACACATAATAATTTGTTTTTATTCATCATCTTTTACTAAATATTTGCAATTTTATTTATGTTTAAGAAGCTTGAGAATTCTAATCCAAATATGTAATAATATGAACTTTTTCCATGCACATTCTAAAAGTGTTCATTTCAAAAAGATTTAATAGTTTAAAAGGCATTCCAAGTTTTGCGCCGTTGTCTGGTTTGGTTAAAAATTGCTATTTTGTGTATAATAACACCATCAGAAAAGCTTATGTTTCACAAAAAGAAAACAGTTGTTTCGAATCTTCTGATTCTAAGACAATCAAAAGAAAAACGCTTCTATGTAAACTAGTGAGTAATATTAGCGTTTTAAAGGAAGTGGCAATACGATTCGGGGAATCATTTGAATAATGTGACTTAATTTATGGGCTAAAATGTATGTATATTTTGAAAAAGTAATGTATGAGAGCCTGTCATGGTAGGTCCTGCTCTGAGTGGGCTGATGGTGTGCGTGTGTGGTTTTGAGAAGGGACATATTGTAACTTCTCTAACTATGAGTGCATAAGAGGTGCATATAATCCTCTAACACAAGTGCGGTCAATACAAGTTGGGACCGACAAGTGTGGGGCTCCAGCCACTTGCCTAACCCTCGCGTGAAAAGCTTGGAAACCGCGTTTCGCGTAGACAGTTTTTAGAAACGCATTCAATTAAAGGCCTTCTCTTTTCTAAATCACTTTATTATGTTGAAGGTTCTTTCATAGATCTCTATTTTTTTTAATCTATGATTACGTAATTAATTTAAATAATAATATATATCCATACATATTATAATATACTTAGTACATAATAATCTATTTATACAAAATTATGTATGTTAATAATACAGTCAAGTTATTACTTCTTTCGAATACCTACCTGTTATAATATTTATTATATTAGATTTGAATATTTTATTGTTGAAGTTATTTAAGAGCACATATTATAATTAATAGTTATTTTCACAAAAATGCATTTATTATATAGAATATTGGACAATTTATTGTTTTTAAAATTTTAGAAATTACATGTTAACAAAAAGACTATAGAAAGAATTTAGTGGGGAAGATTAAGTGTTTCTCTTTAGCACATGTTGGCTTGAAGCACGAAAGTATTCCCAAATAGTGTGACATTTATATTAGAATACATTAATATATTTATTGAATGTACTTCATTTTTTTAAGATCTTATTTAATTGGTAGTTTACAGCAGATTGTTACTTACGTAATCTATATAAATGGTATAAATAATTAATTTCTACAGCCACTCTTCTGCAAAACATTAACTACATAGTGTATTATGCAAAAATACTGTTTCAATTATTAATACATGTCTTTATTTGTGTTTACGTCTTACTAAGTGGGCCGAATACTTACATAATAAACATAAAAGAGCCTTATGTAAAAATCAGTATCTCCAAATCTGTTACCTTACAGGAGTAAAAAGGGTTATGTGTGTACTTGCTTAATAAATAATCCATAAATAAACTTCTAGGAAAAAATGTGATAAAATAAATTTAACAAACAAACTAAGTAACAGATTTGCAAATAACATAATATACATTAAAGTACATATTATTTAATATGTATTTTACTTAGGGCAGATCAATATAATGTTAGATCACTGATTTTATTACACAACCTTACATGTAAGTAATAGCATACATAATTACATACTCATGTGGACATTTCGCAATTACTAAAATGTATAAATAAAAATATTTGTTGAAGAAGAAGATAATACTGATAAATCTAAACGAAACATGATACCGAACAAGACACAGAAAAATAAAAAGGTAAAAGGTAAACCTAATTATTTTATGTCATTTTCGTCAAGTGGTTATAGGTGTTGTCCCGGTAACATAGAGATCCCGGGTTCCATTTCAGTTGAGACCCTTTTTATTTTACTGTGTTTTGTTCTGTTTCATGTATCGTTTCGATTTATTAGTATTATCTTCTTCTTCAATGATATATTACATTGATGGTTATAACCTGCAAAGTCATTAATAAAAGTTAAAAGTTATTCCAATAAAAAAAATATATTTGTGTTTAGAAACCAAATCTCCACCATTAAAAGTGATCCATTGCACTGCATTTTGATTGATTTGACTTTTTGTAGTGTGATTAATAGTGATAGAATTTCAATTTCAGTAATTGAAAATCAATAGTACTAGTTTAAATTCGGCCCATTATAATTTTTATTCAAATTAATATTGCCTAGCATCTACAATGAAACATAATACATATGTATAAATATAATTCACTACAAACTGCAAAACATTGTGTTTATAAAATATTCAATACATAGTATTTTCTATTCATCTGATTGTCCAACAATTTTTTATTATTATGAGGACAGAAGGAATGTTTCACTTCATTGAAACAAGAATTCTTCTGCTATCTGGAACCAGTGAAATGAAAAAATGTTTGCTAAATTAAATGTACAGAATAAAATAAATTGACATGCATTATGGAACACAATTTTTTCTGTTTAAATTTTTTAACTTTTTTTATCCCTTTAGGCCTCTGGCATTGACCGTTATGTTTCGTAAAAATGCTGTCAGAAAATTTGTGTGTAATTCCGCTTCTCAATAAAATCCGAATAAATGGGATATTTCTAAATATATCCCAAAACTATTAAGTGTTTTTGAAAGGTGATGAAATACGCTTTAAAACATTATTATTAGAAATATACATATAATTTTTTGAATATTAAAATTTTCAATTTTTATCAAATATAAAAAAAAAATTTCAAATGGTACACTTTTCGTTTTTTCGTCCAAACGCTGAACTAAAATTACTGATAGCAAAAAAAAACACACATATTTTATTAGACAGATGTATTTTAAACATTACTGCGACCTAACTTTTTTGTCATTTCACATAAAAATTAAATAAATTTGATTGATAATTTTTTCTTAAATTGCAGTCGGAACCTTTCATTTTGGTTTCATAGAGGTGTACATTTTAAAGATTCTGTGGTTAACCTCTACATTTGAATATACAGCTAGATTTTTTTTCTGTTTTCAACACCTTTTAGTTCATATTTATAACTATGACAGTTAGGAAGACACAACAATTTCTACGAGTCCATATGAGCTGTTCTGAAAGCGAACAAATTAACTCTACTGGTAATAGCTGTTTGTTCTCAAAACCGAACAAATTAGCCTGAAGAATTAATAAAGACTATTTTATTAACTAGTCTATGTAGGGACAACATTATTCCAATCAGAAATCTAAAACTTGTAATTATTTAAAGCTGTTAATTTGCAGATCATGCAATTAGTGAAGAAGTGTGGATAAAGATGTTATGTTACAAAATCAAAGTAATTAATAAATTAATTGTCCAATAATTTGCCAAAGTGATATTTATAGGTCGTTCAATAAATAAGATTTTTTTAGAATTGGGTGAAATATTGGAATACAACTCCTCCTTCTGTCAAAAACAACAGTATTTGATGGATGAAATTATTAAAGAAATTATAATGTAACACACTCATGCTCTTGTGTTTTCAATTTTTACAGGTATGAGATAAATAGTGTATTTGTGCATAATTTATTAACAGTTAATTATCAATTATTTAGACACCTACCTTCTTAAAAGAAGTGGAACAAAACATATTTATTATAATCTTTAATTTTCTACAAGTTCTTCTTATCGTGTCAACAAATAAAAACAATAATTTATTTTCATTGGTTGGTGTTAAAAAGAGTGCACTTTTGAATATTTTATAAACACAATTTCACAGAAAATATTAATATTATTTATGTATAGACATCTCTTGATTGTTGAACCTCATTTTAATAAAACTGTGCTATTATGTAAATTTTATTATTACCTATTGCTTTTACCGTCTGCTGCTCGGGTGGCAACATTTTCTTTTATTTATTTGGTACCTACCACCCGAGTTTCAACTATATTTTTAGAAATCTTTTTCTTGTTGAATAAATAAAGAACATGGTATCTTGCCTTCCTTTTTCATATACATGTATATAGAAGCTCTATAGCTCATGGTGGAAATAATGTTACTACCCTTAGGGGCAAGAATACTTATCTATTTTTAATGATTGTGTGTCAGTGGAAATAAGATTTTTATGAGTATTAAAATAATACAAGAGAATTTTAGGGGTACGTTACCATACTTTAGCTTTTCTCCAAAAAATCTCAAAAACAGGATAGATACTTGTATTTAACCCCCTTCCAGTCTGGTCTCCCTTGTCGAGGAGTAAGAATCTCGACTAGTAATCTGGAGGTCGTGAGTTAAAATCCCGCTGAAGGCAAATACTTATAATTTGATTGATTCACTTAAAATAATATATATAGAGTATTTGCAGCACGTTCTGGAGTGGGAGATACTCTCAGTATCACCATTCAGAATTTAAAGAAAGTCTGAAATACCTTTAGCCGTGTTTGAATCTAAAAAATCAGATACACCCCCACCTTCCCCTCCCCACATGCTTAACATAATATGTTTCCTAATCAACTCTCGCTATCTACAGAGAATCCAATTTGTCTTTTATCACTAAATTTTGATTTGATACAAAGTGTTATAAAATAATTCGGGTAGTTATTTCCCCAACTGCCGCACTTTTAGGCACAGATTACGGAAATTACACTTTGTTTCAACAATTACTAAAATAAACAACTATTTACATGTACAAAATAGGTTAATAGGTTCTCAGTTTGGGTTAATTAAGTAATTAGTAATTAATTGATTTAGTAATTAATAATTAAGTAATTAATAGATTCAAATGAAATGCCGGTAAAGGGATCATTTCACAAATTAAATTTTGAAGTTTGAAAAAAAAAAAGGAATTGTGTTGGTACCTAGCATCATATTACCTACACCTTTCCTTTTGATCTCCTTTGTGAATATTATTGTTGCCCATCCACCCAATTCCTACCTCTCCTATGCCGACTTAGTGTAAAGTTAGTTGAGTTGAAAAAATCGTCCTATCAACAACGTTTGATTACGGAGCCCCCTTTATCGACCGTGTCGAAACTTAAAAGCCATCGTGAGCTCGCGCATTTTGGTGAAATTTAGTGATATTGTGTATGAACCAGCGCAAAGGATAGAAAACGTGGAAGAATAGAAAAAGGTAAGTCGGCATATCCGAACTTTCCATTCCTATTGCATTCAGCGGTGCGACGGTGCTTTTCCGTCCCCAACAAATTGTAATGTAACTTTTGCCATCTATCCTGACGCAAATCGATGTTTCTTGTAGTAATTAAGTTGAAAGGAAGTGTGATATCATAATCTGTGCTTATTAAAAGTGCGAAGGTTAGGAAAATATTTACCATCATTTGTGTAAAATAACCGTGTTCTGTAATTCAGGATATTTACCATAATTAGAATGGATCAGTATTATTGGATTGAAAAATGTTCTTCGTGTAAAAGAAAAACTAAATGTTTGAAAAAAAATAGCTAAGAAGACAACCATTTTGGTAAACTTGTCGAATTATGCTACATGCAAAGGCTCTTTATAAAAAAAACAGGTAATTATTCGGAATCACTGGACACGGATTATAAGAAATATTTTTTGATAAAACCTTCTGATTTACCTTAATTAATATAAAAGGATTCTGACTGCATTTGTGATATTTTTAATTTTAGCATTTTAATTTTTAATTACGTAAATCGAAAATTCACTTTCGTTGTATGGGATGACAGCTGGAATGGTTTCTGTTGATAACATTTTCTTTTGTTTGTATTCCTGATACGAGTGGCTACATTTTTTACCATATGCAAATACTAGGTAGGAACTATTTTAGCCAAACTCGAAAAATAAAATAAAGATATTTAGGTATGTTTTATAAAATAGAAAAATTAAGAAGGTGAGGTTATTATAGGTTAGGTTGGATTATTATAGGTTAGGTTGGTTTATTATTAGGATTTAGGTTAGGTTAGGTTAAATTGGATATTATAGGTTAGGTTAGGTTGGATTATTATAAGTTAGGTTCGATTATTATAGGTTAGGTTGGATTATTATTAGGATATAGGTTAGGTTAGGTTAGGTTGGATTATTATCGGTTAGGTTAGGTTAGGTTTGGATTATTATAGGTTAGGTTGGTTTATTATTAGGATTTAGGTTACGTTAGGTTAGATTGGATATTATAGGTTAGGTTAGGTTAGGATGGATTATTATAGGTTAGGTTGGATTATTATAGCTTAGGTTAGGTTAGGTTGGATTATTATAGCTTAGGTTAGGTTAGGTTGGATTATTGTAGGCTTGGTTCGATTATTATATGGTTGGTTTATTATTAGGATATAGGTTAGGTTAGGTTAGGTTGGATTATTATAGGTTAGGTTAGGTTAGGTTGGATTATTATAGGTTAGGTTAGGTTGGATTATTGTAGGTTTGGTTCGATTATTATAGGTGAGGTTGGATTATTATTAGGATATAGATTAGGTTAGGTTGGATTATTATAGGTTAGGTTAGGTTGGATTATTATCGGTTAGGTTAGGTATGTTGGGTTAGGTTAGGTTAGGTTAGGTTGGATTATTATAGGTTAGGTTAGGATATAGGTTAGGTTAAGATTTAGGTTAGTTTAGGTTTGATTATTATAGGTTAGGTTACTATAGTTTAGGTAAAATAAAACAATAATTATAATAATACCTAAATATAAATAATTTAAGTTTTTTAAATAACATAAAAATATTTTATTTTTCGAGTTTGGTCAAAACAGTAACTAACTAAAATTTGCATTAAGAAATGATTCAAATTCTAGCTACACGTATCGGGAATACCAACAAGAGAAAATGTCATCAACAGAAATCATTTCAGCTGTCATCCCATACAACGAAAGTGAATTTTCGATTTACGTAATTAAAAATTAAAATGCTGAAATTAAAAATATCAGATTCCTTTTATAGTAATTAAGGTAAATCAGAAGGTTTTATCAAAAAATATTTCGTATAATCCGTGTCCAGCGATTCCGAATATTTACCAAAAAACACTTGTAAAAAACTATCGAATGTAGACAACTATTTAAGTCGGGGGTTTATATAAACATGCACAAAATAGGTTTTTTGGGTTTAGTTTGGGCTATTTTAATAATTTATTATGCGTATTTAACCTTCAAACATAACTTTGATTGAGAAAAAATGGGACTTTAATACATTTTTTACCATCTCTCATCACACAAATAGTTAAATATAACATACACATATAATATACACATAATATAATACCATTTTTACAGCACTTACAATGGTGCCAAAACCGATTTGTGTGTTCCAACATATGTATTCAGCTCTGCAGTGAAATCGCGTGATGGTTAGTTAAATAATTAGTCTGTTTTGTAAGGCTCTTCGTGCGTCTCCAGAGATATTGCCGTTTTTCGAGAGGTGTCTGTAACTGTTTTTTGCTGGTATAATATAACACAAGTAGCACAAACCACTGCTCATATTTTAAACAATTATAAATAAGGTAATTATTTACCTACGACTACCGTTTGAGAAAATATTCCGTACGAGACACTATTTTGACATACCGATTTCTCGCATACTTCGCGTTTGTTTGTGTAGTGGCAGTGTAGGAAACATGAAAGGCATAATCGGCATAATAGACAATTTTTCGATCGCTAGACACGCACCCGTTAATTGTTAGGCGATCAACTTTGATACCAAACATCAGATGATTTAGTTTCTTAATATTTAAAGGTTTACTACGATTTTTTTAAAATAATACGTTTTCATTTTAGGTAAGGTTGGGTTATTATAGGTTATTACAGGTTAGATTATGTTGTTGTTAGGTTATGTTGAATTATTATAAATGTTAGATTAGGATAGGTTAGGTTGGATTATTATAGGATAGATTAGGTTAGGTTAGGTTGGAATATTATAGGATAGGTTAGATTAGGTTAGGTTGGATTATTGTATGTTAGATTAGGATAGGTTAGGTTAGGTTGGATTATTATATGTTAGATTAGGATAGGTTAGGTTAGGTTAGGTTGGATTAATATATATGTTAGATTAGGATAGGTTAGGTTAGGTTAGGTTTAGGATAGGTTAGGTTGGATTATTATAGGATAGATTAGGTTAGGTTAGGTTGGATTATTATAGGATAGGTTAGGTTAGGTTAGGTTGGATTATTGTATGTAAGATTAGGATAGGTTAGGTTAGGTTGGATTATTATATGTTAGATTAGGATAGGTTAGGTTAGGTTAGGTTGGATTAATATATATGTTAGATTAGGATAGGTTAGGTTAGGTTAGGTTGGGTTATTATAGTATAGTTTAGGTTGGATTAGGTAGAATTAAATCACAAACCAGTCTATACAAACCTAGCGTAGCCCACAAACTACTTGAAAACTGGAATATAACTCTAAAGGGGACGCGAGCAGGCGTTATCAAAGGGTCAATTTTTTGTTACAGAAAATAACATGGAAAATAGGTATTAGAATTAATTCACAAACCAGTCTATACAAACCTAGCGTAGCCCACAAACTACTTGAAAACTGGGATATAACTCTAAAGGGGACGCGAGCAGGCGTTATTAAAGGGTCAATTTTTTGTTACAGAAAATAACATGGAAAATAGGTATTAGAATTAAATCACAAACCAGTCTATACAAACCTAGCGTAGCCCACAAACTACTTGAAAACTGGGATATAACTCTAAAATGGACGCGAGCAGGCGTTATTAAAGGTTCCCCAACATTTATAGTAACTTTTAGTAATAATTTAATAATATAACTAAATTCAAGTATTAATTCAAAGCAATCATTCCATATTTACCGTGAAGCGGAATTCGTAACCTTTACCAAAAAACCTTTCCTTAATACGTTAATTTTAATAAATAATTTTTTATTTACAATATTTTTTATGTATAAATAAATAAACACATCATTTAAAAAAATGTTTTTCATTGTCTATGATATAAAAAACCGTTTTGCCATATAAATTTTAAAAACTATCCGATTGTGTTTTTTAATTGTTATGTTGGCAGTGCCCTACACTACGTAATAACAAACGCGAAGTATGCGAGAAATCGGTGTGTCAAAATAGTGTCTCGTACGGAATATTTTCTCAAACGGTAGTCGTAGGTAAATATTTACCAATAAGGTAATAATAAGAATGATTACTCTATACTAAATAGTCTATAAACATAAGGTTGACAGTTGAATCATTGAATATCAATTTGTCAAATGTCACATTGACATTAACGTAGATCATAGACAAAGATAGACATGAAGATAGAAACAAAATCGCAGATGTCCCATAGAGATTAGAGTACCTACTGAAATGATGAGAAAACTTTTTTTTTCAAAAACAAATTATTTTGATTTGTAATGCTACGTATACAAACGCGGTCCGAACATAATATATAATAAGCTATGTAAAAGAAACAATAATTATTACATTAAAAGTTTCAAAATATACGTAACAATGATAAACACACTTTTAAATTATTATTAGTAATTATTTATCTCACGAGAACCGTCGTTTCTATGACTTCTTCTTCAGTTCACCAGTTTGGCTGTGAGAAAGATTTTCGTGTTAGAACATAGTCCCTTTCTACAACATGGGTATCTTCAAGATCTATTTTCACAACCTTAACTTCTCAAAAAGCCTCCCGCACAGCATCCCCAAGATGACATGGGCCCTGAGGAATTGAATTTTCCTATTATTCCTCGGTGCCTCTTGTGTGGAGCTAATGTTAAAAACTCAGGATTGGTCAGATATATATATATCTGACCAATCGGTTCTTTCACAACAAACATATCCATAAGCATAAGCATGTTTTTACTTGTCACAGCTGATATCTGTATAATATAGGTATATAAAAACACAAGCATATTCGAATGCAACGTCGTGTCAAAATTTCAAAGCCATCGTTGAAGTACTTTTGGAGATTAATGATTTTGAACAAACGAACGCTTACATTTTTATTTATATAAATTAAATTTTATATATCAAGCCTTTAGGCCCAGATGCTCTGAAAGCGCGATCACCAAACTTTATATTTGGCTAGCGTTTAGGTTCCATGACTCTGCCTATAGCTGATCTTGACTCTTGAAGAGTTGACTGCCTCAGACCAGTGTTTTCTTCCGTAGCTACTGCTCCCGCTCAACTTCGAGGGATTAAATCGATTCACTTAATGTTTAGATTACAATATATCGATCATGTAAATGTTTCGATCCTGCCCATCACTACATTGATTGTCCGTTGAATTTTCTCTACAAATCTCTGGTGCGTTTTGTCTATGAATTTTCAATCATTGACAATTCGCGGACTTCTCGTTTTGGTAAATTAATCGGAATCGACGGTTCGTTTGGATATTGATTTGTTAGTAATTAGTGCATTTCATCTGTCGACATGAGTTTTAATTTGTTGGACTCGATACTGAGTTCTATGAACGCCCCGCCGCCCAAGAGCGAGGAGCAGATAGGTAAGAAAGTTAACCATAATACCGCATCGTTTACCGGCCATGGTATAGCGAAATATTGTTACCTGCGTTTTCTTATGAAATTGTAGCGTGTAGATGCTTTGTATTGCGTAGTATTTTGTCTTCTTGTACTGCATCGTTATCCTATGGATTGTTTGGAGAGTTTTTGGCAAAGCTATGCCCTTTTGCGTCTTGGAAATTTTCTTGTGTTACCAAACAAAATGTGTCAAAAACCGTAGCTACATTATTCTTATGAATATTTAACTGTTTTACAGAACACAGGGGCCATGTCATGTGGCTTTAATGCTCTTTCTAACGCTCTTGTGAAATAAGCAAAGCAATGACACCAAGGTTGATACATTTTGTCAGCTTAGTGATTGATTATGTTTGTAATACCAATTGTATGATTCATTTCTTGCTGAGATAATGAGATAATATTTTCATTGGTTGTTTTACGTTTCGCAGGTCAGCTCTCTCACGGTAGGGAGGGATGTAACATAGTTTTTTGATAGTCTAAGAATGATGATTTGAAATAAAATTACAACAATAATACTGTCACCTGTTATAGGTACACAATTGGCAATCAAACATTGATATAGTATAATTGTTGCATTAAAAATAGCTTTATTATTTATGATTTTTGTGGAAAAATCACCTCAAGGACGCTAGTGTTACAAGCTTAATTTTGATTTATTAAAATGCAGATACTTCATAATTTGTTATTGAAAATCAGGCTTAGGACACTAGTTTTCTTTGTTAAATTTGTTTTAATTTGGGAGACGGGTACACGGGTACTGCAGCCCCGGGAACCTTTTATCGGATAACCAACACCTCTGCCATAAGTCACCCCAAGTGGTTCCCTACATATGGTGACTTAGTAGGGGTGCCCGGGTTCAAGGGGTGAGGTTTGTCCGGTTCTTGGCGACAGATGCGTCTGCCCACTAACTGCGTGGCCGGATCGGGAGAGACTGGTTGAGGGAGACCTTATGATCTCTCCAGCAGGACTCTCAGAATATCGCCTGGCACCGCAATGGGAGGGATGGATTCATACATCCGCCACTCCTAGACAAACTGACCCCCCAGATCCTAATATATTCCCAGGTACCCAACCCTCATACCCTTTTCCTTCTCAGAACTTCCTCCCCTTCCTTTCCTAAAAAGACCCTCCACGCAGCATCCCCAAAGATGACATAGGCCCTGAGGGAAATTATTTTCAAACTCTACACTCTCAGCCATTGCTATAAGTAAACTTATGAAAATTATAAATGAGTGTAATTTTTGTATTGTTTTTGTAGATAAGAGCATTTTACTTCAATGTTGAAATAATTAAATGATATTAATATGTAATACATATTGTAAATACATTTTTTTTGATATTGATAACATTGTAGTCGGACATCGCATGCGAATCAATTTTGTGGACTGTAATCAATATGTTTTGGTAACCTTTTAAGTTGACACAACTATTTAGGAAGCGGGTTAACATTTAGTTACAATTGGAAACTGACTTACCTCTGGTCCTTTAGAACACGTCTTGTGGGAGCACATGTGTAATCTTTCCAGGTTCTTTTAGCAGACTCAATATCTCCTCCGATGATCACTTAAAGGTGAATACTGCAAGACTTGTCTTAGTAGAGTGGCAAGGTAATGATAAATTGTCACTGAGCTAGGTAGGTACCCTCTTTGCCTCTTTTGAAGAAAAAATTACTTAATTACACTTACTCGCTAATTTAGTTACCTCCATTATCTAGGTCTACTAAAATCAAAATAAATATAAAGAAATGGTGGTCGACAGCTCAAACACCTTTGTAAGAATGAATGCTCTCACGGTCTTGGAAATGGTCAACAACATCAAATTATAATAAAATAAGCGTCAAACAGAGGTAAAAAGTTGAATTTGTATTTCGAAAAAAGTACACCAAGATGAGACCCGTTTAAGTGTTTACCTTTCCTATATTTCTATATGGTTTGGAAACATTTGAGTGTTTCAAAACCAGCTAAAGGAAACACATGGGCGCTCTACAAATGCGGTGCAGGAGAACAATACTCAGGATTACAAGGACAGCCAGGTGTACCAAATGTATATATTCTGAAAGAGCTACTAACTACCCATCACACTTTTTCTCCGAAGGGGTAGGCAGAGAAGATAGACTGCCATACAACTGTCTTGGCACAAACCCCATTTGGTTCATTTGGTCTTGCCAATGTCTTCCTTCGGCATCAGACTATTTCTTTCCATTCACTTTTGCATTATATTTGTATTCTCCTGGCATTCCTGTTTTTGTACATCTGTTCCACATATCCAAAGCTCCTAAGTGTGTTTACTATATTATTTTATGTTACTGTTACATATCTTACTAATATTGTTTCATATGCATTTTATCAGTTTCCTGTTATATCGTGCTTTAAATTTTTTTTGTATAATTTTTGATGGCTGACTAGGTATATTCTGTTCTTAAAATCCACGTAAAAGCCCGGCTGGGCGTAAAACCGAGTAAAATAATTTAATTGTTTTGCAGCTTTCTGTCGTTGACGTCCTTTTCATGTAGTTATTGTATTTTTTTTATTGATTTTGCAATGAGTTTATGAAATGTTAAAGGTTGTTGAATTTTGACTAATTAACTGTTTGGAATTTCCCATATTAGTTACACTACCTACAATCTAACTAAATCAACAGAAAGTGAAACTAACCGGGCGACGTTAATCGGGTTTTGCATCGGGGATTAAAGAGAGGGTTTTCGCGACCCGCTCATGACCGTATCTCCACATTTGTGAGCCAAACAAATATGGTTTTACACATATAGACCTCAGGGATCTCACTTCTACACTATCTCGGTCTACTTTCATTGTACCTTTGTCAGTTCCATGCCTCACTACCATACATCAGGGCTAGTATCAGCACTCGATTGTAGACTGCTAGCCTTGCTTCTTGTATAATTTTTTAAGAGCATTTAAAGCAGATGCACGATTGTACCTTAACTGGTGTTTTTATATTGCAAAGTTACAGTGGTTCATTTTTAATCCCTTGGTTATTATATTTATATACCTACACTTAATTTTTTGCTGTGTTATATTATTTTTTACTTTTTTTTGCTGAGACAAAATAACTTAATGCACTGCGAAAATATTCTCATGAAAAATAAAATGCGAAAATATTCCAGTAAGCATTTTTTTTAATGTTGTTTTTATTTTATTGTTTCTTTACATTGTATCATTGTTTAAGCTGGAATTTTTAACCTCACTTGGACAAGCCTGTGTTGAAGCTAATAATTTTACAAAATAACACATAGATTGTATATTGAAAGAACAATATTGTTACACTAATGTGTCAACAAAATGGGTACCTACTTAGCTAATTCCAGCCAATTCATTTTAATATAATGTAGTAAACATGTACGGTAATCATGTGTTGATATTTGATTGTAAAATAACAAAAAAAAACTATTAGTTTAAAAAGGACCAAGATGAAAAAAAAAAAATTGAATTATCAAAGAACAAGGATGAAAACTATACATATACAACACATAATGCCGTTAATTTAAAAAAGACAAAGATGGAAAAAAATGTTGTCAATCCTCGGCTAGCACAAATAATTTAACATTCTGTTTTAAAGTACACAAGGAATTAGACGACTTAATGTCTTCTGGAAGGCTATTAAATAGATCTGGAGCCTGATATATGTAATTTCTTTTACCAAATAAAGATTTAGTGTGATGCCACAAAGTTCATACCAGAACCAATTCTTCTAGTAAGAATTTGCTGCGTTCTTTTTGTAATACTAATATTATTAAAAAATTTGCAAAGCGTTTGTGTGATAAACAGCTGTTCCTTTAAAGTAACTATGTACGATGATTTAAATTAGCGTGTTTAGCAACAGCAAAAACTTTTTATTTTAATATTGCATAACGTCAGATTTTTATGGTCCTATCGTACTGTGTATGTATTACTGATGCTAATAATATGTAATTTTTTAATTATCATGTTTTGCTTTGTAATATTGGCGGGAGACAATTTTCCCGCTTCATTAATCAATCATTTATTTGTCATTCTAAAGTAGGTTTTCTTATTTGTTCATTACAGCTCAAAATAAATATGAGAAAAACGCTCAGCAAATGAAAAAGGACACCCTGACCAAGTTTCGCAAGAAGGTGGAACAGCAGACTGCAGACTTCATCCGTAAGGCCAATAGGCCATTCATCGAGTTCCCGCCAATGGACAGGATATACAGAAATATCATGTATGCTAAGTTTCCCACTACATTTACAGTAGTTTTCTAGAATCCTTTCCTAGCGAAGAATATATCGAGTTCAATTCTCATATCAAGTACAGCCAAATCATTTTCAAGAGCTCACTTGTATTATCGCGAGTATGCATGGAAAATCTGCCTGCAGTCCTCTTTTACCCTGCACTAGTACTACTATAGAGTACACCACTACACAAGCAAGAATCTATATATTCTGATTTATCTGTATCGACTTACTCCCTTTTTAACATAAGTTATTCTCAGTGATTAACTCTGTATGGTAATCTTAGAGCTTATAGATTCTTTACCCAATATAAATCTCATAATACATAATATGTTATGACACGTATTTCATGCAATTTTTATTTTTATTTTCAATCTATTTTCTTGATTGTTTCTCTGTTTTAAACCTAATTCAATTAACACATTTATATTAAATGACTGTCCATGAATATTGCCACATTGTTGCTTTTCTGTTAACATTAACAATATGTGAAAACACTAAGTAAACAGATGCATTAAATATTATCAGTGCGGATGATGCAGTGCTTATGGCTGTTTAAGTTTGAAATTAGTTACTAAGCTCAGATTTATGCGTCGATGTTTAGATTCTGTCTCAGTTGTTATAAATCCATTATCCGTGATAAACAAAAAATAAACATAAACTGTGGATACAAAGCTGATGGGGGAGTTTTAGCAACACAGCTAGGATTCAGATCTAGATATAGTTTTAAGTCAACCTTTTGATTTATAATTCTTACAGCCGTATTATTGGTCTTGATTATTGGGGCTTTATGCCGCGTTGCACTTCTTCCTCCTTAAACCAACATTTTAGACAGCCTTGCAGTGTCCATCATCCCAACAGTTGTGTAGTTTATGGTGAAAATTGTATTTATTTGTGAAGAAGTGATACCCCGTCATATCGTCGCCCTACTTCTTACTTGTCCAAACGACCAATTAACAAATATTTTACGGAAAGAGGTTTTCTTTTTTTATTTCAATGAAACATTATAATAGGTGTTTAAGATGAACCTATTTTCGTAAAGGTAAAGGTCACATTAATAATTCATCGTGCTACCTATCTCACTGCCATGACCTAAGAGTCCCTAAGTTTTCTTCGGTACCTAATTTTTACTTAGACGAAAGACATAGTGCCATCTCGTTTATTCTATGGCTATATTTTATTATAGAGACAGAAGATGCCAAAGTCGGGGACATTCTTTGAATTGACCCAACGGATCGTGTGGGCTTGTGAATGAAAGCTTTTATTAGAGACAATAGCTGTCAATTCTCGCCACTTGGCACCGCCGCTCGCAGCTCTGCTATTTCGCAGTGCATTTCAAATAAATTAAGAATAAAACCGGTTGTTTTGATGCACATAATTTATTATTATCTTTGTCTTATAATTTTGGGGGGTCAAACACCAATTGACCTATGGGAAGAACCGCCCCTGCCCAGAATACGTTCTTGCGTAGTCGATATCTTGTTCCGAAAACATATCACACACTGGGGTTAGACTAATGTCATCCATCACTTCAACCTTTTGTTGAATGAAAGCCAGAGCTTTGTTTATGACGAATCCGCAACTACGTAGATTTGCCATGTTTATTCATCAGTTGCGCGTGTTTTCCATTTGGTTGTTTCGTTTATATCAATTATTTTTAATTCAAAACATACAATTTAAAAATGCGTAAACAGAGCATATAAATTTTTTTATAATTAGTTTACGATTTGAATAGCGTGTAAGATCTGTGACGTCATGTTCACCCGTGAACACTACGCTATCCCAACATTGCCCGACACGTATGTACCTACCTACCTAGTGTATTTTGCCTATTGAGATTTTTTCAAACAAAGATGTTGTACGGAATATGTCATCGTGTAGGTATTCGGCAGTTTGTTTCAGAGTTGTTATTTTACCGATGGTCTTTTCTGTTGATTTATTTACTGAGCATTATAAAGAAGTTAAAATACAAAAAACATCAGGTTTCGTAATTAAGCACGCGAATTCCGGCAACGAGCCGCGCCTGCATTCGAGTCCTGTCACTTTACCTGCGAAATCAGGATAATTGACAGTTTGCCGTACAATATAAGAACATTGTAAATTAATAATTAGAGTTGTCATTTTTATTTTCTTTTGCCGGGTCTTTTTCTTTTGAATTACTTAACGGAATATTATTATCACTTATTTAGATTGAGAGTATTGTTTTTGTAAATACCTACTTCTTACACTTCAATTAATGATCGATTTTTAACCATTCTTTAACACAGGGAATACGTATTTGCTGATAGATGGACCATGTTTTCCGAGGCCAACTCAATTGCTGGCATATTTGAGTAATTTTTTCCAGTTTTATGCGATCGAATATTGATTTTTCGTTTCCAATATTTACTTACCCGCTGACATCGGCATTTTCGCTTTCACTATCCAAATTTATCAGATTCAATTTTTATCTAGATAAAAATGTACATTTGCTTTTTTATCAGTGGCGGCTTGAGATTTTTATGTTTGCCATGACTGAAAAATATGAAAGTACTGATTGAACAATATAAAACCTTTTAATTAATTTTACCTAATAATTTAAAAATACCTAATGTTTTGTTACAATACTACTAAAAAAAAACTTAATTTTGAAAATTGCCAAATTTGGATCCCACTTTTTTCCCGCTTAAGAAGTTTTGTTTCTCCGGTCCCTTGGAAAACTTCTTTAGAGAGTTTCACTGTATTCGGAATATATGACACAGATTATAAGGAGTCAGGTCAAGTAATTCCTGTGGACGGGTTAGATCAAGATTCTTACTGTTAGACTGTATATATAGAGTATCTATCAAGCATTAGCGTTCCATAATATTCTTATGCTTTCATTATACATATAGAGGAAATTTTTTTTTGCATAAAGAAACCTTTGTTTAACAAATATTGATTTATGATTTCAGTTACGATGTAGCCGATGTGGCTGGACTGATGGCTTGTTCCTTTGGAGAAGATGAAGTTGACCGATACACTGTTTTATACACAAAAGACGCTGGGCCCTCTGAAGATGAGAGACATTGCAGAAATAACGGGGGACAATGGAATGCCCTCGTTGCTGCCGAGATGGAAACTGTTGTAAGGAAACATTTAACATTGTATCCACTCTTATATATTTGGAACACAAACTGTATTGCTTTGATAGTCGGCTAAAGCATTCACATTTTGTCTTATTACCTCTACAAAAACCCTGCCTCTTTGAAGCCTCGGCCACAAGGTGCAATTTCAACTGTGCTATTTGAATAGTAACATTGAAATTGCTTTGTGACAAGGTATTCGCTATGAGTAATAACGAGTACTAGTACTACTAGCGGCTGGAAGAAGGTACGATCACTCGCTGCGGCAACATAGCAACGTCGAAATGTTCCGTGTGACTGAGGTTTTAGAGTCTAGCGATGATGTCCTCTGGTTTAACAAGATAATTCTCCAGATATCACCGCCTTTTCCTATAAATGCTGTATAAGGTGGTCCCACCAACTGATTCAGTGTTTCTTTTCTTCTTCACATTTACCACAACTATAAATTTATGCTTTCACTGCTAACAGTAGCACACAGAGGTACTGTCCCAATGTCTCCTGCAATGTGAATCTGTTTACTGGAGTACAAGTCTTTCATTCTGCTTCTGTTTCTGCCTGACCTCTACAGCTCAATTTAGTGTTTTAAAAATTATGTATTTCGTGAACCCCATTTATTTCAATACAGATAAAACATGACATTACTGATGATAGCAATGTCTAACTAAATGTTTAGCATCTTGTCAGGATAATTTTTCTATTATTTTCTTGGCTTATGTGTAATTTGTGTTATGCCTTGATTATAAGTAGAGATTAGGTTTGGTCCCTCTCGATTGGAGTCTTGATTTTAAATGTCTTTAACCTGTTTGGCATCTTGTCAGGATAATTTTTCTATTATTTTCTTGGCGTATGTGTAACTTTGCGGCATGAATTTTCACATAATTTTGAATAAAATTACTAAGCACTGAGGAAGTTTTATAAAATTAATTACTAGTTACTGTAATTCATAATAAGCCCTTTCAGCTTTCCAGGCCAGATGTTAAATAGAACTTCATTAGATTTTAATAATTTTTCTTAGCTGTTCACTCCGGACATTAATAATAATTTATTGCAGAGGCAAAGGAAGAAGCAAATAGAATTTGCAGCATCACTCTGCCCTGATTCTGAAACTGTCACATGCCTGCCAGCTGAATCCAGAAAAGAAGAAAGAAACCGAAAGAAGTTTAAACCCAACGGCACCCACTATGGAGAGAAATATAACAACCTGTCAATTGAGCCCCAGAAAACATGCACCAACGACACTTACGGAGAAGGTTTGCTATAATAATTATTTTATTATGATAAAAATTGGATTGTTTGTATTGCGTTGTTTTTTTGAAAAATCAACTCGAGGGCACTGAACAAATATTACTTCATAGAATTTATGTTACTTCCTTTTCCATTTTTTCGTAAACTAAAGGTTTAAATTTTTTTTTCTTCATATGAAGCGGTTACTTTGTGATGTGACATTATAATTTAAAATTAAACAATAACTTTGTAAACATCACTTATAGGTAAATACTTAATGCCTATACTCCTAAAAGTGCCTTATACTCCTAAAAGTCCTATACTCAGATTGTTCCCTATTGACAAAGAGCACTCGCCTCTCAATCTCCCACCTATCCCTACCTCTTCCACTGTAGCTCAGACTGTCCACTCACCGTGATATCAACACATGTTAATTTAGATTTTAGATGTTTAGTATTATACTGCCCTGATGAAGCTACGGTTGTAGCGAAACCCGGTCGGCATTAAGTATTTACCTATAAGTGATGTTTACAAAGTTATTGTTTAATTTTAAATTTTAAAGCATTAAAAGCATTTGGAGTCAATGCTTCCACGCATTTTAAAAGACGTTAAACAGCTGATATTGTGACCTGCTAACGACTGATTTAATTTATTTTTACTTAATAACTTCTGATTCAATAATCAAAGATGAAAGATTGTTTCAAAAATAGTTTATATACCACAAAATTGACTGCAAATGTGATGTAGATTCACCAGTTCCCTGCATGTACTATGAGTTTCCGGACACTCGTACGTGAGTTTACCTAAGGTACTTAATCGGGGATAATGGATAAACATTGAAAGCATCAAACTATTTACTGACCTCACTCCTATTCTAGAAAATAAATCCCACAAATTCTAGAAAAAAATGTGAAAAACTTTTCTTATGAAATCAAACAATTCAGTTCACTTGTCCAAAAACAAAAGACCAATCCCTAGCGTCGTCCGAATTGAAGTACAGTGCGGGAGGCGAGTGTGTTGTTGCAAGCTATCCCAGATATCTAGCAAACTAAATCACGCCCTTTCTGCAAATGACACCTTTTTTCTTGCTGTTCTGGCTATAATACATGCTTTTCAATGGTGTAATTGTCTCATATGTCCCTCAAAATAATAAAAATTCTACTCCTTTCATATTCCTCGTCTTGCCCTTTTAATTGATTGTGCAACAGATAATTTAATTAATAATGAATAACTTGATTTAATTCCAGTGCCTAGCCGCTTGAAAAGAGACCACCGCTCCATCGAGCAGACAATGATGGACATTAAAGCCAAACGCTCCAAGAACGCCCCCGCTTCCTCATCATACACATCAACCGATGACCACCACCAACACAGCGATTCTTCAATTTAACTACTATTACTTGTCTAAACTAATTTTTCTTTTGATATTTTAGTATCATCGGCGTTTTTATTATGCGCTGGTTGGAAGTATTAATTTAATCTTTAATCCGTGTAACCTGAAATCCTTTGTTTATTTTTGTTATGATGTTCCTGTAAAATGAGCCGTTTATTTTATTTAATTATGTTCAATCAAACAAACAAATTTTTTGTTATTCCATTTGAACCAAAATTTTGGGATTAACCAGAGTTAATCAGAGTTAATAAGAGATAATGAATTTGACAATTTAAAAAATAAAATTAAATATGGTGTGGTCTCTATAATCTGAACAGTTAAAAACCGAGCCTATTCAGTTTAACAAATGTTCAGATTACTGAAATCTTTAAGAAACAGCTGATTTGAGAGTTTGATTGAGCATCAATCTTATTTCAATCCATACTGTGATATCTCTTTGATTGAAAGAGTAATCTGTATTTTTTAGTTAATTATTTAGCTGAATTATTATTACCAGTATATATGTATATTTCGAAGTATGTTTCAGGCGTTTACTGATAGTTTTTTTTTTGTATGTTTTTCTCTTTCGGATTTTTACCAGAACAAAAAGTTTTATGCGTCCGTCTCTCTTTTTTTTTTCTGTATGTAAAGTTATATTTGGATCGAAAAAGTTGTTTCCTGACACTTTTTTTCCTAAGAGAATTAGAAAAAAAAAACTTTTCTGCTTTAAAGTGATTAATCTTTCAGTTTTGTTCTGGATAGTAACCGCAAAAATAAAAAAAAGGTATGCCACTCCAAACTACAATCTTAAAATTTCTTTAAAAATCATGTTTCACTTGTTCACTGCTTCTTCAAATATTATTATGAAATATAAGGATACAATAAATACCTTTGACACAGACTGAAAAATATAATGCTGTTTTTGTTCACCATGCGTACCTTGTTCAGCTTGGTTATTTTGACTCTTTTTGGAGGCCTAATTGGTAATGTCATCATCAATTTGTAATGTGTTGAATGAATCAACTGCTAGTGATGGTTGAAACCTGAAATGGATTGTCACTTTGGTTAAAATGCGAAATGGGTTTTAGGTTTATATGGGTTATAGACCTTATGGTTATAGAAATTCCTCAAAATTTTTTTTAATTTTATTATTGAAGATAATAATTGGAAAAGAAAAATCAGAAAGAAAAAGATACGGTTGCATCTATGTCTTGAACCCAAGACCTTTGCCTAGCCTGGGCGCTGCTCTACCAACTGAGCTAATCTGACCATATTTCCTTCGGTGACCAAATAAATCATCAAAATGATAATTCATCACATCTTTAAAAAGTTATATAAAGTCATGGAAAGTGTTTATCATCGTTTTTAATGACTTTATATCACTTTTTAAAGGTGTGTTGAATAGTCACTGTGTTGAGTTATCATGGAACCATTTCCTTCATACCCTGGGTTAAAGTCCTAGATGCGACCGTAAATTTTTCTTTTTCTGATTTTTCTGTTTCAAATTTTCGTTTGATAATCGCTAATATTATCTTCAATAATTAAATAGTCATACATAGTTATAACGAGCATGAGGGGACCTGCTAAATTTGCTCCTTATAGCCATTACTCGTTATGTTCAAAATAGGTTTTTTAAAAGTTGTATGTACCTGCCTACCTGCCTCTATTATCAATATATGTATTCGCAAAAGTGTACTTTTACACTTTTTTACTCGTATTTTCAAAAATACTTTAGTATATTTTGAAAATACAAGTAGGTATCACTTATTAAAAAAAGCAATCTTTTATTTATTATTATATTATTATGAAATCACTTATTGAGAAATCTTTAAAACAATCCTTGAATATAATACGTTTCGGACAGCTGTACAGGTCCATCGTCAGGATTATGTGTAAGACGTGATACTGTGTAGTGATGACGGGGCCAAGCTTAATACAGTGGAACCTCTCATAACAAGCTTAATTTGTTCCAGAAACATACTTGTTATGTGAAACAGCGAAATAATTTTTCCCATATAAATCAATGTAAAATATGATAATGCGTTCCATGCCAAAATATGCTCAATTTATTTCTTATTTTTAATGTTTGTTCAAATAAAATTACATACATAAATTGTTATGCAGCGTAACAACCTGGAATGCAAAATACAATAAAAAAATCGAAATAACTAGTTTATTATTTATGAATTTATGACAAATAATTCATTCATTTTTACTAGAAATCTATTTAGAGACATTTGTTTTTGCCGACGCTTCAAAAATTGGTGAAAATGTGACTCAGCATTGTCATTGAATACATTTGTAGAACGCATAGCCACCTTCTTATTAGGGTGATGCTTCACAATGTACGATGCAACAATTTCCCATGCTTTCAGTATTTCTCTTATTGCGCTAGAAGTTTTTGCTCTGCTACTTCTTCCTCCTCCACTAACAAACTTTCCTCCATAACTTCTTGCTGTGAAACACAATTCGACTCCATAATCTCTTCGGTGGTCAGCTCTTCACTGCTCTTCCACAAGCTCATCAATATTGTTGTTATCCACCTCCGGTTCCATGGTATTGGCCAAAGACATAATTTAGTTGACTCAGGTACTGTTTCAAACCCCTCAAAATCACTTTCGACAACGCTCTCTGGCCAAAGCTTCTTCCAAGCAGAAGTGAGGGTCCTCATGGTAACCCTTTTCCATGCCTTGTCAATCATCTTGATTAACGCATATTTAAAAAAATCTTTTTTTTTGGCAAAGCATCGAGACAGTTCGATTGACCATCAACATGCAAGTACAAATGCAAAATGATCCGTCGACACAAATATTTTCTGAACAATTGCTGAATATTGGCAACGGTAAAATAGAACTGCATCCAAACACACAATGCATCAAATTGGCAGACAATCTCTGCACCATCCTTAATTCAAAATTTGAACTAATTGAGAGTGTCTTACCGGCCATACTGAACAATTACTGGAACCATAATTGGCTCAGTGAACGTGCTATTTTGGCAGAGAAAAATGTTGATGTTGATGAAATTAAAGTTTAGATACAACAGTCCTTGCCAGGCGATCTGATGTCTTTAAATCAATCGACACTGTCGTTGATGAAAATGAAACAGTAAATTATCCAACAGAATTTTTAATTTCACTAGAAATGCCAGGAATGCCACCACACAATCTTCGATTGAAGATTGGTTTGCCGATAATTCTGCTTCGTAATTTAAACTCACCCAGATTATACAACGGCACACGTTTGGTCATCAAATGGATCACCGGAAATGTTACTGAGGCAACCATTTTGAACGGAAACTTTAAGGGAGAAATCGTTCTGTTGCCACGTATCTCAATGATACCGTCGGAGACTACAATCCTATTCAGACGGCTTCAATTTCTGATTCGTTTGGCTTTCGCAATGACAATCAACAAATCACAAGCACAGACTATGTCCATATGTGGCCTGGACTAAAACCCATGTTTCTCCCATTGCCAATTGTATGTTGCATGTTCATGTGTGGGTAAACTGTTGAATCAATTTATATTGGCAAAAGATGGATCAACAAAAAATATTGTTCACCAAATTGACCGGTCGGTGGCCGAGTTGACATCGCGCTTGGGTCCCACTCAGGCATAGTGTGTTCAATTCCTCGGCTGGCTAAGTCCTCCATCACAACACAAGCAACATTTTCAGCTTACTGTGGTGGTAGTAGGAGATTTTCAAATATTGTCAGGTTATTCGTAACCCGGGAATGTTTGTCTTTCTTCTGTCTTTTAAAAAAAAAAAATTGCACTTCATTAAATTTAAATTCATTACTTTAATTTAAAACAATAATATTGTTAAGGACGAGTTGTTCCACAGAATTTTAACAATTCATCAAATTTCAAAGTCTATTTTCAAGTTCTGTAAAGGTTTTATTCAAGTTATGTTATTAATTCAGTTTTATGAAGCAACTGACCAGTTATGACATAATAATAGAACATGAATAGAACCTTCACAGAATTTAAAAATCAACTTTGAAATTTGATGAATTGTTCAAATTCTGTGAAACAACCCGTCATTACACTTGAGAATCAATTGTTATTTACCTCATTTACAAAATTTAATTTTTATCCATTATCATTTTATTTATTACTCTTGAATATGAGATGATTAAAAAATGTATGTCGAAAGTTTTATATGATTTAAGATTTTCACCGCCAAAAGTATTTTTGTTATTTGTTTTTGGGGTGTTATGCCGTGTTGCGCTAACTCCTTCTTTAGCCAACGTTTCGGACAACATTGCAGTGTCCATCATCAGGGCAGATGTGTTATTTTAAATAACACATCTGCCCTGATGATGGACACTGCAATGTTGTCCGAAACGTTGGCTAAAGAAGGAGTTAGCGCAACATGGCATAACACCCCAAAAACAAATAACAAAAAAGTCGAAAGTTTTTTCTATGAACCGTATTCATACGGTAATCTGTCATACTGTCAAAGACATGTACTTCAAGGCAGTTTGAAGAGTATAGAACGGTGCCGGTCGAATTTTTACTTTATTTTATGTCTTTCACGGTGTTACAGATTACCGTATGAATACGATCCATAGAAAACATTTTCAATATACATTTTTTACTACTCATTTGCAAACTGACAAGTCGGAAAACAAAGTCAGACATGTATTTAACTTCTATGCATAAGTAGGCACCGCGCACCTTCAGACAATCAGATCACAAATAAAATTGGTGACACCGTTTCCGAGTTGGCCGTACTCTCTTATTATTATGTCTAGCAATCAAAAGAGTACACCCAGTAGTTGATGCGCACATACCAATTTCATTAGGAGGCACGGTCAACTGGAAAAATTAACAATTCATTATTCTGGATTCCCAAATAACTTTGGCAATGCTTCGCACTTGGGCAAGAGCATTCTTTAGTTTATCAAGCTCTAATATGGTTTCTTTTATAAGAGGAACTCCGGAGAAAAATATTATGACTAGAAATATAATAAAATATAAATATGTATAAGTTATATTGCGTACATATTGATAAATCGATTTTGAAAAATAATAAAAAAACAACATAATCTAAATGCCTATTTCGTCAGTCTATCCCAATGTGACGCCAATGTGGATATATTCTCTACTAGGTATGTGACATCATCTGACCCAGTCTCCTATGATAAGGTCCCATTTTAACCTTCCAGCGGGCGCGCTGTCGTAATATTTACGACAGACGCGCCTTATCGCTTCCCCCACTCTTTCCACTTAGTTGTAAGCATCGAGCTTCGAGCTATGCTAGAGTCAAATCAAATGTCAAACATTTACCGCAAGATATAAATGTTTTTCTCAAAGTGAGTTACGGTAGGGTAATTGAACCGATGACAGAAGAAGAAAACATAAGCTTTCCAAAACTCGGTGTTTGTCGGTTATGTGCACTGGATAAGAAAAGATCCTCAGCATCAATGAAGTGTTGCCGTTGCCAGTCCTTTACATGCAAGAACTATTCTTCAGTTGAGGTGGTTTGCAACAATTGTAAGGATAGGAATATTGATTCTGACTAAATAGGTCGATAACAAATTTTGTTTTGAAATATTAAAATGTTAGTGTTGCTTCGTTTTTTTTAAGAAAGTCAAATTTTTTTTTTTTAAGTACTGCCTATTATCATTCTTCATATCCTTAAAAAAAATCCTTAACATTTGTATAAAGAAAACACCACTTACATGGAGAAAACTTGATGACGTAAAATTTACGACAAGCGCCCGCTCAAGGGAAATTTCTCAACGCGCCCGATGAAAGGTTAATATGGCGAATAAATTAATTTGGTTAAGAAAATCTTCTTTTAAAGATACTAAAAATAAAAAGATAAGGAAGGTGAATATTAAAAAAAAAAATCCAAGATTGTTTACTTTAGTTCCTCATTATACAAAACTTAAGTATTATAAAGAAATTACTGAGATTCATATGTACATACTTAATAATGGGTTATCAGTTCAGTACTCAGTATGCTCAAAGTATAAACCTGTGGATTTGCAAGTTAACATAAATGAGTATGGTGGAAGCAGACACAGCACCGTGAGTAGAAGCAGCTCGGCCTTCTTCATCCGATAGTGACTAGTGTTTATTATATAGAGTTCAGTCACAGCTATCCCATCTTCAATCCTGTGATGTATTTATTTCTCACTCATGTGCTTTATTGTGAACTGTGTGTTGAACATTTTCAAATAAATGAACAAATCCATAATTCTAATAAGAAACGAAAGTGTTATTTTATTTATTTCAGCAATGCCATCCTCTCCAGTATGTTTTATTTAAGTTTATTTTACCATTAGGTTCCAATTTTTATTACCACCTTTTACGCATTTGCTGTCAGTCTTGTTCTGTGAATATTAGGAGTGGTAACTATGCACCCTCTTGGCGGCTCATACCGCAAAACTTTGGGAGATTCAAGATAATCTAATATCCAACTTAATTTTTTTAAACAAAGCAGATCTAATTACAAAAAAAATTGTTATTTAATGTGTCTAGTCTGGCTTATTTTGCAAGTCGTAATTTAATTCATTTACTCCCTATCGGGCTTTTACAAGGAAAATTGGCATAACTAAATAAAACAAATAATTCAAATACTAATACTATGTAATGAGATACATGCATAGTAGCAGTGGTTATTTATTTGGAAACATGAAGATAATCAATAAAATAAAGAGTGTGAATTCAAAATCATTATAATTTATAGAACAGCTGACCGAGCGCAGATAAAAAATGATTATTATAAGGGATTGTTTTTACTAATCTTTTGGAAACTGCGCAAACATAACCACTGGAGCGATGTGTACAATATAAAAACATACATATTATGTTATCGAAGAAAGCAAACACTTTGTGGCTTGACAATCAACGATAACAAATGTTGAAAATCAACAATACTCTTGAACCAAGTGGTCGACTGTAAAATCGTTGTTAATTTAATGTTTATTTGGGCTTATAAAAGTGATCAATTCCACAAAAAGTTGTTGCCTAATTAATTATTCCACTTGTATATTGTACATCGTAAGTGATCGTGTGATTCCGTTGTCTCAACAGAGTGCTACAATTCATTGTTTCATTACCTTGACAGTTCAGTACCTATTCGTAATGTCTGTTCTACCTACTAAAGCGGGTACTAAGTCAAAACGTAATGTTGCCGTGGAGAGCCCCGCTGCCGAGTTGCTCCCTGGTTCAGAGCCAGACTTTGGTAATTTACTAATTTCGTTTAAGGACGAAATTAAAGAAGAAATTAATAAAGTGTTTATGCAATTAAAAACAATGAATGATGCGCTAAGAGAGTGTCACTCCAAAATTAATAACCTCGAAGTCAAAAACAATGAACTTCAAACTAATTATAATCTGGTATTGTCCAAATTAAACCGACTTGAGCAAACCTCATTAAAAAACAACGTGGAAATTATTGGCATACCGGAAAAAAGAAATGAAAATTTAATAGATATCATAAAATTGCTAGGAGCCAAGGCAGGTGTTGATGTTCTCCCAAATGATATTGATGGAATCTCTCGTACAAGGGTCAAGGAATTACCCAGAGAAAATCCTAAATTTACTCGTCCAATTGTAGTAATGTTCACAGCCAGCCGCAGTAGAGATAACTTTCTTGCTGCTCTAAGGAAGAAAGGCAGTCTCAACTCAAGTGATTTGAAGCTTCCCGGGGACTCCAAAATTTATGTCAACGAGCATCTGACTGCTGCAACCCGTGCGCTCTTCAAGACAGTGAGAGACTTAAGCAAGGATAAAAACTTTAAATTCAGATGGATCAAATACTGAAAAATATTTATACGCAAAAATGAAACTAGTCCCATTATTCAGGTGACATTGGAATCTGACGTGACTCAGGTTTTTTGCTGATAATCTTCTTAGATTTAGCATCGTCTCGTGTGACTATAAGCTATTATCAATTTATTTTTCCTATCTACCTTATCTTTTTTCCTACTTTAAAATATCATCCTTTGTACTGGTTTTTCTTTATTTGTATAATATAAACAACTAACTCTTTTAATACTACCAACTTTAATCCAAATTATCCTACATTTACTCTGCTTGCGTTACTACAACACCACTCTAATATTTATAATTTACTAGAACATGCCTACAACTATTTCATCAGTCTTATATTTTATATATTTTATCAACTAAATGTACTAAAATGTTGAATGTATATTATCAAAATGTGACTGGACTGCGTTCTAAAACTGATAGATTTTATTTTAATGTTACCAATAACAACTATGATATTATTATGATAACTGAAACTTGGCTTGTAGACAGTATTGCTAGTGAAGAGCTATTTGACAACCGTTACCTGGTATTTAGGCGCGATCGCAATGAGCAAAAAAGAGGAGGTGGAGTAATGATTGCGTTGAAGAAGCACCTCAAAGCTCACATACAAAATGACTGGAATACGAGTGCTGAAGACATCTGGGTGACTATCTCGATTGAGAATTTCAAAAATATTCATTTATGTTGTGTTTATATACCACCAGGAGTCAATCACTCTCAAAGCATAAATGAATTCATGGATAAATTATGTGCACTTCGAGAACTTTACCACAACGATCACTTCGTCATATCAGGTGATTTCAATTTACCACTAATTAACTGGTCTATTGGTAACGGTAACAGTATGCAAATTATGAATGGTTATCAATCTGAAATTATTTCCAAACTATCAGACACCCTTTCTTTTACTGATCTCTCGCAATACTGCACCTTCCCGAATAATAATCGTACATTCCTAGACCTTGTCTTTAGTTCGTTCCCTGTTAATGTGTCTAATACTGATGATTATCTCATACCTGAATGTAAACATCATAAAACCATTATTTTTGACATCAATATAGCTCTGGAAACCCCTATGGTGGACAACAAAAGGACAATCTATCTCTTCAGGAATGCTAATTTTGAAACAATCAATAACATCCTCAATAATATTGATTGGGATGCAGAATTTTTAAACCTATCAACTAATAATGCCATTGACCGTTTTTATGTTATTTTAAATGAAATTATTCGTTTGAACGTCCCATCAAAGGAAGTTCATATTAACAAATCTTATCCTTATTGGTTTAATCCAGCCCTGATAAAACTCACTAAAGAAAAATATAAAGTGTTCAAAATGTGGAAAAAGTGGTCAAATCCTTTGGACTACCGTGAATTTTGTGTTCTTCGATCAAGGCAAAAGAAAATGTCTAGGGAATGTCTTAAACAATTTATAATAAACGCCGAACTTAATATATCCCGTGACCCGAAACATTTCTGGACCTATATTAAAGGAAAGAGAAATAATTCTGGTTTACCGCATATTATGAAACTGGGTGACATAACTGCCGTGAATCCCTTCGCAATATGCAACCTGTTCTCACAACACTTCGTCTCAACTTTTAATCACAAAACTGTTTCCGATGTTCATTCTACCAATTATCACGTAGACAATCAAGTTAACATATCTTCGGTATCAGTTTCCAAAGAAAAAATAGAAAAAATAATTGATACTATCTCTTGCTCATTGGGTGCAGGTAGCGATAAAATTCCGGCATTATTTATCAAAATGTGTAGCAAGGTAATCTCGAAGCCACTATTATTGCTCTTTCAATCCTCATTGAAAGAAGGTGTCTTTCCGGATCGCTGGAAGTGTGCTCATATTACACCAGTATTTAAGTCTGGGGCGAAAAATGAAGTCCGTAACTATCGTCCAATATCTAAATTACCGATATTCAGTAAGATATTTGAAAAAATTGTTCATGAACAACTGTATGACTGTGTCCAGTCTGTAATAATTGCTAACCAACATGGATTCATGAAAAAAAGATCAGTTGTCTCTAATCTTGCAACTTTCACTGAAAATATATCAAAATATATGGATGATCAAATCCAAGTTGACGTAATCTATACAGACTTCTCCAAAGCATTTGATAAAATTGATCACAGTCTTCTTTTATCTAAACTACTAGCTCTGGGAATCCACGGGGATTTGTACCGATGGCTGGTCTCCTATCTTAATGGGCGCACTCAAGGAGTAACTATTAATGGCTTCATATCTGAGATTGTAAATATACCTTCAGGTGTGCCCCAAGGATCTCACCTGGGACCGTTGCTGTTCACAATTTTCATCAACGATATTATAAAATGCTTTAATTATGCAAATATTCTACTCTTCGCCGACGATATGAAAATATTCTTTCCTATTAATTCTATTATTGACTGTTATAAATTACAAGAAGATCTATATAGACTTGATGACTACTGCATTATCAATCATCTCAACATGAACACCTCAAAATGTTATGTGATTACCTTCACTAGAAACAAAATAAAATTTGAACATAACTACTACATAGCCAGTCAAGTACTTAAAAAGGTTACACAAATTCGTGACCTAGGTGTTCTGCTTGACAGTAAACTTACATTCGAGGCGCATGTTGACATGATTGTGAAGAAAGCCCTTAGAATGTTAGGATTCTTATTCCGTATTGGAAAAGAATTCAATAATATTCAAACACTTAAAATATTGTATTTTTCTTATGTTCGTAGTCATCTTGAATTTGCTTCTCAGATATGGAATCCTCAATATAACATTTATGTAAAGCGCATTGAAGCCATCCAAAAAAAATTTGTCAATCATTTAAATTTTAAGATGAATATTGGTAACCACGGGATTAACAGCTCGATGGAATATTATGGACTAATACCATTAAAAACTAGAAGAGACTCCGCAGATATAATATATCTCTATAAAATTATCAGTGGCCTTATTGATTGTTCGCCCCTTTTATCTGAGATTAATTTTAGAGTCCCTAGCTTTAGAACTAGAGATAAGTCACTTTTTCATCTTCAAAAATGCTCTACTAATCTCAGACAAAACGCTTTTATTTTCAGAGCTTGTACCCTATACAATAAGAATTTTAATTGTATTGACATATTTTCGTGTAGTTTAGGAACATTTAAAAAAGATACCTTAGCTATTATTAAATAATAATTAATAACATACTGCAAGTTATCATGTTGTTGATATGAACCCTGTCCAGTTACAAGTGACTCATTTTATAAACATCTGTTCAGTTTAGTTGTAGGTATATACATATATTGGTGATTATTGGTGTTGTGTGAGGATAAAATTGATATTTTGTAATTTACTTGTGTTCTTATATCCGATGTTATGTTTACTTTATTTAGTATTTTGTATTTTCTATAAATATTTTTTGCCCACGGGTACTGGACCCTTAGTTTGTTATTATAATTATTTTTTTTAAGTGAAAACCTATCATTAGATATTATTTGTATTTTTTATAAGTTAATTATTTAAAGATGTAAAAAATCTGTTGGTTTTCCTAAATAAACAAAACAAAACAAAACAAAACAAGACATTATACAAAATTAAAAAGTTTTTTTGTTTTAAACCACTTTATTTTATTATATACGTCGACAGGTTTTGGTTGTTCCCAACCTTCTTCAGGACAATAAATATATAAACTAAATTAAAGTACAGAGGAATCTTTGAGGTAAACGAAAAATAGAAAGATGGTATCTACAAACTTAATTGCAACGATTGCCCGGCAATATATATTGGGAAAACTGCGCGTAGCATAAATATTAGAGTAAAAGAACACGTCAGGTGTTTAAGAAGTACTGGTTATTCAGAATTTGCTGAACATTTAATTAATATTAACCATACTTTTGTAAAAATACAGGAGTCAAAATTATACATAAAAATTAAATAGGAATACGCCTTAATAATTTAGAAGCTTTAGAAGTAGTAAAATCAAATAAAAATAAAAGTAATTGCCCATTTTTGAATAAACAGTTAGAACTAACCACCAGTCCGATGTAGTTGTTCCCTTCCTCCCTATGTAACCCCCACCCTTCCCGTACCCCTCTACCTACCTGTCACTGATGCCCCCCCACCCCTTCTCTCAAATGCTTTCTCTTTCTATTTTTCATTTACCTCAAAGATTCCTCTGTACTTTAATTTAGTTTATATATTTATTGTCCTGAAGAAGGTTGGGAATAACCGAAACCGGTCGACGTACATAATAAAATAAAGTGGTTTAAAACAAAAAACTTTTTCATTTTGTATATATATATTATGAGTGTATATTTACCATATTATGTAATTTACACAATTCCTCATAATATTAACATGGAAACATGTGAACACTGCTTATTGCGGTTTAAAGCCAATAAATCCACCTAGATTTCACCGTTTATACCATGCACACAAGCGATCGTTCAAGACGTTTTTGCAAACTTGCCATAGTATGCCAAAAATCGTTTGAGTTAATAAGAAATTTAAATATTAATATTCTAAGTTTCGCAGTATGAACGTGGGACACATGAAGTGTGAAAGTTTTCTGCATGCCAATTGATTTTTTTTCTTTATTCACATAAGTCAGTTGAACTTGGTTTTGATGGTCCGATGCTCTGTAGGGAATTCATTTACACAGCGCGGGTGTAAACTGTGCGCCCTAATACATGATAAATAATCAAACATACTAATTTCGGTTATCTGTGATGTGCGTTAGTTACTCCTGCGCAAAATCTGGTTCAATGAATTCAGATTTGCTGCTTTGAATTTTGAAATGTCATTTTAAAAATTGGAACTGAATGTGTGAAAAATGGTTCAGACAAGTGATAAAGTAGGTACCTGTCTATAAAACAAATTATTTTAATTGTCTTTTCAAAATTGGAATTAGGTATAATACCTGTGAAAAGTTTACGGTTTTATTATTTATGCGTACAAAATATTTCAATTGACGAAAACCACTAAAAAAAGGAATAGATAACATTTAAATATTGAAGACAATATTAGTGATTTTTTAAACGAAAATCTGAAACAGAAAAATCAGAAAAGGAAACGGTCACATCTGGGACTCGAACCCAGGACCCTTGTCTTTCCGGGACAATGCTCTACCAACTGCGCTAATGTGACCCTATCCTACTCGGTCACTTTTAACTGTATCATACTTCGAATAAGAACTACCAACATTGTCTTCATTTTCTTCACCACACATTTTTATTGGCAACTATCTTTATGTATGATCGCAAGATTCAACCCGAACTAAATGCAATCCTAGACAGCGTCTTTTAGATAAACCTATCTTATACAATAACACACATGAACACCATGACTGAAGTCAAATTCAATTATTGTATCTTATCGTAATCTTAGATTATTATAATCTTAGATTTTTAAAGTACGCCCAACAATTGAATTTGGGAGCCACTTCTGGGCTGGAGCCCCACAATACTTGATAAACCTACTTGATTTTGTGCAAAGGAGGGCAGCCATCTGATTGATATCTGATCCATCTGATCCATCAGACCGATTGCCATGTCTGATGCACAGATGCAATGTGGGCATGCTGAGTCTCTTCTACAGGTATTTTGATAGAGCATTGATCCCCAGTGCAACGGTGCATGTGCGTGAAACTCGATGTACACAAGATAATTGGCTTCATTCAATAAACAATTTCTTCGACTCGTTACCCCCTATCTTAATTTCAAATTTTCAAATTCATTTTCTTGTTTTTATCTATTAATATTTCTTTAGTTTATTATGTCAGCTAAACAATATTAAAATATATCATGGTATAACTGAAAGTATTCTAGAATATGTATATACATATGTATTATTTTAACAACAGAATAGTCAACACTATAATTTACATGTAAAAACATTATCATATTGGAATGTCCTAAAACGGGCAATCGCCTAGTTGGACATTTTAAGTTCATTAATTGTATTATGTAATATTTACAAACAAACAATAAATAAAATAAAATAAATAAAATAAAAGTTTCAAGTGCTAGGTGTGATTGCTCCTGTCCCCACGGTTAACCTACCTTTTTTAATTCTATCATTGAATTTGTTCCTTGAACTGTAAATATAAATCATTACCTTTATAATCATTACATTTATGACAAACTTGTTACGTTTTATTTTTATTTTTCTTGGATTTAATCCTCTTGTTTTGTTTTTTTCCCACTGTTTTTGGCTTATTCTAGAATTTTGTTATTATTTGTGTTTTTTTTCTTCTTTTTACCTCAACAGGAAATATTGTAATCATTTGGTTGCTATGCGAGGAGTGATCGTAGTGTTGATACCATCGCTCAAAATATCAATATTTCGTAATGTTACACTATATTATATATCACATTATGGCTCTTATAATTTTCTTACTTTGGGTTTCCATAAATTTGTTGGGGAACTATACAACTATTGCTGAATTGCACTCTATAAAATATCTTGTATTGTTATTCTCCCCAAAGAGGTGTTGGGTGAAACCCCATCCATCGTCCCGTCCATTAACCCTACACATGAGGCCCTGAAAAAATAATTTCCCTGAGGGCCCTTGTCATCTTTGGGCATGCTGTGTGGTGGGTTTTTTTAAGGAAAGGAATTCTGCTAAGGAAAAAGGTATAGGGGTGGGTAGGAATCTTGAGATCAGTGTGTCCAGGAGTGATGAACGTATGAATCTATCCCTCCCACTGCGGCGTAAGGCGGTGGATCAAGAGAGACAGTTGAAGGGGTCAAAGGTTCTCCTCAAACCAGCCTCTCCGATCTGGCACACCCAATGATATATAACACCCGTAGTGGGCTAGATGGCCAATCTCTCTACCTCCCATATAGCAGCGCGCGTAGTGATTTGAAGAGCCGATCCGCCATCTTGTAAAGGTCAGCCAGCGTGATTTGCCTGCTTGTGTACAATGGAGAATTGATTGCAAGTTTATCAAGTTTAATTAAATATTGATTTTATTCAAAGGATTTCATTTTGGAAATTGTTTCTTTAAGCAATTTTTTTCTCTAACAATAAGAAGTCTGCTCGAACAAGTCTTTATGAAGCAAATGTAGGTCTATGTGCAAATTCACTTTTTTAATATAATCAGGTTCCAATTGCTTAGGTAATATTGCCTACAATTTTTTTTCTACATTGATTTGTTTATATTTATAAGATATATATGTATGTACTGTATAATGTTTTATTTACATTAATTTTAGGAAAAGACTGATATAGGCCTACCGGTATTCCAATATTTAATGTGAGCGGTAACTTATGTTTGCCTAAGAAAGTCACTTCCTATCAATTATTACAATACATCTGTAAATCCTTCAGCAAATATTTACCTTGATTTATTTACGTTACCAGTCTTAAACCTGTAACTATATGACTATGACTAGGCCTATGTCTTATGTGACTATATACGTTATTGCAGCATATTGTCTTATCCCATTGTAAACCTTCTAAGTACAACGTAAAAGCAGAAATCATTCAAAACAGTGTTTGTTATGCTTAGTTGTGTTGCTTTGAAAAATGAGTGTACATATTCTAGTTTCTAATAAAAACCCAGGAGCCTATCCTGTTAAAATATAATACGTAATTTTTTCTCTTTTCCCAATTCCCAATCAAACTTTTGTCAAATCCAGTCCTTTTTCTTTCACAATAACTTATTTTAATATATTTGGCAAAGGTTGAGTCCTAAAATGATTGGTTAAAGAAAGACAAATTGATAAAAACTATTAAATTGTTTTGTGATGAGATACTGGCAGCCAGTTATTTTCTAGGAAGATAAAACATTTGGAAGATGTAGATTATTAACAAATATTTCATTATGGTTTAAAGTTTACTAATATTGAAAACGAAATTTCAATTTTGTTGGTACAACTCATTTTTTTCAGATATGTACTCATTTTTGCTACCTTTATTAGGGCATGTTGGTGCGGTATGTGTTAAAACCATAATCAGAAAACCCTTTTGTCACACATTCCGTGAGTCGGTTAATAATCCATTTATTTATTTACTAATCATTTACTGAATATTTAATTAGAAATAAAGTATACATTTCATAAAAAGATGTTTAAACAAATATGTTCTTAATGTACGATAGAATGCATGTATTTTGAATTCCCGCCGTGATCTGACTCTTACAAGATGGCTTCTAATTCCTACGGCAATGGCCGCCAGGTTGGCTATCTAGCCCACTATGGGTGTTATACATCATTGGGCACACCACATAGCTGGTGGGCAGGCGAATCCTTAAGACACCTCACCCGATGAACCCAGGCACTCCTGCCAAGTCACCAAACGTAGCGAACCACTTGGGGTGAACTATGGCAGAGGTGTTAGTTATCCAAAGAATGGTGCCCGGTGTAGCAGTACCCAAACCCGCCATCCTGAAGATTTCCTTGTGTAAAATGGGAGTGCAAAACCACCAATGGTGAAAGTTGCACAGGTATGAATGCCGGATGAATGTTGGCACCAAGAGGCGCGCTGATTCCCGGTGCTCAGGCGCCATTTGGGTCACGAGAGGGGTAATGTCCAGCTGTGCGTACTGGGTACTATTCAGTTATGTACAGTAACTTTGCAGAAACCTCTCCCTTTCTCGGATAAACTACCCGTGTAACAGAAAGAGAGGTTAAACTGGAGCTCTCAGCAGAACGAAGTTTTCTTTTTCCTTTTTCGATGTGTTGCAAAATCGATGCGTGTGTCTAGGGTGACATCTGGCGGCAAAACTTCATACTCAAAGCTTTCCTAAAACTACTAGAGATGGCCAGAAATAGTAAATTATTATAATATTATTACTGCGTTATTATTACGACATCCCTGAATCAACATTATTTGCTCTATAGTACGACGACGATTACACAGGGCCATAATATTATTATTTTTCAATAGGATTTTTGCAAAAGACTTAGAAATGTAAATAATCGGGTTGAAATGGAAAAATTAAATAAAAAATATTGTATTTAATAAGTTGTAACTTTTAATAATAATTTCAGTACACCTAAGCCTATTTGGCCAATTAATATAATAATATTATTTACAATAATAATTAACAGTACTTACGTCAGTGCTCATAATAACAATATTACCGTCGAACTTGTAGTGTAATTTTCATTGATTTATTAGTCATAATATAAATGAAGTAATGTGAAGACTAAGACTACCTATGTAAAGCGAAATATTTAATAGAATAATTACTATTATATCTACATAATACATTATTTAGCAGAAGAATCAACCAACCACAAAAAATGCCGCAAATACTATTACATGTGATGGTGTTTATCTGGGTCATATTCTTTACCAGATTCATTTTCTCCTTTCCGCAAATCTTTTGCCGCATTGAGTAACGATCGCACCAATTCTTGTTTATATTTTGTTCTTCTTTCATCTGAATATTTGCTGCAGGTGGGTATTTCGTCTAAATCAGTTCCAAAGAATACATTCCCTTCTATCCCACTACCACTTCTGACACTCTCCGGATTTTTTTCTTTGACATATGCTTTTGGGGAAATTTCTGTAATTTGGGAGTCTGAGGGACTACTTTTTGGAGAGTTGTGTTTTACTTTTGACGTTTTTCGGGTTTCTGTGATATTTTTAGATTTATTTTTGCTCTTCACCTTTCCATCTTTATCCAACACATCTTCATCGCTCTCCGTTTTGCTAATAGTAATAACTGGAATAACCGAAGTTATTGAGTCTTCTTGCTTATCAATAGACATGGATAATGATCGACTTTTGCTGGGAAAACGTTCGCTGACAGATTTAAGTTCAAATGTTTCCTTATAATGTTTGTAATTCCGAGCTTGATCTTTGTGCCTTTTTAATCCAGTTTTGTGCTTATCGTGATTATTGGGTATTGCAGAAGATTCACTGTTTATATCGGCGATACCTGGTTCAGGGAAACTGATGTGGAACTCTTTGATGGTGCTAATGGAATGAACCTTGGTGTCATGCCGATTGGTATTGTCTTCTTTCTTAGAGTTATGCTTCTCAGATTCTTTATATAATTTGTGGTTCCTTTTCGCTGGCACGTGTCGTGTGTCGCCTTGAACGTCTTCGTGGGATTGCTCATTTATGTTTTTATTTTTTTTCTTTTTAGATTTTTCATTTTCCTCCGAGATCTGCGGTTCCGATTTAGACGCATTGTTTTTTTTCTTTCGTGAAAATTGAATATCTTTAGCGATTAAAACATCCTCAGGTAATGATTCGTGGAATTCAGTGTCCGTTTCATCATCAGCGGGAGGAACGGCCAGTCCACTTTCATCATCCGATGTTCCTGAAGATTTCCGCAACGTCAATTTTACTATTTTTGAAAGTGCATCTAAAATCAGAAAAATGATTACGTGTTAAATAATTTTATCAATTTTGTCAATTTGAATGTCTATGAAAAATTGTCTATTTTTTTTAATAATTAATATATAATCGGTTACTAGCCTTTCTTAATATTTTTTTCTTGATTCATCGTCGGCGATACGTCATCATTTTCATCGGATTTATTGGGCATAACGGGGAGAATCTTTTTCCACTTGGAAAATGGTGTATTTTCCAATTCGTTAGATCCACCTCTATTTCTCTTATCTGCAATTTGAAACATCTTTCTACGCTCTTCTGTCCGCTCTCTTCTTAGTTGAATCTGTAAATAAAACACACTTATAAAAAACTGAATAAAACTTATACGGGTGTTATTTCTAGAGTGCAAATAAGAAGACACTAGGAGACAATTAAAGAGGATATGTTTTTGGAGATGAAGCGAGATTTATGATTTTAAATACTGCGATGATCGCGTTACAATTATGAGTTTCTTGTTGTTCTTCGTAAGAACCTTTGGCAAAATGCATGTCGAAATATATTTACAGCATGTCCACCGTAATTAAATAATATGTGAGTGAAATAAGTGTTAAAAATACACAAATACTTGCCTTCAAATCATTGTTTGCTTCTCTCAAAGCTCCCGTGAGTGAGAGAAGGTAATATATTATCAATATGAGCAAAACCAGTAATGGAATTACTATACCGGGAGATGCGATATAATCCAAAGCCCTGTGAAACTTTTCTGAAGGGAGAAGGTTGTGTAAGCTTTGAGTAAACAGGTGATAAATTCTCTGATAGTTGGAGAAGGGTCCACAGTGCCAGGAAGGTTCTACCCAAACTATCGCGTACCCAACTGGTAGAACACACAAGAAGAGCATGGTCAGGAGAAGCGCTAAATAGAAGTTGTTACTCCTCGAAGCTCGAAATACCACTTCGTGGGGAACGTTGCACGTCATGACTGCCCAAGAGCGCAGGTACATCAGGATGACCAACTTCACCAGGTTCAGCACCACCAGCCCCGGAGAGAAGAACATTCCCATCCACACCATTCCCTGGTTGTTGACGAGGTGGAGGATGTTCTCAGCTATCTTGAAGTCTCCGTACTGAGGAAAGGTCTTCTCTAAATCCCAGCACCAGCATCTGTTCATGAACCGTACGAATACTGCACGAAAAAAGTCCACAAAAAGGGTTGCCAAAATTGTAAGAACCTAAAAAATATCAGAGATAACAATTTTTAGTTAAACAGGGAATATGGCTTTGATATATAAAGTTACATGGATTAAAATGAATTCTTACAAGATCCATCATTGTCAATTTGACTAGTTCCTGACCAAACATTGTTTCCCAGCACAGACTTCGTAGCTTTTTTCTTATAGTTGTATTTAGTTCGGTTGATGATGCTTTTACGAATTTGTATTTTTGTTCGATCAACGCACTGAAGACTGGCATAATGTCACTGTCCATATAATCGTCCGATGATTTAGCCGATATAATTTTAGATTGTTCGGTTCCGAATGGATTTCCATAATCTGCCGATGGTAAAGTTATGCACTTTTTAATATAGCAAAGTTCATCGGTCGTCGGGACTTCAGTGGTGTATTGCGAATCTTGTGGGTCGGTACCACTAGAGGCTTCTAATTGGAATTCCGTTGTTTGACTGATCTGTCTGTTATTTTTTCTTATTAGGTATTCACTACTTTCAGTTGAATCGGCCTGTGAAGAACTTCCATGTTCTCCATCAAATGTGGATGTGGCGTAACCGCGAGTGCTTGAAAGTTCGGAAAGATTTTTATTTCCATTCTGAAATGCAAAAGGGTCATCATCCAAAAAAAGGCTTTCGTAATCAGTGTCGCCTTCGTCGACGTAGTTAACATAATCCGTGTCATTGTCACCATAAGTATATGTTACATTATCGGACAAGGTAGTCATATTAAAAATTGGAGACTGTGTATATTGATAAATGCTACTTTTAGAATTATTAAACATCTCAGTATTGTTTAAATCCTCAGTGCTGAATTCAAAGGAATCGTTTGTGGACTGAGTAAACGAATGAAATGTAGATAGTTCATCGAAGGGTGGGGTAGAAGTAATATTTGTTATGTTGGCGAAGATAATTGTCATGAGAGTTGTAGTGATATTTTTTAACGTTACTTTTTTTGTACTAGGACAAGCAACCACTTCATCAAAGCAATGTGTAATATTCTCAGGTTCGTAGAACTCCGTAACGTCCCAACGGACCGTTGTGACCGCTGAGGTAGAAGCATTCGTGATTACGTCCGTTACTGGGTTAAATACATCCGAAGCCGTTGTAAAGATTGACAAAGACGGAACCAACTTTGGTAAAATTGGTTTCAAATCACGTAGTTCCTTAGTCATGTCAGTTATTTTATCGAAGAGAGCAAATATCAGCGAGTACAGATTCAGAAGGTTGAGCAACATAATCCTGAAACCAAAAACTTGATTTAATGATACATTGCGACGTTGATAGAATGTAAGAACATACACCAGAGGTCCAAGAGGCAGATTGAGGAAGAGAAAAAAGAGCTTTGTGGAAGAAGACTGGATCGGGTAGCTGCAATATGCAGTGAGAACATGTGAGAATACAAACTTGACATTTTCTTAGTGGTGAATAGCAGAAAATTTTTTTTTTGGTATTCTGGGTGTCATTGGAACTTTTAAATAAAGACGTGCATCTTTTGGGAAACTGGTTGAACAAGCCATAGCATAATCGTAGGTATTATTTAAACCAATGACTTAGGATTCACTAAATAAAAATTTAGGTAATAATTACATTTCCTATTTTATTTAAGGTTCACATAGTCCTATTAATTACTTAACACACTAAAACGCGATGTCATAAAATAAAGTGACAGCTTTTTTCTAAATACCAACGATCATGAATGGGGAAAATGCTTGTAACGTTTCCCATTTTAAAATGTGATTTGTTTTTGATTTATTAAACTGAAGGTCAACAGTAATAATTCATGATGGATGCGTGTTGTTGTACAAAAATAACGTGATGTGTGTCAAAGTGTTTACTAGAAGAGGAGCGATAGTCTGAAATTTCATAAAGCTTTTCGAAGAATGTAATAAATGTATGTTGTGTAACTCGATATATTATGATATTATTTACAAGGTTGCTCCTCCCTTATCCGATCTGCAAATGACGCTACGTCTTTTAGGAAAACTTGATTTTTAAGCTATGCTTGAAAGATATTAATTTATGTAAAGTTACTTTGATAGTAATCCTGACCATTTAATCCATGTGATAACATTCATGGGTATTCTGAGATACCGGCCAAGAGTTCAATAATATTTGTTTGTTGTAAGGGAGTGACAGATCAAACATCAAAGCGTTTTATCTAACTCCATATCACTCTCCATACAATCCTTTACAGACCTGACAGATGATGTGTTATAAGTGTGGGCGTGGTTACGATGACGCGCCGTGATCTGCTAGCTAGGCAATATTTGAAAAATATGCGACCCCCTCTCCTGCCGTTGGAGGAGAGGGGTGAGATCAATTTACGTTTTCCCCGGATCACGCGGCATTATCATAAAAATAAATAATATTCCGCGGCAGTTCCCCAGTTGATCTGAACCTCACTACCTGAGGACGATTATAGCATAGAGTGACACCTCAACTTATAATTACGTGTTATGCATATAGAATATGTCTTAGGTTTTAATGTGTGCGAACGAGATGCAAATATACAAAGCTATTAGAAATATTAATGACTGTCAAACATTGTCAAATAACTTCATAAAACTTTTAGTGTCTAACATGTCTAATAAAGAGATTTTATATTACTCCATCAATGATATGGTGCTAACAACTGTGACCGATGTAAATGATTTGGGTGTAAACTTTGAACAAAATTTTACTAACCATATTGAAATGAATTATTGTTGGGTTTTTTATTGAGAATATGTAGACAGTCAAAAAATATTTAAAACCATAAAAAATGTATCTGTCTTTAGTTAGGAGTCAAATCGAGTACAACTCAATAGTGTGGGCATTAAGTTATGCTATTCATTCAATCGTGATCGAAAGAATTCGAAATAAATTCTTAACATTTATTTACATCAGAATGGGTATTACAGGGAAACGTGTCAATTATGATTATCTACTGTTTCAACTAAATCACACTACACACAATACAAAATCACAATTTGTATAATTGAAAGCCCTGGACTATGTTTAATTTCTTTCAATATACCTCATACACCAATATCGAGGTAATATATACCGCTTTATTGTGACAATTCCAACACGCTATTACAATTGTATACTCCTATTCGCCGTATACAGAAATTGTGTTGTGATTACAAGGATATTGTTGACATATTTAAAGTATAAATCACTAAATATGAACAGGTATTAGTAAAAATTATGACGAAAAGTAGAACAACAAATCTAATTAAACACACTGCCTAACTCTGTTTCGATTTATTTAATTATTTAATCTATACATTCCACAATTCCCAATCCGCTATTTTTCCATCTTACATGGTGGAGTATTTTGTTTTTGTGATGTAATGTTTATTTAGATGTTCTTTGTGTTAAGAAATGAAAAACATGCAAAAGTTCAGCTGGGCGTGAAAATCGAAATAAATAAATAAGGAACTCGAGTGAAAAATATTATGGCTTAAAAAACGTGTATTCATATAGATCAACAAACACTGCTTCTGAATATGTATTTATCATATGTAATTACACGAAGAATTAGTAAATCGTCATTTAAAAATGATTCAAACTGTGAGATACTCAAACGCCCAATCACAATTGGTCTGCAGGTTCTGACAGCACTTAAACTACTACCTCACTCGTTGGCCGGCCGCGTACATTAAGAATGCGGACAATTTTGTGCCAAATTGCGCTGCTCGTACTCACATATAGGTCACTACTGCGGTTTACAAATCATTTTAAAATAATTATTCTTTGGAAATCTTGCTAATTATTTAAATTGTGTTTTTTGTTTTTGTTTTCCGATGAGAGTTGGATTGACCTTAATTTTTACCGACAAAATCGAGACGTGACGTACTACGTGGTGTGTTTGACTCGTCAGATTTCGATCGTTTTGGCGGCCCTTCGAAAATTATTTGAAACATGTAATTTACATTTGTAAAAAATAAAACTGGTGAACATTCATAATAAACGTATTTAACAAATTGGAAATTCTTATTACAAGGTAAGTGCAAAATTTTTACTTACTTATAAGATTTCACAAGGTTTTGTGTTGATACACCTATAAATAAATCTTTAAAAAGGTAAAAAGTGAAGCAAAGGGTAAAATATGGGATGTGCAAGGTGCTTTTATGAGTGGAAGGGGTGCATGTACCAGATCTTTTCATTGCTTATGCTGACTGAGGAGTTTCTGGCAATGTTTTTTTACATTAGTTCCATACAGGAGGCCTCTAGGAAAATAATTCCCCTCAAGACCTATGTCATCTTTGGGGATGCTGTGTGGAGGATATTTTTAGGAAATGAAGGGGATGAAGTTCTGTAAGAAAAAGGTATGAGAAGTGGGTAGGAATTTGAGGGTCGGTGAGTCCAGGAGGGACAGAAGTATGAATCAATCCTTCATACAAAAAGCATACGACCGAGTCGACAGGAAAAAGCTATGGCAGGTATTGTCTAAGTATGAAGTGAATACAAATCTCATACAGGCAATTGCGTCTTTGTATGAGGGAAGGGTTGCATGGATTAGGGTGGTGGTTTTACGGAGTGGTTTGAAATCACAAAAGGTGTGAAGTAAGGCTGCGTAATGATACCGCGGTCAATCAATCTATATATGGATAATTGAATCCAAGAATCGAGGCATCGAATCTCGACGAAGTCAATCTACTCGAACATCGAGTGGTTTGACCCACTCGTTGTTCGAGTAGAACGACTTTTGACGTTCCGCGTATGTAAGAAAGAAAGAAAGAATTGGCGTATGTAAGAAAGACTCAAGTATAAGAATGTCAACTAATGTGCTTACTTTCGACGGCGATTGCGAGCGGCCTGGATTGGGAAAACGATACCCTGGTACCAGAATTGGCAGAGAAAGGATGAAAGTAGACTGAATGCTGTAGAAATGATATTCCCGTAAAACCACGTATGATCGTGTGAGAAATGTGGAGATCCGCAAATAATTTATTTTAATATTTTAATATCAACGGTATAAAATATACCATATTCAGTAAATTATAAACAGTGACATCAGAAAATATACAATTAACAGAAACTCTAGATGGATATAAAAAGTTAGAGATACAAGTACATGCAAAACTTATAGGTAGACTAGGTTAGATTAGTATTGATTGAAATATATGATAGTATAGATACATGATATAATATATTACAATAGCTAAAATGTATGCATTTATTTTTAGGTTATGGTTGGAAGTAGGTAAGTGCCAATAAAGCTGTTGGTTCACCGTATTGAATATTATTACTGACCCAAGTTTTCTCAGTTGCCCCAGGCAGTTCATTTTATATACATATTTATTTGACTTTTTACGTAAGTATGAGTAGACTTACATTTTATTGGTCATGATTTAAAAGATAATTGATTTTTGTACCTAGCTTCTGTGCAGTTAAACAGATCCGCTACATCTGCGTATCTATTACTAATTTCATGTAATCTAGGTACAAGCGAGTGTTTGAAATGTTCAGTATTAGAATTGTTACAATTAAAGACGGTTTTAGAATGAGTAGCTCTTATGGGTACATGAAATTCAATGAGGTTAATTAAAGCAAGGCTGTCTACACTACCATTTACAATTTTGAACATAAATATTAAGTCGGATATAATTCTTCGATCTTAGAGTTTTAATAAATATAATTTTTTCACTGAGTAATTATGCAAGGCTGATGTGAGCGTAATGAGTAAGATCAATAAAGGGATGCTCAGTTGGTTTGGGCATGTAGCGCGAATGAACGAAGAAATGAGTGTAACGTGAATATAGGACGTAAATGTGGATGGTAAAACGCGAAGAATCGGGGACGCCCGGGGAAGACATGGCATAATCAAGTAACCAGATTCTTGATCATGCCATGTCAAAAGGCAGAATAATAGAAGATTAATTTACATTAAAATTAATCTTCTATTAAAGGAGTGTGTGCCAAGACCGGTTTGTTTGGCGGTCCGTCCTCTCTGACTACCCCTGCGTTAGAACGACGCGATGGTTAGTTAGTTGGGTATTCAATTTGTTCTCATAAGAAATCCCATTCTTGCGCTTATCGTATAATTATATTTTGACCTAAGGTAATTTTCTTCTACGTTACCCTTTTCCATCGGAGGTTGGCTACCATCATGGAACTTTTCACGCTGGTAGTTCAGGTTACCTGGCCAGTTGGATTCGCAGCTGCCGCCTCGGATGGTAGCTCTCCAGCAGGCCGAGCAGCTCGAAGAAGATGGGGAAGATGAAAGAGATGAGCGACATGACGATGGTGATCTCGTTCTGGCGCCACAGGTTGACCTCGGCCTGTGATCCGCGCGACCTTCCAACCACCTCAACCACTGCGTACGCAGACACGCACAGCAGGAACATCGTACACGCGTTCACGAAAACTCGCTTTATTATTATCTTCCAGCTGCAAAGGACAACATTAATATTATCCATTGATGTATTATATTTAGATGAGACATGAAGCTAAAAAATAAGTTCCGCTTTTGACCTCCAACTCTCCCAACGCTCTAACTAAAACTACCGATTCCGATCTACTTGCACCGCTTATCGCGTTCTAATAGTGGAACAAGTCTCGACGGGATATTAGTACGCAGTAGCGCATCTAATTGTAGCTCTATGGTGTTATCGGTGTTTTAGTGAAGACTTTATTTTATTTTATTTGTTTAAAAGAAGACAAATACAAGACATTCCGAGCATAAGAATATCCTAAAGATAGATGAAGAAAGTAATATAATACTCCCATCATTAAAAAATACCAAAGTTGCTTGTGCAATGAAAGTGGACTTAGTTGATGAAATCATAATGGTTAAGTTTAAGAAAGGGACGATCAGATGGTTTGGGCATGCGGAGAGTATAATTCATTAATTTAAAGCTATATATTTAGTTTTTACTTTCAGTACCGCCCCGGTGAAAGAACACCATTCAGAATAAAAACGTTGCTTGAAATTGCTTTAGCCGTATTTGGTGACCAGATTTATTTTCCCACATTAATTTTTTACATCTCATTCCTCTTCCTACTACCCTCTATCTCAAAACATACCCCAATTGACGATCCCACAGTCTCACTGGGTCCAGACGATTGGGAGCAGTTGGGAATCTTGAGAATGGCACGGGATGACCACGTGAAACAAATGATCATTCAAGTCAGTAAAACAGAAGAGTATATATGAATATTATTGAAACAAAGAATGTTTGCCAAGACATTACTCTTTGTCTACCCCCGCGGGGAACCACGCGATGGTTAGTTAGTATTAACGGTGTTCTAGAGAAAACTTTACTTTTATTTTATAAAAGCATGACGAACATCCCTGGTCACGAATACCCTAAAAACCTCGTCTACCAACATGTTCACTCAAGAAAATTTTGCTTGTGGAACGATGGAAGACGTAGCTGATAAGCTATCACAGAAGTTAAACCTTACAGTGATAACCGATACATTTCTTTACTCAACTACTAACCAGTTACTTAAACTCACGCTAGAAAACTAACCCCCTCTCTCGTTACAAGATAACGCAGTACACTTAAAAAAATCAAAATTAAAAATCTTTCCTACTTTATTTATAGGTTTAAATAAATATAAATACAATACTTTTGTCGGAAACATACTTTCTAAGGTCTCGTTTCTTTTCCGCTTCTTCCAGAAGTGCCTCCTTGAATCCCAACACAATAGAGGCGATTTTGTTGTGGGCTGTTTCAGAGTTGCCGATCATGTAATCCCAACCTGTGAATAGTTTCCACGAGAAAATGCATTCGTCTTCCTTTTCTGATAACTTTGACATTCGAGAATTCTCTGCCATCCTGAAATCACAAGTCAACAGGTAAACCAGTGGTGCACAACCTTTTTAGCCGCACGACAAAATTGTCCATTGTGTTTGTTTGCGGGTAGCAGTGTAAGAAAATAATTATGATTGAAATTTTAGGCGAATGATTCAGTTATTTGGAACAGAACAAAGTCAGTTAAATATTTTTATAAAGGCACGCGGAAATCTGAACGATTGCAATTACATAGGAGATATTTAAACTCACTTAGGCATACTAATAATAGTCTTTTTTTGTGAAAAATCACCCCAAGGGCGCTCTATGTTACTTATATATTTTCAGAAACATAATTTGGTTGTATACCCCTAAAAACCGGACCCCTTTAAAATATTTATCATAATTCGTACAAAGAAAGCACCACAGATAGGTGTAAACCGAACTAATAAATGCTGTTCATTTTATCTTTCTTAATTGTTTGTCTCATTAATATTGTTGAAAAGTTAGGTTAGATTAGATTTGTTTGATATTTTATTTTAACCAAAGGGTCCGCACGCAACCAAAATATGCTCGAGGGCCACTGGTTGTGCAGTGTGAAAGGACTATTCGACTCTCAGACTCCAGAAAGTCCAATCTAGTGAAATAAATTGAACGTTCAAAAAGTTCTACAGTTGGTTCTTTTTAAATACATAAATAGTTTCATCAATTAATGAATATTTAACTTGGAAGTGGAAATTAACCTACTTCCTGACATCCGATCGAGCTGAAAATTGACAAACAGACTTTTTGTTGATGACAATGCATTTGGTGTCATTTATACGAATTTCCCTAAAATTGGATGACATTACAGCAGTTAATTCAGTAATTTCAGTTGTTAACGCGGTTGACTCCAGTCCTTGGGGAGAAAGGTTAATCCACAGACAAACATTTTAAACAAATACAGCATTAAAGAACCAGTTCCTAGGAATTGATTAATCAAAAGCGATGTAGGTTTTTTATGGGTTGATTTTTCACTATTAAAATTAAAATGCTTATTTTTTATCTAGAATTTTCTATTCGTCGAATAACAAGATGCGCAATCAATGCTTTGTTTTAACATTGGTCGCGACACGAATAATTCTTGTTGGCCCTAGCATCGTGCTACCTACCTTTATATCCTTTCTAAAATTATTGTGGCCTATCTACCCAACTCCTCTCCTCTCCTATGCCGACTTTAGTTGAGTTAAAATATTCGTCCTGTCAACATCGTTTGATTACGGAGCCCCCTTTATCGACCGTGTCGAAAATTCAAAACCACCGTGAGCTCGCGCGTGGTGAAATTTGTGAATTGTTGTGAACCAGCGCAAAGAAGGATTGAAAACCGTGGAAGAATAGAAAAGGGTAAGTCGGCATTCCGAACTTTTCCAATCCTATGATTCCGCGTTGCGACGGTGCGTTTCCGTCCCCAACATTGGTCATTCGAGCCTGATAATTTATATTAATTGAAAAAATTGAGGTTAATTTAATTATTTCAAGGTTAAATTGTTCATAAAAGTTGATCTATATGTAAAATTCGCGTCAGCCGTGCTGTTAGCGAAAATTGCCTGTAGGTAGTAAAAAATACTTAACTGGAGACAAATTTGTTAATATTTAAAATAAATTGTTGTATTCACTCGGCATTTTTGTGCAGATTAATTTCTCAATACAATGGCTGAGAAAAAAGTACTTTTGTTGCAATCCCGACGTGAGCGAATAGTATCTCGTATTCGTATCACGCAAGAGCTCATAGCGAGCACTTATGATGATAGTAAGAAAAAAGATACGTTTCTTGCTAGATGTGAAAAGTTAAAAGATTGGTTACAAGAATTTGAATCAGTTCAAAACGAGATTGAGGAACAATTACTGTCATTAGACAAGATTACAGAAATGTCAGAACTAGGAAACATTGCGAATAATGTTGATTCAATGTATTTCGAGATCATGCAAATGAAAAGCGTTATCACTAGTAATAATGAAAATTCAATTCCTAAAACGGCAAGTAATTCGGTGATTCATGCACCAGTGATAAAGCTGCCCACTTTTGATAGTAACATTAAAAGTTGGTGCTCATTTCATTCATTATTTAAAAGTCTTATACATGACAGCAATGCATATACTAATGTAGAAAAATACCATTATCTTTTATCAGTTATTACAGGGCCGGCACTGGCACTTATACAATCATTGCCTCTTATCGAAGAGAATTATGACATTGCCTGGAATATTCTGGTAAATCAATACCAAAATTCTAGAATTCTTTTCACGCACTATGTTGATGAAATTCTTAATTTCAAAATATTACAAAACGAGTCTGCGTCAGGTATAGCGCGGTTACTCAGTACGTTTTAAGAGAATTGCGCCGCTATAAAAGCGATGAATATAGAAAATATCTTTGATAAATTTGTTGGTCATATTATGATACGATCGATGGATCTGACTACTAAACGTCAATTTGAATCCAAATTGCCCGGTGAAGAGATTCCAGGGTTGGATTCAATTTTCGAGTTTCTGAGAAATCAAACGCGTATTTTAGAAATGTTATCTCCACATACTACAAAAGAGAAAAAAAGGTTCGTTTAAAACGTTGTTATCTGCCAATAAGAATGATAATAACCTTCATTGTCCATTTTGTAAAGGTGCACATTTTCTTTACAAATGTGCATCTTTTATATCTTTAAGTCCCCATCAAAGGAGGGAAAAAATTAAAACTTTAAACCGTTGTTTCAATTGTTTGAAACAACACCATGTAAAAGATTGTGTATCAAAATTTACATGCCAGGTTTGTAATAAAAAACACCATTCAATGTTGCACATTGCCGCCGAACCATCGGGCGAAAATGAACTTAATAATTCAAGTGCAACCCTGGCCGCAACAACGATTCCGAGCGTTTCTACCGTTTTGTTAGGAACTGTACAACTTGAGGTCCCAAATCAATATAATGATTATATACCTATCCGCGCCGTCGTGGATTGTGGGAGTCAAGTCTCTCTGATTACGGAAAGATGTGCTCAGCTCTTGGGTTTGTCAATTAAAAAACATCGTATTTCACTGAACGGTTTAGGAAATTCTAGTATAAATTCTTGTCATGGAAAAACAAAATGTTTTATAAAACCTCGAAATAAAAAAGGGCCTATCCTTCAATGTCAAACTGTCGTGATTACAGAAATCACTTCTAATCATCCGTCATATGATTTACCATCGAGTGGAACGTCACAATTTAAAAATTTAAAATTAGCTGATGAATCATATCACATGTCGGGCAAAATAGACCTTTTGTTAGGAGCTGATGTATACTTGGATATATTTAATAGTGGCCATGAAATAATTCACGGCTCTCCATGTGCTGTAAACAGTGTATTCGGTTACATTATAATGGGGAAGATGGAAAATTCGTCATTTCAAACGCCTTCGTCTTTATTTGTTGAAACAAATTCGTTAAGCAATACTCTTAGAAAATTTTGGGAAATTGAAGAAACACCTTCAATTGTGACGAGTAATCCGGACGACGAATTAGCCGAAACAATCTACGCTTCGAATCACTATCGAGAAGGTGATGGTAGATATGTTGTACCATTATTAACAAAATCTGAAATTATGCCTTCTCAAAATTCCTTAAAACTTGCGGAATCGCGATTGAACAAACTAGAAATTCGTTTTAAAAGGGATCCCATGTTAGCAATTAATTATGGAAATTTTATACAAGAATATGAGGGTCTGGGACACATGACACGGGTACCTCGGAATTTAGATGCATTCTATTTACCTCATCATTGTGTTTTGAATCCTGACAGTAAAACTACAAAACTACGTGTGGTTTTTGATGGGTCGGCAAAAACCCAACCAAATAACTTATCTCTAAATGACTTATTATTGAACGGTCCAAAATTGCAAACTGAAATTCCACGTATGATTTTAAATTTTCGTTTTCATAAGTATGTATTTACAGCTGATATTTGTAAGATGTATAGGCAAATATTAATTATTCCATCTCAGCGTAAATTCCAAAATATTTTGTGGAGAGAATCTCAGAATGAACCGGTTATTGATTTCGAGTTACAAACTGTAACGTACGGGTTGTCTAGTTCACCATTCTTGGCCATTCGTACCCTTCGCCAGCTAGCACAAGATGAAGGATCAAAGTATCCTGATGCTGCCAAGGTTCTATGCGATGATTTTTATGTAGATGATTTGGTAACAGGGACAGAAACGATTAGCACAGCCCTCAGACTAAAACAGGATATCATTCGATTGTTAAATCTTGGGAAATTAGAACTTAGTAAATGGCAATCTAATACACCTTCACTTTTGGATCACGTTTCGCAAGAGCACCAGCAAGATGGTCATTCTTTTGATAACGCCGGAACTGATCAAATTGTTAAAATATTAGGCATTCAGTGGAGTCCAACGACTGATAATTTTACCTACCAGGTTGATCTACCTTCAAATAAGATATGCACAAAAAGAACAATTTTATCAACGGTAGCTCGTTTATTCGACCCAATTGGGATCATCACCCCAGTGACATTTTTCGCAAAATGTCTATTACAGGAACTATGGAAGTTAGGTGTCGATTGGGACGATCGTGATGTTCCACCACATATTCATAATACGTGGAGTAAATTTGTAAGTCAACTTTCATTACTTCGAACATTGAATTTTCCTAGATATTACAACACGGTGATGACAAGTCGTCTTTTCCTCGTAGGGTTCTGTGACGCTTCACAATTGGGTTATTCTGCAGTAGTATATTTATTAGAGCGTAGTAGCAATACCACTCACATCTTAATGGGAAAATCGAAGGTCGCTCCTTTGAAAACCCTGTCAATTCCACGACTAGAATTATGTGGGGCCGTTCTTCTCACGAAACTTGTAAAGTATATTATGTCATCTGTAAAGTTTGCCGAACAAATAGAAAACGTTTTTCTATTTACAGATTCGACTATTGTACTAGCGTGGCTAAAAACGCCGCCATATTTATTGAAAACATTTGTCGCTAATAGGGTTGTACAAATACTGGAAAATACACCAAATGCTGTTTGGAAGCATGTTGTCTCGGAGGAAAATTGTGCCGATTCTGGTTCAAGAGGGCTTTTCCCAGCAGACATTATATCACACCCTTTGTGGTTTACGGGACCAAAATGGCTTCACCAACCAATAGCACTCTGGCCTTGTTCAGCTGTGTACAATCAATCTGACGGAGAAATACCAGAACTCAAAACATGCAACCTTAAAACGTTTGTATCATCTCAAATAGTACCTAATTCGATTATTAGTAAATATTCTTCATTTTATAAATTGCAACGCGTCGTCGCTTGGATAATGCGTTTCGTAAATAATTGTCAGAAACGTCCTGGTAGTGGAAATTCAAACTCGACTTATCTAAGTTCTCGCGAATTAAATGATTCGCTTATGAAAATCGTACGCATTGAACAGAAAACGTATTTTTCTGTTGATATACATAATATGCGAAATGGCAGTCCATGTTCAACGCAAATTCAAAACTTGAAACCGTTTCTTGATAGCCACGGTATTATCAGGGTGGGCGGTCGACTCAAGTATTCAAATTTGTCATATGAAAGTAAATTTCCGATCTTACTTCCGAAAATCTGTCATTTAGCTTATTTAATTATAGATTATTATCATAAACTATATCTTCATGTTGGGCCACGAAGCCTTCAATTCACTATTCAGCGTAAATTTTGGATAGTGGCTGCACGGAGTAAAATTCGCTCACAACTGTCGAAATGCATCGTCTGCTATAAAATGAAATCTTCGGTGCTACCTCCCCTAATTGGTGATTTACCTCCCTCTCGAGTGCAACAAAGCCGTGCTTTTTCTCGAGTTGGTGTTGATTTTGGTGGACCTTTCACCTTGAAAGATCACAAACGTAGGGGAGCAAAAACGTCAAAGGGTTATTTATGTCTATTTGTATGTATGGCGACGAAAGCAGTTCATTTAGAGATCGTGTCTGATTTATCTTCTGAAGCATTTATTGCAGCCCTTAGCCGGTTTACAGATCGTCGAGGGTTATGATCTGAAATCATAAGCGATAACGGAACCAATTTCGTCGGTGCAAATCGGTACCTACTCGGTATAAATAAATTCTTGGCATCACAGCGTGATGTTATATCTAATCATCTAATTCAGAGCGGCATTATTTGGTCTTTTAACCCTCCAGCAAGTCCTCATTTCGGAGGCTTATTTGAGGCAGGGATAAAATCTGTAAAATACCATTTAAAACGGGTGATAGGTGAGACCGTTCTAACTTATGAAGAATTTGCAACAGTTCTCACTAGAATTGAGGCCATCCTCAACTCCCGCCCTTTGTGTTCAATGAGCTCAGACCCCGAGGATGTGAATGGACTCACCCCGGGCCACTTTTTAATCGGTGGATTCCTACTAGGTTTGCCTGAATATGACTTTCTTGACACCACGTCTAATCGTTTAAGTAGGTGGCAACATCTCCAAAAGATGTCGCAACATTTCTGGAAACGATGGCATTTAGAATATTTAAATACGCTTCAACAACGATCAAAGTGGTGCAAAATTAATCCGAACATTAAGCTAGGTCAATTAGTGTTAATAAAGGATGATCGTCTTCCACCGATGAAGTGGGTATTAGGACGAATTATCCACATTCATCCCGGTAAGGATGGAATAGTTAGGGTAGCTACTGTTAAAACTAAAACTGGTTCGTTGGTTCGACCAGTGATAAAGCTTTGCCCGTTACCGGAAGAATAAAATTATTATTAGTGATAATTCTTAAGATATACATCTAAAATAGAATACGTTTTCATTTTCCAGTTTTGTTGTGTTTTATTTTTATTTTATTTACCATTGGGATGTATATATCTTTTTTTGTTGTTGTTTAGATGTCTAGACTCTAATTCTCGTTTTGTTTCTTACTCAGATTCTAGACCAAAGGAGTTATTAGCAATTTTAAATATTTTTCAAAACCAAAATTTTTGTTATGGTTCAGGAACCATTCTTCGAAAAGTTATACGTAATTTAGTAAAAGTTTTTTTTTTTTTTTTTTTTTTTAATTGTTTTCTGCGAGGCATTACGGATACAACTTGAATGAACAATTTACCTATGTATATATTTAAATTTACCTTTTATTAAATTTTGTATCATAATTATTAATTCGTTCAAATTAGGTGGGCGGAAATGTTGGCACCTAGCATCGTGCTACCTACCTTTATATCCTTTCTAAAATTATTGTGGCCTATCTACCCAACTCCTCTCATCTCCTATGCCGACTTTAGTTGAGTTAAAATATTCGTCCTGTCAACATCGTTTGATTACGGAGCCCCCTTTATCGACCGTGTCGAAAATTCAAAGCCACCGTGAGCTCGCGCGTGGTGAAATTTGTGAATTGTTGTGAACCAGCGCAAATAAGGATTGAAAACCGTGGAAGAATAGAAAAGGGTAAGTCGGCATTCCGAACTTTTCCAATCCTATGATTCCGCGTTGCGACGGTGCGTTTCCGTCCCCAACAATTCTAATAAATAATTTGATCACAAGTTTGGGGCTTTCTTTTATGGCGATTACCGACTACCCCTGCCGTTTAAATCATAACGTGTAAAAAGTAAAGCGATAAAGTTATTCAATTTGAGATTATATCGAGATACGGCATCATTTATCAATGGTAGAGATGCTTGAGGGATTCTTACTTTCTCAGAGTAGCGACGAAACTGTAAATGTAAACAGCTATTCCGGTCATCAAGTAAGCAAGCGGGAGGTGGTAGCCGCCCTTCTTGTCCGGTTTTCTGATATTGTAATAACCATAGAATATTGGCGAATACTTCAGTATTCCTTCAAATTCCCACAAAGTCCGTAAGTTCGATGAGTTCTGCCTCTCTTCCGGCAACATCTCTTTTCTCTCTCCCGCGTCTAGGTCAGCTGTTAGTATCTGCATATAATGTGAATTAAGTACAATATTTAAGGCAAAAGTAGTCAAAACTTCATGTGCTATAAGAGAAAAAAAAGTAATTTCCACAAAGAAAGAAAGATGGCGCCACAAACATTGGAATAGTAGAATATATTTATGTACATACTAATTTACAGAATAGTGTATTTGGTGGATTGCTTTATTTTTAGTTTTATTCTAACTGATGAACTTTTGAACACTCGTCCTTCAAAACAAGAAGAAGGTGACCGTCTATGTGAGATTTCGAAAAACAGCCTATTATAACATACCTATTATTTCCCCTTAAAGCACACTATTGATACTTCTTGATGAAATTTTGCACACTTGACATTCAAGATAAGAACAACATTACTGTCTACATATGATTTAAAAAAAAAAAAACTATGTAAAGCCCGCGAAACGTAGGGGACTACAAGCTCGGAATTAATATTAATAAAATTTCACATTTAGAAGTATTTTAAGGTACTTTCGCAATTAAAAAAAACAAATAAGGTTGACCACAAATCTAAACCTAACTAAAAAATAATTGTTTTATCAAAGCACAAAAAGTCTAAATTTCATTAAATTTTTTTTCCATTGGACCGCTCTTGCGATCGATGCTTTATTTTAACACGAGTTTTTTTTATCTTTCTAACCGCAATTAAAATAAACTTAAAAGAGAAGCATATAATTAAATTATGTTAATGCTCATCAGAACACTGCTTTTTTGCCAATAATTTTAATGTGGAAAAAACAACATTTTCTTCCCTGTGTGATATTATTGACGATTTTTATTGCAATTGTCGTCAATTGGTTAAAAAAAAGTCACCACTCCTTTATTTTGTGAATACCGCACAAGAGTTAATGAGACAATCACAAGACCATCTGGAGCCAATGAGACAATGGCATCCCCAATTGGGGTATGTTGAGAGGATGAAGGAGGTGGGGAGGGGAAGGAGATGGGGAAAGGATGGTGGGGAAGTACCTGGCTATTCAGATCTGTTCACCAAACACGGCTAAAGCTATTTCAAGAAAAGTTTTAATTCTGAATGGTGGTCTTACATGAGGGCTACACTGAGAGTCTCTTCCACTCTGAAACGCGCCGCAAATATACATTACATAATTTAAATGATAAAATTGTGAAATAACATAAATCAATCAATATAATTTACTTGCGTAAGCTAGGATTTGAACTCGCGAACTAGATCCCTCGACCACGGAGGCCTACAACAACTAACTTAATGAACATAAAATATTATTTTTCTAGTTTTGATAAACAAATGTACACATTATGTAGTTTATATCATAAGTGTTATTTAAAAATAATCACCTCAGGAACTACCACGAACACAATCAGCACCACGGAGATGACAAAGTTGACCCAGAAGAGCCACCGGAGAAATGTGAAGTATGACGCAACGACTGAACCGAAATGCGACTCAATTTCCTTAATTCTCAACTCCCAGGGGATCATCCAATTCGAGAGATTGGCCGCTTCTCTTTTCATGCGCTGCAATCTCTGTTATTGCGCAAAAAATATTGTTATTAATATAATGGGCTAGTGTTAAGGAAATTCTAAAACCTACTGTATATGTTATTACGTTTTATTGAAATGTCTTGCCCGTTATTTAGGAAACTTTTTTTGTAAGAATCATGTCTATGAAATTATTTCATAGAGTCAGCAGAAAGTGACGAATTATCGTTACTTTAAATATTCTGAATTATTGGGGCTCGTGATATTGGGATGCATTCATATAAATTATATATTACTGTATAAAGTAGTTAACAATAATATTCTATGCTCAGAGTTGCCTAATAAGATGTACCTGAGCATTCAACACGCTCTTCTGTCCTGTTCAGGATCAATGCAAAACGAACTCTAAGCAGAATTCTTGCCTGAACAGACTATGCAATAATTACAATAGCGTGTTATCCAAGGAGGATATTTTCAATTGCAAACTTACCAAATACAAGAGGTCTATAAAATAATATTTCTCTGATGGTTTGTGAATAATGTTATGTCTCTATTATTTATATTTCTATTATGATTTGATTTATATTTACAACCTGTCTATAAATGTATTGATAAATGTTTTGTTTTGTAATTTTTCGTTTTATTTAATCTTTTGTTTATTATAAATGTTTGAATTCATTTTCCTTTCTTACAAATTTAATTTATTTTTTCCTTATTATGCTGTCTCAGTAGAGGTAAAGTCACAAGGAGGAAATCCATAATGTGTTTTATTTTGGCTATATAATACTTATGTACACACTGAAATAAATGTAAACTGTCGATTTCCCGAAAATTAATAAATAAATAAAATTAATACATAAATATATCGTTGGATAGGCATTATATGATCGTGAAGACTCGGAAATTCAGCGTTAGAAAGTATAACTGCGTGTACTTACTCTAGCCAGTAAAATGTTAAATCTAGCCAGTATGTCGCGAGTGCACTTGTTTTGGGCAAGCCTTTCTTGCAAAGCTCCCTCATGCCGTTTGATGTAAGCTTTTGCCTAAAAAACATAAAATGTGTAACAACATTCTGGTGAAAAAAATTTATCAAGAATCGGTATAATTATGTGTATGTATAGAAAAACAGGAGAAAATGGTTAATGTAAATTTTAAATCGACTCTTTAGTGAAAATGGCGTAATTTTTTTTTAAATCGATATATAACAACATTTAATGAATTTATTGAAGACTGAATAATTAATTTAATTTATTAATGAATTGTTCGTGTTAGATTTTTATAATGTATATTTTAATTTTACGTATATCTCCTCTTGTATTAATGTTTTGACATAGAGTCAACTGTAAATTAAATGTAAATAATAAGATTTTAAAAAGCCTTCGTCGAGCTACTAAAAAGTAGATTATATTATAGTTTTTTTGTACAAATATTGTATTTATCTTATGCGGAAACATCACTGTTTTATTAGTTACACCACACTATATATTTAAATTACAAATATGCACATTGTACTGTTTTTTTCCCGAACAAAGTAAAAAAATGCCTCATGGTAAAATCTACAAAACTTCAACTATGATACTATATTTTTACTAATTTGTTACCTGGTTGACGAGACGCAGTTTCCGCCGCATACCCCAGGGTTGCTGCTTCACGGAGCCGAGCACCTCCTTGTGCAAGCGAATATTCTCATAGATCTGCTCCTGTGTCACGTCCTGCCCGTCCTCGATGGATATCGCTGTCCTGTTAAATAATGTAATGTTCTTCAAGAGCTGCAGACTAAGATACAAGGGCATGGCCATTCTGATAAAAAAGATTTCACTAAAATAACTCATTAAAAAAAGAAGATTCCAATCGTACTTTATACCTTTGTTCAGTATACTATACAAACTGGAGAAACAAATTAAACAATTGAAATTATTTAAATACATATTTGTTAATATTCAGCAATTACAAAATATGGTAATGTAACAACTCGCAAGATCGGCAACCGATCAAAAAATTAAACCATGAAGGTACAGCAAGTTTCTGAAAAACGCATCAAAAAACACATTGCTAAGAATACTCCTATCAATGACGAAACCGCAGACAAACGCAAATAAAAAAATTAAATGTTGCTATATTATAGTTCATAAAAACAAAAAGAAAATGAAAACAGCCGAACACAAACATCAAACGAGAAGTAAGGGAAGAAATGACCTTTCCGTTCCAACAAGCAACAGAGCGGCTTCTATTCTCATATCTCCTAAAATATATAAAAAAATCCCTTCACAGCTGAAACTGTGTGAATTGTCATACTTCAGTCCAAAAATGACAAAATGGTTATTTGATCTAGGTAGGACTGATTCCGAAATATTACTAAGAATCTAATCACGAACAACGCCTAGTTTTATCTTCGCTTTTACATAATAATTATTAAAACCCTGAAGAAGTGAGCGTTGCTCATGAAACATGTTGGTATTTATAAACAATAAAAGTGGAAAAAACTAAGTATTTTATTAATTTCAAATAATTATTTTCTCTCAAACTTAAAATTTTACCTTTTTTTTATTTTTCTTATATTCGGGATTACCTTCTCAATTTGCTTGTCATATTATTCAACAAGATAGTGTTACTATTGATTAATTGTGTTACTATTATGTACTTTGTAATGATACTGTTATGTAATTGTAATTGTGCAGGTACATGTATGATAATTTGAAACCTGTTAAATTGACTGTCCTAAAACGGGAAACCTTTCTAGTTGGACAGTGAAAACCCTCCTTCTATATAATGTAATGTATCTTTTCAAAAAAAAAAATATATTAACTCCACACAGGCCCAGAAATATTTTTCTTAGATTCTACGTCATCTTTAGGAATACCGCGTGGAGGGTTATATTAACAAAAACGAAAAGCTCAAACAAGTTTTTAATAAAAATGAAGAGGAGGCGTTTCCGAAACAAAATAATGGATTTTTCTAGGAACAATTATTATTAACTTAATAGTTAATATTATTAACTTGTATCCCGGATCGTTCGAGTACTGATATGATAAATGTGATTGCGTTAGTTTCGAAAATTTGTGACCAAAAACAGGAATATTTGGTTAAGGAAGGTGTTTTTGTAAAAAAGTTTGATTTTGAGTACAACTTTCACTTTGACAATGAAAACTTCAAGAAACTGCTTTGCAACCGAAGAGTGTTTAAATTAAATAACTGGGGGATATAGGTAAAACAAGGACATATCGGAAATTCAATATCGGAATTCACGTTACGACTCACTGAAACAAACGACCACTATAATTGTATTTAAACGCCCTCAGATGCATGGAAGTAATTGACAGGACAGGAATGAATTACGCAACGGAAATTCGGACAGTATTAATCCTTCCAACGAAACTTCTGGAAAAGTTTTGGTAAGTAGAAAGCAAAGATACAAATAAAGATTGCAGATTTCAAAATAAAAATGTGTTTTAAATTCGAATTTATCTGTATTGTTTGTAGTTCTTTAACATTAAAGTAATGAAAAAAAATAAATAATAATATCCAGTTTAAACATCATAAATGATATTCGGTGACAGTATTAGTTTAGTTTGGAAGTGCCTTAGGTTTGAAATAAAACATATATTTTTAAATTGAACATTATCAAAAAACTAATACAAAATAATATAAAAAAGTAAAAAAAGCAATATTATTAAATACCTACTTACATAATTTTTTTGACCAATTCACCAACAAAGTAATTAAAGATGTACAATAGAACACAAATAAACTAAACTAAACAGTTCTCTTACATTGTCATCCGTCTGTTTGTTTGTTGCTCCGTGGCGTTGCGCGTTGTATTGAAATCACGCCAATGCCTACTGTTCAGGCTGAAGGAATTGGGTTGGCAATGGGCGGCCACGCGCCGCGTTTATAAACACAAACAAAATAAGAATGGTCAATGCTAATTAAATGAATTATGCATCTACCCAGTGTATGGCTTCACCACCATTACTGGTCAGTAAATGCGTGCATTATAATTAACTGCTTTTCATATTGAACTTTGCCATTATTTGTTGTGCTCTATATTTACCACCTATGCTCTTTATTAGCAATGGATTGACAAAAGTTTCTTCAGTAATATGATTATTTAGGAACTACAAAGGAATATATAGTTCGCATTCAACGACAATACGTAAAATCAGTGAAACATTTTCCGCACTGGAACGTATCTGTTTATAACCACCTAGTTGTTTATTTCAAAAGGTTACATGTGTATGAAAAATCAATGTAAAAAGATTGTTATTTGTTATTTATTAAAATTTAAAGCCTGTTTTGGTTTAGTTAGAGTAATTAACATATTTTCCCACTTTAATAGCATGAACTATCGTGCATTTATTTTACATTTATGTGCTCAGCCATCTGCGGCCATTTTTACGTAACTCTTTAGTTCTTCCCTCCTATAACAAGGGTCTTTTAAAGACCCATCAGGCTTATTCCGTTCTCCAATATATGTAAAATGAAAACAGTTAGGTAATATCTACTGGAAGAGTGATTTTTGATGTTTTTAATGTCAGTTTGACTTTTAAAAGAAATAAAGTGTAGCCAGAAAATTTAAAATACCTTGTTGTGTGTTGTGTGTCTGACTATGGAACTAATAACGGGGTCGGATTCAGGTCATAGGAAAGTGGGTGCAGATTAACCGATAAGATTTCATTAAGCTAATGGTCCGCCACGGCGAACGAAGGAAACGCTAGAATTATTCCGGCGTGTTATAAACTAGTGAATAGATTAGCGGACAAAGCTAACGTGAGATAAGGAACGTAATAAACTTGATTAAAACATATTAAAATGACAGCGAAATAAGGGATTTTATATGCGCGGCTAGGGAGTGGCGGAAACGGCTTATGATTCTCCCACTATTGCCGTATTGTGGTCGACCGCCGACAGGTCAATGACGGTGATAAGTTATGGCCTCATGGTAAAGTGCCCTGGGAAGCCCTTTGTTGTGCAGTAATAGAAAAACATCATTATTCCGGTGACCCTGGAGTGCTTTTTAGGGGCGATTAAAATATAATCATTTTCATTGTACACGTTTAATTAATTGATGATACGCTGAAAATTATGAACGATATTATGTTTCGCAAAGTTAACATTAATTACGGTTAAACATTGAATCTGTGCTCAAAATGACAAAGCACCTAATTTTTTACCTGACAAATTTTTTTGTTCAATATTGTGACTATAACTATATCTCTGTCGACATCGTGTTCATACAACTTTCTATAAAACCGTTCTCTCATGAACTCTGCTTCAATAATCTTTGAATATTTTTTAATTTTTGCATTAATTGCATTGTGAAATGAAATGTTTGCATTCATTGCATTCCCTATTTTGATATAAAAAGAATATCAAAAATTACAAACATAATTTTTGTTCCACAAACTGTGGACAAAAATATTCCAAGAGCTGAAATACAGAAAATTAAAAAAAAAGTCATTTTAATTCATTATTAAAAAAAAAAACGGTGAGACATCTTTCGGGAAATACGTTTTGAAATAGGCAAAACTAATTTAAATAAATTTCATGCACAGCACCAGTATTTAAAAACATTAACATTTTCGAGAATATTTCATCGTTTTGGAATTACATATGAGCTATAATTACTTCGAATTGAAACGTAAATATAACATAAAGATAGAATTTATTAATCAAAAAATTTCTAAATATTCTAAATATCAGTTTAAATAACGTGAATATAACAAACACTTGTTGAGCAGTTTAATACTGCAAAGCGACGCCGAAGTTCTATGTATTAACTACGTAGAGCTTCGACGACTTTTCTAGAAAAGTACTTAATATTTCCTTCAAAAGCTATAAAAATGATATATACTAGAAATTATACAAAATAAAGATAGAAGGTTGTATAATAGTATAAAGTGATATATTCCAACAGTTGGACACGAGGCGCTTTGAATGGAATTGTAACGGTGTATAAATTATTAACGGTTTGGTTCTGTAAATAGGAGTATTTTTTTCACGGAATGGTGACGATGACTAGTTGGTGTAGGAAGGGGTAGGGGAGGGAGGGAGAGGGGTGGGAGAACTAATAGTGAAACTTTTCAAAAACTCACATAGGAAAATGAGACCTGAGTACATATTAATTTATCGACAGAGCAAAACTGAGCCGCCGCGTCTGTGTTGGAACATGACGTACGGAGAAAATACCACTGTATAATACGTACGAGTATAAATTCTTCCCATCCGGTGTGACCTTCGAGTCTCAATAAAAATATTCTTCCCCTTGTCGTTCACAAGCTTTGATATCTCCAGTCTGTTGAAAATTTACATAATATTGCGTTTAAAGTAGACCTTTCTGAAGATGTTGCATTGCAATGTTTTCCACTTCGTAATCTCAGACAAAGCAAATAAAGAAATACGCAGTTTTCAGAGAATTGACAGCATTATAAATCAGATGAACATAATAACCCCCTTACTAATAAACTTGCTCTTAGTAAGTCGATACCGTCGGTTGGAATTATTTTATTTTTTACCATTTACCCCACATTATTGGTTGTTTATCAGTTTTGTAAAATTTTAAATATGTTTATTAGAAAAGCCCTAAGCAGCGATGCAAAGCAAAAGATCTGTACAAGAAAATTAAAAACAACATACGCAGTAGTAAAGAATGTACCGCAGGGCATGTTAAAGATATACAGATGAAATGGTTCAATTCAATTTATCCACATCATCATTCATAGTGAAATTGTGGTCCCATCTTTACACATAAAAAGGTTAAATTTTCTTAATTCACACCATCCACATGGTGAAAATGTGGTCCCCTATTTTAAAATGAATTAGTTATATTCATGTCCACATCATCCACATAATGTGAATGAATTATAAATGAAAAGCTTCAATTCACTTTATCCACATCACCCACATAGTGATAATGTGATCCCATCTTTATACATAAATCGGTTCAATTTTCTTTACACATTATCCACATATGGTCCCATCTTTAAAAATAAAAAGGTTATATTCATTTTGTCGACATCATCCACATAGTGTGAATTTTAACCCCGTCCTTATAAATGAAAAGGTTCAATTAACTTTATCCACATAATTCTCATACTGAGAATGTGGTCCCATCTTTACACATAAAAAGGTTCAATTTTCTTAATCCACATAGTGTGAATGTGATCCCATCTTTACAAATGAGAGGTTCAATTGACTTTATCCACATCATCCACAAAGCAAGAATGTGTTTTTACTAATTATTATTATTTTTACAAATAATCAATCGATTTCAAATTTTATAACAAATTTACACACTTTTTACGCATTGTATTTAAAAGAATCTTCAGAATCGTAAATAACAAAATACTACCTAATAAAACATGCTTACTATTTTGCGTTATGGCGGATTATTATTATGATGACTGTAATACAATATATGTAGAACCAAAGGCACGAAAATCCTTATATATGACTAGGACGAATAAGGATGAGGTAATAAAGGTCATCTCGAAACTTAGGTGGAATGCAGCTGCAGGAATCGATGGAGTAACACCGTGCATTCTTAAAACCTGTAAAGAAGAACTAGCGGGGCACCTAACCCAACTTATCAACTTCTCCATAGGCTCGGGAATATTTCCAAACCAGTTAAAGCTAGCAAAAATTATACCAATTTTTAAAGAAGACTGCAAGAAGTGTATTTCTAACTACCGTCCAATATCGATTTTATCGGTATTTTCAAAGGTGTTTGAGTCAATTATCAAAGATAAACTGATAAAATACATCTATAGCAATGATATCCTTACACCACAGCAATATGGCTTTCTGAAAAACTCCAATACCCAATGTGCCACTTTCGATTTCATTTCTAACATTCAGCAGTACATAGACCAGGGCGAATATGTGGCAGCTATATTTATAGATCTGAAAAAAGCCTTTGATACGGTAGATCATGAAATACTTCTACAGAAAATGGAACATTTGGGAATAGTAGGTAAATCTTTAAATTTGCTCCGAAGTTACCTAGCTGATAGATTTTGCCTTGTCGATATCGGAGGGAACCTAAGCGGCTTTGGAAAAATCACATGTGGAGTGCCACAGGGCTCTATTCTTGGACCTCTACTTTTCTTACTATACATCAATGATATAACTAAATGTGGCATCTCGGGAAAACTTCAATTTACGCTGATGATACTGTGATTTACTACCATTGTAAAAATCTGAAGGAACTTGAAGCTCTAATGAATAAAGATCTCGCAAAGCTGGCAAAATGGCTTCGATTAAACAAATTAAGCCTCAATGTTAAAAAAACCCATTACCTTACTTTCGGTAAAAAAGATAACATGGGTATGAATATTATTCTTGGAAATGAAAAGCTACAACATGTTCAAGTAACGAAATATTTGGGGTTACTCATAGACTCTAACCTCTCGTGGAACTCCCATGTTGAGAATGTAAAATCCAAAATTTCCCCTATAACCGGTGTACTTTATCGACTCCAAGGTGTGCTCCCCACATCTTTACTGCGTGCAACTTATTATGCTATGATTCACTCCCACCTGAGTTATCTAGTTAGTATCTGGGGCACCATTACCAAAAAAAAAAGTTCGGAAATACAAGTAATTCAAAATAGAGCCGTACGTAATATATATAATCTGCCATGGGATACACATGTCAAAGATATATACTCACAGACACAAATACTTCCCTTTACAGTCCTTCCAAAGTATAACATCACAACTGCCATTCTACAAATAATTCAACACTCCTCACACACCAACACTAAACCAGTTTTTAATTCTGACATACACCAGCACAAAACACGATCACAAAATCAAATACATTTATCGTCATCTACTTACACGACCAAATTTGGAATTAACTCCTTACAATACATTGCACATAAACAATATAACGCATTACCTAGTAATTTAAAACTTCCGGCAACAAACAAAAAAACACTGGCAAAAGCTCTTAAAAGCTATTTCCTTAACAGTTTCATTAATGACTAACACAATCTTTCTCTAGAACTTCATAATAACATCTGCGTTTATTTATTTTAATGTATTTATTTTAATGTATTTATTTTAATGTATTTATTTTAATGTATTTTATTTATTTGCCTTGTCCTTTCTAATGTTGTCTTTCCCGAAATGAGTTTTATAAACTCATTGGGAATAATACATTATTACTTTGTTATCATTTTGTAATGTATTATCTTGTAATAAAAAAAAAAATAAAAAAAAAACACCCGGTGCGGAGTAAAACATAGTAAATAATGTTATTTAAAACAAAATACTAAAATTTTATTGCTTTTTAGAAAATGTAAAGCAATCTTTATTTAAAAAAACTTTAAAGGATTTAACGTTTTATTGTTATTAATAACAGAAACAACATTAATAATATTCAAAAAATAAAAATTGGAAAATCATACAGAAAAGTAAAAAAGTATAATAAGCTTGCGACCGAAACATTCACACAATTATGCCACCGAACCTAGCTTTAATGCTGTTGTTTTATTAACAAAAACTTTCTTGAACTCAACTAATATCGTTTCATAATATGAAAATGAAATACTTTGTATACACCACTTTAATCAATAATAATCGAAATATTTCGAAACCAATGGCTTCTTCGCCAGGTTAATGAAAATTAACAAGTTTAAAAAGAGGCAACTGAGTATAGACAAATTTGTCCCTATAACAAAATATTTTAATGATTGAATAATTAGTTATTATGATAACAGGTGAATAATTACTTACTAAGATAAAAAATAAAATAATATAATATAATTGGATTATCATATTAAAGTTAATTATTACATTTACTATGTGAATAGCATTTTTTATAAACTAACCCATTTATGTATAATTTGAAAACATAAAATATAAATCAACATATTATAAAATAATCAAGAAGTAACTAAGAAGAATAAAAAAATAACTGAAATAATAAAAAAAAATATTAAAATAAAAAAAAGAATTAAAATTATTACGATTTATTATTAGGTATTAACGCGAAACTATTTGGTTATTAATGATATTTAATTAACTATCAAAACTTTTTCTAATTTCTAAAATTTCAAAGTTATCGAAATGTATTCTCATGAAATTTTTTTAATTCTTTATTTATATCACAAGAATGATTGGTTTCCAAAATGTGGTTGGCAGATTCAGAATAATTACTATTTTTTTTCGAAAATCCACCAAATCTCGTAAGGTGCTGAAACAAAGTCCCTTCCTGTAAATCATTTACGTGGTCGAGGCTCTCGATTAGCAAGCCGAAGGTCACGTGTTCAAATCCCGGCGTGCGCAAGTAAATTTTATTTGATAAATTTGTGTTATTTCACAAATTACTCATTTAAAATAATAATACACGTTCCAGAGTGGAATAAATTCTCAGCATCGCCCTGGTGTAAGACCACCATTCATTGAAATTGAAACCTTACTTGAAACGGTTTCAATCCTGTTTTGTGACCAGATCTGAATAGCCAGGTACTTCCCCATCTTCATTTTCCCCATCTCTGTCCTCTCTCCATTACATTCAGTGTCATAACATACCCCGATTGAGTATGCCATAATCTCACTCGTAATTATTTTAACACCTGAGGTGTTCCATAACTCAAATATTAAAATTACTAGAATTATTAAAAAAATGTCATAACCATTACAAATTAATTCATGATAGCATCTTTTGTGTTGATTTATACATGTTTTCAATGTTCACAGAAATGTGTTAGTTGTTACTGTTTAATGATAATTTAATTAATTTCATATAATTTTATTTAGATTTTTTGTAATAATTAATTATCTATAGGTTCTTATCTGTAAATCTATATTATTGTTAATTTTCATTATCCTGACGAAGAAACCATTGGTTTCGAAACTTGTCGATACTTATTGATTAAAATACGTACAAAGTATTTAAAATGACACCACAAAGGAATTTTGCAACTATGGAAGAAAAAAAAACACACTTTTCTTCATCTCATACAAATACACTTCTATTATTATTTCCCTTCACATGCCCCAACTGATTCACTTGGTCGTGCCACGTCGAGCGTCTCCAACTTATTCCACCATTCGCTTGACTTAATCTCCATTTATTTCTCCATATACGTACAAACTACCTAAGCATCCCCGGTTTATCATCACTAACAATGTAGCGATTTATTTTGTGTGAATATTATTGAAATTGTTGTAGTAATTAACATCATATAAACATTCGTCAAAAAAGGAATATACAATGAACATCATGAAAAAGGTAACCAGATAGAACAGGCAGTGACCGAACTGATCGTGATAAAATAATAGATTAGGTTAAGTTAGGTTGCCAGCCAGTTTAAGTAAATACTGCCAGCATTTAAATGGAGTTTGGTGCATTTTTATATTCTAGGGTATTTGGGTTGAGTAAGATAATTTGGTTTTATTACTTTTCTTCAGTTTTCTGATTTGTCATAGTAACCATAGCAAATATGTCAAAAATTATTAGAAATAGTGCATAAGTATGAATAAAGGTTCGCCCTCACTCTCCAGAGCTGGTGGTGTAGGCCGAAGAGCGTCGGCGCGCTCCCCCGGGCCCCGCATCAGGGCTGAAGGGGGATGAAGCGCGCCGGCCGCGCCCCGCACCCCGCCGCGAGCGCCGCGTGCTCACGCGTCGCTGCATGATGGCGGACACGGAGGCCGAATAGTCTTCTTCCTCGGAGGCCTCACCGTCTGCAACAAAAGTATTGTTGTATTACATAGTACCTATTGTGTTGTGTTTCCTCTTTCATGTAATCCAGGATTCTTCAAGACCCGCATTAAGCAGCTACAGCCCCAACCTTAACTATCCTCACAATGCTGCCCAACTGGGTGGCGATGTAGTGGCCCTAAAGACATGGGCAATATTGTGAGGAGTAATATGATAAATTTGTGCAATATTTTATGTTGTATTTTGATGTGTTATGTTGTGTTGTGTTGTATTATGTTGTGTTATGCTGTGTATTTTGTTGTCTTACATTATTTTATGTTGTTCTAATTGTGTTTTGTTGTATTTTAATATATATTGTTATGTTGTTTTGTGTTATATTAAGTTTTGTTGTATTTTTTAAAAATTATTGTTATTAGTATTATTTTAGGTCTGCATGTATGCCCAAGTGTATCTACGCACTGTCAATACTGGCATTGCCTTTATGGGATTTTTTTGTCATTTGACTTTTTCTTTGGTTAACTATATTTATTTAATTTTTGTTAATATTCATCAACTGGATGCGAGGTCTACTGTTTGCAAAAGTACTAGTGGTTATATTCATCAACTTCATTGACTCATCCCGAGTTTAGGTGTCGAAAGTTCTTATACTAATTGGAAAATCAGATTTCTTTAAGTCGGTGTAGTTCACACCTCTTAGGATTATCTGTTCAGAGACAATACCATTTTGCTGTCATTTTTGTGGTTTAGTAAATATAAATAATAATATCAATGAATATTCATAGTCCTACTGATTTGCATTTACAAGGGTGCATTTTCTTCTTCCGGAAATAGACTTATTCAGAATTTTATTGAGTACTTATTTTACGCACTACTTACTTTAACAACTTACAGAGAAAAATACGGTGGATGCAAATTAAATGCAGCTTTTAATCTCCTGGAACTAACCGATTCGTTGGGTAGGTAGTAGGAGCATGGTTTTGTAGGTAGGTAGCTACTTGTTATAAATATAACCTGCTGGCTACTTACTGGCCACGACTGCTTTTGAAATATCGACGAAAATTTTGGAATATCGACAAACTACCGTTAAAAACACCACGATAAAACATAACCATTTTTTTAAAAACACTGGAATATTAATAATACCTCCAACTTCTGACGTTTCCCATACACTCTAATGGCAACCACTAGCACCTTCTAACGGCGTGAGTTGTTTGCATCGGTTTTCTCTCATACATTTTAATGTATTTAATGTGAAAATTTTCTGTTTTTTACTTTTATAAATTAGAGAAGTCGGAAAATTTAAAAAAAATTAGATATCCCACATACAACCTTACTGTTTTTTTGCCGATACATTAAAACATATAAAAGCGGTTATTAACTCTTTCTTTGGTGGTTTAGGAAGGTAATAAAATACTTATATAATTGTGTGAAATTTTACAAAAAATATATCAATATATGTATTTAATGTAATATTTTAATATTATTATCAATATATTTAAAATATTGACTAATTAAAAACATTATCCTCCTTCATACAATCCGGTCCTCTTCAAGACACGCATTAATAAATCTTTTTCTACAACCCCTACTTTAACCCGCCTCAAATACGGACAGGGGCCTCTTCTGAGGTATAACATAAAAAATACAAAAATGTGTTTTGAACAACAACATTGAAGGTGATTATAACATCAACTTGAACACAGAATGCTATATGGAATTAACCCAGCTTTGCTGAACCATGAAATTTTTATGATAATATTTTAATGGCTTTATCTATGTTTTACATAATCAAGAAAATTTTAATGGCATAATTTAACGATATCATTTCACCAACTATATATAATCTGTCAACGTTTTTCGGCATCTTGAAAAACGTCTTGGAGTGTTTTTGCTGTTTGTTCACTGAACTGTAAACTGAACCACGGAACCCACTTTTTAGAAACATTTTAATGTATTTTTAAAATCAGAATTGATCAAAATATAAATTAGAGAGCTCAAAACACTGCCACCAAATACAAAATAAATTCAATTTCGCCATTGAAAGGAATGTCAAAGTCAACATCCTACACTCCTAAACTCCCTCTAGCGGCTAGATTTGTTGAAATTGCCACTATTTCACGTAAGTTGAACGAATTAATAATATGTATTATACGGTATTTGCCATTATTCATCTCTCCTGCTTGTTAACAGTTTAATAAGTTATATTAACATTTATTTTTAGAATAACTTTAATGAGTAAAACCTCAAATTGTAATATTGTCTTCAATAATTAGTTATATTAACATTTAATTATTTAAGACAATCTAATCTAAAAGAAAATCTGAAACAGAAAAAGATAGGTCACATCTATGAATCGAACCCCATAACCCAGGATTTGATTATTGTCTTCAATAAATAAATATTACAATTTGAGGTTTTACTCATTAAGTTATTCCAAAAAAATAAATATTCATCCTAGACTTGCAGAAAAGTCAATAGCACATTAAAATCAAAATAAGATATGTTTATCTAAAAACACTCTCCAGATTGCATTTAGTTCGAGATGAATCTTGCGATCATACATAAATTGCCAAGAAAAATGTGCTATGAGAAAAATAAAGACAATGTTGGTAGTTCTTATTCGAAGTATGATACAGTTAAATATGACCGAAGGAGATAGGGTCCCATTAGCTCAGTTGGTAGAGCGGTGCCCTGGCAAAGTAAGTGTCTTGGGTTCGAGTTCTAGATGTGATGTTTCAGATTTTAGTTTGGGAATCGCTAATATTGTCTTCAATAATTAAATATTACAATTTGAGGTTTTACTCATAAAGTTCTTCTAAAAAAATAAATATATTAACATTATTCATACTATAATAAACCACTACTATTAACATTGTGCATACTATAATAAACCACTACTATTAACATTGTGCATACTATAATAAACCACTACTGTTAACATTGTGCATACTATAATAAACCACTACTATTAACATTGTGCATACTATAATAAACCACTACTATTAACATTGTGCATACTATAATAAACCACTACCATGAATATTGTGCACACTATAATAAACTGCTACTGTTAAACTTCGGTGAGTCGCTTCATTTTAATACACATATCTATGATTTAAATAATGTACTGAATTCACAACAATCTATATGAATGTACGAATCGCCCAAGACTAACCTCAGTGTAAATATAAATAAACATATTTTTACAGTTTAAAAAAATACAATGCAATCTGAATTTTTCCTTTGAGTTTCTTGGAGTAAGCACTTTCAAGCCGCCTGGTACCAGGACTTCGTTATTAAGTATATACAATATTAGAATTTGATAGCCACCTCCATATTGAATACTACTACTACTACTGTTATGTGTAAAGACGACAAATACTTACATTTAATATGTACGTATTTTTACCGGTATTTCAATGGAGTATGCTTTGTGTATGGTTGATATGGACGGTTCTTTTTAAAGATTCGTTCTTACGATAAACGGTACACGCATGGGACAAGCAACCATAACGCGTTTTCCTTCCTCATTTAATAATTTCTTTATCATTTTACAGTTTTCTATTAAAAATCTTTTTTCAGTCCCTCCCGTAATCTGTTTCACAATCTCGCAAAACAGGAGGGCAATGTAGTTACCGTAGTCATACATGTTATGGAATTAATCGTTAGATGACCAACGTGACCATGCCGCGTGGCAGGCCGGATCGGGATAGGCCGTGAAAGAGACCTCTGTTGTCTCCAGCCGAACTCTCTCAACCCATGGATTTACCGCAATGGGAGGGATAGAAATAGGGACACCTTTAGCCTTTTCCCAGAATTTCTTTTCCTTCCTTTCCTTAAAAGAACTCCCCTCACAGCTGAGTAGAGAAAAAAAAATTGATATAAAAAGTAAGATGAAGACGGTAGGTGCGACAAAAGCTGGAAATGGTTATCTTCAGTTTATTGGACGATTTCTCGAGAGAACGTCTTCACCAACGCGTAATAACTTCGCTTGCCATGAAATAATTTAATTTTCTTATTGAAAAATCAACTTTCGTGATCAAACAGCTTAAATAAATCAGTTCTACTGATGCCCAGTTTTATAGTGAAAGTTAATACAGTATTAGTAACAGTCAGAATATTATATTGTGTGTGTGATGAAAATCTCACAATAAGATGGCGGAATCGTTAACATACCCGCCTGACCAATGGAAGATTCAATTTATTCTTAGTAGCTCCCTAGTCATTTTTATTTTCTGGATGCTCGTATAATTACTATCGTTTGAATGTTATTAAAATCTGTAATTGTAAAATAAGTAAATATTTTTAAATCTAAATGAAACATGAAACAGTACAGACAAATAAAAACATAACGGTCACAGCTAGGAATTGAACCCATGATCACTTGTCTCACAATATCTTATATATTACATCGATGGTTATAACCTTCAAAATAAGTTGAAAAGAAAAAGTAATTCTTAGTTATTAAAATAATTTAAGCAAAATTATTTATCATATCAGAGACTAACGGGGACAAAACGGAAGTTTATTTTGATTACCCATCTGACGCCCGACAGTGTTTTCCCCCTGAGAAGTAACTACGCAAAGCTCAGCGAGCCATTGCCAGAGTTCGGGGTGTTTGTGCTCGGGTTTGTGTTTGTGCTTGGGTTTGTATTTGTTTTGTGTTGGTGTAGGTGGTCAATTAGCACCAGGGTGAGAAGTTCAAGGGCGAGCTCAGTCTAGTTTCAATGAGATTGCAACAAAAATTGGCTGTCATTTATTAATTAAATAAAAAGTGTGTTTTTTTCTATTCAAAATTAATCAAACACTGTGTAAAAGAGTTAGTTTACATTTCCGACTGATATTTACTCAACAAAAATGTCTGAAGGTAATTTCAGATGGACAGGTACTTTGTGAATTTAATAACTTGAAGGCAAAATGGAAAGGCGTGATAAAACACGTTATTTCTTCCATTAGAAAAGATCTTAATTTCCGTAGAAATCCCGTTGTAAGCTGTACTCGATGCGTGAAAAGAATTATTTCCATATAAAAATTGAGTGGAATTCGTACCTATTTTATTTGTAAGCTCTTTAAATCAATACATACCATTTTAAATTATCATTATAATTTAATAACAAATAAACAATATTTAGTAAATACTAGGAATTTATTGAATCTTTGATTACTTCTTAGTGAATAATCATTTCACTTATTTTTAACCGACATGTATCGTAAGCAATGCCTACTTTTCAGGTTTTAATTAAAGTTAAGCTTTTATGTATATTTAAATATGTTGGTTAAAAAGTGCTTAAAACTAAGTATTGATTATTTTTAGTTAAAATTTTGCCACGAAATAAGTTTGCTGTTTTTGAAGGTGAGCGGATAACTCATCAAAATGACAATTATCATGGAACATGAGTTATCATAAGAAGGTACCAAATATATTTATGAAAATATATCAAAATATTTTTTTCAACTAATCACAAAAGAATGATAATCTTGGCATACCTGAAACCATGCGCCACAAACAGAAAAATTCCTGTAAACTTAAAGAAATTGTCAACTTTTTTTAAGTATGTGTATGTAGCCAATATTCCCGACGAAAACAATTTAAATTTCAAGTCAACTATAAATTAACAACTATCTCAGATTCGTATTGAGATTAAAGAAATCACAAACGATACTTAAGTCACCTGTAATTCACCTACAATACTGAAAGCCATTAATAAAATCCTAAAAATAATAAAAATGAATAGTAAATATTTCGCGTCGCTTTCGTAACAATCAGTTTAACATTAAAGATTATTTTATTTTTTTAATTAAGTAAACGAGATAACAGTGGAGTTACAGTTGTCTTACAAATTCCCCCAAAAAACGAATGTGGTTTCGAAATATCGAGTTCTCTCAATTTTTTTCGATTGGTACTGAAGGGTTAAAAAGTTGAAAAATAATATGTCAATACCACGAAAATGAAAAGCATTATTTACTTTTATTAAAACCGCAGCGGCATTTGCAAAGCGATCTTACCAATATTTCATTTAACTACTAACCGAAAAAAAACGTAACATGACCACTAGGTAAGGTAAGTTCAAGTATTTCATTATCTTCTTTATATTATTTTTCTCTTAAAAAACACATTTTGTATTTCAGTAGAAATAATATTGCCTATATCAAAATACTGAACAGATATTGGTATCACCAGATCTGAATATTTTTCAGAGGTGCGTCTTCGTCAACATTAATTATTGTGTTTATTAAACAGTGACGCCATTAGCAACATCGCCGTCATTAGTGTGAGCTTTAAATTTAATATTTAAACTTTATTAAGGTCAAAAAGAGGGGTGTTGAATTACCCACAATCAGTTCTCCGTCTTAAGCATGGTGGGGTGGCAAGGATAATAGGGTTCCACAACCGGTGAAGCTATTTAAATATCTGGTTGATATAAAAAAATCCATAATAATTAATTAACTTATACTGCTGTTCCAACAGCGTGAAACATTGCTTCAATTGATTTTAACCGTGTTTGGTGACTAGAATTGAATAAAAATGATCTTTCTTACTCTTATCTACCCCATCTTTTTTCCCTTTACACTGTTTTCAGCCTCACAACTTACTTAATTTATGAAAAATGGGTAACCGGACAAATCAAAACACTTTTGAAATGTGATGAAAAAAAAATTGTTATCTAGGTTATGTTAGCTTAGGTTAGGTTTTTAGGCTAGTTTGTTTTTCTTTATTTTTACTGATTTTATATCATTTTTCAAAAGTGTTCTAACTTCTGATGGAACCGAAAAATGAGTACCTACCTACTACTAATTTAAGGAGAATGTTTCTTCAGATGGATGTAAAAATTAAAATATAGATACAAAAGCACACAATTATAAGAATGACAATTTACAATATCTACACATGAATAATTGTTATCTCTTTATATCAATTATGCATCACACGTTTTTTTAATTAATAAATTTGTAATCAAATTATATAAAAAAAAATAATTTTAGATTCATCCACAGATTATTGAAAGAGGCCTCTTCACTAACCGTAATTGATTGAAACCATTTTTTTTTCAAATTTTCAAAGAATACAATTTTACTGTAAGGCTTTTCGTGAGAAATAAATAAATAAAGATATTTATTATATTTTTTATTTTATTTTTATTATGACATGAATAATAATAAGAATGTAACCGCATGCAACTGTTGCCTTTCGTCTTTAATCAATTAATAATAATCATAAAAATAATAATTATTTTATAATAATAATACAGATCTTTTACTTATCGGGACTAGAACTCTCTTCGTGGGAATTTACCAGAAGATATTTATTTGAGTGCAGCTAATATTATTTCTTCAGTATGTCTCTTGCAGTCTGGTTGCCGTATCGTGTTTCATTTTCTTCTTGGGTGTTTGATTCTAAGACTGCGGTAAAAGGGTTTTAATTTCGTTAGCCATGTTAGTGTCACCAGATATTCTGTTGACTACAAGCGGTGATTATGGTTTAATTTAAAAATAAATGTACATTTAATATCTCCTTGACATGACGTATTATGAAATAGTTGCGTTCTCCTAGACAAATGTGTGCTTATTTCTTTATGGTTCGTTTTTAAGCATGTATTACTGCTTTTAATTTCTGATTTACGGTTAAATGTAAAAAAATTATTTAAATGGCCTAGACCAGCGATCCTCAAACTTTTCCGTTGCTTGAATATTTTGTACTTATTCACATTTTTTGGATTTCTGTGCTGGCATATGTTATAAATATAACATAGTTAAATGTCAACTCAACTATCAAATTTTGATAGTTTAAATAATTTCAAACCTTTGAAATAAAAAATGTAGAGAAACCAAACTTAAACCACAAAAAAATTAATAGCCTCGTCCAGACTTCAAGAAGTGTGTGACGCATATAAGAGTGTTAAGCAATATTCGAACGTTGTGAAAATGTTGGAATATTGAAAACTTAATTGTTCCCTAGCTGGTTAGGAATGTGCGTTGTGTGGACTCTCTGGATGATACTAATGAAAGGTGTGGTAATATATATTATTTTTAATAATAAGGATTTTTTAGGTTAAAATTTCTTCTCGATTTCTTGAATTCGGAGTTCCGTAAAATCTCTATACGAAACCCCTTTTATAATAGTTATTTTAGCTACCCGATATTTTTCCTTCGTAAAACCTGGCACGGTGATCTACACCATTTCATGTACATAATAATAAATATCACTCGTAAGAACTCCTTTAAATAGGTTACTTTTAAAAAGTCTATATTATAAATGCTAATTAGAAAAATAAAATGAATAGGTTAATCTGTATGAACTCCCGACCCTTTCCGTATGTTATTTTATTAATTTTTTCATTTACATTTCATATCATTCTTATATTTGGTTCCATGTAATTATCACATTCTATACATTATTTTGTGATGTATTATTATTAAATAGATTGATTTAAAGTTATCTATGCACATTTTAATAATTTGTTTTAATTAGTGTTGCTTGGAAACTATATTAATACATAATTTAATTAAATTATTTTCTTTGATGTTTTTTTTTTTTCATTTTATCATTAAAATTTTCCATATTTTTTGTAAAACAATATTATAACATAGCTTACTTCAATGATTGATGCATCCATGTAAATATTAAAAACGTCATAATATAGAACGGTTTGTTTAAAAAAAATTCCAATGAATGTGGCAGACATGGTCCGTGGTTGTAGATTTTCTCAGTATCGCACTGACGAAAGACCATCATTCAGAATCGAAACGTGCGTTATTTGAAATTTTTCATAACTTCTCTCTTCCCAATATTTCGCTTCCCCACTCTTCTTAACAACATGCAATGTAATGAATGCAATAGTCCCAATGGCTCCGGACAATTGGGACTCTGTACAGAATTCATCTAAAAAAAATCATATAAATTGTATTATTATTTTTGAGTTATTACCTGGGAATCGAACTTCCATCTTGGTAGCGGGCGGGGTGCCGGGAGTGAAGGGGTTCAGCCTCAAGGGAGCGACTTCGCCGTCCGCCCAAGTCACGGACAGGCGGTCAATGGAAGGCTGCGGCGAGGAGGGGCCGAAGCCTTCATTCAAATCCTATACGTGGACATAATGTTTATGAAATATCTGTCCAATTGTGATAAAAAAGGAGTTTTGGGTGAGAGAGAAAATATTTAAAAATCTACGAACTTTAAAGCTCTATCTAACAGGGAAATGTTTCATAAAAATCATAATTTTGTGGTTTTTCTAATCAATTTTATATTTATACAATCTATATTAACCATAACGTAATAAATATTAAAAACAGAAAAAAATAACGACATATTGTAGATAATCAACAACATTAAGAAATCTGAGAATAGAATTTGCCATAACGTGTAAAATTAGTCATCAAGAAATAAGATTTGTTATTTAAAATATTCACCAAAGGCCTCAAGAATCTTTAATAAGGCAAGAAAAAATTAAATATATATAAAAAAAAATTAAAAATATTGGCCTAAACAATAATTTATCTGTGTTTAGTCATATATTTGAAACTTTATCAAATTGTGGACAAAAACTTAAAAAAAAAAACTGGAACCTTGAAAATAATTAACTTCTCTAATCCACACACGGAGATGAAAATTATTCCACGTCATTGAACGTTGTTGAAGTAATAGTTTACACAAAATATGATAGGTATTAAACTTCATGGTGTTGACACTGAATACTTTGGAAAATGAAGGAAATATTGACGTTCTATTCAACGTTATACCAGCCAGGGAGATCGTTTGAGAAGGATTATGTAAGTTTGAGCTCTGAGTTGTTCCTCGCGTATCCTCTTTAGCTAAATCGCTTCCAATATTTTCCTTAGCAACCATAGAACTAATCTTTCGTTTCAGGATGTTCAAGTTGTTTAAAATTAAAAAAGATTTTGGAAATGGAACATGACAGCATAATCGACAAATCAATTTCAAATTCTATAGCATTCTTTAATAAAATGAAACAGCAAGATTAAATTTAGCAAACTGTGAAATTAGTACGCATTTTTATGCACCGAATTTTTCGATAATCATGACTGTAGTTAGTGCGCTATTTTTTCGAAAACTTAGAAATATCAATCCATATGTCAGTAATAAAAAAAAAGATTCCATGTTGGTCGATTAACATTTTTCAAAAATAATATAAAAATAAATAAAATATGATTCCATTAAACTCCAATGAAGCCGGGAAGTAACAATAAGCCTATAAAATATCTTATTCAAACGAGATGTATTAATAGAGTTAAAAAAATAAATAAATATGCATGTAATTTTTATTGTTTTAATCTTTAACTCAGTCACATTTTTAAGATAATCAACAATGGAGAAAGAATAAATATATAATAAGGTTCGGCCCTTGAAATTATTTATTTTAAATAAAAACAATTAAATATACTCGTTTGAGAATGTTCTTGAAAAGATTGGTCATAATCAAAAAACAAGGTGGTGCAATAGAAGTTATATGTAGTTCGAATTCAATAATATTACACTGAGTTAATCATTAAGCTAAAGTCTGGCCTTAGAAACATTGAATGGTAAACCTTATGAAGATGGCTTTACAACTCCGTTAGAAAGACAACGCTAAATGAACACGCGGTGTAATTAGAATTAACATACGCGCGTGCAAAGGAGGGCACTCTGGGAAATTAATATGGGATTGCTGCACCAAAAGACTTAACAATATACTCTGTACGAAACCTCGCATTGTACTGAGTCTGCAGATACACCCAACAGGAATATATGGTTATAATCTAATCAGAAGCTCAGCAATGATTCATTAATATTTATAAAAAAGCCTTTGTTATTTGATTACTATTTTTAAAAGATTTCAAATAATGCCATTTATTGATTAAAGGTAAATGGCAAAATGCAGATACAAAATTAATGCCATTTTATCGAAAATATGCACGGAACAAATTAAAAGTTATTTGCAAAGGTAGCCACTATATTCAAAGTACATGAACAGAACCAAATTGGTTGAAAAACGCAGATACAAATTGGTTGCAATTTCAAATAATTAATGCAGTCCGAAAAGCAATCTCAGAAAGCTCATGCGCGTCATGGAACGATTATAAAAACACACTAGAAACTAAAAATTTGAAAAATACCATACTTAAAGCTAAGGAATAATATCTTTAAAACAGTTATAATATAACTTATGAGTGTTTCTATTTTCTTTTCATTTCGAGATCAGATTATTGAGCAATAAGTAACTAATTATTCCTTCTGAAATTAAACTAAGTAAATAATGAATGCATATAATATTTTATTATTTATATAGGTAATGTGTACAAATTCTAGATCAATAAGTGAAATCGTAAATTTCTATTTTCCGGAAAGAAGTTATGCTTAATTAACAAAAAATCCATTTTTTAAGAATTAGAGATAAATTAATTAATCTTTACCTATGTTCGCTCAAAGATCACCACGAAACTCGATATTTTTACCTACAAATTTGATAAATCACAAATATCCAAATCAAAATCACGTCGCACAATTGGGCAGAGATTTTCCTAAACCACGAACGTCGCGTTGAACTTTGGCCACTTTGCGGCGACACCTAACACCAACAGCCAACACCTGTAGCCCAGTGTCGAGTCAATGTCGAGCCGCCAGTCCACTGATATCGAATGTGGAGCGCGCAAGTTGGCGATAACCTAACACTTGAATAATCGCTTCTTTCCGTGCCCGAGGAATATTTGTCTTATTGATCAGAATGCCCACGCCATGCGCTATCCGCTATCTTCACCGCTCTCTCTACCTTTGTTCTAAGACACTCACAGAATTAACAGAGGCGTGGCGTACACGCTTTCTCCCTTTTCTACTTCTGTTTTTAGAATTATGATGAATTCCTGATATGTATAAAAAAATTGTATAATTATGATTTATTAATCACTTTGGGTGTGCAATTCTTTGGAGGTTTTCAGGTACGTTTATTTTGTTTGATCGATACCCCACATTAGTTACTGACTTACGTACATTAATATATTAATAATATAAATAGCTTCAGAGCTGAAGATCCTTTCAATATCTCTTCGATGAGACATCACCAATTCCAATCAGAAACTAAAGATTGCTTGACTTTGTTCCAAGAACATATAATCCGTAAAATAAAAAAAACAGGAGCAGTCCGAGAAATTACATGTAACACGATCGTAAATTTAAGTCAAAACAGGTCAAGAATTGGTACAACAGAGTTGTATAAATCACACTCTATGTGCATGCATGAAAGAGTTGGGATTCCATTATCTCTACCTACTATGATTAGGGGAGTTTGGTTTATGATAGTTAATGCGAAAATCTTTTATCTGGTGATTACTTGAATATAAAACGAGTTTTACACAATGTTCAAATGTTAATGACAAGATTTTACCGGACTATATAAAAAAGCTCGCATCATGAAAATCTAAATTTCGGAATAACTATTAAATTATTTGAAAAAGGCCATACCCTCAGAACGATACTGAATTCGAAGGTATTCATTTAAACGGTCAGTAAGTATCTCTCCACCCCTGCAGTTTGCAGCCGCACGTAGCACGTCCGAGTAGGTTTGTCTCTCACTAATAGGCACGCCAGCGCCTCAACTAACCCATCTGCCAATAAAGGGGAATGATGAAACGGATCGGAGTAGCCGATATTAATTATAAGATTATTGGGTTTAGCATAGACGGTTAAAAGGAGTGGATGCCATCAGTAGCCGTGTTGATATTGGTTATTAACCAACTCGTGGTTCAGGTGTGAACAGATTATGTCAGAAAAGAGCGGGTACATTTTTCGATTCAATCGAATGAGGATTATTGGGCATTGTTCCGTCCCTTCACACCTTTATAAAAATCAAGTGATTGAATCCTCAGATTGTACATTCTGTGGTATAGAAGTGGGAACATTAGATCACTTATTTGTTGTTGTCCCTCTCTAAACAAATATCCGCTCTGCTATCAAGTTTTATCTAAAATTGCCTCCCCCCATTCAACATCTCACCTCCCAAGTCTAAATTCGACTACAATCTTCCATTTAAATTCACCTTTCCTCTCCCCATAATTTGAAATGATGGTCTAGAACGCCCTTGAAGGATGAAAGCAAGAAACATTTGAAAAAAATGGTAAAATACATTTAAAAGGTGTATTTGTAAAAATTAAAAAAAAAATCATTTTAAGGTTTTTAGGAAAATAATGAAAGAATTCAAATCCAAAATATGAGTTTGAATTTCCGACTTATCTGACTTCTCACCCGATTAACAAAATCCTTGAAGCGTAAATTTCAATTCAGTGGAGCTTTGGAAATACTTTTGTTACATTTTTGACTGAGCGTTTGCGTATTTCTATGATAACTCGATCGCTTTGCATTTTGTCAGTGTGTAAATTTTTTTGTGTTTCCGTGTCCGGTTAATACTTTCAAAATGGTAGCTGTGTTGGAAAGTACCCTCATACTCTTCCAGAATTCGCAAAAGCGTTACTCGGTGTCAAATTGGAATAATCAACATTACGGGAGGTCTACTGTTCCTAGTTTAATATTTTTAATGCCTGCTTTAATTAAATACTCTTCTAATTTATCATGATGTCAGTTCTTTCTATTCTACTCGTTGGGTTCAGAAACTAAACGAAAAATGTGATGACCAATATTTTGGTGCCATAATCAAGTACTAACATAGTTTTCATTTTGTGCACTATTGCAACATACATTACTTTACAATTTGTAACCACCATTGTAACGGACGTAGTTGATCACATTATTCAATTTTATAAAATCTGTTTTACATTTATAAAATGTGCCTACCCCACGCCACTGGCGAAATCATCACTCCCCGCCACTGGCCATTTTGTTCCCGGCCGCTTGAAAAACTTTGTCTACGAATGGCTTCGATACCGCATCGCCGGCTTACCTGCCGCGTGGATCGATGTCCAGCATTTTTTCTATGTAAAATTTACTAGGAAAAATCAATTTTTAAATGTTGCAAATGTATGTATTTTACTTGTTCATCCCCTCGGCGGTAGTCAAATAAACACTATTTTCGATATACTACCGCTGAGGAGATATTAAAAAAGCTGTTTTTCACATATATGTAAACCCATTTTTGAACAATATTTTTTACCTTTTTTGCGTGTACAAAAATCCAGGAACCTCGTAGCATAGTGAATCTTATCTCTTTCTGAGCGCTATGTTACGGGGGACCTCGGAAAAATACTAACTTAACATGTTTTACAAATTTGATCGCTTTGAGATCATTTTTACACATTTATTTACAAACATTTCTTATTTTTTGTCGTATCTTGACAAACAAAAAATCTAGTTGTCAAGATACACATTCTTATAACTACTATGCATTTAAACTATGTAATTGTCATTCATGTAAGCCTTCAAAATCTTTTCTAACTCGCAAATTTAAGCGACTACTTTTTTTTTTTTTTTTTTAATATTTTTATTCTAGATAAAAGAAAATTACATTTTCACTTATTTAACTAGAAATAACATATATATACTACACATAAATATATTACACACCGATATTATTCACTTTCATTGTTTTGCTGATTGAGCATAAAACTGAACAATTTTTTTTTAAATATACCTATACTTTTTTCATTTTTAATTTCGTCTGGGAGGCAATTATATATGTTGCTTCCCTCGTAACCAATGGATTGCTTGCCATAATGAGTATGTATGGTGTTTAAATGTATTTTATCGTGTTGCCGTGTAAAGTGTGTGTGTACTTGGGACGTTTTAATGAGTTCTGTATTTGTATGTATGAGTTTATTATTTATTTTGTAAATAAGGAGACATGTATTATATTCATATAATTTTCTTAATTTTAATAGTTTTGTTTCTATATATAATTTTTTTGTTGATGTTCTAGGTTTGAAGTGGAATAGCTTTTTGATTACTTTGTTTTGTGTTACCTGTAGTTCGTTTATATATGTTTCACATGTATTTCCCCAGATTTCAACCAAGTAGTTTAAATGTGAGTGTACGAGGCTATAATATAGACCTCTTTTAATTTTATTTGGTAACAGATATGATATCCGGCTGAATACGCTAATTAAGGGGGTGATTTTATTTTTAATATCTTGAATATGCTGCTTAAAAGTTAGGTGTTTATCAATGCACAGCCCAAGATATTTCTCCTGTATCAGGATTTGCAGGTTGTTATTTTCAATTTTTAAGGGTACATGAGGAGGAATTATTTTACGAGTTGAGCTTAAAATCATGTATCCTGTTTTTTTAACATTCATTGTTAATATATTTGATTGGAGCCAACTGTTAATTTTGTCTAAGTCACTCTGTGCATTTTCTAGTAAGATTTTTAAATCTTTACCCCAGTAGAAAATTGCAGTATCATCTGCATACAAAAAAATATCACCGTTTAAATCTAATTGGGAGATATCATTTATATAAATTTGGAACAGAAGTGGTCCTAGTATGGATCCTTGCGGAACTCCGTAGTTTATTGGTAGGTGGTTGCTATTTTGATTATTGATGCTAACGAATTGCTTTCTGTTGCTAAGATATGATTTGAATAGATTAAGAGCAGGACCAACTACACCAATTTTCTCGAGTTTCTTGAGAAGTATGTCATGGCTTACTGTATCGAAGGCTTTTTGAAGGTCAATTAGTATAGATAAAATATAATTCCCACCATCAATGTTGCTTCTAAGTTTACTGATTAAGTCATTTATTGCCGCAAGTGTGTTTGATTTTTTCCTAAAGCCATATTGTTTTTTATATAAGAACGATTTTTTTGATAGAAAGTTGTTTAATCTATCGTAGATTACACGTTCAAAGATTTTAGATAAGATTGGTAAGATAGAAATGGGTCTGTAATTTGAGGTATCCGTTTTGGACCCACCTTTGTGAATTGGTATTACCTTAGCAATTTTGCAACTATCTGGAAAAGTTCCCTCTTTAAGACACTGATTAATTAACTTTGATAAAATAGGAACCAATTCTGTGGAGAGACTTAGAACTGTCTTACATTTGAGTGTATCGTAACCAGCGCTTGCATTTAGTTTTAAGGATTTTATTATTTTACTTATTTCTAATTCCGTGGTAGGTTGAAGATATAATGATTCCTTGCTATCATGCACTAATGTTATTTCATTGGCTAGATTGTGTGTGATTTTGTTGTGTATATTATTAGCTAAGGAGGAGCCAATGTTACAGAAGAAATTGTTAAAGTGGTCGCATATCTCTACGTTGTTTGTGATTATTTCGTTGTTAATGATTACTTTATTACAAAAAGTATTCAAAGTATTCGATTGGTTCTGTATGATGTTGTTTATTAACTTCCAGGTTTTTTTACTGTTATTTTCGCATTTTTTAAAAAGATCACCGTAGTGTTTTTGTTTTAAGTTTCGTTTTTTCTTAGTAATATTATTTCTTACGACTAGGAATTCTGTTTTCAATAACGTGTTGTTTGGTTGTTTTTTTAGTTTCAGGTGTAATCTGTTTCTTTTGTTGATTAATTTTATAAGGTCTTTGGTTATCCAGTCTGGGTTATTTATGTTTTTTGTGTTAATTTTAGTGATGCTATTATAATTAATTTTATTTGTGAGGTAGTTTACGAGATTGTCATAGTTTAATACCGAGTCGTCTTCCATGTTAAGATGAAAGGGATTTTGGATGATATCATTCTTTAGATTATCAAAATCAATATGTGTATATTTTCGGGACGACTTTATAGATGTGTTTTTAGTATATGTGTGAATTACATCTAGGAGTAAGATATTGTGGTCGGATATTGAATTATCACAGTTCGTTAATGAGTATTCTAGTTTTATGTCGGTGAGTATATGATCAATGATTGTGTTTGTATTTTCTGTGATGCGTGTTGCGTGTTTTTTGTTTATTTTGTTCAAAATGATATAGTTATTAAAACTAATTGTATTTGTGTATTTACGAGTGTGTGTATTAGTTGGATCAAGCAGATTTATGTTAAAGTCTCCAAATATAATACCTCTTTTATATGTTTCTAGCTGAGAGGAAAGTGTCTCTAAGAAGTCTTTGAAAACAGTATTTGGTTTTTTATATACTAATCCTATTTTAAGATTGAGCTTGCTTACATGAATCCATAAAAAGTTGTTATCAGAGTCGCACGTGTTATCAATCACATTGTATTCTAAGGAATTTTGTAGAAAAATAGAGAGTCCGCCACCAAGTCCAGCTCCCTGTGGCCGGCAGGATGCTTCGTGTTTGTATCCTTCTAAGTTGAAGTACTTCAGGTCCGCTTCTTTAAGCCAAGTCTCAGATAAGAGGATGATGTTGAAGTTCGAGTAAGTGGATTTCAGTAAGCATTTGATGTCATCTAGTTTACCTCTCAGGCTTCTGACATTTAGGTACATAAAAGAGAGTAGGGTTTTTCCTTTAGATGTACTTGGATGTGTATGGCACGAAATTTTTTTAATTCTGATGTGTTTTTTTAGTTTTTCTGAACATATATTTTTTTGGTTAGAAAAACTCTGAATGGAAAGGTGTTTACTATTCATAGTTTTCGACCTCGGTGAAACCCCGCGCTCGGTTCATGTTCATGTTTGTTTATTTCCTTCTCGATATTATAGCACATTTTCCGGTGGTTATTCTTAATTATATCAATTATGTTTATTCTTGCCAAGCTCATCAATTTCGAGATATCGTATTCATTCATTCGGTCGTGGAAGATTGGCCCGATGAATTGACAATGATTTTTGAATAGAGCAGCGTGAGACCTCATTTCGTGGTTGAGTTTGGAAACATTCAAATGATTATTTGTAGGTACCGAGTGAATTATAACATTGGTGTGGTGAAGATTATTTACAATGTAGTACAAGTGACTAATTATATTTTTCGGCGATTTTTCATTTGTCCCAGTAAATAAGATGACAAAATCTTTTTTTGTAAGGATTTCACATGACTGTAATATTGTTGCACTAAATTTGTCTATAGTGGCACCGGGATAAATATAACTCCGGCATTCCATTGTTTTTAAATTTTTTTCAATACTTCTTCTCATTTTTCTTCCACCCTCATCTCCAAAAATGAGTATTTTAGATTTGTTTTCCTGCGGCGGCATTACAAGATCTGCTAGTTGATGTGAAGAAATGTTATTTTCCACTATGGGAAGTTGATTTGTTTCGGCTCCATAAGTCGAGAGCGATTGATTACTGTTTAAAGGTGTTAGATTTGTTAAGGAATTCTCCACTTTTTTTGTTACATGCTTAAGTTCATTAATGTTTTTATCTATGTTTATAATTTGACTTTTAATTTCTTGTTGAAAATTTTCGAGTAGTGAATATATTTTTAGAGACATCTCTTGGAAGCTTTTGAAGTTTTTGTTTAATTGGTTAATTATTGAATTAATTTTATCGTTATCGTCCGGTGTTTCATTATGTTGTAGGGTTTCGTTCACAGATGTCTCCGTCAGCTCATCTTCATTCTGTTGTGAGGTTTCGTTCACAGATGTCTCTGCCAGCTCATTTGTTTGTTGAGAAGTTTTATTAGTTTCTTTGCAAGATGGGCACTTGAAGCTTTGTTTGTAGTTTTTATTCATCTTGCGAAAATTGATTTCAGTTATATGACAACAAAAGAAATGAAAATTATGCTTACATGTCTTGCAGTATAAATTTTCGTTGTCATGTATTTGGGTCTTGCATGATTTGCATTCCATCATTGCGGATGATTTGTACAGTGTTTTTGTATAATTATTTACGCAAAGATGTGAACAAGTATTGGTGTTAAGTTATTTAAGTTTTTTTTTTTTTTTAAACTTTTGCGCACTGTATTTAGACGATCGTTTTTATTTAAATTTGATTTTTTACGTGGGATTTCACAGATATTTGTTTTCTCACAATATCATGTGTCACTGCGATTACCAGAAGCGGTGTTTATTTTAGTTTTTTTTTTATCACTTTTACGCACTGTTTTAGGCAAAGATTATCGATGATACTGATATTGGATGTTCGAATTTAATATTTGAAGTCGGATTTCGCTAATATCACGTTTTACACAAAGTTTTCTTGGTTTTTATAGGAGCAAAAAATTTGTACTTGTTCACTGTTTGACGTTTGTGGAATGTTGTTTCGCCAGTGCTGCCGGCAAAATGAATATGCAACATTTTGCCGGGGCCTATAAACACATATCTGGCGCGGGTACAATCCCCCACCACTTTTGGACTCAAAGCCCAATGTCGGGTGCGAGTCATGCTTATTGAATATAAGCAGCCAAATAATAAAATAAAATTAGTTCATCTTTACCACCGAAACCAAGCGTTTTATTTATCTACAAGTGACTCCTGCCCAACATCTGCCTCACCCCGCCAAGTCCTCTGCTCCAAGATCTTCTGGTGTTACCTCTTCAAGACAAGCCGGCCCTCCTCTGGAAAACCGCCAACACCAGAAGCGAGCAGAGACAACAGCACACCCAGGGCCCAACATTCACCAAGCCTGGGTGCGGGAGGCAGATTTCATCACAATATCAACTACAATCATCATCATCGGCCGTAAAGGAGCATCTCATCGGTTGAAGACACGGTTTGGACCCGGCGCCTAAATCTACAGTCTTGTGCGGACTCCCGTCCAGTACAAGTGGTCCTCCGAGCCGGATTCTCACACGCCTTCAACCAGGATGTCTCCAACTTTACGGTCGAGCCGGATCCAAGACGATGGATCCTCAACACCATCTGCAGATGCCCTGGACGCTGGGTCTCAGGCCACGGCTGTGGTTCACGTCACGCCTGACGTAACCCCCATGCCCACGCCCAGCACTACTCCTGACATGGCACCTCCTGCAGATCATGACTCACCGCCCTCCATATCTCAAGAGGATGCGATGGAGTCATTGCGACAACAGCTTCGCAGTCAAACCGAGCACATTGAGAGACTCAAAGCAGCTCTTCAATCAGCTCCAACAGCAGCAGCCCCTGCCCCTCCTGGACCTTCGAAGCTCCTGGAGAGGTCACCACCTGCATGGACGCAGCCCGGCCAATCGAGCCCGGTGCCTCTGGTGGACCAGAGGTACGAGGAACCAGCAGCAGCAGTGCCTGCCCGATCTGGACCCGTACTCCTGGAAGGGTACCCTGCTCAAGGAGGACCCTGGCGCTTCCAAGGGTACAGCCCTGGATGGGTGCAGCCCGGCCAACCAAGCCCGGTGCCTCTGGTGGACCAGAGGTACTCAGCAGCGGCGCAGCCAAGGCCAGCCGGTCCCCCGCCCTCGTCACCCTGGCCCAATGCAGGGTGGCCAAAAATGATGCAGCCTGGACCCTCTGGCCCCGTACCGCCCGCCCCTCTGATAGAACAGAGGCAAGCCGTACCTGAAGTGCCAGCCGGACCTGTACCTCTGGTGGACCAGAGGTACGCATCACGAGCGCAGCAAGAGCCAGCAGGCCCTGCGCAACCAGCACCCTGGACCATTCAGGGATGCCCAGTACTGGTGCAGCCTGGACCTCATGGCCCTGTGCTGCCCGTACCTCTGCCCCACCCGGGGTACCCAGCGCCGATGCCAGGATCACCTGCCGGACTGCTGGAGCAGTGGGACGTGCCATGGACACAGCCTGGACCACCTGGACCATCTGGACCATCTGGACATGTGCCGCCCGTACCACTGCGCGAACAGGAGTATGGCGTGCCGGCACGGCCAGATGGCCCGCCCACAGCCAGTACCAGCTCCATGCCGAGATTCCCGCCCCAACCTACGGCGGATGAAACGGCCCAACATACCAGAGCCTGGGTTCAGCATGATGGCAGTCCCATGGCTCAGCTGGCCTCCGCCCTGACAGAAGCCATCAGAGCTTCAAGGGCTCAGGACAGCCCCCGTCCCACAATCGAGGACGATCCACGAATGGCGGCCCTTATTGCCAGACAATCAATGGCCAAGGACCTGCCTCCATTCTCTGGAGATCCACTGGAGTGGCCCACCTGGAGGGCACAGTTTAACCAGTCTACCTCCACATGTCGGATGACCTCCAGCGAAAACTTGATCCGCCTACAGCGGGCCCTCAAGGGGAAAGCCCGAGAAGCCGTCGGCCCCCTTCTGATGGACCCTGCTCAGGTTCCGGAGATCCTGGCAGTCCTGGAGCAGCGATTTGGAGGGACTACTTCACTCGCTGCTCTGATGCTGGACAAAGTCAAGAAGCTGCCCCACCTCACAATTGAAGCCTCTCTGGAGGATATCGCAGACTTCTCTGGCACTGTTCAAAACCTGGTGGCATCACTCCGCTCCCTCAACAATGATGGCTATCTGACGAATCCAGCGCTGCTCAGTGACATCGCGGGGAAGATGCCGCCCACCTTGCGGTTGGCGTGGCTGATGGAAGTGCGGCGTGCGACGAGGCCTCCGCTACCATTTGCCAGTTTGCCGCCTTCCTGAAAACCGTCGCGAACGCCATCCCAAAGTCCGGTTTGGTTGACCCCGCGAGGTCCCGCCCACGCCGTGAACATACGCTCGCCACAACGGAACAGTTTTCGCGCAAAAACGGTGCTAAAAAACGTGATACCTGTGAAAGTTTCATAAATACGTCTGCCGAGACAGAAAAGTTTTCGCGAAAAAACAAATCGAACAAAAGTGACACTTGTGACAACAGTTTAAACACGTCTGCCGCGTCAGAACGGTTTTTATCGCGGGAAAACAATGTTTATAACAACAATTCTAGTGAAAAACAACAGTTCGCAAAAATTAATCGAAAGCCCCAAATTTTGTCTGGTAATAATCGAATGCCCCAAATTTTGTCTGGTAATAATCGAGAAAATAATCGAAGCGGGGAAAAAGTGCAAAACAGTTACAGTGAAGTTCGCGAGTTCGACAACCGCGCCGGGTGTGTCCAGTGTGGTCAAAATGGCCACCAACTTAGCGAATGTCGCACTTTCGCCGCGAAAGACATAAAATCCCGTTTTGTGACAGTTAAAAGTGCCGGATTGGGCCGAGTATGCCTCAATGGCAAACATTTTACCAAATACTGCAAAGTTAGTGACTGGTGCGGAGTGGGGGAGTGCAGATACCCCCACCACCGACTTCTTCACAACCCGAACTATCGTGAAAATAACAATACAGTGGCAGACGTTCACAATATGTGACGCCACACCGAAAGTGCCGTGTTAAAAGTGGTGGGGGTCATATTGTCGGGCCCCAAGCGGCAGATCAAAACCTTTGCGCTTCTGGACGAAGGCTCCACTGTCACCCTTATTGACGCCACCACAGCACAGAAAATCGGCACAACTGGACCTACCCGTGAGCTACGACTACACGGAGCAAAAAACATGTGATCAACAGACATAACGTCCCGCCGCGTGCCAATCACTCTACGCGGCGCCGGAATTGCTGATGAGTTTATCATCAGAGCAAATACCATCAAGCAGCTCAGCCTTCCTGTACAGAGGTACCACGGTCGCTACATCACCCCCACACTTCTCATCGGGCAAGACAATGCTCACCTTATTGTCTCGAGGGAAGTGCGCGACGTTCGTGATTCTACGCGAATATTATCACGAACGGCGTTGGGGTGGACCACCCATGGCGGAGGGACCTCTGAACATGTGGATGAAGCTACCACATTGGCCATACGAGCCACACTGTCACCCAGGCGCACTGCCGGGAGGCATTATACAGTGCAACATGGACCATCTGGCCCCGTACCGCGAGCACCTCTGATACAGGCGGCCGTACGAGGAGTACCAGCTGGACCTGTGCCAGCATTTTCGCAGAGAAGGCCAGTCGGCCCCGCGAAAGGGTCTCCCAGGCACGTTGCCGAGAGACTTCAAACAGTGCAACATGGACCATCTGGCCCCGTACCGCGAGCACCTCTGATACAGGTGGCCGTACGAGGAGTACCAGCTGGATCTGTGCCAGCACCTTTGCAGAGAAGACCACCCAGTCACCATGCCCGGTGGCATTCTACCATGCCACATGGACCATCTGGCCCCGTACCGCGAGCACCTCTGATACAGGCGGCCGTACGAGGAGCACCAGCTGGACCTGTGCCAGCATTTTCGCAGAGAAGGCCAGTCGGCCCCGCGAAAGGGTCTCCCAGGCACATTGCCGAGAGACCTCATACAGTGCAACATGGACCATCTGGCCCCGTACCGCGAGCACCTCTGATACAGGTGGCCGTACGAGGAGTACCAGCTGGATCTGTGCCAGCACCTTTGCAGAGAAGACCACCCAGGCACCATGCCCGGTGGCATTCTACCATGCCCGGTGGCATTCTACCATGCCCCATGGACCATCTGGCCCCGTACCGCGAGCACCTCTGATACAGGCGGCCGTACGAGGAGTACCAGCTGGATCTGTGCCAGCATCTTTGCAGAGAAGACCACCCAGGCACCATGCCCGGTGGCATTCTACCATGCCCCATGGACCATCTGGCCCCGTACCGCGAGCACCTCTGATACAGGCGGCCGTACGAGAAGTACCAGCTGGATCTGTGCCAGCACCTTTGCAGAGAAGGCCACCCAGGCACCATGCCCGGCGGCATTCAAAAACACACGATTTTGCATTACTACGTATGGCATCGCCTTAATAACAATATTACCTACTTTAATCCACTATCTAGAATATATCGTTTGTAGTACAATACTATTTTTGTTATTTGTTTTTGAGGTGTTATGCGGTGTTGCGCTAACTCTTTCTTTAGCCAACGTTTCGGACAGCATTGCAGTGCCCATAATCAGGGCAGCTGTGTTATCTGACATATATCTGACAGATAACACATATACCCAGATAACACATCTGCCCTGATGATGGACACTGCAATGCTGTCCGAAAATTTGGCTAAAGAAGGAGTTAGCGCTACACGGCATAATACCCCAAAAACAAATAGCAAAAATACTTTTGGCCGTGAAAATCTTAAATCATATTTTACAATACTATTGATTATGACTATATAGACTTCTATGCAAATAGTCTTCGCACATTAAAAAAACGTATAAGTTATACTTATTATATCTTCACGACACCCGTCATACAGGGAGGAATCCGGTAGTTCCACCCACTACTAAGACATCCTTTGCTCAAAGACAATACTCTTACTTGGGGCCAACAATGTTTAACCTCATACCCGAAATCGAAAAGTGCACGCATTCTGCAAAAATTGGTTAACAATTGGCTTTTAGACTTAGGGAGAGGTCAAGAGCGAACTATATATAAAAAATGTTAAGTACAATCATATAAATATTTGATATGTTTGGCCTCCAGACCCAAAAGTCCCACCACACTTCACAAAACCAAATAATTTGAACTATAAACATGTCTTAAATTTGTTGAAATAATAATTTTTACACATATATTATTGCACATCAACAGTAAAAAAAATTAAGATACTTACTTAACTTATCTCTTATATTGTAACTATGAAAGTAATTTTCCATAATGTTATGTAAAAAGTAATTTTTCCAATATCATGAATTTATTGTAATGTCACATACATTACCTACTTACTTAATACGAACTAAACCTATCAATATGACTGTTCTGAAACCTACCCAGTTGGACAGTCAAAGCTTCATTATTCTGTAATTGTATTTTTTAGTATCTAATACATAAATAAACGACAAGTCAAGGAGAATATTGGTGTTATTGTAAAAGTTGTACTTTATTTATGATATTAGTGTTAGATAAATCATAAACTACGCATCTTGTAAACATTTTGTTAATGGATTGTTAACTATTCTTACGTACTTACCGACGCTAATTTTATAAATATATCACCCCAGTAATCCGTAAATGAACCAAAACAATTAATTACTTACTTTTATAGTGTTTATATAAAGATTTTAGTGAGTTTTTTTTTTTAAATAATTATATATACTCATTATTCAAAGTTTAAATAACTGCAGGCTTAGCTAAGCTATATGTTTAGATGATATTGGTAAAGGTAAATAAAATGTCTTACTTTTAAATTAAAATAGTTGAAGACCAGCAGACTCCCTGGCACGTCGTCTATGTCGGCAGTCGAAGGGTGCGCCGGGCTTAGAGACAAATTACTCTGCCCGGATAGTAGACAAATGTAGAGAATGACAATCATACATATTGTAGTAGCGAGTAGTTGATTACATTTATTTAACAGTGGCGAACTGGAATACATTTTTATTATTATATATACAAAATTTTTTTTAGTACTCTTATAAAATATTTACATTACAAAATATTAAGAAAAAAATTATGGTATTTTATTATATATTTTTTAAAATTTATTATTTTTAAAATTTATTTTATTTTTATATTTATACAGAGTGGAATATACTCTTAGTATCGCCTTGGTGTAAGACCACCATTCAGAATTGAAACATTGCTTGTAATAGATTAGGTCGTGTTTGGTGACCAGAACTGAATAGCCACTTTCCCAACATCCTCTCCCCCATCTCCTTCTCAGTTGGGATACCATAGTATCATTGGCATTAGATGGTTAGGAGGAGTTGGGACTCTGTGGTTTCACATTAAAAAATGAAAACATAATGGTTGATTGTTGATTAAAATTTTCGGTATTTCGTTTAGAATAGCATTTTATACTCTTAAGAATAAGTAGTACCTCTACCCATCATGTTATTTGATAAAGCAATCTTATTAAAATATGAAATATCTTCGTTTAGTAATATAATTTTTTTTTTTTGATGTAATAGCTTAAGGGCGGGTTGTTTCACATATAATATTCACAGATATTGAACAATTCATCATATTTCAAAGTAAATTTTCATGTTCTAAAAAGGGTTGTATTCAAGTTCTGTTATTATTTAAGTTCTATGAATTAACTGTACCACAATGATATAATAAAAGAGTTTTAATAAGACTTTCAAAAAACCTAAAAATTTACGTAAAAATTGATTATTGTTCAAATTCTTCGAAACAACCCATTCTAATCCGTACCCGTTAAAAGAATATGGAGATTGTGGGGTCTTTCTCTGTTACTAAACCGAACTAATTTGATTAATGAATTCGAACTAATAGTATTTTGATTTTTAAATTATTTTACTAATTTTAAAAAATTATTTTAATTTTAAGAATTTTATTATATTATGACTTTTTAGTGTTTTCATAGAAAGAAGAAGATCTACATAAGGAGCTTGTAGTTCTTTTCATTAATACGTAATCAAAGGCAACAATAAAACTTTATTGTGAATATAAAATTCGAATGATTTATGTTTAGGTGTAAACATATCGAATATTTAGCGCCTAACCTGCCACGCGATACCGGTCATTAGTGATTTCTTCACACGCCATCCGGTTATACAAGGAATGAATTATTTATTCTTTGGAATTATGGTTTCACATTAGTGACCATAACTCCAAATTAATATATCCCTATAGTAATTTAACAACTATCTTTAATTATTATAAATGCGTTTCTTTCTATCTCTACCGGTGTGAAGTGCATGCAAAAAAAAGTAAGTTTAATTTTGCTATGGTTTTCTTTAAGATTGTCATAAGAAAAAAGGCAGTTTTTTTTACAAAAACTATGTTTTGAAATACCTTCATGTTTTTCAAGCTAGATGAATGCTTACTAATTTAAAACCAGCTACATTTAAAAATAAAATCTAACCAAATATTTTTATTCATAAATATATGATATTTGTCGTTGACAAATTTATATATTATTTTATAAGCAATAATTATTAGCCTGAAACACTCATCCACATTGAAAAATCTCCAGATAAAAGATACTCAGGAGATTTTTCAATGTGGATGAGTGTTTCAGGCTAATAATTATTGCTTATAAAATAATTGTCACCCTTTGTGCTATGCATAAAAAAATCTTGTATTAAACATTAGTTTACCAAAAAAATAATAAATTTATATATTATATATATGTGTATTTATTAATCTATTTACATATTTATATATATATGTGTATTTATTAAATCACCACTCTAGGTGGCTGCATGTTTCATGGTGACCAATGGAACATAGTTATTTTGTATAAAGTTTAGTGTAAACACACGAATTAAATGTATAAACATGCTGAAAATTGGAAGACTTAAATAGAAAAATACATGCATGAGGATTAGAATACCTACACAAATATGTATATTTATTTGAGCCTTAGAAATTAAATATATTAAAAAAATCTTTATAGTTACATAAAATATTCATCGGCATATTCTTCGACCTTTCAAAAGCCTTCGACAAAATACATCACTCAAATCTTTTAAAAAACATAGAATTACTGATAATGAATTGACATTTTTTAAAAGTTTATGTAAATTGGAAATCAAACAGTAAAACCTAACAACATAACCAGCGTGTGTATTTATATTAAATTCGGGGTGCCTCAAGGACGTATTTTGGGTCCAATCCTTTTCTTAATTTACATTTATGAATGGTGGAAAAGTACATGGCTATTCAGAGCTGTTCACCAAACACGGCTAAAGCCATTTCAAGCAAGGATTCATTTCTGAATGGTGGTCTTGCACCAGGGCGATACTGTTTCTTCTACTATACTACGTATTATTTTAAATGAGTTATTTGTGAAATAACACCAATTAATGAAATAAAATTTACTTTCGCACGCCTGGATTTGAACCTGAGACCTCAGGCTTGCTTGTCGAGAGCCTTTCCCCACGACCACGTAGGCCGACTTGGTCGATATAGCTTTAAAAAGTGGTCTATTCTGGATGATTGGTTGAACTGATCTTATAATTTGTCAGCCTGCGGTATCCAAAACAAGGAAGGAACATTGAAAGCTATTCGAGATCACGTAGTTAAATTTACTATTTTGAATATTTGTAATATATGCATTTAAAAAAATATATATTTTGGTGTTGTTTAAAATGGAAACCTTTTAATCATATCAGCTTAACGACTAATAGCCGAGGGAACAAATGCGTTGGATTCCTACCTAGGCGTCATGAGTTCAATCCAATGCTAGTTAAGTCCTCCATCATTTTACAACCATATGTTAATTTTTTTTTTCGCTTCCTTGCCATCAATGTGTATCATTTTGTCACTGAGCCGGGGCCTCTCCGACGTTGAGACCCTATTAATGGACACTACACAAACGTAAAGCACAGTTTCGCATGACAAAAATATAATATGTTATGATGTTGTTTCAAGTAACCTTTAAATTTATACCTAAATAATAATTGGATGCTTTGTATAGCGCCGTTTTTTGACAAAATTATTTCAAGGGCGATTTAACTATTACGTGAGTACTACGATTGCTTGGGTCGCGGGCCCGGGCCCGATGATTCCAAGCCCCCTCGTGACCATAGGGTAAAGCAAGAATTGCAAGGGGCCCCCGAGTAGTCCAGCAGCCAGGAGCCCGCCTTCGATCCGCCCCTGCGCATCAGCTGTTGTTCCTGATATTGATCAAGACTAATTCAAATTTTGTTTAGTTGTTGTTTTATTATAGCTCTAGAGTCTAGACTAAAGCTGTGCTAATGTTTTTATGAACATAAATAACTATTAATCATTACTTCTAATTTTTTACTATCCGATTTTCTCTTTTAGGAGTACTTTGATTCCTTTAAATACATATTTTATGATTTCTAAAAATATTATGCTGTACAATATACCTAAATGAACTACCGTATTTTATCTATAGTACGTTTTTTTGTGTTCTTCAGTGAGAATGTGTTAGAGCATTAAACACGGGAGTCCATTTATTTCTTAAATATTCGTCAATTGAAATTTTTATTTTAACTATGGTCAAACATGAATTAAATTATGAGATTCACCGTTCACAGATTTTCATTGTCGCAGTAAGTAAAAGAGTGACAGAGAGAACAAAAGTCCAAAGTGGACTTCCGTTGTTTATCCTTTAAGGTACATTTAATGTATAAAATGATATTAAAACAGAACATAAGCATTTGCAGTACAGAATTTTCCAAGCTTTATTTAATAACGAGATAAATAATTCTAATATAAATTATAAATGATTTAAAAAAATAACGACCACTATTTATTTAAAAAAAAAAACAATATTGTCGCAAGCATGAACACAGTATTTTAGTCGTATTGAAAGTATTGCCAATGAAATTTTTTTTCTGTGATGTGATGAAAAATGTCTACTGCTTATAAAATTCCAGAACCATATGAATTTAATTAGGTACATACAAAAATACAGTGTGTGGCAAGCCTACGCACGACGGAAGTGAAACTTTTAGTATTCTTCTCTCTCTCTTTTCATTTCATATTATTATTATTATTCAGAATGCTGTACATGCTGTGTTGCGCTAACTCCTTCTTTAGCCGACGTTTCGGACAGCGTTGCAGTGTCCATCATCAGGGCAGATCCGGTAGATCCGAAGATGTGCTGTCCGAAACGTCGGCTAAAGAAGGAGTTAGCGCAACACGGCATAACACCCCAAAAACAAACAACAAAAAAGCTGTACATTATAGTTTTAAAAAGCATAATTTTATTTATAGGCGTGTTGTTAACAAATGAACGTTTATCTAGATTCCTAATATTGACATATTTATAAGTAGCATGTGATAAAAAAAAATTAAAAGTTATAAAAATATGGGATTCGAACCCGGGTCCTGCATAACGAGTGTCAAACGCTCTGCCTCTTTTTTTTATATATACTTCACACAGGAGGCCCTGATGAAAATAATTTCCCTCAGGACCTATGTCATCTTTGGGGATGCTGTGTGGAGGGTCTTTTTGTGGAGAGGAAGGAGTGAACATGGGTTTTGAAGAGTCCCATGTTGTAGGAGGGAGGAAACACAGAGGCCGGCAGTTCGTTCCACAGCCGAGCTGTTGAACTTAAGAACGAGTCGTAGAAGCGACCCGTTCTCATGTGACAAATGTCAACCGTGTACAAATGTTGGGCGCGCGTTTGGCGTGTATCCCGACTACGCACCGGTGCCGAAGGGATCAATGACGCTAGTTCTTCAGAGCATCTTCCATTGTAATACCGATAGAACAAGGACAGCATACCTACCTGACGCCTGTGCTCTAAAGATTGCAGTCCGTTTGTTAAGATTGGGGAATCTATCAAACGGACCGCCCGTTTCTGCACAGAGTCAAGGGTTTTTTCAGGTATTTAGGGGCTCCGGACCAGAGATGGCTGCCAAATTCGACAGTAGGGCGCACTTGCGATTTGTATAGGGTCAGCAGTTGTGCACTATTAAAGTATCTGCGGGCCCTGTACAGTACGCCCAGCTTCTGAGAGGCCAACTTTACTCTGGCTTCAATGGAGCCCCCGTACCTGAGCTGGTCACTCATAGTCACACCAAGCATATCAATGGAAGGCCTGTTCGGAAGATTGCTTCCGTTGAAGGAGACTAGATTGTCATTTGGATCCCTTTTAGACGTAATCAGACAGGATTGGGTCTTTGAAACATTAAATTCGACGAGATTATTTTTACCCCAGGAGGAAATACTCTCGAGATAACCGTCCATTCTCTGCTTCAAAGCCCTCCGAGCCGTTGAAGTTTGTGTGCCCTTTGGGGGCTTGTTAAACAAAAAGCTATCATGAACTGTACTGTCATCCGCGTAACAATGAATCGGTGCACATGTCAAAAGGTCATTGATGTGCAACAAAAACAAAGTCGGAGACAGAACCGATCCCTGTGGGACGCCAGCATTTATAGAGTGTGAGGAAGAGGTGAAAACGTCAGAAACTGCCTGAATCGACCTATCCTTTAAAAAGTCAGCAATCCACGTACACAGGGATGCGGGAAGTCCGTAAGAAGGCAATTTGTTGACAAGTCCTCGGTGCCAGACCCGGTCAAAGGCCTTGGATATGTCTAGTGCGACCGTTTGGGTCTCACCGTGACGTTCCAGGCACCGCCCCCAAACATGCGTCACATACGCCAGAAGATCACCGCACGAGCGGTTCCGCCGGAATCCGTATTGACGGTCGTTGATAATTTTGTTCTTCTCGAGGTATGTGAGCAGTTTGTCGTTGATCACACGTTCCATCACTTTGGACAGAACTGATGTGATCGCTATGGGGCGGTAGTTGGCCGGGTTGGAGCGGACACTTTTCTTGGGAATAGGGTGAATGACCGCTTTTTTCCAACCAGAGGGCACAGTGCCACACTTCAGGGACATTTTGAAGAGCTTTGTCAAAACTGGAACTATTTCCGCAGCACACCTCTGCAATACCAGGGCAGGTATTCCATCAGGTCCACTAGCTTTGTTAACATCGAGCCCCCGTATAACGTGGAGTACATCCCTATGCCGGATCCTCAGCTTTTTCATATAGAAGCCGCAGTGAGGAACCGACGGCGGGACAGCACCTCCGTCATCGAGGGTCGAGTTTTCCGCAAACATTTTCCCTAATAAGTTAGCCTTTTCGGTGGCGGTGTTTGCTAGTGAGCCGTCAGGTCTGGTAAGAGGTGGCAAACTGGGTTTGCAAAAATTCCGACCTATTAAGCCCGCAAGCGACCAGAATGCTCTGCTGCCATGCGGGCAGGCAGCCAGCTTTTTGCTGATCTGCAGGTCGTGTTCGAATTTTGACCTATTAATGATTCTCTTGCATTCCTTTGCCGATTTGTTGTATGCTGATGTGCTTTCGGGCGTTCGAGATGTGTTGTAGGCTCGGTAACACCGAGATACCTCTCCTCAACCTTGACTTGTCCCGCGTAAATTTTCGTTTTCAAACACGGCAAATGAATAATATCACATAACGTCTCGTTAACGCTTTATATAGGTTCGAATCGAAGATATATCGGCAGTGTGAAGTCATATCTGTCGTTTTTCAAAATATTTCCGTATATTTGTCCGTTTTGGAAAAGATCTATCGTGTTTTAACAGTCTCATACCCGTATGGAGTCTGAATTTGAAAAACATTTCTAAATTTTGAAAAACTCAGTTACGGCTGTGTTTTTTACTAAAAAAACTTGTCACGCACGTCTGCGAGGGTAATTAGTTGCGTTATCGGCCTTTATTAGTAATTTTAATGATTCAAAATAAAAATAATTAATCAAAATACCGAGCGACTCAACCGGCTCGATTTGTAAGCTATATTTCGACCAAAATATCATATAGGTACCGACCGTTACTTCTAGCCAATTACTCGAGTGAACACCTGCTGGTCTAGAGTCTCACTAAATGGATTTAGACATTTCGGGAGACTCTCGGTTAAAATTAACAAATTTATGTCATTTTTTACTACATTATTACAAATCATGTATATATCTTCTTATATGTATGCCTGACAAAGTCGCAGCACGAAAGCATTTTCCTCGTATTAAAAAAATCACAAAAAGAAAAAAAAATTAGTTAAAGCGGGGATCGAACCTCGGTTCTTCACGACGACAGTCGGGCGCTCTGCCTCTAGACCGCGAAGCTGAGTTTGGAGAGTGACCTAAACTAGGTATATAATATTAGCTAGGCTCCTATAGCGAAATGATCACGGTTTTTCGTGACGGTCATGAGTCGGTTTTACTCCGGTCCTCGAAAATGAATAACGCGCGTAAAGAAGTTTCACTTCAAAAATAAACAAAGAACATAATAATTCATAAGTAAGGCTTCAAACCAACTTTCTGGCTTCTCCCAGATGCAGAACAATATTTATGCTGTTTATGAAAAAAAAGTTTATTATCGAGAATCATAAGGAAAAACACAGTATAATACTTCATCCATGGAGCATTTTTTCTAACGAAACTTGATATACTGTCATATTGCTTAGTATAACGTATATTGTTTTGTCTTTATTGCAAGGGACTTAGAATTTAAAAGAGAAAATTTCATCCTTTTGTTATTTTTATAAAATGGCTGTCTTTTTGCTTATGACGGTAGCAGTGATTCTTTTTTTTTATTTTTTTTTTTTTTTTATTCATTTTTGGGAAATCAACAGTTACATTTTTACAGATTGTACATAAGTAAAATAGCCAAAATAAAACCAATTACGGATTTCCTCCTTGTGACTTTACGTAAGACAGCATTAGAAGAAATAATTAAATTTATGAGAAATGTGAAGTTATAATTATATAAAATAAAAGAATTGTATAAAATAATAGAACAAAATAATACAACAAAAATAAAGGGGAAAAATAAAAAAAAAAAACTAAAATTTATATAAAATAAAAGATTATCGATACATTGGTAACCATAAGAATACAAACAATATTGTGCATATAAATCATATCATAACCATAACCATAAGAAGACAATGTTGTGCATATAAATCATACCATAACAGGATTATAAATATATAAATACTAGAAACATAAACATCAATTCAAGAAACATCAGTGAAATACTCTTTTAAGGTCATTTTATATTTAGTAAATTCGCAATTGAAGATGTCGATATTGAATAATATGTTATTGTAATTATTACATATTCTGTTCAGGCAAGAATTTTGTCTACAGTTCGTTTTGCTTTGATTGATTTTAAACAGGATAGAAGACCGTGTTAAACGTGCAGGCACATTAAATTTAATATTATTTAGCAACTCTGGGCATTGAATATTATTATTAATTAATTTATATAGGAATAGAGCATCTGCATGATGCCTTCGTACACTTAATGAATCAATTTTAAAGTACGAAGCTGCCTCTGCATAATTATTAAATCTTACAAATGACCTGTAACAGAGATATTTTAGGAATTTGTTTTGAATTGCTTCGATTTTGTTTATGTGGATTTTATAGAATGGAGACCAAACAATTGATGCAAACTCCAGATGACTTCGTACGTAGGCAAAGTAGAGTTGCTTAATGATATTGATGTTATTAAAAAGTTTTGTGTTTCTAATGATGAAACCTAATATTTTAGCAGCCTTATTTGTGATTTGTTGTATATGAAGGTTATATTGAAGTTTATTATCAAGAGTTATTCCAAGATCACGAATATTTGAGACTGTTGCAATGTTGATGTTATTTAAAGAATAATTAAATAATGTTTTATTTTTATTTCTGGAAAAGACAATGTGATGACATTTTGAAACATTTAGAAATAATTGATTTTGTTGGCAATAGGTAGCTACATCGTTTAAATCATGTTGTAAATTAATACAATCGTTTAGACTTTTTATTGGCTTGTATAGCTTAGCATCATCAGCAAATAATTCTATTTCAGAGTTTTTTACAACATTGACCAAATCATTAATATATAAAATGAAAAATAATGGTCCGAGATGTGAACCCTGTTGGATCCCTGAGGAAATTTGATTGAAGTCTGATACAAAGCCCTTTATTGCTACTGCCTGTGATCTGTTAAGTATATAAGATGTAACCCAACGAAATAAATTACCACGTATACCTAATGCCCAAAGTTTTCTTAGTAGTAATTTTTGATTAATTTTATCAAATGCTTTGGCAAAGTCTGTATAAATGATATCTACTTGAGTGCGATTGTCCATGTGACCAACAATGAATTCGGTAAGAAGAACGAGATTACTTTCCACATTTCTGCCTTTTGTAAAACCATGTTGTTTTGTTGTTATGATGTGATTGAGTTGTGGACTTAGGTATTGGTAAACAATTTTTTCCATTAACTTACTGAATATTGTTAGTTTTGAAATCGGACGATAATTTTTAACATTATTTTTTTCGCCATTTTTGTGGATTGGTGTTACATATGCTCTTTTCCATATTTCAGGTACCGTGCCTTCGTTCATTGATTTATTATATATAATGCAGAGAGGTTTAGCGAGTGTTTCAGCACAATTAACTATAAAGTATGACGGAATATCATCACACCCCGCGCTTGTGTTCATGTCAAGAGCTTTTATTTCTTTTAAGACTATTTCTCGTGTGAATTTAACCGTGGTGATATTTATGTTATTTGTGTTTTCTGGTATGTCAAATGTTGGTAGGTTATTATCTTTTATGTAAACTGATTGGAAATATTCCATAAAAATATTACATACATCTTGGCCATTTTCAGCTTTTTTGTCATCTAGATGCAACGTCCTTGGAAGGGACGATTGTGTTTTTTTCATATTATTGAAATGATTCCAGAAGAGTTTAGGATTACCATTCATGTTACTTTCAGCAGTATGTATATAATTAATGTAGAGTTCTTGTGCAATTCGTTTTTGTCTAGATCTTAAGAGTGAAAACGTTTGGTAGTCACGTGGATTTTGAAATTTTTTGAAATATTTATGATATTTATTTTTTTCTTTAATTATTTTTATGAGAGATGATGTATACCATGGCGGATAATTATAATTTTTTGCTGGTTTAGTTGGTATGTAATTTATTTTAATATTGTTCAATATGTTGTAGAAGACGTTAGTTGCGGATTGAGTATTCAGATGGTTCAGATTATGATCCCAATCAATTTCGTTTAGTTTTGTGTTTATCATTGAATAATCTGCTTTTCTAAATTGTAATACTTGCTTTGTGTTAGTTTTCAGGTTTTTATTTTTATTTTTAATAGGAATTGAAATTAGCAGTGTTTTATGATAAACATCTTCTGGTACTAATGAAATGTTATTGTGAGTAATTTTCAGTTGTATGTTACTTAGAGCTAAATCAAGAATGCGATTATTTATATTATTACTCTGAGAGTTATATTGTTGCAGATTATTAAATGATAAAAATTCTATAAAGTTAAAATGGGCGGGATTTAATGAATTGATGGGTTCAGTGTACATATAATCACAGTTGTCATTTATTGGTAACCAAAGTAAGTGAGGTAGGTTGTAGTCTCCCACTATAATGAAACTGTCATTATTGTTATCCGTCATAATCTGTGATACTTTGTTTATGTGAGAAGTAATATTTATAAGATGTTTATTGTCAGGTGGGATGTACGAAGTACATATGTGAATTTTTTTACCAGGAAGTGATATAGTTACCCATATGTCTTCCGCTTCAGAATCCCATTCTAGTTTTTGATCAGAAATTAATTTACTTTTGACTGCAATTAAAACTCCACCACCGCGATTTTGATTGAGGTTATGATAATCTCTATCTCGTCTGTAGATATGGTACCGTGGATCGAAAAGTTCCTCATTAAAGATTGAATTGTTAAGCCATGTTTCACTGAGACATATAATGTCATAGTTGTTTAATAATACATTTTGAAGAAAAATATGTGTCTTGGTTCTGAGACCTCTTAAATTTTGATAGTATAATTCTAAAGATTCCATTGTATTAAGTATATAGTGCAGTTAATATAAAGTTGCTGGAAAGTTAGTTGATGGAAATATTGTATGTTTTTAGTTTTTCTAGATCATTATAATTATTTATGCAATGGTGATTTGTGTTTTCATTAAGTCTTACATAAATTTTACAATTTTTGATCCAACAGAATTTGAATTTATTAATTTTGGTAAACTCTCTGACCTTTTTGTAGAGTACTTTGTTTTTATGAGTTAAATGTTCATTTATATAGATCCGTTGTTTTCCATTAAAGTTAATATCCTCTGCTGTTAGGCCCCTTCTTGTCCGGATTGCTGCTATGATTTCGTCTTTCTGTTTCCTGCCCTTTAGTTTTACTATAATATTCCGCGGTCTTCCTTCAATCTCCTCCTTGGGGGTGACTCGGGTGGCGTATTCAATGTCGTCGCTTACTATATTTAATTCTGAATAGATCCTTTTGATAATCTCCGTCAGGTTCTCTTGTTTTTTTTCTGGTATCCCAATGATCTCTATGTTATTAATGCGTGCGTGTTGTTCGTTAGCATCCAATTGTTTTTGTAATTCTTTAAATTCACTTTGTATTACGGCGTTTTGTTCCAGAGTTTTTTCAAGGTTGTTGTTTTTTTTCGTATCAATTTTTTTTTCTAGAGTTAATATTTTATTTTTTAATTCCTCGATTTCTTCTTTATACTCGTTTCTGATGATTTCCAGAAATTGTACCTTAAATTCTTCAAACTTTTTGTCAAGAAGTTGGAGGAGTTGGGTGTCCGTAGTATTTAGTGTTTTTGCAGTTGCTCGTGTAGTCATTTTGGCACGAAATATTAATTAGTATAACTTCACTTCACTATTAAAGCTATTAAAATATAGATATTTAGATTTTAGCTAGAATTTTTTATTTTATTTTGAGATATTTCAAGAGTGAAATAAAAACACGACAGCTGTCATTGAATGTTATTGTTGTATTTTAGGACACCCATTGTCAAAATAGAGTTATTTTTTATAAAAAGAGCAAAAAACCGACTTTAGATCTTTTTTGGTAATCTGGTCAATATTAAAGAAAAAATATTATTCGTAAATCAAAAGCACATATACCTACAGTTGGTAGGACCTTCGGTAACGCACAATATTTTAAGTTTCATAATTTGATGGGTGATTTAGATATATTAAAGAAAAAAAAAATATCGGATGCAACCGACCACCATGGGGCCTAAAAAAATAGTAAGAATTATTATAATAAGCAAAAAAAGTATTGGATTATCCTTTTGTCCCCCGCATATTTCAAAATCTCTACGGACTATACAATCACCAACTAAACTAAACATAAATACCTTTTTTTCAAATCTTTCTGACTTTCACCCTAAAGGCGATGCCATACGTAGTAATGCAAAATCATGTGTTTTTGTTTTGAAAATTTGGTCGCCTAGAAATGTTTCAGATGCTTTAATTAAATACTGCGAGTAGAATACATCTTGGACTTTGAAATAGTCGAGTATTTTTTAGATAAGTCTTTTTTTAAGCCCAGAGAAAATAATGTAAAGCCCATGAAAACTGCTTTAAAGTTCAAAATCTCCTACTTACGAACCCATTTTCGTTTATCATTTTATTGTATAATGTGGAAAATTAAGTTATTTATAAAATGATCAAAAAAAAAATCAAATGCTTATGCCTGTACATCCACAAAATAAAATAAAAGGTACTTTTTGGCCATGTTTTTTTCTTGCATAAATCAAAACAGGCGGATGGTGTTAAGCGGGAATTTAAACCTTATCGCCATCTACGCAAGGGTTGTCGTTGATAGCGTCTCAACTTAAAATATTACACGACCTAGTGCATTGCCTTAAGAGGTGTTCTAGGTCATCAATATATATATTTTAAATTGTGAAACACTCCCACTTCCAACACTCCCAAATGCTCACCACCTGGAGCCAGTAAGACTATGGCATCCCCAATTAAGGTATGTTGTGAGAGGAAGAGGAGAGAGAGAGGAGAGAAAGAGGAAGATGGGAAGTACTTGGCTAATCAGATCTGGTCACAAATCACGGCAAAAGCCATTTCAAGCAACGTTTAAATTCTAAATGGTGGTCTTACACAAAGGCGATAATAAGGGGTATCTTCCACTCAGGAACGTGCCGCATATATGTATTATATATATTTTCTTAAATAAGTTCTTTGTGATATTACGCAAATCCATCAAATAGAATTTACTTGCGCAGGAATTTGAACCCGCGACCTTCAGTTTGTTAATCGAGAGCCTTAGCCCTTGACTACGAAGGCCGTCAAATATTCACCTGACGGGATGTGGGATAGCCTATGGATTTAAAAATTATATTTTATACGACGTATTATGTATATTGTACTAAAATATTGTATATTATCTTAAATTTAAAGCAGAACGACATGAATGTGAAAATGTTTTTGCATTCCCAATGTGCAATATTTAGAATCCTTGATAATATCAATCTCACCGTAATAATCAAACATACTATTTTCGATTACTTGTGATGTGAAATATTTCTGCGTTAAATTATCTCTTCTAATGAACTTACAATTTTCTAATAGGCTACTTGCATCATATTTTTTAATTTTTTTTTCCGGTTAAGGAAAATATTCTAAGACATTCTGTACCATTATTATTATTTTAATCGTATTTTTGAAACCCTGGGGATTTTTTGAAATTTTCAATCCGAAAAATCAGACCTTTTTTTATAAACCGGAAAGACGGGACATAATTTTATAGGTGAGAAAAAACAATGATTACATAGCCGAAAATCATTTAAAAAAAAGAGCGTTTTCCATACGAATGACACAGCAGAATACCACCAAAAATATTACATCTCATAAATATTTTTAACCTTGATCCATCTTATTGATCATAAATCATTATAATGTACAACGTCTATATTAATAAATCCAATGTAATATACTAGTACTTGTAAATTATAATAATAATAAGAATATTATAAAATTTGATTTTGATAAAATCAGCACCATAACCATTATACCTCTAAAACACGTACCGACATCTAAATTGTACGGGGTTCTCATCACATCTGTCAAAAATTCAAACCAAATGAAAAGTTCGCAGGGAACAAACAATAAATCTAGTGAACGAATTCAAAAATTCGCCTGAAATCAAAGTGATGCCATATAAAAAAATTAAATCAGTGTGGAATTTTACAAAATTAATAGGAACATTTTCAGTAGACGGGACATTTTCATGTAGTGACAACACGAGCCCAAATAATGGATTTATTTATTTAAAAATAATAATAAATGTACATTTCTACAAAATTTTACTAACATTTTCGTAATCTTAGTAAAAAGATCTATCCACACGATTTTTTCCAAGTCGTTATGAAATCCATGCAAGTGGCCTATTGGTGTTGATCGTGGGACAATTCAGACAAGCGATAAAGTAGGTACTAAGGCTAATTTAATATAATTAATTCATAATTCTGTATTCGAAATTTCAATTTCTTTTGTTTTTATTTCCGATCGTGTTTAAAACGAGGCAAATTTATTTTTAAAATTATTTCTGCTTCACAAATCTAAAAATATCCAAAATAATACAAATCCAAAGGTATAATAACATATACGTATTATGTAATAGTTATTATAATGTGTGATTGAAAAAAAAATTAAGCCGATTAATTTTTTTTATTCGATGTTTGTTAGTTGGAAATATGAAATAAATATCAAGAAAAGAGGGGGGGGGGGGGGTAGGGGGTTACAAACACATTTTTATGTTAATAGTAACCAAAGACCAATATTTAGAATAGCAACAAAAACATTGATATATCGCACGTAGTTTTACATAGTGATTACTTGTAAATTCATTTATAGTTTGCAGACTAGATCTGGTAACTAGCACGCTAAGATAGACAGTCGATAAGCTTTCAATATGAACAACTTTTTGGTAAATGTCGTTCTTTATGCAGAATAATTGGCTTCATGGAGATAAACTAACTAAACTCTTAGAATTGAAATAAATCGTACGCACGATCCATGTGCATAATTAATTCACTTATGAAGCGATTATTTTAAAACATTTCAGATTGCAGGAATAAAAGTTGTCAGTTATGATTGGTCTCATGAACTAATTAATTCCCATTTTAGTGTCAAAAATACGTGGACTGCCAATGTAAACGAGTATTAAAGTTAAAATTTCAATTCGACATTGTCAATTTATTCGAATATCAACTTTTACGTAGCCGTCTGATTTTTAGAAATTTAAATTCATGATGCACCAGTGTTGCCATAACGATTTCCTTTTATATTTCATTTCAATAGTGTTTCGGGTATCGAGCACGTAACGTGCTCGGGATAATGGCATAAAATGGTCGGTAGTTAAATCTTTCGATCCGATAATGTTAAGTTATCAATTTGGTACAGCTACGTTACGGCTACCATTTTTAAAGTGATTGTTGACCAATTTTCTTTCCTATAGGAAAAAATGCAATGTTATTGGTAATCTGTAATGGATGGATGGAAATACATTGTTTTGTTTTGCTTCCAGGATCGTTTGGGGTTCAGTATTTTTCTTTGTTATTATCCTCCAGAAGGAGGGAATAATTTTTACGACATCTCTCTAGCGTAATAAGAATTTTTTTCGGGGTTTTCACCTGTGATGGTGATATAATAATAATCTATCTTCCTCTAAAATTATCTACATTCGCCAAATATTTTTTTTTTTTGAAATAAACCCTCATAAAGTGGAGGATCGAAAATGCTATATTTAGCAAATTATAATTACAAAAAACATCTAAAATATGTAGAAAATAAAATGACTTAGTCCACCCGCTCACGGGGCAACTGCAACTAAACAACTATTGGTTGCAGACTGGTTGGCAATCGAGCTTCTCTTACGGCGCAACTGAAGTATACGATTTCACAAATTATCTAAGCAATGAAAAAGGAGCAATGAAAAAGGAGCACAATGAAAAAGGAGCTTCAGCTTTCAATATGGCGTTAAAAAATATCCGCAGAATCAAGTGATGATGAAGTCACCATTATTTTATTTCTTTTCTTGCATAATCGTTAAGCCTATGGTCGTAAATACACCAGAATGTTTCAACCTTCTGAACAAATGTAATGTTTTCCTGCTCAGACATATCGTAATCTGACAGCTCTTGAGGCATGGAAAAAACACAATTTTTTTAAAACTTAAAGAAACGCGCAAGTGATTTGCGAATGACTGGTTGCGTTTCCGTTGCACCGTGTGCGGACCGCCATTGAAATACACTGGATAGCTAAATTGCCAACTGGTTTTTTTTTCAGTTGTCCCGTGAGGAAATGGACTTAAATTTAAAAACTAAAACAATTGAGAATTTATACCGCAAGACCTAAAGAGAATTTGTTGTTCCCGGAGTTACAGAAAACAGGTAATTATGCTACGCAACTACCGTCTAATAACTTTTTAAAATTTAACAGAACAGATTTTTATACATTGAATTCTTAGCAACGACTGACAAGGATTGAATTAAAAAATATATTTTGCGATAAAACGGAAGCGATTTGAATAAATTACTTAAAATAACTTACCAGTCCAAGGAACTCTGGTTGATGACGAAACTCAACTGAACTGCCGGAACTTCTTCTCGGCTTAGTTATGTCAACCCTTAATATGCCACCAGGTCTAATATCTGCAACCTTAAAGTTATATATTTATTTTAATTTCAATAACTATTTTTTTAGAAAAACAAATTAATTAATAAAGTAATATCACAATAAAATTAAAAAAGGATGATCTATAAAAAAGTAATCTGAAACAAATTCGTTCCCAAAATAAATATTTCGCCAATTACATTAGAATATAAGCATAACGAAAAATGGTAATCACCCGGGAAGAGACTTTGTAGAACCAGAAGACATGGCCAAATGACAACCCAGGGGAACTTAAACTCCCTTTATACATCTTTAAAAGTAACCCGCTCCATTATAAAAGGATTATATATATTAAAGAAATTAGATTAAATGAGAACTAGAACAATGAGCCTATAACCCAAGGGCTCACGGGATATGTACGTAAACAGTCTCCTTTCCATTGAAAATAGAGCGCAATGGAACAATATTGATAACCAAATAAAATGGGGATTTTTTGTTCCCTTTTTAACTATCCCGCATCCAAGTGGAGGAGTAGGTAGTACCCAAAATTACTATCCTCCTCATATTAGCTTAAATACTTGAAATATCATTTTAGTATTTTACTATTCCTGCGAAAATACATAAGTCACCATTAATAATTGACTGAATAATCGGGATATCTATAGTTTAAAAGCCCATAAGACAGAAAAATCATGGGATCATAGGAAGACCCACTTGGACGTTTCGTTTGGCATCTTGGCCTGTCAAGAGTTAACAATACTCCGCTTAAAGCCTATTCTCTTTATCAAACTATTTTGTATTAAGCTTATTTAATTTTATTAAAATAAATATTCAATTTTAACCCCACTACAAATCTTGGTTCGCTTTGATGAAATTGTGAAAAAAGGTTGCAGGTACATTAATTTCAAAAATATTTACATGGCGATCAATTTATGCTTATTTATAATCCCTGACATGTTAAGACCGCTAAAAATAAATATATAATGTTGTACATGCTTTCGTGAAATTATAATTATTTGCGCATTGTAAAACATGATTATAATTCATTACAACATTCACAACCAGAGATGTAATAAAATTGAAATTGGCAGCTGAATTATTTTACAAACTAATAAAAAACATAGTAAATAACTAGTTAAATTAAAGTTTTCACGGCTTGAGATCAACATAAGTACTTCAAAACATGTCGTAAGATGCTAAAACACCCTTAATATGCAAATTAACCCCATAAAGCCTTGAATATATTACCAACCGCCGAACACGAAACATCTTAATTAATGAGATATATACAGTGTTGACAATATTTACCTGTTTAGAACTTCCGCTCGGTTCCATAGCGCGGGAATCTAATTTGAAACTACTGAAATTCTATGTGAAATATAAAAAAAACATTAAAAATCAAAATTGTAACTGATGGTGATTGATTATAATTGAAAGTCTTTAACACTGAGTCCAGTTATCGATCGAAGTCAACATCATTCGATAAAAAACATGATGAAATGACTGGGATGTTGGTTGTTGAAAAGTTCGATGGTGAATGGTGCGCGGTGACACAATTGCTTGCTCAGACTAATGGGTTCCAGGCAAAATATGTTTTCATAATCAACAGCTCATATCGTCAGCAAATAAATTAGGGCCAGTTTTGAATGCCACTTCTCTGACAGCTAACGCCTGAAAAGTGAAATATAGTGAGCGTGAGTCGAAAAAATAATTAACATTAGTTACGAGAAAAAGGGTTCGAAGCGTATTCAATTGAAATGGTTTTAATTACTTTTTGTTTAAAAAGCAATTATTTAAATATGTTAATTCCGTAAGTGACAAACTATTTCTTCACATTGTAATGGGGAGACATGCCTACAAACATAAGTACATACATATCGTTAATGCCTAGTTCACACGAGGACGGGACAATATTGTATTGTCCTAGCCCCGGACCTATTTTTGTAGCGTAAACAAAACTTTCCAGGACAGGACAATGGACCCAGACATTTTCTTAGAGATAGACAGGCAAGCTATCTCCACAGAACAGTGTCTTACCTCTATGGTACGGTAAAAAATAGGTGACGGTGCTTTGACACACCGAGCTTCCGTAACCTGATACTTTCGTAGTGTGCTGACGTATAATTTTCGTTCGCTGATTCTATTGCAGTAATAAGTAAATTTTTGTTTTCTAAAATCATGTTTTTCCAAATTGTACCGACTTACCAGATAATTAATAAAAATTGTTTCCATAATAGTTTAAAATTCAAAATACAGGGTTTTCCAATAAGAGGTGTTATTTTGATATTCAATCGTAAAAGATCAATGGTTTCGTTGCTTGTGTGGCACGTAGTGCTGTCTTGTTGAAAGTAAACGTTGTCCAGATCAATACCATCCAATTTCGGCCATAAAAAATCATTAATCATCTCTCGATAGCGCAATCCATTCACAGTAACTGTTGCTCCAGCCTCATTTTCGAAAAAGTAAGGTTCAATGACTCTGCCGGACCATAAACCGCACCAAACAGTCACAGGATAGAGAGGCTTTTCGACAATAACTCTTGGGTTTTCCGAGCCCCGGATGCGACAATTTTGCTTGTTGACGAAGCCACCGAGGTGGAAATGGACCTCATCACTCAAGATGATTTGTAATAAAATCCAAATAGTATAATAATGATCTGAAATAGTATCCAATCTACAACAAGAGTTAATATTTGAAAGAAATACGAAAATTTTCTTCAAGATTTTTATGTTTTTTGTAAATCTAAATAGTGTTTGTCACGACAAAAATAAACGGTGTAATAATATTTCCGTATTATTTTAAGACGGTTACACTTTACAAAAAGCATGATCATTGATCTCATATCATTGTTTATTTTGATGCCAATCAAATGGGAATTATTTTAGCAAAGTATGAACATTTTTTTCTAAGCAAAATCATATTTTAGTGGCCGATGGGCACTTCCGGCACTTAAAAAGTTAAGAAAATATATATTTCTATAAGTTTATTGAATTAGTATGCTTTATTTCTTTACAAACATTGGTTTTAAATAATCTCGTTCCGAAGTAAATAAAAAATTTCACTAATTGCCACCTTGATGTTATTTTGCACGAAATCTGCGCAATACAAATCATCGAAATAATATTAACGTTCTTCTAAGTAGGCACATCCAGAATGCTGATTAGTTTATTTTTAAATACATCTATTTGAGTTACATTTTTATCCTCGGGAATGAACGAATGCAAAACTTTGGAAGCGGAAATCAAACCTCTTCCCGACATCCGATCGAGCTGAAACTCGGCAGATAGACACGTTGTAAATGAGAATTCAATCTACATGCATATACATATATGCATGTAGATTGAAATCGGAATACATTACATCAGTTAATATACGAAATACATGTCGGCCCTACCCGATGGGTATTTGTTGAGGTTGCTAGAGTGTTACTAGATTAATAATTTGGGAGACGGGTTTGGGTACTGCTGCACCAGGAATCATTTATTGGATATCCAACACCTCTGCCATAGATCACCCCAATTGGTTTGCTAATTTTGGTGATTTAGCAGGGGTGCTCGGGTTCATCGGATGAGATATGTTCTTTCTGCGTGGCGTGCCGGATAGTGAAAGGCAAGTTTGGGGAGACCCTTTGGCCTTGCCAACTAGTCTCTCTTGACCCATCGCTTTCATCACCCTCTGATTCCTAAATTCCTACCCATCCTTTATACCATTTTCCTTCGCAGAACTTCTTCTCCTTCTTTTCCTTAAAAAACTCTCCACACAGCATCCCTAAATATGACAGGGTAATTATTTTCCTCAAGGCCTCCTGTATGGGGTCAATGTTAAAAAAACAACAAAAAAGACTCCCTCCCAGTCAAAAGAATTTAAAAATATATATGTAAAAGTTTTAATCACATTTTAAAATAGATTTATTAAAATAAAATAAAATTTTGTTTTTTCATTACAAAGAATATTTCCTTTAAAAGCTTACAGAAGTAATTACTAACATACGTTTTTTAATCAATCGGTTGGTAAACTTGAAAGGATACTAAAATGGCATCCAGTGGCTATTCCTCAAAAATTACGATAAAATTTTGTCATCTCTTGCTAACTATCAGTAATGACTTATTTATAACTAGCTTAACCAGTACCATTAATAAAAATAGCTGGAAAAAAATTGAATCTATAAACACTTTATCACACAAATGTCACATCCAAATGCAGTTAAAAAGTTTTGGAGGTTGTAGAAGTTTTAGTCATTATAAAACTAAAGTTAATTGAATGACAGGTAAAGCAAACTTAAGTTTAAAAACTAGGAACTGTGAGTGGGTAGTAGACAGTGGGTAGTTAGTGTCGTCACGAAGCTTTTAAATAGCACCCTTCTGTTTGTCACAACCGCCCACAGTTCACCATCCCCAGGTGCTCGGGAGGGATTTCACCCACTAATTGTACCTACTACATTACTAAATGTGAAAGGGGTGAATCAAATCAAATATAAAACTTTCAATTTGAAATATATTATGTTTCAGAATTTAAAAAAAATTGTAAAGAATCTAGAAAAAAATATGTGAATTTCTCTGTTAAAGAATTTTTCACTTTCAGTGTGTATTATTTATTTATTTATTTCACGCCTATTAAGGCTTTTACATACATATATATAAAAAAATATTTACGAAATTATACACGAAAATAGTGCAGGAAACGACTATTTAAAACAATTATGAACATAATTGATGAAGACGTGCAAAAACAATAAACGGTGCGCGGCCCGGCGTAATGGAGTTTGTCCTTCTTTCCGTGGGGTTTATTTATATATTTCTGATGAACGCATAACTAAAACATCAGATGTTTCTAGAGGGATCCCTCGAGAAGTTACTAATTCATCCCCTAAAAAAATAAAATCTGGCGCTTTTCACTAATTTATATTTGAAAAACGTTTTATAAAAATTTCAAACCGTTTTCACATAAAATATTTTGATTGTATTTTTTTTAATAATCTTAAATACAAATAAGTATAATTCGTAGGGATCGCTCTTAAAATATAAATATATTTTATCATTACGATTTATTTGGAATTAATTAAAATGTGAGCTTCGAGCGAAACCCTGTTATTATAGTCTTTTGTCGCCTCAACATATGCCGACAGCAACTATAACATCATCTATTGTGACGGCGGCCAAACTATTTAGAAATATACAATGTTTTACAGCATTCGGGTATAACAAGGCCTGATTCAATACAATGCAGACCTCGCGGTTTTGTTCTTGTTTAATATTGTTGGAATAGTGCATAAATGAGAGACTAACTAATACTCTGTCACGTGACGTACCTAACAAAATTCACACCGTATGAATATTGTTTCAAATCTCTCATATTCAATGACAGTAATTTATTTTAGATTTGAATTCCATGCCTTTTGATAGAAATTCTACACTAATTATTATTACCAAAATAATTACAATTGCGTCAGGGACGATTACAGTTCTAAGTGTGTCAAAAAATAATTTTAAAATATAAGCGATGCATTTTTCGTCATTGAAATGTTTCGTGAAGAGTATTTTTTAGCACGTACATTTAAAATAATTGAATTACAGATTTAAAAAATCTACATTTTCTTTCTATAATCATCACGGGTATTTTTTTTAAGATTTCTATAAATTATGAACGCAAAATAAATAATAAATTTCACATGAAAACCATTAAAATGTATGAGAGAAAATCATGGCGCAAACTCATGCCGCTAGGAGGTGCTAGTGTAGCATGTTGCCAGTACGGGAAATGAAAGTATTCGGGGTATTATTAATACTTTAGGGTATTTGTAGTAAGTTCAACCATGGGAAGTATGATGTACGGAATCAAATAAATACTTGAGTCTGGTCATAATAAATCAAGAGTCACAATAACAGAAGAGTTTGTATGAGACGATGTATGAAAATGTATAATCCTTGCACACTCCTGCTTAGACTTGTGTTTCGCTCTGTGCTCCTTTCGAGGAAACGGAATAGTGGTTAGTTAGTTTTTTTTTAAAATAAATGTGTTTTCAGTGATTTTGCTGAAGTCTGCTTTCGTATCCGAAATCTATCTGTTTAAACGGTTCGTAATTGTTCCGTTGTTTGTATTTTATATTGAAATTCTTATTTCTGTTAGTGAATCAATCTAAAATTCGAAAAAAATAACACCCATCTTGACACATCGGATCCAGGGGAATAAATATCTGTAAAAGACGGAATGGGATTATACCCGTGATGAAACTACATAACGCAAAATCAACCGCCTTTCCTACTACTCCGCTCTCCTAAATAATAATTTATAAATGATAATATTATTTCCACCAAAAAAAAAACTATAAAAACTGTGCCGGGTACACGTCAGCTACTAGACTATAAAGATAACTCTTGCATGATTAGTTCATCGATCTTTTACAAAGGGAAAATTAATATTCTAACCAATTAATTTTTTTTTTTTTTTTTTTTTTTTTTTTTTTTTTTTCGGAATAACTTTATTGAGTAAAACCTCAAATTGTAATATTTAAATATTGAAGACAATATTAGTGATTTCTAAACGAAAATCTGAAACAGAAAAATCAGAAAAGGATACGGTCACATCTAGGACTCGAACCCAGGACCCTTGTCTTTCCGGGACACTGTTCTACCAACTGAGCTAATGGGACCCTATCCCCCTCGGTCACTTTTAACTGTATCATATTTCGAATAAGAACTACCAACATTGTCTTCATTTTTTCACCGCACATTTTTTACTGGCAACTATCTTTATGTATGATCGCAAGATTTAACCCGAACTAAATGCAATCTAGACAGCGTCTTTTTTTTTTTTAGATAAAACTATCTTATTTTTTTATTTTTAATGTGCGACGTCTTTTGACTTTTCTGCAAGTCTAGAATGAATATTTATTTTTCGGAATAACTTTATTGAGTAAAACCTCAAATTGTAATATTTAAATATTGAAGACAATATTAGTGATTTCTAAACGAAAATCTAAAACAGAAAAATCAGAAAAGGATACGGTCATATCTGGGACTCGAACCCAGGACCCCTGTCTTTCCGGGACAGTGCTCTACCAACTGCGCTAATGGGACCCTATTCTCCTCGGTCACTTTTAACTGTATCATACTTCCAATAAGAACTACTAACATTGTCTTCATTTTTTCACCACGATGTTGCACATTAAATAAAAAAATAAGATAGGTTTATCTAAAAGATGCTGTCTGGATTGCATTTAGTTCGGGTTGAATCTTGCGATCATACATAAAGATAGTTGCCAATAAAAATGTGCGGTGAAAAAATGAAGACAATGTTAGTAGTTCTTATTCGAAGTATGATACAGTTAAAAGTAACCGAGGAGAATAGGGTCCCATTAGCGCAGTTGGTAGAGCACTGTCCCGGAAAGACAGGGGTCCTGGGTTCGAGTCCCAGATGTGACCGTTTCCTTTTCTGATTTTTCTGTTTCAGATTTTCGTTTAGAAATCACTAATATTGTCTTCAATATTTTAATTAATTTTTGATTTCCACTGAAATGACAGGTCGCATCTGCTGAACCTAATAATTTCAACTACATACAGTTGAGAACAGCGCAGAACACAAGTATGACAAACTCACTATCCGCAGTTGTTTTTGAATTACTCTTTTTATACGTAAAATTAATAACAACATAATCAAAAACCGTACAAAAGCAGTAGGCATTAGATTGTTAGATTCGATTTTGGATGGTTAATCAGCTGAGCGAACTTATAAGAGTGGAAGATACTACCAGTATCGCCCTGGTGTAAGACCACCATTCAGAATTGAAACGTTGCTCCAAATGGCTTTAGCCGTGTTTAGTGACTAGATCTGAATAGCCAGGTACTTCCCCACCTTCCTCTTTCCCTTCCCCACTTACCTTCAGCCTCACAACATCCCCCAATTGGGGATGCCATAGTCTCACTGGCTCCAGACGGGAGCAGTTGGGACTCTTGTGAGGTATTCACTATAAAAAAAAAAAAAAAAAAAAAAATAAAGATTTTAGTTTTGGTTTTTATTTAAAAAAAAAACATACTTATTTATATATATTTTAAATATACAAAAAAAATAAAAGTTACCAGTGGTCAACATTTAATTATCATTAACACTAATAAGATCAGGAATTTCTGCTTAAAGTTTGTCAGGTACCTACGTTCCTTAATACTCTGTAAAAATTTTCAAATCTCGTTTTCTTCGAAAGTACGCTTCAATAATATAAACCTGATGCGAATACCTGTTACACGAACCATTATTATTATTATCATTAAATCAATATATTTATAATTATAAAGGGACTTAATCTGAGGTCTTGTAGTCTCTCACTCTCACATTTAATTAGTTGAATGGGTTAATTAATTACTTAAATAGTATGAGGGTATCGCCATCAAAAACTGTTTTTCAAGCCATGCACATAATGGTCTATTAAGTTAATGACAAATAGTTACACATTTTTTAATCATATTTCTTTACAGAAAATATGAGTTATAGCACGCGAATAAAGTAAATAATGCGAAGTACTAACCCACGGTATCACGAGACTAATTTTTTTCAGAACTATTTGTGAAATACAGTTTTTTAGTTTTTTTACAATTTTGGCTATGTAATGATTATTACTTGTGACAGCTACTTCGCCTTCCGAAGGCATTATCAAACTACAGGATTTTCCAATAAGAGGTGTTATTTTAATATTCAATCGTAAAAGATCAATGGTTTCGTTGCTTGTGTGGCACGTAGTGCTGTCTTGTTGAAAGTAAACGTTGTCCAGATCAATACCATCCAATTCCGGCTATAAAAAAATCATTAATCATCTCTCGATAGCGATCCATTCACCGTAACTGTTGCTCCAGCCCCATTTTCAAAAAGTAAGGTCCAATGACTCCGCCGGACCATAAACCGCACCAAACAGTCACACGTTGAAGAAAGAAAGACTTTTCAACAATAATTCTTGGGTTTTCCGAGCCCAAGATGCGACAATTTAGCTTGTTGACGAAGCCACCGAGGTGGAAATGGGCCTCATCACTCAAGATGATTTGCATTTGATTCACTCAAGTGAATTTTAATAATTTCAATGCGTTGTTGAAGCATGTATCGTTCCATTTTTATTAATGACATAGTCTTTGCTTGTCAAATGTTAAAAAATGACAGCTTCAAAAGTAACATTTACCGAAATAGCGGGCTATTCAAAATAACACCTCTTATTAGAAAACCCTGAATGTTGAAGTCACTTACACACGATTTATTTATGTTACTACCTATTTAGAAAGGAATATAAATAGATCTATCTGATTGGCTGCACCACGCCTTCGAAAGGCGAAACAGCTAATGCGGGTAATAAGAATGACACAGCAGAATGTTTTTACAAATAAACTGTTTTTTTTAAATTAGATAATCATAATGAATGTGTTTTTGTAAAAGGAAAGTAAAATAAATTATTGACTCCGAGACGATATGTATATTGTTTTTAAAATACAACTGGTAACGGTAAAAATGGAAAAGATCAACTTACATGTGAGCTGGCCATTTTTAACCTTCATTCGATTTGTATATTCGTCAGAGACTATAATTCCTTAATCTCAGACCTACGTTCATTAAAAAAATAATATTATTAGATTTAAAGGGTTAAATTTCGTAATGATCTTATTAATTTAACTTTCTTTTTAGTTTTTAATCCATTAAAAGCATTTGAAAACAGTGCACTTCTTTAATGTAACTTAAATCAGTCAACTATAGATAAAATTTATATACACGTGTATCAGGACTAGAGGTGAGTCCTGTGAGTACTTTCCGATATTGGGTACAGTGAGTACAGGTACAAAAAAATACCTGGTAAAAATATCCGGTACAAAATACTTCCAAATATTTTATACCTACTTCGAGTATCTGGGTATCTGGGGACGGCGAGTCACGGGCACTGAGAAGGGAAGTTGAGCGGAAGGGAGGGGAGGAACAAGAAGGAATAATATCACTTACAGGTGTTCAAAATAAATAATGTTTGCAGGCTTTTTATATGATTTTTATTTTTTGTATTTTCGTAGCGTAATGTTGTAAGGCCTATTACACTGCCTAGAAATTATTTATTAAGCATGAAACAGTAACATCGTTTTAACAAAGCATATATTATATGGTCATGAAATTAAATTAACACGTTTTCCTACATTGCTGTCTGTAATATCATCTCTATAGGAAACTTACTGTTAACTCAAAACATATTTAAAACGCCTCGACATCGGCAGCAGAATTTGGATTTTCTGGTTCATTCCAATCAACGCTTATACTCAGTCCTATTCTTCCTGAAAGCATTAAAGCGTGGATTAATATATTTATTGATTTTGCCAATGTTTTCGTTTTAATTGATCGATTCATAGCACTTTCTCAACAAAGACATTTGGCCGGTGACATTGTTGATGAATTACATGTAAAATAATAAGTCTTCTCTTCTACTAACCATTTTTCGTTGCCCTGAATACATCATCGTAAAGATGGTAGACCCTGTTGTGGGATTTGATAAGAGTAAATGCGCACAAGTAGTCAGCAATACCTAGGAAATTACCAGAATTTTTTAACACATCATAACCTCACAAAGATCTGTATTTTATTTTCAAGACATAAGATTCTTGTTATTGAATGTTTATGTTGATTTTTTACCTGATAAATTCAATGCAGGAGCCTTTCCGTCACCTCTAACCCCTTATTAATCCTGGAATACTACGGAAGGTTCATTAAAAGTCAACTATTTCGTGACTTTATTTTCGAATGCGCTGAAAGCAAACCGTAATCTGCGAAGTATTTTTCAATAGTGGAGTTTGGCCACCCTCCACTCTCTTGTAGCGGATGTGGAAGATCCCAGCGGTACAAAACCATCTCGCTAATATGGGATAAACAATTTATTAAAATCTGCCAATAAAATCTCCACAACGGCGCAGTAACTACACAAAGTTCAAGATGTGAAGATGTCAAACACCATAAATAAACCATTCTATCAAACACCTTGCCATAGACACTCAGCTGTCAACAGTTTTTCCATAGAAATTCACCATCAGACAATGGAGATTACCGTGGCTAAATACTCATAACTGTCCTTTTTCCTCGTACACCTTTCTTATAGGAAAGAGCGAATGGGCATCTGTATTTTACAGTGCCGAAAGCAAAAATATTTCTTTGTCTCTTTTCCTCATATAACTTTCTAACCGACGAGAGTGAGAAGTCAGTAATATTTTAAAGTACGAAGTACTTCAAGACCTGTGATACAAATATTAAACCAAGTATTTTGGAACCAGGTATTTTGGAGATTTGTCACAAGTACAAAGTACGGCATGTATATACCCGGTACTTTTACTGGGTACGATAAATACGCCTCTCCTCTAATCAGGACGTACCCGACAAATTTTTACTATTGTTTCCTGAGCTAATTTGGAGTAAAAAAAGGCATTGAAATTTTGGTCTCCCATGAATTTTTATTGATTTTTTTTTAGACGATTGATTGAAAAAAAAAATCACATGTCACACCGCCCCAGCCCGACCTACTTACTGGTTTTTATGTTTATGTGTGAAATAAATATTTATGTAGATTTTTTACCCCTAATAAACGCAGGAATCATTCGTCAATGTTTGTCGGGTTCTTCCTGATATAATCTGTATATTATGGTGATTGCAGTAATGAACCGGTGTGTGCAATAAGTTGATAATAAGTTAATAATATTTATATTTCGGAATAACTTTATTGAGTAAATCCTCAAATTGTAATATTTAAATATTGAAGACAATATTAGTGATTTCTAAAAGAAAATCTGAAACAGAAAAATCAGAAAAGGATACGGTCACATCTAGGACTCGAACCCAGGACCCTTGTCTTTCCGGGACACTGTTCTACCAACTGAGCTAATGGGACCCTATCCCCCTCGGTCACTTTTAACTGTATCATATTTCGAATAAGAACTACCAACATTGTCTTCATTTTTTCACCGCACATTTTTTACTGGCAACTATCTTTATGTATGATCGCAAGATTCAACCCGAACTAAATGCAATCTAGACAGCGTCTTTTTTTTTTTTAGATAAAACTATCTTATTTTTTTATTTTTAATGTGCGACGTCTTTTGACTTTTCTGCAAGTCTAGAATGAATATTTATTTTTCGGAATAACTTTATTGAGTAAAACCTCAAATTGTAATATTTAAATATTGAAGACAATATTAGTGATTTCTAAACGAAAATCTAAAACAGAAAAATCAGAAAAGGATACGGTCATATCTAGGACTCGAACCCAGGACCTTTGTCTTTCCGGGACACTGCTCTACCAACTGAGCTAATGGGACCCTATCCCCCTCGGTCACTTTTAACTGTATCATATTTCGAATAAGAACTACCAACATTGTCTTCATTTTTTCAGTTAATAATAGTTTGACTGTCTGTAGTTGGTGATAGGAAAGATCATTGTAGACATATACAACAAATGCGGACAACTAGAATTAGCTCTACATTGATCTTTCTGGCGGTACATACTAAAACTTCTTTTGGTCAAAGAAATTATTTATATCAGGCACCATTTATGTTTAATATTCTTCCAAATCATATTAAGTCTACCAATTCCTTAGTTAAATTTAAAAAGTTAATTAAGGTTTATGTATTGACAGACGATTGTCTTAATATTTTTTCATCCTTGTCCTTTCTTAAATAATAAGATTTTATATAAGTCCCATTTGCTAAAAAATGAATGTCACCCTATCTGTCTTTATTGTCTACTTTGCTTATTCTTTTGAATAATGATTAATGATTAGTTATGGTTCAAATATTGTTACAATATACTGTCAAATTACCCATCTGGTAACACATCTAATACTTATTTTTTCTTTAATTTTGAAATATTTTGTGTTTGTATGTAGAATTACTTTATGTTTGTGATTACTTTTATGTTTGCTTCACTCAAATGTAAATTGTTAATCTCGATAAAGGCTTAGTCCTAGTGAGGTTGATTTTTATGTGAAAAAAAGTGTTTTATGTATAGTGAGATGCAATAAATAAATAAATATATTTGTACGAAAATGTCGCTTTATAAATCATCCAAACATTTTAATTATTGATCGTATGATATTAGAATTGTTTTTTTACTACAAGAAATATATTATTTACAGACAAAACAACAATTTCGTGGTATATTATGATATTTCGACATAATTTTTGTTTTTTTCGGTATTTTTGAAACCCTCTACAACCATCACATAGGTTACAAAAACTGTAACGTTCGTCTCTTTTTGTTAATGTAGGCACAGATACATAGTTTAAAGATACCATTGCATATCTAGTGTTGTACTAAATGGATTAAATAAAAAAAATAATGTTAAGATTATTTTAAATACTTTAAGATGTTAAGTATAAGTGTGATTAATTTATTAAATGACCAACATGTGTTTATGTTTTCTTGCAGACTAGCACAATGAAAAAAAATAGACTCAAAATAATTACGTTTACTTTGGTATCACAGCATCCGTATTAGTTCAAGAGGTGTTGCATGTATCGTTCCATTACGTTTAATGTTAAATAAACGTAATACCCAACAAAAGCGCGCAGAAGGATGTAATGTGTGTAAGTGCGTGGCGTCCTTGAGCTATCTATTTTTGAGTTCAAATCATAAGGAGTACATTTCCCGGCTGTACTCTAAATATTATAGCTTAAAAAATATTTTTTATAATGTGTGTTCAAAGTGGTGAACGGAATACTCTTCAAAATGACAATTCAACAAACATTTAAAAATTGATATAAAGTAGAGAAAAGTTATGAAACAAACTAGGTTAAATTCGTAAGGTTTATATGTCAGTTTTTTTTTCCACCGTTGTTAATAACTTTAAATCACTTTTTAACGGTGTGCTGAATTGTCAATATGTTGAAATAACATTGAATAGTTTAAAGTGAAGTTCTCAATGAGTCGTAGATTTCAAATGATTTGGTGTGAATATTATTTTCTCGAGTTATGGATTAAATTTTACATCTGAATAGTTTATTTTACTGTTTAAAGTTAAGTAAAGTAATAATGAAAATGTTTTAATTGTGAATGAATGTATCTTACCTAGGTTATTTTGAGATATAATTATGGTATTGAAGGAGGGGCCATTTGATTATGTTGATTCGAGAAAAATTAAATACTTTTCCCATCATCGGTTATTGAATCCACAACCTACTTATCCAGAAGCTTACCCATTTAAAACATGGAGGTAGTTACTTGTTAAAAACAGTGGCGGTACGTGACTCTTGGGTGAGAATGCTAATATTATATAAATGTCATTATTGATGTCGTTGTAGCTGAAAACGTTTTTTTATTTGTTTCGAAAAATCGATTTTTTGTATGAATGTTTTCAGAAAATCCGTGCGGCGCACGGCCAAACTGAAATTTCCTGAAAATCTTCATACAAAAAACAAATATTAAAAAAAAAAAAAAACTTTTCAGCTACAGCTACATCAATAATGCCATTTTTTGTAACATTAGCACTCTAGAACACCTAAAAATCATGAGCCGCCACTGGTTAAAATACTAGTTTTTATTTTAAACCACAAAGTAATATTTTTTAAAAAAAGTTATATTTTTGTTCCTGATATCCGATGCAACGTGAACTAAATTTTTCAGATGTCATATTTAAAATGGCTGTCCATCCTTCCTTATATCAGATGATTGTTTTCTTATAGTTTTCACAGTAATATGCTTGTTATCAAAACTTATTTCTCGAAAGACGTCGATAGGTACTTCTAATTTACTCTTGTCTTCCAGCTGTGGTACACCGTGTACCTACCTTCATTATATTCATTATTACCGTTATAAATGAAAACAGTTATATAGTAATGAAGGAAATATGAATACCTTATCTATCGGTTGTTTTTCGGTTGGTAGAGCGTTACCTATCCGAAATGCTATTTTCCAATTCCAGAACGCAGAGTGCAGCGCCTGGCATATAGGCAATTTATACACCACCTATAGAGTAAAATAATTGGTTAGGTTTGGTTATGTTATTTTTCTACACCTACATAAATTATAAGGTCAAGGTAGACATTATCATTATACATTCCTAGTTTATAATTTATTTAGACGCGCTACAGAATTTCACTAAACCTTTAAATTCAATCCAGTCATACTTTTTCAGTGAATGTTTTTAAAAATATCACTATTATAATTTAACAAATTAAAAAAAAAATCGTCTAATAGGTGGGTACAGGGGTAATTCAATAGTTTTTAAACAAATTGAAGAAGTTTGAGAATATCTCTGTTTTGGCTAACTTATTTAAACGCGTTTCATTAAAAAAATTGAAAATAATTTAAAATTTATTTTTTTTCTAAAATTCTTTAAAGACAAACATTCACGGATTACGAATAACGTGACAATGTTTGAAAAACTACGTCCTATCTTATTATACCCAGAAAATTTTGCTTGTGCAACGATGGAGGACTTAGCTAGCTGATAAATTGTATCCATGACAACCTGATGCATTTGTCAAGCTACTAACCAATCAAAGCATTAAACTTATTCTTAAAATTAAACTACAGCTTCTGATTTTATTGAGTGAAATTAAACGAGCGTTCCAGTATTTTTTTACCCCTCGTGTACTTTTCTACTTTTGCCAGGGGTCAATTACAAAAATAAATACATTTTTGAGGTCACAGGTACATATTTGTGGGTAAGCCATGATTGGCCTGATTGGCCATATAAGGCTGATACAAACGTAGTCAATAAGATTAAGAAATTATCGATTAGACTGTCTGAACATGTAAAATGAATTTACAAAATAAGATTGTAAGGAAAGTGTCATGTGTATAGTCGAGGACACCCGAAGCATACATTACACAATTTAGTGAATTAAATGCTTGAATCGGGTCATGTCAAAGCTTAGAATAGCGTAAGAGCATGTATGAGACGATGTATGAATGTGGATAAAGCAAGTAGCGTGTGCCAATAAAAATTGTATGGCGTTCCATCCTCTCTGCTAAACTGTTAGGTTATCTGGAGAAAGTCTTAACGTTTTTTTAATACATCGGGCTAATTTTGGAAATATCATTTTTACTTCAGCAATTTTGTAATGTTTTTAAATAAAGTTATTATGCGTAGGTGTATATAGGCCAACAATTTTTAGTTTTTTTTTTCTGTATAAGTTCAAATATTCGGCAGCCAAATTCCTGTAGGTAAATATAAAAAAATAAATTTTAATTTTTAAAATTTTATATTTTTTTATACAAACACCCGCCAAACTGCCAAAATATTTTGTCAGTATTTTCACTGGGAGATGATTTTATTTAACAGGTACTGATTTCTTTTGTAATTCATACTTTTTAATATTCTAACTAACTTACTAACACGCTGTTTTCTACAAGGCAGATAGGATGGACCGCAATACTAATCTCATTAATTTATTATCTCGTACGTATTTTTCACTCTCTCGTACATAAAGTATGATTAACTTTATCACTAAAAAACACATGAGAATATTTATTACACCACTGAGCAGAATAGAAAATCTATAAAATGTGATATCGATTTAAAAAAAGGTTTTGTCAACTCGTATAAAACCTTGAAATATAAATATTAAATTATTTATTTAACAGACCATTTAAAAATTATTTTGGATTTTTAATTTTATATTTATAAAATTAAGCTCACTTCAGGAAACATACATTCTTCTATGGATTTTTCTCTTTAGTGCATTTTTTATAATACTAAAAATAACCCAGATTTTTTTTACTCAGTACCTCGTGTCTCATTGTCAATCGTATTGTCATTTACGGCTGCAAGCTGCTGGATAGCTCGATCAGTTGCAGCTTACTTAACATATAAATTAATGCAAATTTGATAGATTTACACGATTCGCATCAATTTCAGCGATGTGATTTTCGTGAATATATTACATTGGTCGAACAATTTATTTCCCATGGGGGAAAGTAGCTCCACGTTTGAAATTTTAATTTGGTAATAATGTCAGTGATATAATTGGTAGGTCTGTCAACAGTTGCCATTGTAAATAAAAACACAGTAATTGCCAAAGTTTAGTTGAAAAATGAGTTGTGTATGTGAAGTTTATAAGTATTGAATTTTATGTTTTACCAATTTTTTTTTAATATCTCGTTTTTTTATAGTAAAAAAGATGAAATTGTGTTTGAGGTTATCGCAGTTTTACTTATCTTGATAGATAAAAACGAAGTATTCCTGTTTATGTAAATAAAAACACAGTTTCTGCGCCTACATTACTGCGGGTGTATTTAATTCACACTATGATTTCATCGGTGACCGGATAAATCATCACAACGATAATTCATCACATCTTTAAAAACTATAAAGTCATGGAAAGTGATGAAACAAAAACTTTATTAACCGGGTTAAGTAGGTTAGGTTAGAATAAAAAAAAAATCGTTTCTAATAACATCACTTTTTAAAAGTGTGTTGAATTGTCACTGTGTTGAGTTATCATGGAACCGATTTCATCTACCAGATTGAAATACACACTGATACCGCATTATCTTTTGCTCTACTGTTTAAGGCGATGCCATACGTAGTAATGCAAAATCATGTGTTTTTGGTTTGAAAATTTGGTCACCTAGAAATGTTTCAGATGCTTTAATTAAATACTTCGAGTAGAATACATCTTGGCCTTTGAAATAATCCAGTATTTTTTATAAGCCCAGAAAAAAATATTGTTAAGGCCTATGAAAACTGCTTTAAAGTTCAAAATCTCCTACTTACGAACCCATTTTCGGTTATGATTTTATTGTATAATGTGGAAAATTAAGTCATTTATAAAATGATGGAAAAAAAATTAAATATTTATGCCTGAACATCCACAACATAAAATAAAAAGCACTTTTAGGCCATGTTTTTTTCTTATATAAATCAAAACAGGCGGATGGTGTTAAGCGGGAATTTAAACCTTATCGCCATCTACGTAAGGGTTGTTATTGAAAGCGGCTCAATTAAAAATATTACACGACGTAGTGCATCACCTTAAGTAATTGGTGTTTTATCGTATTATTACTAGATTTATCAGGTTATAAGCACCTAAATCTCCAAAACAACCATCATAACAATCACTACAATAACTACAATAACAACCCCGACCACAACCGCTAAACAACTGTGATCATAAAATTCTCATAGTAAACACCTTTAAAACCACCACCGCAACCATCGCTAGAACAAGTATCACCACAATCATTATCATAACCACCAAAATAATACCACTACGACAACTACCACAATCATTATCAACTGCAACTACAAAAACCACTACCACAACCGCAAAACAACTGTGATCATAAAATTCTCATAGTAAACACCTTTAAAACCACCACCGCAACCATCGCTAGAACAAGTATCACCACAATCATTATCATAACCACCAAAATAATACCACTACGACAACCACCACAATCATTATCAACTGCAACTACAAAAACCACTACCACAACCAACAAATAACTACCACCACAACAACTACCATAACAACCACCATAACAACCATCACAATAACCACCACCACAACCGCTAAACATCTACCACCACAATATTCCCACAATAAATACATCCAAAACCACAACCACAACAACCAATACCACAACCAACAAACAACTAAAACCACAAAAACTTCTATAAGAACCACCACAACCACCGCGCAAATGACCACAACCACAACAACCACCAAAATCACTACTACAACCAACAAACAAATATCACCACTACAACGAACACCACAACAACCACCACAATTACAACAACAACCAACAAACAACTATCACCACAACAACCACTAAAAAAAAACACCACCACAACCTCCACCACAACCACCACTACGACCACCACCACAAACTACTCCACCACCAGTAAAAAAACCAGCACAACCACCAAAAAACTACCACCACAATAACACCACCACAACTAGCACCACCACAACCACTACTGCAACCACCACTAAAACCACCTCCACCACCACCCCCACAACTAAAAAACAACTTGCACCTCAACAACCGCCACAAAAACCACCATCACAACCACCAATACAACCAGCACCACAACCATCGCAACAACCAAAACAAAAAACACAACAATCACTACAAAAAACACAACAAACACCACAGCAATAAAATATCTGTAAAATAAATTTGATGTTATGTACGTTGTAGATTAAATAATCAAGATTGAAACGTTACTTGAATTGACTTTAGACGTATTTGGTGGCTAGATCTGAATAGTCAGGTACATCCATCTTCTTCTCCTCCCCACTCCTTTCGCCTTACAACATACGCAAAACGAGGATGCCAGTCTTTTTGGATCACAGTACTTGCGACACTTGTGACGTATTCTATTTATACTGTTTTTTCACTTGCATATAGGCACTGTCGTTGGTAAGTAAAAACAGAATATTATTTTTAAATATTTTATTTCTACTCATAGGGATGTTCAAATTTATTTGGCTGGTATTTGGTATAAATAATGCACCGGCTATTTTTTGTAAAATGATAGCGTCGTGTTTACAAATTCTGAAAAGGACAGCATTATTTTTAGATGATATTGTGGTTACAGGAGAAACGATTGAGGAACATAATATTAATTATTGAAGACAATATTAGCGATTTCTAAACGAAAATCTGAAACAGAAAAATCAGAAAAGGATACGGTCACATCTAGGACTCGAACCCAGGACCCTTGCCTTGCCGGCATTACAATTAAATCAATTTTATGTGATAATAGAGCGTTAACGTATTATGATCCGAACGTAACCTTGAATGTAGTTACGGATGCCTCAACCAAAAGTTCAGGTGCGACACATGTTTATGACAATAATTTACAGAGACCTATTTCTTTTGTTTCTCGTAAATTTTCAGAAGCGGAAAATAAATATTAAATATTCGACTAACGCAATGGTGTAATTCTTTCTTCGTTCAATTACAAAGTACAATACGTGAAGTCAGCTTCAAATTGTTCTAATTATTCAGTAATAATATTCAATAAATGTATAATGTAAATAAACAAATAGAACAACATGTAATAACGTATGTCAACTTGTATATTATATAATGGCTGTATTTGTACGTATTAATATGATTCAGCCATATTTGAGAATATTTTTTAGAACCTTATAAGTACGACATAAAACTAAAACAGCTGTACATTGTGAATGTTGTTCACCAGAAATTTAATTTAATCATCATTGTGGCCGAACACAAAAAAATAATTCAGCATGTTTTTTTTTCACATAATTTGGAAGAATATTCTGCTATTTATTCCGGCCACAGTAATAACATCACTTTAGCAAAAAAATACTTGAAATAACCCGCGGTCCTATTTAACATATATGTTGCTTTAACTGACGATTAAACTTTAAATATAGCAGACGATTTAGTTTTCTATTAAAACAGACGGCCCAACCATTTGTTTGACGAAAATTTATCAACATACGTTTAAATCGTCCTATAAATTTAAAGGTGTAATGTTATAATTAATTATTATTTTTATTATAGTATTAATTACTCGCCTGAAATATCCATAAAAATTGAAAATGTCTCCCGAGTAAAAATAAATGCCGCTGACGAGAATTGAACCCGCATCTTCTGATGTCCGGTCAGGTAATAATTTAATTATTTAATTAAGGTCCAAATAATTTAATATGTAAAAGTACTTCCATTAACAATTACTGATTATCTTTTGTGCTATACATAAAAATCCTTATCTAATAAACATTAATTTATTAATAATATTATTATTTTTGTTTGAACTTGGAACACGAAAGTCTCACATATGCCTTTATTTTAAGGGACACGTTTGCTTTACCCAGACAAAAATAGACCCAGATAAACAAAGTGCACATATGAGCCTCATCTAGTACACTCCCACCATGTTATACATTCATAAGTTTTATAATTTTATTATATTCTTATTTTTTTAAGTTCTAAATTTTGAATGAAAAAAATCATTACATTTTCGATAAAATTATGCCTAACAATACATGAAAACAATTTGATGTTGATCCTAGATGTAAAATGCGTCCCGCAAGAAGCATTTCCCAATTTTGTACCAACATGCCCCGTTTTCTCATAATAAAATAATCTTAATTTAACTATAATGCGGTTAATTTCTATGTTACAATATTATGAAGATTCATTTAATTTCGGAAAGTTTCTACTAACACTGAGCATACACAATTTGAAAAATATGCAATCAGATAATAAATTGCTTTTGCAAAGGTGTATTATTTTCCTTTAAAGTATCTTAATGTTGCCATTTAAACGTTAGTAGCGCCATCCATTTTAACATATTTAAATGCCAGACTTTGGAAATTTAATTGCACAATGTAAGAACTTTAGCGTTACATTTTTAGTGATTCTATGCTTATTCTGCTGCACTTCAGCTGATGTTAAAATAAATAAAATATTATTTTTTTGGTGGTTAATTTAATAACTAATAAATAGAAATAATTACACCGGGTCAGCACTAGGGTTCCTGTGGCGGCAACATTGTTGGAAGTGTTTAGAAGTGGGGGGGGGGGAGTAGGCTTTATAAAGATATTTATAGTACAGCAGACCGCATTAGTGACTTCAACTCTCCTGGGTCATACGGATCATAACAACACAACGTGGTAAGTTTCTACTTTACTAATTAATATTAACTTAATATAATTATTTCTCAACACCACGTATACACAGAAATGGATACCTACTTGTGTTTGTGATTGTATTATTAAATTTGAATTTTATTTGCTTGTATTTGATTGTTAGTTATTACAGAATATACAGCTTACAATTTGGTCAATATAATGAAATAAACTAAGATTTATAAATGTGAAAAAATCTTTAATCACAAAATTTTATTATTATGATTGGTTTATTTATTTCAATGATTATGTAATTCATTCTTGTTACATTGACATTTTATAATTTTAATAACTAATGATTTTTTTCTTTTGTCTTCTTTCGCAGTAAATCCAGTGTGGACCTGTACTCGGTAAACTCCTCTTCGCTAAAATGAGAAGGAGACACTCTTCCTCGAGGCCGACAGCCGACAGCCGACAGCGAGAAATGGCGCAGCAGCCGCAGCTTGAAGACCCTCCCGTCGAGCCCCAGTTAAAAAAGATGAGGAGATTCTGCGGTCCTACCGTGACGTTTGCTGAAGGAGTGAGGCCGTGGAACTTGGTGAAGCCTAGCGTGCCCAGCCTGCTTCCGCCGGAACACCCGCCCAAGCTCAAGCTGAAGGGCGGAAAGAGATCCCACGGAATGATGACCCAAGAAGTTGGAATGTGGAACTCCGTATTGCAAAACATGCCAGGTCTGGCCAAACTACCTGGCTTGGTCCGCCTACCCAGCTTTGCCCGCCTTAACGGCTTACTGGAGGAGCCGCTCGTGCCACCGCCGTCACCGGAACACCCGCCCGAGAAAGACGAGCCCAAGCTGAAGGGCAAAAAGAGAACCCACATAATGATGACTCAAGGAATTGAGATGTTGAACTTCGCTTTGCAAAACGTGGGCCTGGCCCGCCCGTCCGGCTTATGGAAGGATCCGCCCAAGCCACAGCCACCGCGCCCCTCCAACCCCACCCCACCGGAACACATCAGGACTGCACCGCTGCCCATCCGCCCCATCCCCCGTTGGCCTGAGGGCAGTTCCTGAAGTACTTCCTTCACCCCTGGTGCCAAAATGATTGATAATTTTCGATAAATATTTTCTTATATTAATTATTTTTTAAATATGTACTTATATCATTATATAATAAATTTTTAAAATAAATTTCGCTGTATTATTAGGAGTGCTGGTACCTACCCTGATGTATGGAAGTGAGGCACGGAACTGGCAAAAAAATGATGAAAGTAGATTGAATAATGTTGAGATCCCCGAGGCGTATGTGTGGTAAAACCATGTATGATCGTATGAGGAATTTGGAGATTCGCAAAGAGTGCAAGGCTGAGGTAAGAGTAATGAGTAAGATTAAGAAAGGGACGCTTATATGGTTTGGGCATATGGAGGGAATGAGCAAAGAAAAGAGTGTAAGGAGGATATATGATTCAAATGCGAATGGTAACAGAAGTCAAGGACGCCCGAGGAAGACATGGCACGATCAAGTGAATCAGATACTCGAGTCGGGCCATGTGAAAAGTCAGAATAATAGAAGAGTATGTATGAGACGATGTATGAATGTGAATGAGGCAAGAAGTGTGTGCCAAGACCGAGTGTTTGGCGGTCAGTCCTCTCTGCCTACCCCTGCGGGGAAACGGTGATATGGTTAGTTAGTTAGTTTAGTAAGTTATTTAGTTGTTCAATTATTTCTACTATGATAAGTACAACATTTTATGGTTCAAACTCTAGTCATTGGTTCAAACCTAAATTTTAAATATATCTTTGATAAATGATAGTTATTACGATTTCAAAAAGTGGATATTGCTTCAATACAAAATACAAGAGTTATAAACTTATTTTATAATATAATGATGGTTTCAATTCACTTCATAACTTCAACATTCCAAAGTAGGTAGTAATTGGGTTATTTTCCCAAATATTACATCGGTGCCTGTTTTCCTCCTTCTTATAATCCGGGCCTCTTCAAAACATTCATTATTAAACCCCTTTCTATAGCCCCTACTTTAACTCACCTCACATCGCTGCCCAACTGGATAGGTTTTTCATTCATATTTCCTTGGGTTATTAATTAAGGCGAAGCTTAATGCCAAATCAGTATTTTGATTAATCTTTATAACGAATTGGTGTACATTATGAATACCAAAAAATATGCTTTAGATAAATTGAAGGTTTTCCTATCGCTTTGCTTGAGTTGAATACTATTAAAAAATAAATTACTCAATAAAAAATATAAATGCAAACTACTAAAAAATATATTTTTTCAATAGAAATGTATGAAGGCATAAAGGAAATAACTTTAAAAAATACATTATTATAGCTAAGATTTTCTGTGACAGTTTCACTTGATTAACTTTTTTTGCTTTCTTATAAAATTATTTATAAAATAAATAAAAAACAGTTTTTTGCTTGAAATCGAACGTTTCTAGACTCCGTTTGTCGAGCAATTTTAATGCCTATTACCTACGATATAAAGTATACCAAGAATATAAAAAAAATTGGATTGTGGCTTCCTCTTAAGTAATTTTTAATTTATCGCTCCTCGTGATTCGACGTAAACATTGGTTGGTAGACATACTTATTTCTTAGTTTCTTAGAAACCTAAAAATGACATTTATTTAACTTGCTTACATTACAAAAATATTTGATAATCAATAAATCATAATAAATGTCGAGTTGACTAAATTTATATTTCTTACGAAATTCCGGCTAATTAACAATAGTCTGTAAAATGCAAATTTGCGGATTTGTTTCCAACGACGTATTTCAAAGAATGCTTGTAGACACTTTTGAATGTTTAACAATATTATTAATTAGCTTATTATAATAAATAATAATACGACGTTCTATCAATTTATTCGTCACGTAGGTACATAATTGTACTTTGATATCAGAGAACAATGGACATTCATTTGAGGCCATATTCAGTGGGTTTCAAGTTCCTACCTAATCTTTCTTATCGAAGAAGTCTGTTCCAGAACTCTTCATCATAGAATAAGCTTTGTTATTTTAAAGAGTTTTGGATATTTAATTACATTAGCTGCATAGCGGTTTTGTTTATCAAAACTTGATAATTATTATATAAACAAATATGTCTACGCGATAGTGGATAGTAAAAAATCATAAACAGAAGCTGGGTAAGGTAACTGAATATTTTGGAAATGTTAATCCATCCTAGGTTTCTGAAAGAATGCTAGAATCATATTAGCGTAAAGAGAAAAATAAAGAAAGGAATTTTTAGATGGTTTGAGTTTTTAGATGATAAACAGAGAAATGATTCAAAAATGAATGGTATAAGAAGTCGCGGACGCTAGATGCATTCTAGCTGGCTTGATTATGGACGGTGAAGGATTTGAGTTAAACTAGGAGCGAGTGCTAAGTCAGAGTTTTCTCTCCCCCTTTTAAAGTAACTGCCTCGGACAGTTGGACTATTGCATTCTCTATTGGGGAATGTTTATTCAGTTTTTTTATTAATTTTATGTTGACAAAACAATTAAAATTCAAAAAAATATTTACTGCACAAAAATACTGAGTACAAAGGATATAGCTTATAGGTTACATCCTATTTCTTCCAGCTAACCCAACAAATACACATTATATTACATAACCCAACAATTACCTGTTAACAAATGAATGTTAATAAAAAAACAGAGTTATTTAATTTATGTAAGGTATTCATTTAAGGTGTATTTTTTAGATCAACACGATAGGTTATTTAATTATCTTTAAGTCTTGTTTCCGTTTGATTTGAAGGTGAGATTTGTTTAAAAGAAATGTTTTTAGTTATGATTTAAATTTAATATGTCGGTTATATGTTTGATGCTAGGTGGAAGGTTGTTATATACTTTAATTAGGAACTATACATTGCAAAATCTATAAAAAATAATATATACCTCAGTTTACAAATAGAAAATTAATATTGGCCGAAGAGAGTGGGGTGTGGAAGAAAGTGGTGAAAAGGAGGATTATAAAATACCTTGTCTAGCTAGATTTAGTCACTAAAAACAGTTCAAGCCAGTTTAAAAACGTTTCGGTCCTGAATGGTGGTATTTCACTTTGCCGACGGTGATAGCGTCTACCACTCTGTAATGTGCAACCAATACAACCTTTAACTATCTATTATTTTAAGAAATAAAATCTGAAACATATAATCATGAACTAAGTATCTTAATCAGACCTATTAAAATTATTTTTCTTTGCAAGAATATGACCCAGAAGTAGCCTGAAGTAAATTTATGAGCCCTCATGTTTTTCTTTTCCAAAGGAAGTTTTTTATGTGTTCATTATTTATTAGTTTTTTGATCGTTGGTAGCAGATTCTACTATATATTTTTTTCATGAAATGTTTGCACGCTTAACATTTTTAATATTTCCATTTAGCACTTATCTGAAGTACAACAAAATAACGAACGGTTTCAACCCAGTTCTACCAGCAGCGTTATAAAACAGTTTGCTTAATGTACAGGTACCTTAAAAATGTGAGGCTGAATAGGTAATATTTATCGATTAATCCGTCAATTCAGGGTCATATGCAACTTCTTCTCGTCTCCAGTAAAATGGATAACAGTTAGTTAGGAGTTTTCTCGTTTAGTTCTGGCTTCTTATTCCATTTAAGTTTTTGCTCCACTTTTCCTGATCGCTACTTCTCAGTCAATTGAATTTCGAGCATACTCCTCATAAGTTCTGTATCTTTCAGTTAATTACTGTGTTTTTCAGTAATATTATATGCTTTGTAAAAATAATAATAATATTTAGATGATTTTTATAGAGCCGTTTTTTGTGAAAAATCACTCTAAAGGTGCTGTCCTGTAAATGTACTGTATTATTCGATAAAAGTTTGTTAACAAATTATGAAAATTTAAAATAAAATCTCCATTAAAAAATGCATTTAAAATATATTCAAATCCCAACAAAACAAAATATCGAAAAATTAATGATTTATTTTGGAGTCACTCTTGGTGTAATTAACAGTAATTTTATTTAGATTATTTGTAAAGCGCTGTTTTTGTGTAAAACTACCTCAAGAATTATATGTATACATGATACCTACACTGTTTTTTTGTTAAATACACAATGAAAAAGAAATGGTAGATTTGGTAGAAATCTTCATTATACTTAGAGACTATTTCCCTATTCAAGTATAAACTCCATCGGTCCTCTGAATGCAAAATATCTTATCTGACAAGGGGTCACTAGTATTTGCTAATTATTTCAACATTGTATTCTTCTAAGCCTGAAGGCGTGGTTTCATTAAAAACACACCTCCGTGCCAAAAAATATCTATTAACCCTCTAGCCAACAGTCACACTTGTTATTTTTGTCCACCTTGTCAGAAGTAATTTTTCATTAATCTCGTCTTATTGCGATTGCGCAGAGAATATTGTAGACAATAAATTCTTTGAATTTTCAATTAATAATAATTAATATAACTGAGGGATAAAGAATAAATCAAAAACCCAAAGAGCGAGAGGAAACCTAATCCAGAATTTTCTTTGTCATAGTAGGTTAATTATAAATAAGTTTAACACATCGTTCCTGCCTTAGTTTGGCTCATAAAATTTTTTTTAAAGCAGTGTATATCAATATGGCTCATTTATAACTGAAAACAGTCAGCAATTGAACGTAAAAACTGTTGTTAATTTTAATGAAGTGTGAATAATTATGGGCAAATAAGTTAAATTATATTAAACTTGTACTTTAGTGTGGCTTGTTTTTAATTTCCTTATCGTGTAAAACGAATCCATTTTGGCACGGTGTGGTTTTATTAGGGTTTTAATTTAATTTCGTGGTATACTGTTTTAACCAAAAAGGTAACGAAAACTGGAATATTTAAAGGGATTAAAAAAATAATATTTTATTTAGAGATTTCAAGCAGTTTTAGCAATTCCTACTAAAATTTTCAGATGTATAACGAATCACTAATAAAATTTGCAATGTGGAGGTTCTGTACTAAAGGGGAAAATAAAAAAACATCAGGCGTACGAAAATCTTTCATGCCGGACCATCCGAATCTACACTGATTTTGATAACACCCAACAACAAAAATTTAAACAACACCCACAATCTTAAACTTAATGCATTTTTAAAAAATGATTAAAAACCATAACGTGATCTATGTAACAGAATGCAATATAAATAGGTTTATTATATGAAGAAGTTATCAAATTGCTTGAAAACTACAAGTCGTCAATAATTAACTATTTTAATTTCGGGCACAGAAGGGTTAATTTTTTACTTAGGTGTATTAATCATATAAATAGCCGTTCGGCTGCTTAAATTACGTTTTATTGTATTTAACAAGCGGTTTATCAAATTGTGTTCGCAATGGATATTAAATTAAATTTGAGGATTGGTTTGTATTTTCTTTCAATTGGTGAGCATCAAATAAAGGGAATTTTTTTCACGTTATTTTTCCCCATACATAAAAGTATTTCCTGACAGATAATCACAAAAAAACGCTCAGTGAAAATATCAACTTCGGCTAAAAGCCAATTTTGTTTTAATCTGTTTTAATATCAGTTTAATTAAGCGTTTTTCATGTTTATTAATATTTTCAAAAAAAGTTCAAACTGTGGTACAGACGACGAATTTATATTATTATTTCTATTTTCATACTTTTAACGAAAATCTTCTGATAAATGTATTATATCGTTATTAGTTTTATTACCAATTTATTTGCTAATTATCAAAGTATTTTTAAAAAAATAAAAATAACTTGTCGAAAGATTTACATTTTGAGCATCCGCACAAAATTATTATTTATAATTTATTTATTTTTATTAATTTGATAAATTAAATTTCTTGTTTAAACAAATTTAGTTCAATAACGAGGGTTATTCAAAATCACAAGACATAAATAAATTTTAACATTTTCAAGTAACAGTAATAAAAAAATAATACACTCATGATTAATTTAAGCACCAACTAGATTATCAATTATACAGGATGTCCTGGGGTAAAGTGCACTAACTTTGCGGGGTGATTCTGCATGATTTTAAAAGTAGAAAAGTCAAATACATATTTCGAAATTCCAACTTTTTAAGGTAAAAAAAGTTAAATTTTTTCTATGAGAAAATTAATATTCTTACATGGAAAAACATATTAGTATGGGAAAATAATAAGTTGGAATTCTCGAAAAAGTTATTCATCTTTTTTACTTCTACAATCACGTAGAATCGCCTCCCGAAGTTAGGGCACTTTGCCCCCGGACACCCTTATAAATCAACCTTAGCAAAATTGTAGACGAAAATATTAATAATTGTACTGTGTCCATAGTACGCAGCGGAATCAATTATAATCTACGGACAGTTTACGTACTTACTTAAATAAATTTGAGCAAATACAACTCCTTTACCTAAAGATAAAGATAAAGCAAGAAAAAATAATAAATAAGAGCAAATAATATGAAGGGTATTATTTTAATACATATATTTTTATTTTTTCATTATCCGTGTCAAAATAATGTTGCTATCCATGTCTGTCTGTTTGTGCTCATAGTTCTTCTAAACCAGGCAACGGATTTTGATAGGGTGACTATCATTTAGAGAATTTATTCCGGAAGGTTTTTTTTATATAATCTACTATGCATATTATGAAAGTAGAGAAAAGTAGGTATTTTGTAATCAAGTCGTAAAAAAATACTTTCGGAAGCTTACATTGTTAACGCTGGCTAAACCTTATTTGATACCTTAAAATAATTTACTACCGAATTGTATATCTTTTAGAGGTCTATAGAAAAGTCGACAGTGGTATATGTCTATCTCCTAAATAAACGGGTACACGTTAGTTAGTGATCATTATGTTAAGGTAAATGAGTACTCGAAAACTCAGTTATGGGAGATTGAAGTAGACAAAAAGATATCTCTGGAAAATTATTAATTTTTCTCCTTTTGTAGATACATGATTGATTACAATTAAAGTACAAGGTATTTGATTTTCCCAAAATGTAAAGTTATATTATAATCACAACAAAACTAAAAACTAATGATAATACTCTCATTATTAAACATAAAAAGAAGAAAAAACCATTTAAGACTTTCTTTTAGGCTCATTAACTTCTGCGCTGCTTTGCAGAAGGGATTGTGGGGAGTCCTGCCGAGTCTGTGCCAGGGAATTAATCGCTGTGCTGAAGTGCTGCCCAGACATGGACGTTAGGGGTGGCTGGGAACTGGACTATGAAGAGTACGGCTACGAACAATCCCATGGATTCTTTCACCCACCCCCAATCCCCCCTCGGTATTGCTTCACTTGCGGGACGAGCTGTTCTCGCTTCTGCCGGGACCGTCCAAGATTCAGATTGTGCTGCCGAGGAGAAATTAGGCCATAATATGAAAGACTGGACGAAACAATGCAAAAAATGTGGAAAGCTCGAAGAAACTTAGCAAATAATATAGACGACTGGAAGAAACTATGTAAATAATATGGATTACTGGAAGAAACTACGCAAATAATATGGAAGACTGGAAGACTTGGCAAATGGTAAATGGTTAAAGCATGAATTTATAAATGAACTAGCAGAAATCCCCGGTATTGCCCGGGGTGATGAATGGTTTGGGCTTTGAGGTTGTGAATTCTTGTAAACTGGTTGTAGTTTTAAGGTGGAAATAATAATATTGTCAATATTGATGAAGTTCATTTTGTTAGATTGTTTTGTATTCGATTCACTTCCATCAGCTAAACGAACGGTGCAATCCCAGTTTGCCATATTACATTGAAAATTTTTGTACCATTACATATTTCAAACAAAAATATTAAAAAAAAATAATCCAAATAAAAAATACACAATGATTATAAAGTGTAGAATGGAGAGCTGAATAACGAAAATGATGTTGGTTGACTCTTATTTTTGAGCTTTGAACTTTTTCTTTGAGCTTTGAGTTTTGAGTTTTGAGCTTTGAGCTATATTGATATTCGAACTTTTGATGAATGCATATTCTCTGAATGGGGATAAAATCTTGTGGTGACATTAAAACCATAATATTCTGAGGTAAAATCTTCCACATATAAGTATGAGTGGGCAATATGTACGCGCGGTTGGCTTTATTCTTTATTATAAATAAAGAATTCCAGTATAAATATTTGAGGCAAACTGGAAATAACGTCATACAAAATTACTTAGAAAAAAAGAAAGAACATATTTTTATTAAATATGGACGCCCGGTAATATATAATCCTCAAACACTGGAGGGGTTAAATCACCACGAATATAGGTAACGAACATAAAAATCGCTTGGCAGCGGAGTCTATAAAAAGTCGATTGATAAAAGGAAACTTTATAAGAAAGAAAAAAGTTCGTAAAAGGAAACCGTCACAAACGAAGAAAAAAACAAGAAATGCCATTTCCTAATTTTTAATCAATACAAAACTGTGATTCAACATGATTACAATATTCAAATGGGATGAAGATCTACGATATACCCATATATTTATAGCGATAAATTGAACATTTATGTCCAATTTAAATTTGTATATAAGGCAATTATAGTTTTATTATTTATTGTCTGGTCACAAATAATCTTAGCCACAAAACAGTATTTTTGTTGTTGTTGTTGAGAGCGTAAATATATTTCTTTAATTTTTTTTTTGTTTTTTCTTATATTATTTATACCGTAATTGATTATTTTATTTTCGAAAAAACTAACCGTAGGAGAACCTTAAATTTATCAAAAGCACATATTTTGGTATTTTAATACATATCGATGATTCAATCCAAAACTGTATTTGTATGCCTTTCTTGAAAGAATAGAATTTCTACGCTGATTAAACTCTTTATTCATATTCATAATACGTATGAACGGGTGCAAACAAATAATTTGTCTTGTAATTTTAAAGCATAAATTTGTGCCATGTACGAATTATGAATCGTGAATCAGATTACGAATTATTTTAATAAAATAATACTCTCAAATATGAAAGATATTTGCAGACACATTGCAAGCATTTAGTTCCATATTCATAGAAAATTGAACAAAAGAGTTCAATAAGTGTATAGTTATATTACTTTTTTTATTAAAGAAAAGAGTACATATAAGTAATAAGGTTTACAGTTTACAATGACAATATTTAATACTACTCTTCCAGAGAAGCATTAGCTTGTGGTTGGAAATTATAATGGAACATTATAATAACAAGAGTACAAAATAAGTAAGTAGATACTATGTAAGTATTTATAGAGCATCGTTCTTGAGCTTGGGTTCAGAGAATTCGTATCGGTGATAAAACTGTTACAAAGAATACTACATTTTAAAATTGACTGTCCCGAATTACTTCGATGTATCAAAATCCATGTTCCCAAAAAATCATGCCGACATTTCTTACCTTTTTACTTCAATAACACCAAGACACTAGCTTACCAAAATTCTCCGATTCCGAGACTTCACAATCTCGGAAACAAATATTCTGATCTGGGTGATATATTTCATTTGAAAACTAATCAGTATAAATGTTGTATATTCTATCACTTTTATTTTTCTAGACACAAATAGACCTATGTACCCATATAACTTCTCCGCTTCTACTATTTTGTTTTGTTGAATCTTTTAAACTCAATTATATGCATGAGGATTCATTTTTGCCATTATGTTTACATTCTTCTTTATTGTATTAATTTTTAAGTGTTTACTCTGATACAAAATGCTTGTATTCTTTAAAGAAAAGCCCACTAGGGCGTGTACTAAATAAATAAAACGAAATCTAAAGAAATACTTTTCTGAAATGCACGAGTTTGTCACTACATAGTAAAAAACATTTTTTTAATTTCTCAAGATTAACGATAATTTTTCCATTTCATTTCATAATTTATACACGGCTTTCGTTGATAATTCTAGTAATTACCTTCAATCCCAGTTAATTATAATTAATTTAATTATATTTCTTTATTTATATTTACTATAATTCTCTCCTCTTATATAATTCTATACTTTGTTTATCGGTTTGCTTTAAGCATGAATAATATATAACTGCTTGTATATGTCTTAGTATGGTTATTATGTTATTATTGTTCATACTTATTAACTTATTATTTTTGTATCATCTATGTAATATGTGTCTAAATAATAAATAACCAAGATAGCATATGAGTAAGTTTTTTTTTTTCAAAGTCCCGACTGTTCCTGGAACCAGTGAGACTATGGCATCTCATCTTGGGTATGTTGCGAGACTGGAGGTAGTGATAATTCGACTGTACGTTGTTTTACCACACACATTCTTCAGGGGCCATTTAATTGTCTATTTTCGACAAGTTTTCATCATAATCCCGAATCCTTTCCATGATTAGGAATCAGTTGAATTATTGCAACTCCATATGCATTAGGGATATATAATGATGGCATATCATACGTCTCGTAAGAGGTTATATTTACATAAACTACTATTTACAAATATCTACATAAATCGAACTCGCATTTCTACTTTACTTCACCATTATTTTTATCATTATTATAAAAATGGAATTTTTGTGATATCTTATTTATGTTTTACAATACGGTTTCTTTAAGATATTTTCCACTGTACCCAAAAACTTAAAAAAAAAACAAATTAACCTTACAATGTAACTTGATCACAACGATTATTTTTTTATTATTCGTCTATTATTTCGATTAATTTTTTACCAATGTCTTTAAATATCTACTTTCTTCCTAACAAGTAATCAAAAAAAAATTGAAAATTGAACTTATCTGATTTATCTTTTATTCAACTTAAATGTAAAATTAATTCGCATGTACAACTGTTTCATAAATAAACTAAAATAAAAATTAAAAATAATGAGGCTGAAGGAAGTTGTAAAGGGGATGAGATGCAAAGAGGAAGTTTGTGATGTACCTGTGTACTCAGATCTTGTCAAGGTCAATGCCTTTAAATTAACACCATCGTTCCGATTAGGAATTGTGGTCTTTCATGAGGGCGATATCAAGGATTATCTATAGCTAGAAAATAAATTAAAATAATAGAAATAGTTATACATTTTCCCCGGGAGTCGAACCCGTCGTTCGTCTAATTAGTAGTCAAAGATCTTAAATGCTCGTCAATGCAGGTCTTCTAGTGTAGTTTTTTTTTTAAATCTACCGTAGAAAGATTATGTAATTACTTTTTTGAAAAAATAAATGCTGCTTTGGAATGTCCTTGAATATCGTGGCAAATAACCATATTTAAATAATAATATTAATTGGCTAGATAATAAAATCTGCGATAGCAAATTTCGTTTTGCATTCATACACTTTCAAGCTGCACTTTGATCAAACGGTGTTGAAATTGCTGTCCCAGCATAATTACATTGTTTTTCTAGAACAAAAAATAATAATTTTATTGTCGATGTCATAATTTCGTCGATTCGGAGAAAACCGTAAAACTAGCACACAGTATGTTTTTTTGCACACAGTTATGTTTTTTAATAACATAAATATTTTATGTGAGGGTAAATATAAATTATAAAATTCAAGGTTTATAATGCGTTAACAATGAATTCAGAATCTCCTTTTTTGTGGTTATTCTCTGGGAATTGTTTTAATATTTTTAATTGTAGAAACTGGATTCAAAGTGAGATAATTGTTTTCTCGCAGTTTCCTTAAATAAAATAAAAAAGTTTTTTCAAAATATTATTATTATTATTTAACCACATTCAATTGAATTATTTATAACCTATTTTAAAACCATCTCATACATTTATTTTCACATTCACCTGTCCGTCACACCTGGAAACACCGATCTTCAGATTCCCACCCACCTCTTATACCTGTTTCCTTCCCAGATCTTCATCTGCTTTATTTCCTTAAAAGTACCATCCACATAGCATCCCCAAAGATGACATAGGCTATGAGGGATATATTTTCCTCGAGGCATCCTGTGTTTCTCCCAAGAAAACAAAAACACATATTAACTTATTTGTTTGTTTTATTATTTAGTCTTAGTTGCTGCTACATTTTAATTATTTTTTAAAAATTATACCTTCTAAATGTTTTGTTCTACAAATACGTTTAAAAAAATATTTGAACTGATTAATCACAGTTTATTTTCATATTTTTGTCTGTACATACTTATTTGTCTGTTCTTATATGTATTAATTTTCACAATACATTGTGTCCTTATGAAGAAACTAATGGCTTTGAAACATGTTGACATTTTTTTATTAAGTAGTGAGCCAAGCAAAGTTTGTAACCATCATTTAATCAAAATAGCACTACTTAATAAGCTTATATTACTGTTTTTTTAAACAGTTTTCTGTGGAAAGTAAGTAACAGTCAACACAAAAGGTTTATGAACGAGAATAAAGCGAGTATCTTGAGACAATACAGAGTTGTGTGATACTCTGTGTTGACTTTTTTTATAAAATAGTGATGTAAAAAAAGTTTGTTAACATAATATTCATTCACGTATTGTTTTCTGTGGGTACCTATATTTAATTAGTTTATTTTACTGTTTTTTCTAAACAATTTTCCGTGGAACGTATGTAACAGTCCACAATGGAGCATACATTATATGAATGAGAATGAAGCGAGTAGTGTGAGCCAATACTGAGTTGTGTGAATCTCTAGGTCAACATTTAAAAAAAAATAGTTATATAAACAAAGTTTGTTCCCATAATTTAATTAAAATAATATTGATTCATTTATTGTCTTCTGTGCCTATAATTTATAAGTTCATATAACTTTTTAACTATACGCGATTTGTACACAGTGGAGCGAAGAGTATATGATTGTGTATATAGCAAGTTTTTGACCAAAACAGAGTTGTATGACACCCTATCAAATCTGTTAAAATGTTGTAGTCATTAGAAAATTGTTTGTATTTCTATATACATTATTATCTTAGTGTGACAAATATTTTGACCATCTAGTTGCGGTAAATATTTAAAGAGTCATTATAGAAAGAAAGTATCCTTGAATCAGAATATAAGTGTAAAGGACATCCAAAATTTTGTAATTAAAATCATCCTGTGTTAAAAAATAATCCCTTTTTATTGAAAATATCACAGGGGAAGAAGTGATTACATTCTCACAAATCTTTTTCTTTATTGGTCTAATTATATTTTTAGGTAAATCTATAGATGCAAATATCAAAACTTAATCAATTTATAAATTCTTACGGTTTTAACTTTAAAATAAATACTCCAGCAATTTTGTTGAATTACAACACTCTTTTATCTGAAATTATTTTTTAGCTTAAATTATCATATAAAAGTCACTACGTAAAACTAGAAGTCGGTATTTATTTAATTGCAGAAATACTTTGACTAACTACAATAGTATGTAATCTTCATAAAATACTAATAAGAGGGAATAATTACGTCAGAGAAAATTATCAATTTATCACTAAATAAATATACTGTAAAATAAAAAAGTCAGAAAAAATTTGTATACATTACTTTTCATACGGAAAAGCCAATAAGAAGGGAGTAAATAAATTTATCAATAAAGTATTTGATTAATTTAAAACACACAGTAGTTACAGTGATTGCAGTGACGTATAACTAAGCCGCCAGGGGGATCCGGGAAATCGTATAAAAGACGCTGCGCTATCAAACTCTCTTCACATTTGCTGGAGAGCGGGGATTGAATCACCAGACTTCACCACATCAATCGCTTATGGTAAGTTTTAAAATAATTCAATTATCTTTTTATTAATTAACTTTAAAAAGTGTAATGTTAACATTTAATAATTTTTATGATCACTTTTTTTGAATATTCACTTAACAGTGCCATGTCTTTCTCGGGAGTTCCCGACTTCTTTTGCCATTAACTTTGCGTATTCATACCTAAATATATTTTATTAAATATCATTATGCCTTTCAAGCCCGTTAATGTGCACCCAACGATATTAGAAAACAATTTACACATTTACTAAACATTGTTCTTGCATAGTACCTTAGTTATTTGTCTTGTATTGGTGTTATTATACACAAATAATGAACACTTTTCTGCAACTAAACTCTCTATGATAATATAATATGTATTGTACCTGTTTATATCGTTTGTGTTCAGTTTCACTGTTTTTTTTCCAGGGGTATTACTCGCTCTCGATGATCACTAGCTCCAGAATTCGCGAAGAAACAGCCTGGATAAAGGAGCACACGAACAATCGTTTTGACATGATGTTCATGTTAGGAGAGATGGCCCAACAGCAGTTCCGGGGACGTGCCATCAGCGGAGGAATTTCCACTCCAATCCTGGAGCAGCGCCCCGTAGGACACCCCCACACCGGGCCTCCTACCCCGCCGAGGGATCCCCGAACAACTCCACCAAGGGACCCCCAGCCTCCTATTATGGTCATCCGCTAACCAACTCCGATGTAACCCACCTTTCTACTTCTCACTCTCTATTCAGCCTGTCTTAAAATCAGTGAATATTTTATGAACCATTTGAGGAAATATTAGCAACTTACACTGACTAGATTTGTTTGCACTAAGCAACGCCAGCTAAATGCCACTGCCAAAAATTACCAATTAATTGTATTGTTCTAATCACCCGAATCTAGTCATATATTTTCCGATCTACTCTTTCAATAAATTCATCAGATTTAACCGGTATTATTCTCAGTGGCGGCTCCTGACTTTTGGTGTACTAGACTGCTAATATTACAAAAAATTTCATTATTGATGTTTTGGTAGCTGAGAATGATTTTTATTTTTGTTCGAATTTTCTATTTTTGTATGAAGATTTTGGGGAAATTTCAGTTGATTTCATTAAAATCTTCATACAAAAAATCGAATACAAGAATAAAATTTAAAAAAATTGTTTTCAACTACAACAACACCAATAATGCCATTTTTGTAATATTAGCACTTTAGTACACCCAAAAGTCACGAGGCGCCGCTCCTAATTGTAATCATTTTTATTGTAGCGTCCTCGAAATAGGGAAAATTTTATGTAATTGACAGAATTATTTTAATTTTTGTTATTTGTTTTTGGGGTTTTATGCCATGTTGCGTTAACTCGTTCTTTAGCCAACGTTTCGGACAACGTTACAGTGTCCATCATCAGGGCAGATGTGTGTCCTGATTATGGACACTGTAACGTTGTCCGAAACGTTGGCTAAAGAAGGAGTTAGCGCAACACGGCATGACACCCCAAAAACAAATAAAAAAAATACTTTTGGCCGTAAAAATCTTAAATCATATGAATTATTTTAATTTCAATTTTAATTTTTATAACAATTTTAATTATAATTTTAATTTTTAATGTTAGTTATGTTGCTAATTACGTTTAAAGATTTTAATTTAGTATTCAAAGTAAATTCATTGATTTGGACAAGTTACAAAGTCAATTTATGGTTTGTTGTTTAAAAGCAGTTTGGTTGATACCCACCAAAGTTTCGTTAATTTAAAAAAAAAATGTTTGTAAATTCATTCATTAACATTTTCAACATGTGACGCAGTATTTTGAAATATTAATAACCTATCTATAAAAATGGTCATTTATTGAATTATGTAAACGAATCTAAGTCGTAGAAGATATTGTGTTATTTATTTTTATTGTCACCGATTATGTACAAAATAATTTAATGAATAAAACTTACAAAAATATATCTAAGACTTTTTTTTATTGACTTAACCTGAAATACATTATTATGAATACTGCGCTCTTCTCTGAATTGAATTCTAAAATCTAGAGCCGTTTCTTACACACATTTCATACCCACATTTCTTTCACACTTTTAATACGAGAGATATTACAAAGAGGGGAAAATAAGAGAAGTATCGAATAGTAGTACATTGTTTGCCATATTTGTAGATAAATATTTGATAAATTATCGAATGTTTAGACTGTTAAGGCACAAAAATTCAGTTCAAATTTTGATCAATTCATACACAAAGTTTTGAAATAATTCGTTAAAAGGACACTACAACATCACATCAGAATATTTTCTGATCTACAAACTACTACTATGTGGAACCTGACTTAGTGGCTAAGTAGGGCCGGCCCTGTTCAGGCGCAATTGGAGCAGTCCGCTCAGGCTGCCGACTTGTCAAGGCGACAGGAAGTCAAGCTGTTAATACCTAACACACAATACTGCTCCCTTGAAAATTTTACTAGAGCCAAGCTCCGTTTGGCCCAGGGCCGGACCTGTGGCTAACACATCATTCGACTTAGACTCAGTTGTCTGTCATGTTAGAACCTATCACATTGACAAATGACATGACTGCCCTGCTGTGAACACTGTAGCACTGTACTAAAATTTGACTTAAGGCTAAAAATGAATTACGCTAAGTACTGGTACGTTTAGTTAGTGAGGATATTTCCCATTCAGGGGAACATTGCAGTTTATAAATGGGATTTAACCCAATTTTTTTCTTTTCTTTCGTATATGTGAAGAGGGAGTCATAGAGCAACATAAAGATCTGCTAGATAATTTAGAGCTTCAGGCCAATGGCCAATAGATTCGTTTGCAATAGAATCTGTCGAAATTTTAATTTTATTATTTTAATTAGCATTTTCCATTCTTCTGTTTGCTATAACAAATAGTTCTTCACCCCACTAGCTCAAGACACGAGATGTATATGCACATCTAGTTGAGTACACGATGCACATAGTGCATAGTGAGTACATAGAGCATGGTGCTCGCAGTTATTATAATTGTAGCTGCCTGTGCCACGCCGCTGTTGGTTTGGTGGTTTTCAGAATGAACCACCATCTATACTAAACGAACGCTGAATTGGCTGACTTCAGCATCACCAAAGGGAAACCTAGTAAAGGAAACCTTAAAACCTATGGGTTTTCAGAAATCACTCCAGGGACTGAAGATAATAAAAACTACCTATTCCATTTCCAGATTAACCCAAAGACATAGGTACCAATTTTAATGTACAATTCACTACAGGGACTATGTTGCATCAAAACATTAACTTTTTCTAAAATATGTATATGAAATCTTGGCAAAAATACACCGAAATATATATATATATATTTTTAACAGTAATAAAATATCTCAATATCACAACATGAATATGCTTTTATAATGTGTGTTTCTTACAAAACATCAATATTTAAAAACTTTAAAAAACAACATTTGTAGGAACCTTACTTTTAAGTCTGGTTTAAAACTTCCACTGATAATGTCAAACTTTATGATATTTCTTGTTTTCATTTCATTTATTGTTTCTCTTTTTTTAAACTTTATTTCATATTATTTATGTTCAATGTATACATTAATTTTAAGTCTTATACTTACCATGGCTTTGTGATAATTACTTTAATTCAAACGAACAAACTTTGCCTTTGTATAATTTAAGTTTGTCAACAATAATTTAAATCCACATCTGCCTTGATGATAGACACTGTAACGCTCTCCGAAAATTTGGCTAAAGAAGGATGAAGTACAATACGGCATGGTAAAATATATATTTTTGATTAAAATTATTGCTGAAATTTTAACCCTTTGTACTCCGTTGTCGCCGCCACGGCGACATAGGAAACATTTTAACAACTCCGATGGCGCCGCAGCGGCGACATAAACAATGGGTTAAAATTTTAATGTTTAAAAAACAAAAGGGTCCTTTTACAGGTATACACATCATTCTATTCAGTTGTATACGGTACCCACTTACAATTGGTAGTGCTTTTTGCTCTGTTTTTCATACATAACAATAACTACGCAATCATTTTATTTAAATATTTTTACTTGGCAACAAATATTCTCACTCCATCGGAGACCAGGCTCAATGGAAAAATCCATACTTTATGAAAAGGTTCCAAACGGGACTGTGTGGTTTGCTCGAAAAGGGCAGTAAAAGGTGGCAGACGGGAAACCAGTGAGTACTGTTACACGTGTCCTAACAAGCCACGTATGTATTTGGACGACTACTTTCTAAAATACCACAAGTAAAAAATTATAAAGATTAGAATATGCAAATTTTTCTTTTATTAACATAATGTGGGTTATGCCTAAATATTATGAAGAATAAGTTTTAGATGTATTGTAAAGTGTCCTTAATGTCATAAAAAGAAGTTGTTAAAAAATTAAACTAAAAAAAAAAAAAAATTCAATAGTAAATATATATTTCCTAACTTCATTTTATTTATTGCCTTACCAAAACACTTTTTTTGCTAATTTTCTAAAAATATCGTGATTTTTCATCATATTACACTCTATGGCTCTATGCAGTAGTTGATATACCATATAAAACATAATTTGGAGTACAAAAGGTTAAAAGTCGAATACATTATTTTATACTTTTAAGATTAAATGTGCAATGTTGAACTAACAGACCAGTTAGACAAGCGTACAAAGAAAACATAAAAACTCTGACAGTAAATTCAAGCTTTGGACAAAGACACTACCAATACCACGCAATAAAAGCTTTCAACAGTTTAAAACTTGATATTAAAATTGAGGAAAATAAAAATAAATTCACACACAAAATTACAAAATGGATTTCATAGCATAAAATAAAAATAAAACCTACACATAACACACAAAACCAATATAAACACACATCACTCACAAACACATAAGATTATTTTCAATGTACTATTTTTTTAAAAAAATTTTAAATATATTATTATGTATTTTTAATTTTAAATGTATAATTTTTCTCATTAAATGTATTATGTAGTTTTTTTTTTATATTATAAAATGAAGGCCTCAGCACGGGCAAGCCACCCAGTGAGGCCTACATTACTGAAAACCTTGAATTGTAAAAAATATTGTACCTAATAAAATAAATAAATAAAATATATTTTAGTTTATACGATTGTGACAGCTGTTCTGGCGTTCAAGGTCATTATTAAATCATTGATTTACTTTCAATAATAATAGCTAAACATATCTCCGATGCGCCTAAAAACTGAACTTACGCAATCGACATATCTCTTATGCCATTTAATAGTATAGAACGGTCGTTACAGGCGCCTAAGATTTAAAATGTCATAAATAATATTGTAAAATTACTCGCCATTTAACCGCCAGATATTTTTTTACATTTGTTTAATGCAGAAATATTCTTACACAGTGTAATATACTTACTTTAAATTCCTTAAATTCTGTTATATTCCTTACCTATGTCTGTGTTCTTCTTTATGCTTTTATTGACTAGCAATGGGCCATTACTCTGCCTAATCACCACAGTATGAAAAAATATAAGATAAAGGTTTGCGATGTTCCTTGTTTTGACAAGGAATCCGTACACGTACCCACGATGCCAACATGTCCAGGAATCCGAATTATGGTTTTTCCTGAGCTATGAATGGAGGCTATTAGCACTTAATTAAGGTATACAAAGTGATAATCAGGATGAAAATAGGACTGGATTTAAGTTTTTAGATGTAACTGAGTCAGAGAGAACAAGAGAATGTTCAAAATTATTTTTTATTAAATATTTGAGAGATTCAATTATTGCAATGCACTCGGCTGAAAATATTAAAAATTGGTATGAAATTGAATGAAATTTTCTGTCATTAGAATTATTGCGGTAAATGTTAGTACCCATACCACAATAAGAAGAGTCTGGAGCCATTAGTAAATAAATGTTGTATCTAGAAATTATTTGTAAACCTTTTCAAAATATATAATTTTTAAATGGAGTTTATCAGAAAACTAAATTTATTTTTTTAATTAAATCAGCAATAAAGTCGTATTTTTCGATTAGCTCTCCAGCTCACGTAGAAGTCACGAGCCGACACTGCGGCACCTTGGCATTGTATCGTTTCATATCGCCACCTCACGTAGCAGCAGCTTCTGATTCATTGATATACTTTTTTACCCTTTTAATTAATGACTCTTCTTCTAGAGCCAACCTTCTCAAGTATACTTACTCATCAACAAGCCTTTCTCAATTAATGGGATATTATTGAACATGGTCTCCGAAATTATTAACTCAGAAAACTATGCAAAGTTTCACATTGTTGGGCAAAATTGAATATGCAATAATTATGCAGCACAATGTTTGATCGGAAAACGCTTGTGTTCTTGATCAAGTCATTTCGCACTTCATTTTGAATTGTCAGTCTTTGCAAGATTTATCTTTATATTAAGGTTATTTCTAAACATTTTAATCATTTTATTATGATCATCCAGGAACTACTAATATACGTTTTTACCAACTCTTAAATTCAAAAAAGTGCATTTCAATTAGAAACCACGTAACATTTGTATTTTTTTCTAACCATGAGTGGAAAGGTAGATGGATATATTTTTTTAACAACAATTCATTAATTTTGTAGTATTATGTTTATGCTCAATTTTATTTAAACGTATGTAGGTTTGTACTTAAAATAATGGTGAGTTTCTTAGAAAAAAAGAATTTTAACTTTTATTTTTACTATAGAGACTATTTTAATATTGCACATACAAAATATGAAGTTAAATATATGTATAGTAAATTGTATTTCTTAGTCCTCTTCACTAAATTCTCATTTCTGAGCACAAACTGCCTCCTGTTTTATATTATGTTTTAGTTTTAATATTCTTATTTTGTCCTGTCCTGCTGTTATTGTTATTCTAAGTTTTGTCATCAATTTGTATAAACAGTGTATTTAGTGTTATAATATTACATCTGTATTGGGTAAGGCAGACTGTAGGAATAATTTAATAACGAGATTTCGCTAGTTTTAAATAGTTGTGTATGAAAATATCAACTTAAATAAAAACAGAAACATAAGGGTTTAAAATAATAGTTTTAAAGTTGTTTTTCAAAATGTTTTATTTAATTTCTTGTTTATACCTAAAGAAGTACTATCTTAGAATTATTTATAACATTAGATAAATAATGTGATAATCATTCAATATAGGTACACAGAATGCGATTGCTACAAATTTGAATGGGTTTCAATATCAAGTTAAACTATTGAAAATAACAGATAGTTGGAAAACACATGCATTGAACTAATTATTGTAAAACTAGTTTATTTTATCTTTGGGGAAAATAAACGCCTTTAATTATAACAAAAAAACCATAGAAAAAACTAATTGATATAATTATCATGGCCATTAAGATTTAACTAAACAAATCCAAACAAAAAATTAAGTCAGTCGTAAATCTTATAAAATAATAATTTTAGGAATTACTTAAAATTTGGTTTAATTAAAAATCTTAAAAATAAATACATTCAAATTATGGCTAACAGCAAAATACATAAATAAAGAAACAAAAATTGTGAATATTCCCTGTCCTTTCGTATGATAAAATGATAGAACAATTAAAAATCTCTAGATATAGATCTACAATTCAAAAATCTATATATAGATCTTCAATATATTTTTTTTTACAAAATAATAGCTTAATTACAGAGCAGAAAAAAATATTTATCTATTCTAGTCCCAGCGAGAGGTTGTAAATGACACGTTCTAGTCTTTTCTGTCTCTTTCGTTTTCATACTAGATGTACGTGAAGGAAGAGGACGATTGTCGATGACTTATGCTCTCTCTTGGACTAGTTTACCATAATTTACATCGGTTTCTTATTTGGTCAAAATAAAGAAGGGTTGTTGTGTTTTCAATATAAAATAAATTACTTGGAAAACTATTGAGAACATTCTACAAGAGGAATATTCTCATAAATTAATGTCAATATGTAAATTTAACGAAATTATTAAATTACACTTAGCAAAATACGAGATTCATTAATTGTAAATATAAATAAATATTAACATGATGCATACTTATCATTCCTTTGCAGAAATGTTACAAAAATCTGATTTGTGTTTGTTCATCTAATTTAGTAAAAAAATGTTTATGTTTGTTTTTGACAAATTGATTAGAATTTCTCAAAAGCTTTACATTTTTCTCATAAACTCTTACAAAGAAAATATTCCCGTATTTGTAAAATCACTTTCCGATCCACAATACATTAAAAAATATACATATTTCTTGTTCAGTGAAAACACATATTTTTAAATTTTTCATTTAATCGGTGTTCCAACAAGTGAGTTGGATATAACTTATCTTTCATTTCACTTTATTTATCCGCCATTTTTATAATGCAGAAAATGAACACTTAATTTATAATAACATAAATTGTTATCTAGTTTAATTTGTAGAATTTTTCAATTTTATTTTTTACTTTTATGCATTCAATACCATTATTCAATTTATTGAAAATACTTTATTTATAAACAAGATCTGCTATGCAATTAGTATTAAGCGTGACAACTGTTTCGCCTTCAAAAGGAATTTTTAAATTGTGGCTTAATTAATAAACTATTGTAAATTGTAATTGCCACCACTTGGAAAGTGTAGATTGTATCATGCATCTAGTTCTAAAGATTGATAAATTTTTAAGATGGAATGACCATATCGATATGTTAACAAAGAATATCAGGAGACTTACATTTATTTTTAAAGTACTTCGACACATATTGGTAAAAGAAAAATTAAAAACTGTCTATTTTGCCTTAGTCCAATCTCGACTTTCTTATAACATAGTATGCTGGGGATCATGTCTAAAGTCCAATGTTGAACCACTAAATATTACTCAAAAATTGATCCTTAAAGTGATGTACAAAAAAAATTCTGTTATCCATCCAACCATCTTTTGATTGATAACCAATTCTGTTATCAATCAATATTACATTTGCTGAAAGAACACAACAAATGCGGACAACTAGAATTAGCTCTACATTGAACTTTGTGGCGGTACATACTAAAACTTCTTTTGGTCAAAGAAATTATTTATATCAGGCACCACTTATGTTTAATATTCTTCCAAATCATATTAAGTCTACCAATTGCTTAGTTAAGTTTAAAGGGTTAATTAAGGTTTTTGAATTGACAGACGATTGTCTTAATATTTTTTCATCCTTGTCCTTTCTTAAATAATAAGATTTTATATAAGTCCCATTTGCTAAAAACTGAATGTCACCCTATCTGTCTTTATTATCTACTTTGCTTCTTCTTTTGAATAATGATAAATGATTAGTTATGGTTCAAATGTTGTTACAATATTCTGTCAAATTACCCATCTGGTAACACATCTAATACTTATTTTTTTCTTTAATTTTGTATTTGTATGTATAATTACTTTATGTTTGTGATTACTCTTATGTTTGCTTCTCTCAAATGTAAATTGTTAACCTCGATACGAGTTTAGTCCTAGTGAGGTTAATTTATGTGTGAAAAAAAATGTTTTATGTATAGTGAAATGCAATAAATAAAAAATAAAAATTGTTATAGTTTATAAAAGGTAAACTTACGTTTACAAGTTAAGGTTTTTATGAAAAGCATACCTTATTTATTTAACCTTTATTTATTGAATTATTTGTCGGTTAAAAATAAGCCGACGTGGCACAGTATTTACGTGCACCTGACCGGCAATCAGAAAGCGCGGGTTCGATCATCTTTAAGACTTTTAAAATTAATATTTTGTTTCAGGATAATAATTATTTCTTATAATAAATTGATAAAAACAAATTGATTTATTGACATAATTATTGATTACGTATAAAATTCGGAAATTATTAATGGTTACTACACAACGCAACTTGTTTATAAACAAACTGTTTTTTTATAAATTGAATAGTAATTTTGTAGGTTCAAAAAAAATTATAAAAAATACAAATTTATGCTAATTTCGTACCGAGTGTACTTAAGCTATACTAAGACTAGGAATGTATTTTACGAGATGTTCGCTAATGCGTATTAAGCTAAAAATGGATTTTGCGATTAATTCCCTTGAAATGATTACAAAAATTATTCCAAAATATTAGAAAAATATTTTTTTTGAGTACTTGGAATTAAACAGAAATTTTTACAACAAAACGCAAAGGGATTTAATATTATAAAAATTTACGTATGTCAAATTAGGAAAACAATATTTACAATCCTGAGAAAATATTTTTAACTGAATGACAAAACAAGTGAAATTGTAATGAGATAAAGAACATTTAGAGGAATTAGTCACATTTGTCATAAATACGTATTTTAATTCTTGCATTAAATATAAAATAAGTTTATTAACACAATATCTAATTGAAAAGATAAATTAAAATTATTTATTACATTTTAATATCTTCAGACACAATATTACATAGCAATGTTAAGATTCTGTACTACCAAGGTGTTTCAAAATAAAGTTAAAATTACCATATGATTTAAAAAAAATATTATCGTCATGACTGTAGGTATTTTATGATAAGTATTTTTTCAATCACAATGTGGTTGTCCATTCAATGGTGGTTCGTGAATTTTGTGTGTACTAGAGCATTATTGATGTTGTTGTAATCCGTACGGCGCACGGCCAAACTGAATTTTCCTGAAAATCTTTGTACAAAAAATCAAATTTTCGAAAAAATAATAAAAATCATTCTCAGGTGCAACAACACCAATAATGCAATTTTATGTAATATTGGTACTCTAGTACACACAAAAGTCACGAGCCGCCACTGTTTTTATGGACTAAAAGATTATTGCTGTGATCGGGATTTGAACGCCGAGATCTTTTGATAACCAGGCGACTCCTCTAACCAACATTACGATACCCCGTATTTATAATGATTACTCTGTCGTACAAACTATATTACATAAATGTAAATCAATTATGTCCAGATTTATTCTGAAACACCTCAAGTACATGTTAATCTAGTTTATTGTAACATCATTTAATTCAACACCCTTCTTTAAAAAGCTTTATTTTAACTGAAGACTTAAGCAGAGCAAATTATCTAGAAAACAATTCTATTGTTTAAGTCATGGTTAATTTTTTAAATCAATCGGAATAGTGCACGCTCTTACCCTTTAACAAGTAAAGTATGGGTTTTTCGCTGCTGATCGTAGTGCAGTGAATGCTGGATTCTCGGCTGGGCAGTGATGATCCATGAATAATTTTTGTACCACAAAGAAACAGCTTATTGTGATTATTATTGATATATTGTCCAACACATTACCAGATTGGAACGACTTGGTGATGCATAGTTACATGATTTATCGACTGTCCACTTTAATGAATGCGAATCTTTTTCAGGTTGATCTTGATTTGCTGACTCGGAATCGACTTCTTGGTGGGGGCCCGTCCGGATGAGGTTCCAGAAGGATCTTCTATGCCGGATGAAATAGCCTCAGCAAATCCGCTCTCGTCACGGCTGGTAGCTGCCAAGCCCGGGGTCAGACGAAACCACCTCGCTATTTTAGCTCGAGGTGACATCTATAAGTAGTTTCACCAGTGTAAAAATTACAAGTACTACTAGACCTATTGCAAATGCCCACAAAACAAAACCAGGGAGACACTGAAGGGGAACATGCCTATTATGTGGTCTATTAATATCTTGATCCATGTTGTAAAATGATTAAGTTTAAAATACTGTATTGTAAACTGTGAGTTTTATGGCAAGATATTGTTTTAAACTTTGTTTTTGTATTCGTTTGCTTTTGAGTTGTACTTGTTGCACGTACTTTTGAGGCGAATGTTGCGAAGGCGGACCCGGGAGAGAGTGCGAGCTTCAACTGAATGCAATTGGGGTATTCCTGCGCTTCCTCGCAGGCGGCTGCGCAGGGGGACAGGGGGGCAGGGGGGATAGGAGGCTGCGTGGGTGAAGGCGCGTGAGTGTTGGTGCGAGAATCGGTTCATCGCGTAAGAAATCTTCTCTGCCGTCTAGACGTAGCATGTCTCTATGTGCTTGCGACTCACGTCTGCACACAGTTAAAGCTTTAACACTGGTGCAGTAAAAGCTGCTGTGATTTTGAAAACATATAAAAGTACCATCAGATTGTGCCGCTGAGGACTCATAGCATGACGCACCACGATCTGATTAATGGGAGATATTTTTTATTTTGTTATAATTACTTTTTGTTGTTTTTAAACGCATACACAAATTTAATTCATTACATCGTTATTTACGCCATAAGTTTCCAAGAGATATTTTTCCGCCACGAAATCTTAAAAAACCCTTTTGGATCTTTGCGGAATTTTACTATCGATCATCTCATAATTATTTTTGCAATTTTACACAGTTTTTGGATCCTTAAATACAAACAATAAAGCAAAGAAAATCTTTTAATAACGTAGAAGCTTTCTTCAGTTTGACATCTGTTAAAATACGTATGTTTCTTGTAGAAAATACATACTATCTATCTAAGTGACATAACAGCATGCTAGATAGAAGATTGGAAACAAAATTAAGTTCCGTTGTTATTATCGTTCTCAAATATATTTATGAGACGAATTTCGGATGAGAAAACTTTTCTCATAGCCAATGAAAAATTCACATAGCAGATGAAAATGAAGCTGTATTTATGATTCTGAAACGTTAGGATGTTTGTTGGAATAATATAAACAACGGTTATAGTTTTTATTATTCCGAAAAGTATGAGACGTTTCTATATTAAAATAAAGTAGTTTAAAACAAGTGTATTTTTTATTTATATAGATATGTGCCAATTACGGAAAATCTAAATAGCCATGATTTCGTAGAAATAACTTATTCTACTTTTTTTTCAATTGGATCTGTCTATTTTTTTTTGAAAAATAAAAATTGTACTCCCTCAAATATAAGGCAAAGGAAATCTTATATTTTAAGGTTTTTTTTTATGAAGCGTCATGTCGTAGGCTTTGTTCGTTAAATGCGTACAATTCCCATACAAAATGATGATTCGTATTCGCAAGAAGAAATGGCACGACAGAGTTAAGCATTATGTTAAGGTAATGCGATGTGAATTAATGCAAAATTACATAAAATTAATTGGTTTAAAAATTTGATGGCTTGAAAATATTATAGACGCTTCAATTAAATACTGCAAGTAGAACGCACCCTGGCATTAGAGTTAATTGAGTATTTTTTGATAAGCCTTTTTATAAGCCCAGATAAAAATAAACAATCAGACCTTTGAGAATACTTCGAAGCTCAAAATCTTCTACTAAGGAATCACTTTTTGATTTTAATTTTAATTGGGTAATGTGACAAATTAAATTTTTTACATAATAATCAGAGAACATTTTAAAATTTGTGACTAAATTTCATAAAATAAAATAAAACGTGCATTTTAGCGATGTTTTTTTTATCGAATAAGTAACTAAAACCCGACCTTATGCAAACCACCGAATCGCATCGGTTAGTACCCGCCCCGTTTTGACGGCGAATATATAAAATTATTTTTATCGTCCACATAATTATATCAAATATCTATAGAAGAGGTAGATATTAAAATATTATAATGAGTGTATATAATATTATATTATATAATTTATCATAAAATATTATGTAAAATGTGCTAAAAAAGTAATAACTTTAATTATTGCACCTTTGAATGCTAAAATAAATATTTGTTGGTTAGAAACTGCCTCGCACACTAGGAGCGCTGTGTTTTTAGGACTATTCACATTCATGGATTATCTCATATGTAATCTTATAGAAGTATTTAGCGGCTTTGAACTTTCTAGCAATGTTACTTGTAAATATGTGATAATCTAATAATAGGCACTGGGAAGATACTTCTGTAGATATAAAGTAAGAAGGACGAATTGGGTTTTTTTAATATTTGGTTTACTTATAGAATGTAATCATATTAGTATCTATTAGTATTCTCAGGCGGGCTAGAGCAGAGAGAGAACTGCTTAGATTAATAAAAATCAGGAAAATTTCATATCTGGGTCATGTACTTCGAGGGGAGAAGTATCACTTGCTCCAGTTAATATTGAAAGGCAAGATAGAGGGTCGCAGAGGGCCTGGTAGGAGACAAATGTCTTGGCTGCGAAATATACGAGAGTGGACCGGCATTAGAAGTGTGGAGGAGCTATTCCGGGCAGCGCAAGACAAAGAGACATTTTCCAGAGTGATCGCCAACGTCGGGGGGACCTGGTACGGCACATAAAGAAGAAGAAGAAGTATTTAACCTTTCCAATACTGTAAAAATGTATTACCTATACCTATACCTACCAATATTACCTAGGTACTACTAAATTTTACTTGACAACGTTGCAAGTCTTTCAGCTTCCTTTAAATTTGTATTGTTCCAATGATCGATCATTGCAGACGGTTTTTGGGGAATCAATCCGATGTAAACAGACCTATTGCCATAAATAATGCACAGCCACAATGTAGGCATGCTGAGTCTGTTTTACATGTATTTCAATGGAACCTGCTCTAAAAAACTAGCAGCAGTGAAATACCCGTTGACACAAAATTTTTAAAGAAAAGTACGTGTTAAATTTTAAAATTTTAGTTTAAATAATCTTTTATATTGCCCAGTGTAAAATTTGATGAATGGAAGTTACGCATTCTACAAACCAAGCCGTCGATGTAATAAGAGTTTAAATAATTATTAAAATTAATTAAATTTTTTGTATTTTACGCAAATTCAGTGTGCGGTTATGGGCGTAACTGGGCGTTAAAAGGTTTGACGAGGACATTCTTTTTATTGGTTGATAAGTCTCGATAAGTAATTTCAAGTACCTATTTCATAATCCCTCATAAAACTATAGGCCTCTCACGATTTTGAAAAAAAAATTGATTAGTGGATCGCCTTAATCGTTAAACAATGTTCAGTTTTGCGCAATAATTTCATCACTCGAAATGGAACTAAATTTAACCCAAGTTGTCATTTTAATCGTAACTTCGATTAAAAAAGCGCTAACACAACTACTTATTTCGATGATGAATTGGATTGAATAGACCCAAAGCCCAGATAAAACTGGTAAAAAACCAAGTTGCGATAATATTTTCAGATGTAAAGAAAAAGGAGCTTTAAATAATAAATCAGATATCATTGGTTCTCAAAGATCCACTTTTTATTGTTATAGTTACATAAATTAATATCATTATTTATACTACCTTCTAAATTTAATTAAATCAATGCAGAGAAAATCTAATTTTCTCCGTCAAACGTTAACATATTTTGATATGCCTATATATAATAAATATGTATTTTCTTACATACTAAGTAATCTTTACTACATCAATTCAATATAATTTTAATAAATATACTTTTAAACATGGGAAGGGTATTTAATTTCAATTGACAAAAATTTCAAATTACAAATACCATATTAACAATGCTCTCGCTGCTTACTTAAATAATTAAAAAACCTTTAAGACAGACGTAAAGAGTAAATAAATAGGGTATAGACTTTTGAATTAAATTAAAATTAGATAAAATAAATAAGTTTATAAACTAAATATAAATGTCTTTAGTATTTAACAAGATATATCCTTCTATTTATTCTTAACCATTCCTTAAATATCCTGGCACAAAAATATTAGTACGCTTTGGAAATGTTTAAGACAAAATTTCCAAGTAGACAATCTTAATAATGTAACAACATTATACTCTTCTCATTTCAAACATCTTCAATACCGATAATTATTATTTTAAAAGTACTATCAGTAATTGGTAACAAAGTTTATAACACATATCCAATGCATTAATTATAACTAAAAACACAAATAAATTAGTGAAGTACACTTACCTATGGTGATGATTATATTTTGGTTGATATTAAAGAAATCCGTGTAAATAAATGCCATATTTAATTTAATATCTGAAAGCATGGCCATTTTTCCGCAGTCAGATAGATAGATACCACGATACAAATACTGACATTATTATTTGATGGGGGCGGAAAGAAAATCTGTAACGGGCCGTGGTAGTTTGACGTTCCAGGTTAAGAAGAGTGTCTTAATATTTTTAATCTGGATGTAGATTTAAATATTTATAAAAGCCATGAATTATTCCATTCGAATCCAAGAACATTTTTGATATGAATGCAATACTGATATGATTTTGAAGAAAATAAAAAATTGTGATATGATTTGAAAATTCAACGTAATAAGTTTATAATGTTACATTACTTAATAAAATCTATTATGTATGTTGGTTTTTTATGGTTATATTTGTAAATAATATGTTTTTTTCTTATAGTAGTAAACGAGTTATATTCGTAACAGGATTGAAAATTAATTAAATGAATATAATTAGGTATACACATAACATCACTGTTTATCTAATTATTAAATTACACTCTAAAAATACTTGACTCTACGTGGTTCAAAATAAACAATAACACTTGTCTAAGAAATAATTTCTGTATTTCATCGGTCGGTAATTAGATAGGTATATTATCTTCAAGGAAAATTTACAAATAAAGTTATTTTCAAGTTAAACAATGATGGAAATGTCATCTTGTCAAGAGTTAAATATTTTGAATTGGTGAGTGATAATTTATAAAACTGGGAGCAATTCTTAAAAACAAATTAAATACGAGTACCCAACTCAATGAATAAAGAATTGGGAGGAAAAAGAATTTCTAAAATTGAATTTAAATCTTGTATGTTACAATAATAATTGTAATTATTACTTTCTATCCATCTTGAACATTGATACATCTAAAAGTATTGAATTTAATTTTTCGGTTGGCGGAACACTGTTCTAACTTTCTGTTTTAACAAACTATTTAGAAACATAATATTATGTCTACCATCTATTACAAAGGTATAATTTTGACACTCATCGCTTGCATAGTAATGAAAACGTGTTAGGCATAGTATATTTATTTAAGGTATTGCCTTTAGGGGATTAAGCAGCAATTGAGTTGTAATTATAATTTATTTTTCAAATCGATCGGTGACTATTAATTAGAATTTTATAAGTTCATGTTTGGCTTCATGTGACCAAGCGGTTTTTTGAAAATTTTCCAAGGAATCGTTGTTGAATTTGAACAATTCATCACATTTCAACATTCATTTTCGGTTTCTGTGAAAAGCCTATTCAAGTTCTGTTTTTATATCATTATAGGCTAGTTTTTTGACAGAACTGAAATAATAACAGAAATAGAAAAAATCTTTCACAAAACTTGAAAATTAACTTTGAAATTTGAAGAATTATTCAAATTCTCTTAAACAACCCGTCCTTGAACAAATCATCAAATTTCACAGTTAATTTTCAAGGACTGTGTAAGTTCTATTATTATTTCAATTCTTTGAATCAACTGGTCCATGTTGATATAATAACAGAACTTCAATATGACTGTCACAGAACTTGGAAATTAAGTTTTAAATTTGTTGAATTGTTCAAATTCTCTGAAACAACCCGTCCCAAATCTTCCAATTTCCAACGTAATCATTCATAACCCCGTTTATATTTTATTACACTCATTTTCTTTTTCTTAGTGGTCTGGGCTCTATATTATGCTCTCCTCCCTAAAATATCAATATAACATCGGAAATAAGACCAGGAAGTCTATCACGAAATTTGAATTTTGGGTAGGTACCTAAAGAAAAGCCCCCTTGAGATGATAAGTTTGATTAAATTTTAAAATTATCACCGTATTCCGTTTTATCATGACACTTTTTCATGCGATGATTATCAAAAGAGTAAAATAATTTTCTTACTAACATCAATAAATACCTTAAATATTGATGATCATGAAAGAACTAGTATTGTTTACATAGATGAAACAAAACACTGATTATATAATTATAGCAACATCCACTAAAACTAGACAAAGTGTAATGTGGTTAAATAGTTTATTATGTTTATAGGATAAGTTTTTGTTGTAATATTCATAAATCGTGCCTTCAGAAAAGCTGATATTCGTCATATTATACATTTTGTGGCCAGGATAACTCTGAAACCATAAGGACATTGTTATTCCATATATTATGAACAACCTACATATTCTCTGCTTAAAGAGAGTTAATATGTGGGTTTTCGGGTTATGCGTAACCCGAATGTGAATGATGGTTCTAGCAAGATGTTTATGCATATGACTTCTTGTTCGTTAAATGGAGTAGATTTTATTTTACGTTCACGGTAAACATGAACATCATTGACTGGTATTGAACGTTAGTGGAAACGTAAACATAATTATGTAAATTATTATATACCTTTTGTTACATTACGCAATTACAAGGAATGTATGAATAAAAAGTATGCATTCTTGAAGGGAAAATAATTGTAACCGTAATGGTAATATTTATAATAAGGAATACTTATATGTAGGTAAACTTAATCAAAACAGCAAATAATGAATGAGGGAAACGTTATAAAGATAATTGTGTAGGATAGAATGCAATTAGGTTAATTTCGAAGGGATGTGTTTTACACGAATAATGCCGAGAAATTGTCGTAGCCGACTTGTTGAAGAAATTCCCTTATGGTCCTTGTGTTGAGATTCATCTTCTAGTCATGTTTCGTTGTTTCCCAGTCATTTAGTTGTGTGGCGGCCCCACTGGTCCCGAACCTGGGCCATGAGCACGTTGTTCTTGTTGGGCACGCGCTCGCTGGTTGTGCGCGTGATGATGGGCTGCGGGCTTTTCTTGGTCGGCACCACTATCCTCACCCGCCCTTCCTCATCCAGAGTTGTGATGGTGCCTATCTGAGACAGCGGCCTAATGAACTGGCATTCGTCTTCTTCTCGCGGGCTCATCAAAGGTTCTTGCTGAATGGCGGAGGTATTGAGGAAGGAATGCGAATGCCTCAGGTCAGCAGAGAGCTGCCGGGGCATGTTGGGGGACTGTTGAGTGGAACTGGCGAATAGATGGTCGGAGGATGTTCCAATGGGATGTCGCTGCTGCAGAGGAGAACTTTGTCCCGTGTAAAGATTGATCCGGTTAAGCGCCTGTTGTTGAAGTTGAGAATTAACAGCCTGTTGCTGAAGCTGAGAATTAACTGCCTGCTGTTGCTGCAGTTGCGAATTTACCGATTGTTGCTGTAAGTGCTGATTTTGAGGGAGGTGTGGGCCGTTGGGAGATTGTTGATTCACGAGGTCGATCAAGAAATCCGTAAGATCATTTGCATTCTGTTGATCCAAATAAGCGGCTGCAGACGTGAGCGTTGTCATATTGTTATACCGTCGTGCCATTGGAGAGGGAATAGGCTCCGGTTGGTGCAGAGAGTAGGTGAAGTTGTAGGGGCCGGGAAATCCTCCCGAGGAGTCGGTGGCGGCGCTGGCCAGAGAGGAGTTGTTGTTGTTCTCATAGGCAGGGTCCCTGGGAGAATGCGGCGAGCGCGGCACCAGCAGTGAGGACATGGAGTCCAGAAGGCTGCGGTTGTCCAGCACAAGGTTAGCCGGGGAGTGCAGGAGACGGGGCGTGCGCACCTCGGCCTGGTTCTGCTTCTCCAGCACGTCCCTCAAACTCTGTGCCTACATTGCATAAGATACATACATTGAGACTATGACTATATGCGCAGTACATGCCAGTTATAGATACAAGATTTTTCTTGACATGACTTAATAAGAGAACTGTTAGAGTATAATATAATTCTTGTGGTTGACTGGATGTTTTTTTACCAAGAAATTGTAAGTTTGGGGCTAAGATTCACATGTTGTAAATATTGGATTTCTTAATTAAAACGAATTTATATACTCTTACCCCTTTGTTGACCTTCAGATTTATATTTTACGTACACAGGTATTCTAATAATTGAATATTGAATTAGGAAAATAATAATACATTACATGCATACTTATAAAATAACATACGTTAATACAAACAATCACTAGACTAAAAGAAAAGGGACTTTAAAAGTATGATTTTTTATGATAAAGTCCCTCCAAATAGTATACATCGAAAGCAAAAACACTTGAGGCCACTTGTTTCACAGAATTTGAACAATTCACCAAACTTCAAAGTAAGTCTTCAAGTTCCGCGAAAGATTCTAGTTCTGTTATTATTTCAGTTTTGTGAAAAACTGGCCCATAATGATATAACAGAACTTTAATAGAACTTTCAAAGAACTTTAAAAACTATCTTTGAATTTGATGAATTGTTAAAATTCTGTGAAACAACCGGCCCTTACAAATAATAAATTAAATAAATATGCAAATCAAAATAGCTCCACAACATTAAACATTTTAAAATAATTAGTATCGAAGTTGGGTGCAAGACAAGAAAAATAATTAAGGCTTAAATACTTTTGCAAAATGCTGATGCAAATTAAAACTGGGCGAAGCAACAAAGTAAACAGTTTGTGTTTGAATATTTATTTTGCACCTATTTTTTAGCTTTGTTTAGTTTTCCTCCATATTATTTTATTTTTAAGTATATAATTAGTTATTAAATTTGTAATTTTAAACATAAACTGAACATTTACAATATTATGCCATTAACAACCCGACTTACAAAAAGTAAAAAAAATTACATTTTTCAATGGAATATATTTTTAACGGATTTTAAAGATTTAGGCTTAATTAATTACTTTGTTGAAATTTTTTTACAAAGTTATCATGATAAGTTATTTCAAGAAACGTTTAAAATAATTTGAAGAAAAAAATGGCTTTAAGATTTCTAAAGTAACACCATGTTCAATACATTAGATAGATATCGTGTGTGTGTTTTGTTGCATGGCGTCTGAAACACCTATTATGAAAAGGTTAATTATTCGCTCCATTATTATTAAATATCATAATATCTATTAGTAAATTTATTATATTATAGTTTTATTCACTTTGTCCTGACGATATGTTGATGTATTTCCACAATTTCTTAAAACATTCCAGTTCACACTCTGAAGCACTTTTTAAGACAGTGTCGAAAGAAGTAGATCGTGACGAACACGTACTTATTTAACAAAACCCTAAAATAAAGCCAGAATCTTAAATATGCGACTCGGGGCTTTGGTGTATTGGACAGACCTGCGGTTGAATTCGCCCTATCAAATATCTAAAATAAAGTGGGAATCTTAACGACACAATTACTTGTCGTCGTGCAAAAACAATGATCAATGGACGGGCCTACGATCAACTTTGCCTTAAGCAGGCCTAGAAAATCGATCTTTAACTAAACTACTAAAATCTCTAATGTTTCTAGAGGGATCCCCAGGAACCTTCGAAAAGTTACTAATTCATCGTCTAGAAAGATAAAATCTGGTGCTTACCGCAAATTTTATAGTTGATAAACGTTTGATACAATTTCAAAAAAGTTTTAGATAAAATATTTTATTGGTAAGGCCTTGTTGTTATTAATATTAAATATAAATAACTTACATCCGTAGGAATCACTCTAGATAAAAATTAGGTTTTATTAATACGTTCATCAGAAATAATTAAAATGTGTGAGTCGAGCAAACCCCCGTTATTAGTCTTATATCGCCTTAAGTAATACCGGACTTGTATTTCTAATAGAATTGATGTTCAAAATGAAATTTCTTTTAAGAAATATGATGTGATAGTGCAACTTTAAAGAAATATAGATATATATTTTATAATAATAAAATTTATTTAATCAGATTATAATACACGATATCTGCGACGGTTAATTGACTTTTAACATAGACAAATATTTTCACAATATAGAAAAATATAAACTGTTTTTATTATTTAATATACATTATGATAAATCCGATATTATACTTTGTAAAACATAGTAGTTTTATGTTTATACCATCATGGCGTTTCGTATTTGACGCGAATATATACGTCTATAAAATTGCTTTCTTATTTGTTAGCACTCCAGAAAACCGCCAATGCTGCATTGCAGCTTTGAATCCATCGTCTACACCAAGAATCTAATTACATAACTTTGATGTCAAAGGATAAAAAATCCTAGTGGGAATCGTAACGCATATATATTCCACGAACAATTTTGTGAAACTTCAGATTCGATGAAGCCTCCGATAGACAAAATGAGGCAGAGAAAAGTTGGGAAGTAAGAGGGTAAACACATATGGTCCCTTAACACGGCTAAAGCTATTTCAAGCAATGTTATGGTTGAGAGTTGTTGTCTTTCACCAGAGGAATACTAAATCCCCCTGATACTGATTATGATAATGATACAACTCTGAACTTCGACTTCATATTTAACGAGAAAATAATAATATTATTAATTTTTCGGAATAATTTTATTGAGTAAAACCTCAAATTGTAATATTTAATTATTGCAGACATTTGTGCTGTGAAAAAATGAAGACAATGTTGGTAGTTCTTATTCGAAGTATGATACAGTTAAAAGTGACAAAGGGGGATAGGGTCCCATTAGCTCAGTGGTAGAGCGGTGTCCCGGCAAGATAAGGGTCCTGGGTTCGAGTCCTAGATGTGACCGTATCCGTTTCTGACTTTATGTTTTTTTTTTCTATTAGAAATCGCTGATATTGTCTTCAATAATTAAATAATATTATTATTTGGATGATTTTTAAAGCGCCGTTTTTGTTTATTTAATACTAGCTGAGTTCTCCGGCATTGCCCGCGCTTCACGCAGTGTTCAAAATTTCATGCATACAATGACCTTTCTTTTGTATTGAAGTTCAAGTGTGCGAAATTTCACCTCAGAGTGAAATCCACGCCGTCCGCTCGCCACAAACAGAAACTTTTTAAATAATAGAGAAGATTTTTCCGAATCCTATCTTCAAGTCATCGTTCCCTTATCGGACAACGTATACGTATTCAAGTTATTCATCGTTATCGTCATCTTCATCGTACGAAAATGATGATAACATAAATACTTTTTTTTCAAACATTTTGGTGCGTCCACGAACATTCACGAACGATTCGAAAGAAAATACTGTGCAAGACTTCGATCATTTTTCATAAGTTGTTCAGTTCTGACCTCTTTTTAATTCTTCATAAAATTAAGCGGTTATAATAAAATTTGTAATGTTTATGCCACGGATATAAGAACGATTAATATTTTATGGGTGGTTAATAATTTATTACTGTCGTAGAAAATTTTTTTGGTGTGTGTATACTGCTAGATAAAAACAGTTTTATTGTTTAACATAAATGTTTATTTATTCATCGGAATTATGGTTTCGGTTTCGTGTATTTTTTATTTGTTGACATATATTTTGTCATTCATTTTCTTGATGTGTTTGTTTAGTGTGTAAAAAAATCGAAGAAAGCAAACGTTGAAAAACAAAGCTTAAAACAATTAAAAAACCATGCAATCTAAAACATTCATTTAAAAACAACAATGCACATACTAAAATATTTTGTTCAAATTGCACAAAAATCACTTTCATGAAGCCAAGTTGAAAAAAATTAAATTAATAATTTAAAAACTACTGTGAAATTTACTCCAGAAAATTTAAATCCATGGAATCATGTCAAATAAAAAGATTATTTACGACTCAATTAAATTTAGCTATATTTAAAGCTTTACTACAATACAAAGATTAGGTTGAAAATGTTTTTGGAAGCTTTCCAAAGTGTAAACAATGGGAACATGTATATCGAATTCCGTAAAATATATCTTCATTAAAGCTTAAAGGTCCATTTATTAATTATTTTACTTTTTCTGGAACTGGTTTGATAAAGATAAAAAGTGAAAGAGAAAGAAAAGTACTTACGATATGAAATTAAGCGTAATGCCATAGTTTTATTTCTTATCGCAAGAATATATTGTACTTTATGCGGTAACTGGGTAAAACAGAAGAGCGACAAGACAGAAGAGCGACAAAACAGAAGAGCGACAAAAACAGAATACGTTTAAGTTAGGTTTGATTAGATATGTTTTTTTTCTTAATTTTTCTTAACTTTTCATCAATTTTCTATATTGTCACTTTTCTGTTTTGTCACTTTAGACTGGTTTAAGTTTCACAAATGGTTAGTTGATGAAGTGTCTCACCTGAGGTAGGTTTGTAAGCTGGTGTCCCGAGAGGGAGTATGGGAGACTACCGGCGCCGCCCCTCTCCCTCTCCTGCAAGTGCGCGACCAGCATGCTAATATGGTCTATCAGTTCCTTGTTGTGCAATAACAGCTGGTGCGTTCGTGCCTGTTGACAACAATACATATTATTACAAAATCACTGTGATTAGAAACTATGCTCTAAACATGGAAGAAAGATGGTTCTAAATGGTTGGTGTCGAAAGTAAATAATAGCAGCTCAGTTTATTGGAACAAAACACTAAAGAGATGTTACGAGTTTGTTGGGGGCATGAACATGCCATGCCCATGTCAAAGCCCCAAAATAAGGGGTCGAAATAATGATTCCGACTGTCGTCGGTACACAAAAGACGCTGCCTTTAGCGAGGCCTCCATGGTGTCGGATAAGCTGTCAATAAGCATGTGTTCGCCATGCAAAATAACTTGCCAATTAATGAATGGATATGAAGTAACTAGGCTCTTATAGTTGAAAGAAATCGTATACATGATCCATGGATGATCGAAACGCGATTGATTGATCCCAATAAATTGACAATGTCGAATTGAAATAATAAATTTCAAGAACATTAGCAGTCCGCATGTAGTTTGACACTAAGAATGGAATTAATTACCTAATGAGGTCTTTCTTCACAACTTGTTAGGTAAATAAGTTTCATTTTTCAAGCCAGTCATTGGCCCGAACGGATTACTCGCCGTGTATATGAATTGTTTTCAATTCTCAAGAGCTCCGTTCGTCAATAAGCCAGTAATTATATTTGTCTAATTTTTGTGAAATTTAAAACTTCATTCGGTTCATTAATAAATCAGAAATTTTGCAAACAGAATAGCAGTGTTAACAAAGTTGCGTATATCGTCAGTCGAGCGAAATTTAATTGACAGTCCAGTCTATTGACCGTGCTTACGAATATTGCTAACTGACCATAACTCACGAATTCAGTCAGATCCAAGTAAGATCAATACAGTCAATCAACATTGTCTCTTATTTACAATGTCTGATTCAGACAGACCGAATTTTATGTTTAAGCGAAAAGTTATCAGACTTTTGGATCACGTACACCTACTTCACATGTCTTATTTTCTTGTATATCGACTGTATTTTGATAAAACCCTTAAAGCCGCATTTTTAAGGAATGTTTCTTTTCAGTGGTTTCGTATAGAATAGTCTACAAAGTATAACATGTTAAAGTTATGTTTGCTAATTAAGGTTATTTTTAATATTAACAACTATGTTTATCCACACAACTTTTTAATGTTAATTCCTAAAAACCATCGATAAAATTACTCAACCCTAAAATCTCTGATAATTATAATTTTTTTTTGGAAAACAAGTAACCACTTTCATATAAACTTCAAGGCTTTTAATGAGATTTACGAATTGCGTTGCATTTGTTTTTATCGTATCCTGTAAAATCTTGAAGGGTTTTACCAAACCATCATCGTTATTAGGTGCGTTAATGTATGTAACATAAGGAATTTTGTGTGAGTACATTTTGAAATTTAACTTTAAATTATAAAAGGCCATAGCTTAGACTACCAAATAAAATGACTTAGAAATAAAAATTAGGTTTACCATGACCAATGATTTGCGAAATTGCTATTGGAACAGCGTCCTTCTTGCCTTGCTTTTGAAATGAAATTACCGAGTTTTTTACTCCTGAACGTCATATTCCTGTCAATGCATGCTCCTGTCATTTATATAGGTCTCAACTCCACGAACCAAAATTGCTAACTTTTTTTTAATATAAAGGGTTTTCCAAAAAGAGGTGTTATTTTGAATACTAATTAAGGAATTAATGATTTTTTATGGCCGGAATTGGATGGTATTGATCTGGACAACGTTTAATTTCAACAAGACGCCCCTACGTGCCACACAAGCAACAAAACCATTGATCTTTTACGGGAAAAGTTTCCGAACCGTGTTATCTCCCGAAAAGGTGATCACAATTGGCCACCGAGATCTTGTAATTTAACACCTTGCGCCTTCTTCCTTTGGTGCCACGCGAAAGTGAAGGTCTACGTCAACAGCCCAGCGTCGATTCAAGACCTCAGAGATGGAATTCGTGAGGCTATTGAGGACATAAGGCAGCCACTTTGCGATTTGGTTATGGAAAATTTCATGAAAAGAATATGGTCCTGTAGGCGTGGTCGTGGTGGTCATTTGACTGATGTTATTTTCCACTATTAACGGCATACCTCCTCTTTATGATGAAATAAACATTCGATCATTTGTATTAAAAAATAGCATTTTTCTTTGAATATTAAAATAACACCTCTTATTGGAAAACCCTGTAGCTTAGTAAAATAATAAATTCATGGATATTTTGAGCCTCACTTGTCTGCGAAGCATTACTTCCGACTCGGTGTAGCTACGACGCCCTTTGTTGTCTTTTTCGCCGGCTCACGTCAATATCTTAAGAGGATCAAGCTTCCGTTGTACTAACTTTAGTGTAAAGTAGTTATGGTAAAGTCGTTGATAAGGTTTAAAATTAACAAGAAAGTGTCAACCTATTATAATGTTCTGTACTGAATGTATTATACTAAATGAAGATTCAGTCATCTCTTCGCGAAGTTATTTTATGGTCATAACGTTTTGACAAAATGTTTTTTTCTGTTCTGACGTCGGTTTTAAATTTGCCCAAAATACGGAACTTTTTTTATTGTACGACAGCTTGGCAGCACTTGACTTGTCATTTTCAATATATTTGGAAGGTAAATTTATGGCAGCGATGAACCGAATTTTAAATTATTTGAATTTTCACAGGCGACAGCTACTTTCTCACAATATTTATGAGAACTTTAAAATATTTTGGCTGCCGTTAATAAGCTACTTCCAGATTGTTGTTTATTTTACAATTAATCAAGAAAATAACATGTTATTATTTAACCACCCTTTGAAGCTCTTTTGTATTTAATTTTATTTTAGCTTCAAAATTTTATTTCCACTAAAATTTGTTCACACGTATTCAGAATATTCAGTAACATAATAATTACTATTCAAGTATTAAAAAAAATTATTAAAGAAATATAACAACGTGGAATTATTTTTATAATATCACTATTATATTGAATGTTCATTTTCTTGAAGATCTGAAATTAAATGAATTCGCTAAATTTTTACTATTCAAAGGATGGTATTATACATAGTTTGTAAGAAGATTATTGGCTATTAGAAAATAAGGTAGTTATCATGATAAATAAAAAATGTCGTTTTTTAGAAAGTCCTCTTTTAACGGTGAGAGAAGATCAGAATCATGTAGAACTGTATTTAAATGATTTTTTTAGTAAGTCATAACTATTTAAATTTAATCTAACTAACTGAACCAACTATTATTTTATTATGTTCTTTTTAGTTGCAGTTCTCTTTTGTTTGGTTATCGAACTAAACACGAGTTATCTTGTGCTGGGAAAGTCGATCAACTCGAGGACTACCGGTTGATGAAACTGTTCTCTTTATTTAAATTATTCACGTTATTTTTATTCCCTATTCATATTATTCTTCTATTATATTGATTCTAACTAGGCTTTGGAATTGTGCAGCAAACTGAACAACTTCAAATATGTTTGTGTTATTATAGACTAATAAATTATAATTCCTTAAGTGGTATCATCACATTAACAACCTTTCAAAAGGGGTAAGAAGAATGATTGATATATTATTTGCATTACGCAAAATAATTAGACAACGAGATCTAAGAACAATGTATTTTGGGCTGAGTCGGTATTTCCCTGTTAAAATATGGTTATATTGTCTGGGAGAGTCAGAAAAAAACAATTTTAAATCAGCTTATGAAGTAAAACCCACAGGTACCCTGATGAAATATATACATAAAAAAAGGTTACTATCCACGCGCAGAAAATCTTAAAAAAATATACCAAGAATATATATCAAGAAGTCACACGAGAAAGGATCGCATCGTCCTAAAGAGCATTACGGCAAACTATCAAAAGACATACATACATCTGGGACTAAAATAATTTAATAAAAACATTCCCGAATTAAAAATTGAAACATGCAAAATTTCCTACATCAGTCCAATAATAATTAAATAGTTGATTGGCTTCGGATAAGGGAGCCTGAAAAACCTTTAAATATTGACACTTAAAATTAAACGTAGTTACCTGCAAATGACACACTTAATAAAAACGTATTAGAAGTTTTAATAAAAATAATAATTTGCTTACAGCGTAGCTCATTAAGCATTTTTACGAGCATTTCTAACTAATATGGACCTGACAGAACACAAACCCTTCTTCACATTTAATGAAAACAAAATAAAATGTATTTTGCAATATATATTCTTTTTTTTTATTTGGATTGAAAAGTTATATTAAGTCCATAAAAGGAGGACTACACTGTAACTAAAACACACTTGTGCTATGGCATGAATCATATATTTCATCAAAGTACAGAAATCATAATATTACTGATGCAAGTTTTTGTGCAATTTTTCAATACAGGTACCTATACCTAATTTAGTAGCTAGGTACCTACCATTCTCTTCGTTCATTTTAACTGTTTTTCAGTTCGTATTGAACGCTTTATACTGTCTTATAGTATGTAATGAATAAATAAAATTTTGTCATTAAACCAATATTATCTTTACAAAGAAATTTCAACCAAGTTTTTATTTATTTGTAGTCCAACGAGTTTTCCAATTAACGAAAAAAAAAAAAAAAATTAAGGGGTAAAAAAAAAGGATATCCTGTATCTTTGGAAGACCGAAATAATAATATACTCGTATATATAAATAATAAAATAGTTGAACGTCTCGCCAGTAAGCGAACTCAAAGTGTAGATATATGAAAACCGCTACTTGATAAACATTTCTAGCCAAGTGATTAAAAGAGAAAACGACCTCACACACAAATAGATAAATTTACTTTTGTACACCGGGCGACAGGTGGAGCCAGCTTTGCAGCGGTTTTACAGTTTTCAAGATACTCCCGAAGCGTCGCATCGGTCATCGTTTTTGTTTTCGCGTAGTATTTTTTTTTTTTAATTCAGATCAAAATAACAATTATTATTTGGAAATGTTCCACGCGGAACGGCAACAATTTTAATTAGGCATCACGTCGCGACACATCGCAACTCATCGCAAATCATCGCAACTCATCCCATCTCATCGCTGCGCCAATAAATGATGAAAAGGTAGCGCTGGTTAGGCGCCCGAAATAACGCGGAGACGCCACGCGGCGCGACTCGGGTCAGGTGAGTTGTTTGGGTCTGCGAAGTTTACATTGTTCAGATGTTCAATGTTTTTGGACTAGACTACAGTGCTTGTCTAGGGATGCTGTTGTGAGTGCCGCACGAGTGTCCAATCTGCTCCCAACCGTCTGGATCCAGTGAGGCTATATCATCCCCAATTAGGGTATATTTGAGGCTAAATAAGGTGGGAAAATACCTGACTAATCAGATCTGGTCAAAAACTACTGCAACCATTTTAAGTAACGTTTTGATTATGAAGAGTGGCAATTCTCCAGGGCAATACTGAAAGTGTCTACTACTACAGAACGTGCCGAATAAAATACACAAATAAATTTGGAAATAAAAATAATTAATCAAAATATATATTATATATTACAGATATTTTCTGTAAGCATAATTTGCATCCAGAAAGGTATGAGTACGTTACACGCTGTGGGTAAGAATCCATCTCCACTCGTCTGACTACAAAAGGGTTCTAACCACCGAGCCGTCGACCATCGACCACATAATTTGCATCCAGAAAGGTACGAGTATGAGTACGTTACATGCTGTGGGTACCAATCCACCTCCACTCGTCTGACTACAAAGGGTTCTAACCACCGGGCTATCGACCATCGATCACATGATTTGTGCCTTCAATTACCACATTTAATGTACAAATTATGTTATGTCTCAATTTTGTGAGATCCAAATATTAGTACGTAGGTAATATAATATTATTATACTGGTTTTTGAATAAATATTCACTCGATATAAAATGCAAAATTTTATGGCTAAATAAAATATACTTTCATATACTAGACTCCAATTGGTAAAAAGCTTAAAATATTACTGTACGGGCAGAAGTAAAAATTGCAAAAAAGCATTATAATTACGACTCCACCCCACCCGACAGACTTCAGCACATTTTCTCGGTACTAGATAATAGGGGATGGTGTAATACAGTAGCGCCCTTGAGGTGATTTTTCACAAAAACGGCGCTCTACAAATTATCCAATTATTATTATTAGTAGAATTTAAAATTAAATAACCTGTAGTGAAATTTCAACCTTGCAGTATCCATTCACAGATTTAAATTCAAAAATTTTTGCTGATAAAACCCAAAAATAACATTATGTGAAAAATAATATGTCGAATTTGGGTTTTCAAGAAGAGTGCTTTGATGCGTATAGTTTTTTCTCCGGCTCCTTACCGGGAAGTGTTTTAAAAGTTTTAAATTCTTTAAAATTTTTATCACTATTGATTCCATTGACTCGGACAATCGAAAATAGGACTTCCTCAATTGTTTTATAAAACTGATACTCGGAAAAATTAAAAAAAAGATCATAAAAATGGACTTGCCCAAGTTCACACAATTTACCCAAATAGTAATCCAGGGGAGAAACAGTGGAAACATGATAGTGGATACCTAACTGAGATTTCCTCAATATACTATTGTATTATGTATCTAAAAATAACACTTACAACAACCAAAAAATATTATATTATTATACTATTATATTATTATACTATATTATATTATTATATATATATTATTATATTATACTATTATATTATATTAATATTATGCTATTATATTTTTATATTCTACTGTATTCTTCCATACTTCCTTATATTACTATAGTGATTTACATTATTTTATGTTCTTAAATATTCTTTAATAATATGTTATTTTATTTTATATTCCCGCACATTCCTTATGTTAATGTATAGAAAATCGACCACCACAACACGGGCATGTGCCTAGCATGGTGGTCGAAAAATTCCTCAATGCATGTAACCAATAATTTTATTGAATAAAGAAACTTAATAAAAAAATGATTAAAGGAAGCAGCTAGTATAAGAAAAAGAGAGCAGAATGTTACAGAGAAACATTGTAGTGAAACGAAATTCACCAGAAAAATGATTATGTTTTATGGTTATGTAGACCCTGCAGACAACCTGTGGCAGGTTTTTTTGTAATTATTAAATATTTTTTTTTTATAAAATAATCAATTAATAAATGGAAACCATTTAATTATATGGAGTTAGTATAACAGCAAAAAGGGGCTGAAATTCTTTTAATTGTTTATTATAATATTGATTTCACGTTATATATGTGGATACAATAAAATTTTAATTTTTATCTAAATACAGAATTATATCATACAACCCGTGTGACTTCATTTTGTTTAATGGGTGAGTGTCAAACTTTGAAATTAAAATGATTTAATCCGTTTCTACTTTTTTCACGTTCTTTTATGTTTTTTTATTATTATTGTTCGTCTTGTCTGTAAAAAGTCATGCCATGTTTGATATCAGCAGTCACAGCGGTATTCTAGATATTAGACTCAGATATAGATTCAAAAAATCTAGATATTTACTATTGATAGCTGCTCATTCGAAGGGCTTTGCAAAATAACTGATAGAAGTTTCACTTTTCCGTTTAAAGAATGCATCATGTCTAATAAAGACCTTGTTCACCGTTACCTGTAATTATTTCCGAGATATATTTTTTTCTAATAAGCGATATTCATTAGTTTAAATTATTTACATTAGTAAGGCATGCAGTCCGTTTAAATCAGAATTACCAATAATTTGAAGAGATTTGTAATAAATTAGCAATAGTCATTTTTTTCCGCGTGTTGTTACAATTCGTATTGTCGTCACAAGTCATGTTATTGCTAAACTTAATATTGTTGATGCAATTCTTGTTATTGTTGCAATTCACAATGATTGTTGTGATTAATGTTGGTGTTAAGATTAATGTTGTTGCAATTCTTATTGTTCTCGCGTGTCAAATCATAGTGTTTTGTAGATCTTCAAATCTTTTTGCAAATAATGTTACTATTGCAACCCTTGATGCTGCAATTCTTGGTATTGCAAAACATCTTGTCGTTGAAATTCGTGATGTTTTTTCCAACCCATTGCAATTTATGTCGTTCTTGTTATGATTTTGTTACAATTCATGTTGATGCAATGAATGCCTGTCCCATAGACTACTTGACACTAGCTCCACACAGGCAGCCCTGAGGAAAACATTTCACCTTTGCGCCATCTTTTCGCAATCTTTGCGGTTGCCATGTGGAGGGTGTTTTAAGGAAATGAAGAAGAGGAGGTTCTGGGAAGGAAAAGGGTATGAGGGGTGGGTAGGAATCTAGGAGTCAGTGATTCCAGGATTGGCAGATGTATGAACCCATCCCTCCCACTACGGTACAAGGAGATAGGTTGAGAGAGTCTGGCTGGAGAGATGAAAAGGTCTCCCTCAACCAGCCTCTATCAATCCGGACCGCCACGCAGTTAGTAGGCAGACGCATCTGCTGCCAAGACAAATCTCTAACCCCATGATCCCCGACACCCCTGCCAAGTCGTGAGTAAATAAAAGCACTGTTCGGGTGCACTTGTCCTACCTGCGCTTCCACTCTCGCCGCCTTCTCCACCACGAGCTGGTCATTGAGCATTGCTAGCTGCGCGGTGGCAGCCCTGGTCTGCTGGCGCTGCTGCTCCAAGCTCTGCTCGAGGAACTTCTCGCGGTGCTCTGTGGCCTGCGGGGTGGTCATGATGGAGCGGTCGATGTATCCGGGCGTGGCCTCGCGACTCAGCACCTGCGCCTGGGCCTGTGCCTGAGCCTGAGCCTGGGCCTGGGCCTGAGCCTGGGCCTGGGGGAGAATTTATAAAAAAATATTTTGTTACAAAGAATTTATAAACATATATTCCCCCTTACCAATAAACTTTTGAAGTTTTACACAACTGATATGTTTACCATACATTAATGATAGTGTTTCATATTTAAAAAAAGCAGTAACATGGTTGTTCGGAGTATGGCTATTTTATTAAAAGACCACTATCAAGTTATTTGTGAATGGTTACCTTTAAGTATCTGTCATCTCAATTATTATATTGGTGTCATTAATATTTGTAACTGCGCAGTTCGTTGGGCTGGACTCAGTGCAGAGGACTCAGAATGGCCATCTGTGCAGAGGACTCAGAATGGCCTTAAACAACTGAAGGTGACCAAGGCCACCGTACCTGTGGCTGATCGAAGCAATTACTTCTCCATTAACATTATAATAAATAATTATCATTCTTGAAGGTTTTCTTTTATGTGCATATTTAGGAAACAGTTATACGTGTGAATTAATTGAATTGCATTTAAGATGTTGAGTATAAAATAAATCAGTTAAGTTCGTTGTAAAATCTTTTTGTTCGTTGTACAATGAATTGCATTTAAGATGTTGAGTATAAAATAAATCAGTTAAGTTCGTTGTACAATCTTTTTGTTAGTTGTACAATGAATTGCATTTAAGATGTTGAGTATAAAATAAATCAGTTGTACAATCTTTTTTAGGTTTAAAGATTATGAAAAAAGTAGACATTTAAATAAGTGAAAGAAAAAAAAACATGTAAATTTAAGTACATTTTAAGGTTAATTTGATTTTAACAATTTTAAGGCTACAGTGGAAAACATAAATATCTCTTAGGGAATTGTAAGTTTTGCAGATACATCTGAGTAAAGAGTTTTGGGCGTATTTTAATTTGAATTGTTGTATGTAAAATAAGGTATTCAATCTGGTATTGCATTCAGGGCAACGAAAAGTAATTGTCTTTTCTAATAGAACTGATGAGCTAATAAGGCAGTTCGGGATCTTAACAGTACGTCAATTTTTTTAATTATATTAAAATCGTTAGCATTCCTTACTTTCTATAATATTTTAGCACCCAACGTGCTTAGCTTATACTTAGTATAACTTTTCGACACCCACCGTGGTTTCTTCACAATCCGTATAACAATAGTTTATCAGTTACGTAAAATTTGAAACACATTTATTGGTAAAGCCCATCTTCGGTAGGTTCTCCCTCTTCCTAAATTCATATTTCTACCAAACTCTCGGTAAACTGGTTTTAGGGCTTTGATTTGTTTGCTACTAGGTCAATTATAACACATATTTAAGATGCATCTGCTTTATGCAAATGAGTTAAACTACCTTAGCTATCTAGTCATTTTAAGATAAAAAAAAATATATATATATATTTTTTTTTAAACTTTTATTTTATTTTCTTGTATGTCCTTTTTCCCAGTTTTTTTTAAAATACTTACTGTATATTTGTTAGTGTTAGAAAATGTGTAGTAATAGAAGTAATAAAACGCTTGAAGAAAGATCGGAAATACAGTAACTAGAGCGAACACAAATGAATTGTGACTATCGGTTGTAGAAGCACAAGTCAGTTGTTTGACCGATCGTCACTACTGAAACCGTCATAACTCAACTATTAGCAATATTTTGATCTTTTTAATATTTGAACGGTCTCCGTTATCCGTCTATTCTTGGCCTCACAGCGATTTGTCGAATTTTATATTTGCATGTTTGTTCAGCCGTCATCAAAAATAACAGAAAGCCGAAAATCGGCGGTTAACGAGAATAATTCGAATAGAAAATGTGACGGTCGTGATCGGTCAAACAGAAATGGCCATGTTTTGGAGAAAATGTCTATAGTTTTATGACTATAGAACCGCCGGTGTTGTAAGAAAGAAACATTACCTGTTGATTTATCCTATTGGTGGCGAGCGAAACGTCCACATCGAGGTGCGTGGGCCGCTGCAGCCGGTTTGCCTGCGCGTGCGCAGACTTGGGCGGCGGCTCCAGCGTGAGCAGGTGCATCTGATGGCCATCGTCCAGCTCTCCGTGGCCCTTGTCATAGCTCTTGGGGGGAATCGCCGCTTCTGAAGAGCAAGAAATGAACATGACGCGGTCTAACAAGCACACTTTAATATTGCATACATGGTTCAAATATGTTTATAAAGAACAAACAACAGATAAATGATAATTCGCCATTATGTGCACATATGAGCTGATTATTTTATCACAAGATGGCCGTTTCTTACGATTCGGCAGAGCAACTTAAAATTATTCTAAAATCAGCCGTTTGTAATTTAAGACGATAATCTTGCAAACAGTTGATGGGTGGTAAAATATAAAAAAAATGTTAGATAATTTTAGTTCACTAAAAGGCGGCCAGTGATTTTCTTCGTTCCATCAATTGACAAATATTTTTTTGTAGTTAAAATACCACTAGGAAGAATTTATTTAATGAATAATAAGAGGTTTGGTGGAAACAAAATGATATTCGTATTTAACCCACTTAATGATGGGTAAGCCGCCCAGTATTTACTGTAAACAGTCACTAACCGATTTTACTAATACTTAGAGCTAAAGTCTATCTTTTTAATTCGTAAATATTCTCAAAGTTTATAAGCATTTCTTAAGGCAAATCTTCACAAAAACAAAACTAACAATATTTGATTGAGTGAATTGTGAACGTAGTCAAACGAAATTGAGGAAAAATACTTATTTCGTTTATCAAAAATAATCTTGTGAGAAATTACTTTGAACTAATTAAAAACGATTTTTAAATAGTTTTTTAAGTGTGCGATTTGTTTTTCCTCCTGTTTATTCAGTTTTCGTTTGGATAAATAGTTAATATTCGTATTATTACCGACATGTAGTTGATAGCAAAATACTGATATGGTATTTTTTTTTTTTTTTTTTTTATTTTTTATTTTTATTTATTTATTTATTTCATTCAAAATACAGTTTTTACATAAAAAGCATACTCTGCACATCTCACTAGGGCATTCCTGTATCAAGATGTGCAGCTTTACAATAATATCATTTAAAAAAATACATATATGTAAATTTAAAATAATAACAACATTAAATTAAATTTAAACAAAAAAAGAAAAGTTTATGACACGGACGTTTCGAGACCGGTAGACAAAAATAAACAAAATTTTAGTAACAAATGTATGAAAAAAATAAAAACAAAAAAGTCAACAAAAGAAGCACTATTAAGTAAGTTGGCAACAATAATATTCTTCTGTTAACTAAAGTACAAGGTACCTGTGCTGGCTTATCAGACACAAGCATAGGGTAACCATACTAACAATTACAACATGGAAAGTATGAATAATAGATTATAAGAAAAAAATAAAAATAACTAAATAAAAAAAGGTAAATAATAACCGATAGGTAAGTAGATAATATTATAATAAAAAGTAAGTAAGTAAATAATTTAGCTAGACAATAATTAAAGTAAATATTAATACGATAATTAAGTAGATAATAATAATAATAAGTAACATAATAATAAATAACCAAAAGTTATTTTAGAAGTAAATAAGTACATGCGCAGTAAGTAAATAAGGATTGTATCGAAACAGAGCTTCCACAAGGAATTATGATATAAGCGACAACATGGGTGATCTAAAATCATCACTCTCAGCTAGTACGGAGATTTTGACCATTTTCTTGAATGAATTTAACGTACGTATAGTTTTTATATTTTCTCCAAGCATATTATATAGCAACGGAGCTTTATATGAAAAACTCCTTTGTCCGAAGGATGTTCTGGTATACACCGGCTGATACATTAAAGAAGAACCCATTCTAGTGCTGCGCACTTGTTGAGATCTTTTAGCAGTAATAGTGTTGTTGAAAAATTTACAGAGAGCCTGTATTATGTACAACTGCCTTATTGTCATAATTTTGCTTTCACTATATAATAACTTTGATGGATACATAAAATTTCTCTTATACATTATTTTTAAAATTAATTTTTGTGCAACATTCAAAGGCTCTAAGGTAGTCTTGTTACAAGAACCCCAACAGACAACATTATATGAAAGCATTGATTGAACAAGAGCATAATATACAGTTTTTAATGTAACTTTGTCCAATATGTTTCTTAGATTTTTGAAAATGTAGGCTAGCCTTCTTATTTTGTTTCTTAATATAGTAATGTGGTATTAGTGTTATATCTTTCGAAACTGAAGAAATTTGCGTAGGTAAATATAAAAACTATACGTATTTTACCTATTTTATTTTTTACGCATTATTTTTTTTCTTATTCATAAATAAACATTTCTGACAGTTGTTTACAAAACCGGATGAGTAGTACTGGAGACTCACATCAGGTCACTTGTTTTATAAAATCAAAAACGGACATCGAAAGAGAACTACTTTTTCCAGCAATAATTGGTTAATGATATTCTTTTGAGCTTTACAGAATTCGAAATAATTGGACATCTTTGAACCACAAATTACATAATGGCATGAACAAGAGAATATTGTGTAATTATCTATGTGGAATGGAGTACAATGTGAAAATTATAGGATGTGTCTTCAAATTTATTGATTGGCTTAAAATTAACTACTTGGAACTAAATGTTGATTAATGCAAAATATTAATATTGAATGTTGATAAACGACATTTTACCGAGCGAAGAAACCAATTATTTGTGCTTATCTACTGTGCAGTCTTTTAAATACCTTGGTGACACATTAGATTATAAGCTGTCTTTTCGTGAACACATTAATGGAATTACTTTGACTTCAATAATGTAGTTACCCTAAAAACTCTTTATTTTTCGTTGGTTCGCCATAATTTAGAATAATATGCTTCCGTTATTTGGTCTCAATTCTGTGATGTTGGCATTAATCATATCGAATCGGTATTGCATCGCTTATAAAGAGGACTTGCTTTGAGGTTAAGGCTAAAAAGAGGCGATTACTCATACTTATTTATTTATTTATTGATTTATTGTGAAAAACAGTATAAGCCATTTACATTTCACAAATAACAGTTTATAAATTACAGTTTATAAGAAGTAAGTACATACATTTATTTGCATGGGTAAGTACATCAATACTATCTAATTAACCAGATTTGTTAAATAGTATGCTTATTGCCGTCTTAAATTCTCTTTGGTTCAAATTGAAAATGTCAATCACAGAAGAAATGTGATTTAACAAAGTAGTTATTCTCCCCAAAGGCATGATCATTGGTAGGTTGGTCCTGCCCCTTGGAAAAATAAATAATCTGTGCTGTCTAGCTCTGATGAAATTATCAGGGACATAAAAAGAAATTCGTTCCAGAATATCTGGATTGCAAATGTGCCCATTTAGCAGCTTGTGCGCCACTAACACCATTGCAATATTTCTCCTAACGTCTAGACGTTCTATCCCCAGCATTCCGGCAAGAAAATCAGGGGGATACAATAAAGGGTAATATCCGAACTCTCGCATGTAGAGGTATCGCATAAACTTTTTTTGCACCTTTTCTACATCATTTGAGTAAAGGGCATCTTCGGGTCCCAATATTATCGATCCACTCTCAAGAATGCTGCGAACCAGAGTAAAATAAAGCATTTTTATGACTGCCGTATTCGTAAAAGATTTCGAATTACATATAACAAAACCCAGCATTCGCATTGCAGAGTTGCACACCGAATCGATATGAGTTCGAAAAGTCAAACGCGTGTCAAAAGTGATTCCTAAATCCTTCGTTATCGAAATATGTTTTAGAGAGGTACCAGACATTTTATAGTTAAAATATAAAGTACGCTTTGCCCTTGTAATGCACATAATTGAACACTTACTACTGTTAAAATGAAGTTTATTTTGATGACTCCACTCTACTATACCGTCGATATCGATTTGTAGACGAATGGAGTCTTCATTTGTCGTTATACAGGTGTATAGTTTAATGTCATCCGCAAATAATAAAAATTTTACAAATCTTATAAACATCCCTATGTCATTAATAAACAATAAAAATAATAGTGGTCCTAAATTAGACCCTTGAGGGACCCCAGAATTTGTGACGTAGAGTTTCGATGTGAACTGCCCGTAAACAACGTATTGTTTTCTATTAGACAAATAATTATGAAAGAACAAAAGCAGCATGTATGAGAAGCCGAAGCTTTCAAGTTTATTAAGTAATATGAGGTGATCCACTTTGTCAAAATCTTTCGCAAAATCATTATATGAGACATCTACTTGTTTGTTATTGTCCAATATATTTGAGACGTAATCCGTAAATACCATTAAGTTGGTCGTTGTAGACCTGCCCTCTCTAAACCCATGCTGCTGGTTTATGAGAAATGGTTCTACTTTATAGTATATACGTTTTTGTATTACGAGTTCAAATAATTTGGCCGGTGCCGAAAGAATTGCCACAGGTCTGTAATTAGATACACATGATTTATCGCCGTTTTTGTGTAAGGGCGTGACTTTTGAGATTTTCCAGCGGTCGGGGAACTTACCGGAGTTAAATGAAATATTAAAGATATGTAAAAGCGGTACCATTAACGGATCTGCATATCCCTTCAGGACAATTGTGTTAATAAAATCTGGTCCAACAGATTTTTTTGGTTTTAGTTTTTTAATTGCAGCTAGGTAAACATTTTTATTTACACTTAAAATTGCAACATTTTGAGCTAGTGAAGAGTAACCGCCTGGGGTGTATGAGTCAAATTCTGCACTATGTTCGCTATAGACTGACTTAAAGTAATTCGCAAATGCTTCCGGAATATCGGGCCCAGTATGAGTACTTCCGTTCCATGACACTGAGTTTAGAAACCCCCCGTCTTTCCTCTTTTCGGATACAAATTTCCAGAAGGATTTCGGATCACTCTTGACGTTTTTTTCGATATTATTTATGTAATTCTTATACGCAATATTTATACTACGTTTGATTTTAGATCGTAGAATGCAAAAATTTTCCCGATATCTTATCAATCCGGTGCGCCTCCAGTTTCTGTGAAGTTTGCATTTCTTTTTCAGGTCACTAATAATTTCACCATTAAACCATTTAGGGTATCTTCTTTCAAAACAAGGTACACGCTTTCTCTCAAAACACATGTCAAAAAGGTCATAAATTACATTATAAAAATATTCTACTGCTAAATCTACATCTTTAAGTTTTAATAAGGGTTTCCAGTCGTGAGAATTCAAGTAAACATAAAAATATTCGAAATTACCACGTTCTAGATTCCATCCTCGCTTAACACAATTTTCTTTGTCGTCATTTAATAAATTCCGACAATAGGCTTTGCTTACATTGAGCGCGAATTCTATATATTAAGATGGGTGGTATGAATCTTCACTAACAAGTGAGTATACGGATTTGAACACTTTTAAGTCAAAATTACTGATAATAACGTCCAGTGTCCTGTTCGTTATATTAGTGATTAAGTTTTTCTGTTCCAATTGAAATAGTTCCATAAAATATAACAAATCTGTTTGAGTTGCTTTGTGACTCACACAGGAGTGTAAGTTAAAATCGCCAACAATAATAATTTTTTTATCTACTAAAAAGTTAAAACTAGCTATGATTTTATCGAAAAAATCAGAGTAAGTAGTTCTCTGTGAAGCCGGTGGAATGTACACTATACATATATAAATACTAATTTCATTTATTTTGGCCTTAATCCATAAGTTTTCGCCATCATTTTCTAGAAACGTGAGTCTCTGGCATTGTTGGACGCGATCACGTCTCGCGGCTAGTAGCACTCCTCCTCCTCTTGATTGGCCTGAAGTTCTGTCCTTTCTGAAGACGTCATATCGTTGATCGAACAGTTGACAATTATGAATACTGTCGTTGAGCCAGGTCTCTGACAATAATATAAAGTCGTTGTCTTGTATAATAACACTATGTAAGAAGTCATCGGTCTTAGATCTCAATCCCCGCACATTTTGATAATACATTGTGCAGGGGAGTGAATTTACTTTAACTCTGCTCTCTAGTCATTTAGTGGCCGCAGAATCGTTTTGTTTGCCTCGGTTTTGGTTAAGATCAACCGGATTTTGTCTCGGTTTTAAGTAACGGTAGTTTCTTACCGGTACTCCTCGGGGCCACAAATCTTCCTGCAAAAGTTTATCGTATAACTCATCTGTTACTCCTATACGGAACGCTGCGTATTCCTGAGAATTAGCGATGAATTTCTCTATCTCACAGTTTGTTATATTATTTTTCTCTAGATGCGCTCGGATATCATCTACTGTGATGTCCTTTGAAATCCTAGATACTATGATATTCCTTATCCTTGGACATACCTTGATACTAGAGGATTTATCGCCATTTCCGACAATCAGATTCTTGCTTGTCCGTTGTCTGCGTTTGACGTTCATCCATTCTTCCTTATTTGGCGCGGTTTTCGCTTCAGATTCGGAAGTTAGAATGCGTGGTTCCGTCGTCTGTGTTTTGGGGATCGCGCCGCTGGTAGTGGGGACTTCGAGATGACTTGCGTTATTTTTGGCCTTGGTGGCCGCCCTAGTGCGCATACGTTCTTTGGTTAGTGTAACAGCGAGCGGGTTGGCGGGGGGGGCGGCGGGCGGTGCGGCGACGTCAGCCCAGCTGGCGGTAGCGGGAGGTGTAGGTAGACCATTAGTGTTTACACTGTTTGTCGCCTGTCGATTTAATATTTCTTCCACGGACTTTACACGGATTAATAATTCGTTTATTGTTTTGTTTTGTTCAAGAATGATGCTTCTCAATTCAAAGAGTACCGTATCACTCATTATTTCGTGCGAGAGTGAAAAAAAACTCGCGAAATTTTTTTTTAATTACGGCGCGACAGAAAGACGTGTGTATTCGCATTCGTATCAATACTCATACGAATAACTTGAAGTTAAATTAAACCTTCCTTCTTTAGAAGAACGTAGAAAAGTCTTGGATCTGGTCTGTTTTTTCAAAATTTATAACAGTATGATTGACCTCACTACTTGACTCACCTACTTTGTTGCAACTCATCCCTTTCAACATCCCTTCTCGTAAACTCTAAAAAAATTAATGCTTTTCCTCAATCAATTCTTCACAAAGTATGGATACAATTCGCCAATGTCCAGAATGGCCAAACTTGTGAACTCAAATCAGGACCTTGAAATTTTTTTGTTAATTACTTTGCAATATTTTGTATTGATGTAGCAAAAGTCGTGAAATCCATCAAAACTTAGTTCTTGTCTTGACTTGACATTATTTTGATTGTTTTTGTGCCCTATTTTTTGTAATTATTCTACATTGTAACATTTATTTTTGAATTAACATCATATAATATGAAATGTGATTGGACAGGGTCCGTTAATAAATAATAAATTAGATTTTCATAAAAAGGTGAATGCTAATTTAGAAAAAACAAACATTTATTAGTAACTTTAAACAAGCATTAGATTAATAAAATTTGGCAATGAGTTAATTAGTTTCGGTGGCACAATTGGTTGTTGCGTCACTCCCAAAAACGGGAGTCTTGTATGAATAATTTGACTTGAATATTTACCTACGTGTTTATTTCATCACTTTGTGATTTAAATTTAAGCATCAACAGGGATTCAACTGTCAACATTTGGTGATACTCTAATAAACCAAAATGAAATATTATTAATTGGCTGCAAAAGCGTCTAATCTTCGTCTCCTTGAAGTGAGCTCACCGCTCATAATATACAAAGACTCGACTGCAATACACGGATGCACGAAATATGCAAGTTCGTTATTTAGTGACATATTTCATGACTGGCTGAAAGTTTTGTTTGCGAAGCATCGAAGTTTTAATTGAAGCGGGATTGATGAGGCCTTAGACTGGCTCACAGAACTAGATGATCTCCTCTCATCTCCCACCATACGATATAAGTTTTGATTAAAAAGTGTTATAAAAATGAAATTACATAAAGCGATAAGATCTTTAAAAAAAATTTACATAAATTGAGAATTACCAAATTAAATATACTTTTTTTATTTAAATATATTTTTATTGCCACAAAATTGTCACAACTATCCAGAGCCAGTGAGACTATGGCATCCCTACTTCGGGATATGTAATGAGGTTAGGGATAAGAAGAAGATGTTAAAGAGGACCTAGCTATTCAAATCTGGTCACTAAACACGACTAATTCCATTTCAAGTAACTTTTAGATTCATAATTACTAAGTTTCACCGGAGCGAATAACTAATTAAATAACGTAATCTGAACTTTGACAGCACTCACTTTTAACAATACGACCGACGTGGGTTTTGTGCCGAGTAAAACCAAAGTCAGTTTAATTTTAACTACACATTTTCGGTATTGCTAACAGGAAACAAGCAGTTAAACATTTGATCAATTTTTCTACACAGTTGTCTTAGTACGAAACTGAATAGGCAAAAAATGATTTGAAATTTGTAACATTTTACCAAACTTTACTAGTACATTGATTTTATTAATTTGTTGGTATGTTTTCAGACACCTATTATAATAAACATGTTCCTCTAAGGGTTCAATTTGCTCAACCAAGAATAAAACGCAATCACACAGAAAGAAAATATCAAATTATAGTGCGTTATGAAAGCATCTTCTCCCTTTGAGTATTACAGCCATTCATAAAAAACGACAACTGTTCATTACGCCGATGCTGGAGCATTCGATAAAGCCACCAATTTGTCTGGCTGAAGAATGGAACTTGATAATTGAAAGTTAGATATCGTTCTGTTTAAACATCAATAGGTGATTAACACATTCATTCAACAGTCTTTAAGAAAACATCAATTATTCAATCTACTGGTCATTATTTATGTGCTTGTATGAATTCATTACAATATTATGATGAAATTCGGAAACCAAATTAATTGGATTTAATAGTGATTAATTTTTCTACTACCTGGTTTGGCCCGAGTTTTAATCGATTTCAGAAATTTTATTTTCTTTTAAATCAAAGAAAAAAAATTAAACCGTAAACACTTTTTTTTCCCTAAATCTCTATTGAGTAGGACTGACATTTATTTCGTATTTTAACTGCTGATTTCAGATAAATGCGTAGTATGTGTTCGCTTGTGTATGCGTGATTGCTATCAAAAGTAGATAGAATGCATTGTCATCGATAACGAGTTTATTTGATAAGTTTCAGCTCGATCCGATATTGAGAAGTGGGTTGATTTCCACTTCTAAGATTTGAAATCATTCATTGATGAAATCGAAGTGCAAATGATGTATTTAAAAGGGAAAAAAATAACACTCCGGCTTGGCTATTAAATTAAGTACCTAGTTTAGGCTTCCATAAGTAAAAATTCTAGGCAAAATACGCAGAATGTGCATTTTAACTGTTGACGGTTTTCAGAGAGAAAACTAATCTATTTCTCTTATATTATTGTTGATAATTTCAAAAAAAGCGTGTAATGAAAATTTATGTGCTTCGTATCAGTAATTATGATTTTTGATCTGTTTATAAAGCCCGCTTTCCCGTCAGCGACAAAAAAAAACACGAAAATACTATTTTCTAACATTTTTTCATAACGAGTGTGGCGCTCGCCAGGAATAGCCCTAAGGTCGCACGGACCAAAGTATTACCGATGCTGTGTTACGAAATACGTCACGATTGTCACCTACGGGCTCCAGATGTTTGCCAACACGCATACCAGAATAATAACACAACACATATAATATGATACATTATAACACACAACTAACTTACACATACAAGAAGCACCCTCACACTTGCGCTCGCGGTCCAATGTGAAAATGCCGTCATCTTATATATGGAGTCGCCGAATAGGTTTACTGAAATAATTAGGTAGCTACTGTTCATTGTTTTTTTTTGTTTTAAATCAAATAATTTGTATGCATCAGGGATCTCAAACATGGACTGAATACTGAAAGCGTAAAAATTTATTTTTTATTTTTTATTGATTAACTAATATTTATAAGACAAGGTTTTATGCATAGCATAAAGGATAACAAATAATTATAAGCAATAATTAGTCATCCGAAATACTAATACAAATTGAAAATATCTCCCGAGTAAAAATAAATGCCGCCAACGGGAATTCAACCAGTGGTTGAATTTGCCCTTTCAAATCTCTAAAATAAAGTTGGAATCATTAGAAAATCGATCTATCTGTGGGGTTTATTTGAATTATTTCTAAAAATGGTATTACTACAATCTCACATGTTTCTAGAGGAATCCCTTCGAAAGTTACTAATTCATTGTCTAGAAAAATAAAATCAGGTGCTTACCGCAAATTTTATAATTACATAACAATTTTAGTTAATCTTAAATATTAATAACTTAATTCATACGAATCCCTCTAGAAACATTTTAGATTTTAAAACGTTCATTAGAATTTATTAAAATATGATTGTTGAAAAGCCCCCGTTATTAGAGTCTCATGTCGAGTGAATATATTAATAATCTTACGTGAATATATTAATAATACTGAAGCAACGTAAGATACCTAAAGTGGTAACCGTATAAAACAGTGCAGTGAAAAAGTAGAACATAATAGATTAGGTTATATAAATGTATATTGGGTTAGATTAGATTAGGATAAGTTATGCTATATTTTTTCTTCGATGATTTGTTTTGTCATTTATTAATAATTACTAATAATTTTTAAAACCAAAAAGAAAATTTATTAATAACAATATAAACCAGCGTTTTTTCATATTTGTAGCTCGTTTGAGACTGGAACTGGAATAAAATAAATTTAATTTATTGAAACGTATTTATTTGATATTAGCGCGTAATATTTATATTCGCGATAACTCTGTATTCGCTTGCAGGATTGTTCCACTCAAATAGATAAGAAGTCAAATGATGACAAGTATCACACAATGCCGGGATTTTCTCCTTGACTCTATATCCCTATTTTCTTTTCTCCGAATCATACAGCACACACCTCAGGTTACCCCTCTGATCCCTCCCTCCTCATCCCACCACCCGGGCACCCGTCTCCTCGCCATAGATTCAGAAAGCACTTAGAAACTTGCGCTCAGAAAGCGCAGATACTAGAAACGGATAAGACTAGGGCAAGTGGGTAAAGGGAAATCCAAAAATCAATTAAATACACCGGTAAATGTAGAAGATGGGTATATTGATAAAAATTATTTTCGCAGGAAAAATATTTTACTTTTGAATCTTTTCACGAATGAAAAAATATGTATTTTGATTTGAAAACCCCAACGACGCGACGTTTTTTTAAAGATACGGCAGTAAAGATCAACTAAGAAAATATTCTGTTCTGGTGTATACAGTATACTGTACACATACTCCTTGCTCTTTCGCATGTTTAAATAACTCAAGCATGCTCACTTATTATTACCACAATGTTTTTATGACTGGCGCCAAGTCAGTATTAGATATACATCTATCCTTGTATTTACCTAAAGAATATTAGACAATCTTATTTCGGATATTTCGGGAAAATAATTATCACACCGAATTTGACAGGAATGTGAAAATAAACACCTGTTTTAAAATGGACAGTTAAAACTGATAGTAATGTGTTCTCAATCGATTTTAAAGACAAGTAATGTCGCTATTTAGATAGGAAATTTCGATTCATAGGCTCGACAAACCAATAAAAACTGCCTAAGAAACAGTGTCAAAATATGAAAATGTTTGATAATTTTCTCCAGATGTAAGGAAAAATTGAGCCAATTTCGGGCACACGAACAATTCCATAGTATACTTCTGGCGGTTTTACTATACGAAGTTTGGTATGTGTGAGTTTACTGGTGGGGTTATTTTTTACAATTTTTGTGTATTTTTTCAATTAAAAGCTTTTGATCTTGGTAGGTGTTAAGTTTTTATGTATGGTAGTTGAATTATTTTTAATTAGTAAACCTTTTATTCATGATAAAAATTCAATTTAAACTGTCTTTTTATTGATTAAAACATCTTTATAACCCTTTTCCACTATTTTATTTACGACCGGACCGGTTTCACCGTCTAACGGGCGTCTTCATACTGGTACAGATTGCACTAAATCTATGGTATGTATCATAGCATCAATGTTAGGATTGGGCGTTATTGGCTTCAATGTATAGAGCCAATGAAGTATATTCTTAATACATAGTATATTATACAATACAGATTTCGTTCAAACTGTACCAGTCTGAAGATAATGAAACCGGTCTGGTCTGAAAATTAAAAAGGTTTTTTTAGTCCATAAAAGTCTTATTATAATTAAATTATTGGCGTCACTTATGAAATACTCGTATAAACTTAAAACACATAACAATCACGTCCGGTCTATGAGTAATGGCCGAAGCAGACCGTAATAATAATTATTAGTACCTACTCTCCTTCAACTCAATCCGTAAATACACAATGAATTATTTTGCAACTTTAAAAAACAGAGATGTTTATTTTTGATTCCGTGGCAAACGGTAATATGTAAATCACTTTATATGAACAAGCCGGTTTCAGCAAGAAACATGTTTTGAACAGGCATATATGAGATTTCTCTACTCGAGGGAGTATGGCTACTACCCGTGGCTCTAACCTACCGACTTTCTTTTGGGTATGCTCGGAATAAACCATCTACGTGTCAGATAGCCAGGATGTATAAAATGTTACACAATTCTTCAGACTAATTCGTTGATTGCTTCAAAACTCGCTTATCACAAAGAGTATTCATTTCTATATTCCAAATGGTTATCTCCTTCACCAACAGTAGACTGTTCCATCTCCCAGATTTCAGAACTAACTTTGCAATGGTCATGCCGATGGGTAAAGCAATCTTGCTGTTAAACAGAATTGATTCGGATATCGACATTTCTAGCATCAATGACGCTGCCTTTAAAAGGCAAGCTCTGTTATTACTAGTAAAGTTGATATTCCTAATGTCTATATTTATATTAGATTTTTCCCTAACAAATCTTTTAAAAGAAGAATTAAAATGAGCATTTTTTTGTGTTTTTAAATATAATAAACAAATTTGATTGAATTGAACTGATTTGACTTAAAAAAAATAAGGAAAAGCTTGTGACTGGTCGTTGTACTCGTATATTGATGTGAATTTATATTTTGTGTGAACTTAACAATGCGCTCTCATAAAATTTACAGAGCAGTATAATATCTGAACAATTCAATACGGTTATTTTTGCAGTCTGTGGCGTTGTCATTGTAGATATTGGGGATTATAGAACAAAATAAATCCCTGTACTTGGACCAAAAATGTTTTTAGGAACATTTCAAATAAATTCTAAACCAAAAAAATAATAACTGTATCCAACACTTTAATAGCATTATCAAAAAGTAAAATACAAAAGATTAATTAAGTTTAACTGGTGGTAAAGTGGAAGTGTCGGGTGATGTAAGGTGATAAATATGTGTGACTACTTTATTTCCCCCCCACATGTGGCAATACTAACGGGAATTAATCCGCTGCTATACGCAAGCGAGCATGAGAAGAGGAATCTTCATCCCTGTTTTAGCGTTCGATTCAACCGCCAGTACTACCACTCTTTCTGCCACCGTCACCGCGTTCTGTATTGCCACATGTGGGGGGAAATAGAGTAGTTCAACATAAGCTTTCAAAAGGATTTTTCATAACACGGTTTTCCAATAAGAGGTGTTATTTTGATATTCAATCGTAAAAGATCAATGGTTTCGTTGCTTGTGTGGCACGTAGCCATAGCCGTCTTGTGTAAAGTAAACGTTGTCCAGATCAATACCATCCAATTCCGGCTATAAAAAATCATTAATCATCTCTCGATAGCGCAATCGATTCACCGTAACATTCAGCCTCATTTTCGAAAAAGTAAGGTCCAATGACTCCGCCGGACCATAAACCGCACCAAACAGTCACACGTTGAGGTTGTATTGCTCTATGATATCACAAAACGAAAGAATTTAAAATAACCCGATTTGAAATGTGTTCCCAGCCGATTAACAGAAAAAAATACCGCCTGCTAAGTTAATTATATTAAGCTTTGTTCTAGTGTATATTGAACGTTGTTTTATTTGATCAATGAACTCAATGAAAATCGAACACAATGATCGCAACTACTCGTAGGATTCAAACCCAGATCATCTAATTTTAATCTACTACTCGGACTATTACTTATAAAATTCGATAATTTTTATCACTAGTTAAATAATATTTATAGTGTATGTTTTCATCTGAGGTGAAAATATCGATTTTTCATAAATAAAATATTACAATGAGGTTTATGTAAACTTCTATCGAATCCTAATCATTTTTATATGAGTTGGAAACGGTCGCATGATACTTTCCGTAAGCAATCTTCTAAATTTTGTGTTTGTTTAGAGAGCTTCACTTCAATGTCCTGATTGCGATCATTTGAATTATCTGTATCCCCGTGGCTTTGGCCCACAATGACGATTCGCAAAAATCAATCACATTTAGTACAAAGATCAAAGGGTTACATTGTAGCGGGGTGATATGGAAAAGCTGTGCGAATAATTGGCGATTGGCACGATTAAACTTGTGTGTTTTATCTGGCTATTGTTCATTGTCATGAAAAGTGAAACAACGCTGAAAAGCTTATTTTGAAGTTCAAGATTAATTCCATATTCTTACATATTATACTCCTTAATCTATTATAAAATTTATAAAATTTAATATTTAAAAAGCTGTCATGGATAGAAAAATCGCTTATACTGTACTGCTTTTTTACCTCTTTTATCTTCATGTAAGCCTTACAAAATATCGACAGTAATAAGATAAGAATAATAGGCAATGAAATCAGTTTACCTATTTCGAAGAAGGATAGAAATTTTTTAAGAATAAATATTGATCGTTCATCACAAGACTCTAAATGGCTCACGGGGTTTGCTCGAGACTTACATTTCAACTAATTCCAACGAATTTATGTATGTACATATATTGCGATCCCTTCAGAATTTTATAGTTATTTATATTTAAGATTAATAAAAACGCTAACTTAATACTAAAATATTTTATGTAAAACGGTTTTAAAATTTTATAAAACGTTCTTCAACTATAAAATTAGCGGTAAGCACCATATTTTATTTTTCTAGACGATGAATTAGTAACTTCTCAAAGAATTCCTCTAGAAACATTTGAGATTTTAGTGACGTTCATCAGAAATATTTAAAATATACCCCCAAGGAAAGATCATTTTTCTAGGCCTGCTAGGGCAAATTAGAGCGTAGATCCATCTTTTACGCCGGGCCGCCCACCGAATATTGTTTATACATGACTTTATAATTCATATCGTTAAGATTACCACATTATTTTCAAAATTTTGCTAGGGAAAATTCACCGCAGGTCTGTCCAATATACCAGGGCCGCGCATTGTACATTTTCGTGCATGGCTGCTTCAATTATATCGTTAAGATTCCTACTTTATTTTAGGGTATTGTCTCATCTTAAGTGATAACGTATGATTTCTAAATTTAAATAAAGACTTCCAATATTTATTAGCAGTATGTTTTAAAGTTATTATTGTGTACGTATTTATATTATTATTTGAACTCTTTTTGTGGAGTTTCCAGAATAAAATAAAGTAAGTTTGTTAGATGTTGTCAAGGAACGCACAAAATTTAGTAAGTTTTTTCATGAATGAATTGCATTTAAAATCTCTCACCATCAATAATATTATCTGAATATGGAATAGAAGCTTTATCGATCAATAAGTATTCAAAGTTTGGATAAACCACAACGGAACGTAGGTTTAAAGTCTAAACCAAAACTAAGCGCAACATTTAATTTCAGTAAAATGAAATTAGTCGTGCTCTTTGCTGAAACCGAAAATAAACATAAATCGGCTCATCAGTCATTGGCGTTATTTGACTTTTGAGTACGAGGCGAGTGGTGTAGCGCTAAAATGAAAATATCCCGTAAATAAATAACGCTAAATCGTGTGTTCGGAGTCGGTACCTGGCCGGTCTTTGTGACTGCTCTTGCGTCATTCGCGGAGCAGTTAATCACACGCATTCACAAGGCATATCGCTTTATAGCCGTTAACCGATGGCGATAGCGATGGAGTTGGCGATGGCGATGGGCTATAAGTCCTGTCCGTCTGTCCGTGTCCTCTGCCATTTTATTTTTGTGATCGCCGTTATGTTCAATATTTTTACTTGGTCATCTTTGACACTTATTTAAACAAATCGTTTTTTATCATCTTCCTATATTGAGCAAGTTCGAAGAATCTAGTTTTTTTTAAGTCGTTAGTTGTTGCCAATGAATAAAATTTTTAGTCTGTCGAATCGAGGTAAAAATGTGTATTAGTTCTATAATCGTCGTACCTAAAAGATTTTTTAATGTTTACTATCTTTGAGGCAATTTTTATAATAATATTAATCGGATAATTTGCTTAGCGCCGTTTTTGTGAAAAATCGCCTCAATGGCGAGTGTAAAATTCTCAGAATCGTTTTGGTAGACCGCAATTCAGCATTGATAAGTTGATTAAATTTTTTTGACAAAGACTAAATTAATACCAAGTACTTTCTAACATCTTATTCCTCGTCTTCATCTTCTTCTTCTTCTTCTTCCCCGCCCCAATTACCAGTCTCATGGAATCCCTTGGAATGCACTTTTGGAATATTGTGCGGAATCAAATTAGGAAAAGTGTATCTCTGGATCTCAAAGAGGTAATTTAAATATATTTGATTAACTTTTTGAAATATTTTCTCATTTCTTAAGTCCTCCAATGTAAGAAAAATACAAGGAATTTACTTGCCATCATCTCACGTCTAATAAATATTAATTTGTCAAAACACAAGAGCAGTAGAATATGTCAATTTGTAAATTTTGTGGTGGCAGTTGCTTATTAGTACCTATTTACTCCATACCCACACTGTATTTCAAATTAAATTCAAATACAACTTTAATTACTATTCAGGAATTGTGAAGCTATATTACGGATACGATAAGTCTTATTAGCAGGTGGGACACATTCCGTACATTTTCTCCCATCCATGTTAGTGGTAAAAGTTTCCTTTTCATCTAGTACACGTGTAGAGTTTACAAACTTCCTCCCTCGCTCCGAATGGAGAGGAGGTGGCTCCCTTTAGAGGGATGCCACCCAGTTCATTTAAATATCTTTAGCTTGCTTATAGCAGTCGATACATTTGTAAGCAGGTTGGCAGCTGAGTGTGCAAAGGTTTCAGGTTACCATTCATTTGTTTTGAGTTGAATTCTTCCGCTAGCTAAGTCCTCCATCATTACCCAACAAATGATTAACTGTTATTCTATATTCCTTTTCGTTTTATCAATTCTTGAAATGGAGGTTCAAAAATACACTATAAATAACCAATTTATCTTCTTGATTATTAAATTTGTCATATATTGTCATACACTTGTTTTGAGTTGAATTCTTTCGCTAGCTAAGTCCTCCATCATTACTCAACAAATGATTATCTGTTATTCTATATTCCTTTTCGTTTTATCAATTCTCGAAATGAAGGTTCAAAAATACACTATAAATAACCAATTTATCTTCTTGATTATTAAATTTGTCATACATTGTCATACACTTGTTTTGAGTTGAATTCTTTCGCTAGCTAAGTCCTCCATCATTACTCAACAAATAATTAACTGTTTTTCTATATTCCTTTTCGTTTTATCAATTCTCGAAATGAAGGTTCAAAAATACTCTATAAATAACCAATTTATCTTCTTGATTATTATAAGTCGGTCATTATTTTCCTCAATTTTACTAAACCTACCGTCTATCAAAACAACGGTTTCGAGAAGAATGCATTCAAATTGTGAAATTAATTTTCTACGCACTGGAACATTATTGACAACGTTTTCCAAGTTCAATTCTATATTCTAGATTATTCATTCTTATTACAAAATACAAGGATCATTTCTACTGTATTCAGGATAAGCTCGAACTTCCTGTGACAGATTCCACGGTGGACTGCTGTATTACTTTAATACTGCGTAATATATTATAACATGTACGACTATTTTTCTGGTGCAAAGCGAATGTTTCCATGTATTCCCGCATATAAATAAGAATATCCAAGGAATATCACAACAATATCTGCACCGGTACCGTTCCGTTCCCACAATAGCCGCCGCTGGGCCGGAATAAAACGGAGCGGGCTACGGACACGGGCGAGTATTGCGACACTAGCAACAATTCAGCCCGTTGAGCAACAATATTACAAAAGGAATAATATTATTATCGTGCCTAAATCTGGACCCGGACGTAGGTGCAATTACCCGCGCAGTTAAAGAGCTTGATTGCCCGGATAGACCGAACGACGCTACGCTACATTTGGGGAACGATGTTTCTCCTAATAATTGAGTTTGTGATTCTGTAAACGTGTAATGAATACCTCAATAAATTAGAGCTCCTTCGGGACACGAATTCTGCGAAGCCTCCTTTTGCACCAGATTCATACGTAATATATTTCATTATAGGATACATAATATGTCTCTTTGCAGTAAGTGTAGATCACAAAACCGTAAAATCATTACTTGCAGAAATGTATGTTTCATTTTGTATACCTTACTTCTTTATTTTGTAAGTTTTTTAATGGAACCATTTAGGTAGGTACCTACCTCTAACATATTATTGAATGTGTAAATTTCAGAGATATAAAATTGTCAGTGGATCAGAATCAGTGGTACAAGTCATGCCATCAATGTATTAATATTTCCATTATCGAGAATAGTTCAGCAACTGAAATTGTAATATCGGTGTCCATCATGGCGCAATTCGATGACGTTAGCTCACGCTGTTATTTTTATGAAACGTACGAAAAGACAGTGAACGAAAATAAATACTAAGATATTTGAATGACCGTAAGTAAAAATAATACGTAGGTTATAGATAATAAATTTAAATAGATATCATTTTGACAATACTGGTGTGAGATGAGAAATATGATAAAAAATTGGTTGTGATTTTTTTTGACAGCGTCACAGGACACCACAACACGGCATAATAACCCAAAAATAAATCATGCTAATACTTGGCCGTGAAAATCTCAAATCGTATCTGATCTAAAAATATATTTTAATTTGTGGGTTAAATGGAATATTTTCACAAAATGATAAATAATGACAATAATTCTTCTGATACTCTTGGAACATGGAACATAGATCAACTTCGTTTCTAAGCCGTACTTTCGCATCATGATCTTGGATACAGGATCTAAGGATACTTATCGAGTTTGAAACCTGACGTCGTCAGATAATAAAAAAAATATACAGTCGGTATCAATTAAGTACAGAATTTAAGTTAAATATATGGAGAGTGTATATTGTATTTGCAACTCGTTCCAGTTTGAAAGATCCTCCAAGTTTAAAATTCGTAATCTTGTGATTTGGCAATAAAATTTACAAACAAAGAAAATTAAAAAAAATTAACAACCTTACTTAAGGCTGATTGGTTTGTAATAATCCTGTCCTGAGGAATATTAAGATAAAGCCGAAACTAGTTGACATGGTGTATAAATTTAACTTTTCATTTAAATATAATGCTAAGCCACACAGTGAACGTTTTCTTCGACAAATTAAAAATAATTATTTGAAACTCTCGCACTGCCCGGCCGCAGGAAGAGTGAGGAATCATTATTGTGTTTTAATTCGTTGCATAGGTAAATACTTACTAATTACTATAACACTCCGTCAAAACTCCAAGTTACAAGTAAATGATGCCGGTGCGTCAATTTCAATAAGATTCGGGCGTATTTAGATCATGACGCGACGGAATTTAACTTTAGATAAGAGTTAAATAATGTGAACCGAAATAACTCTGATACCTATTTCTAAAATAATACGCTTCCCAGCACGCTGTTTGACATATTCTTAATGGACTCTGAGTGCAGACTTATTAGAGTAGAAATAAGCTTGAAAATTGAATGACTTACAAGGTCGACATTTGCCATGTTTTAATAAATATGCGAGATTATTAATAGAATATAACAGAGTGTTTTACACACAAACGAAATCTACGTTTAAATACATGTGTGATAACGCTTAATAAAAACGCCTTGTTGATGCTTTTCACTACAACAATAATACAGTCAGAAGATTTCTTATGAGGTGTCGGAAGAATAAGGTATTTGTTGAAATATTTCAAATGTTTGTTTGAGTACAGATCAGCGATCTCTAGAAATGCATAAAATTTTTTTGGTTTCAAGTAATGTAAAAATTGTAGCGATTTATCAATTAAGTATTATTTGGCAAATAAATAAATAAAGTAATTACGCGTCGTATCGGCGCAGTTTGCGGATCATTTAATTTTTATTACAAAACAAAATATTGTTCAATTTATGCTCGTCAAAAGTGTGCATATTATGATGAAATTATATTGATGCTGCAGGACATTGGCACGACCAGTAGGTCAAGTACGTGATCAGATGTTTTGAAGAAAATACATGAAAAGAGGTTGGAGAAATAAAAGATTTACGCTTTGTTCTAACTCTGATTTATTTGAGACAAGTTAAAATAATGTTCGTAGAATAGCGTGCCAACAATAGAAAAAGCTAATTAATCCACTACCGCGACTTCGACACTAGATGGGCCTGCCGCACACACTGACGTGTTCAGTGAAATATTCCTTGAATATCGAACGTACCTATATATAAAATAAACATTCCTGCTTCCTTCTTGTATTATATTGAAAATAATTTTCTGTCGTGCGAATGTTTTTAAATGCCAAAATCTTCTAGACTCTAGACACTTCCGCGGCGCTCAAGGTTAAGCCCGAGACAGTTGGGAATGAAGGCTGAAATATGTTTTTCAATAAGTAAGAGAGATTTTGTGTAATTTCTATATTCATATATTGATGAAACGATCTATGTGGTTTTGTTGGTATTGGTTCCAGACTAGCAATGTGCAAAACATTTATTTTGAACAAAATTAGTGCACGTGTATTTAAACAATTTTAAAATATTTATTAATCCCCACAATTAACTCGGCATACGCTGAACATTTTAATAACTAACCTATTATCGTATGGGTATTTAAACAATTTTAAAATATTTATCTATACCCACAATGAATTCGGCATTAACTGAAAATTTCAAAAAGCAATAATTTTTCCTCAATTTAGCATAAATTAAGTAAGAGCGAGATAACCACTGATAAAAAAGCCAATTTTTTTTTTCGGTTGCTTACCATCACTATGCAAAACCAATAATCTGATTTCCTTAAAATCCTTTGTTGCTATTTTTGCATCCAATTTAGGCTAGACTAATTTAGATTAAAAATGGCTGCTAGAGAAAAGCTTTTTATTTGAAATATAACTATTTATAATACTTAGATATTTTGTTAACAGTAATAGTAAATAATTATAATATTTTTTTGGATGATTTGTATAGCGCCGTTTTAGTACAAAATATATTATTTTGGTGGATTTTACCACATTTTCCAAATTAAAAAAAATTGTAAAATTTGAAATATATTATTAATACCTGTTTAATATTGAAACAACTTTATGGTTATTCCAACGATCCGGTTACTACCTACATTGCCCTCTCCTTTGTTTTTATCCCATTTCCTAAAGGAAAAAGAAGTAAGAAGATTTGAAAAACAGAAGGCCAAAAGCAAGTTTCTTTTGGTTTATTGATGTTATTTTCATCGTTGTTGCATATCGTTGCATATTTGTCTCCACCACGTAGGTAGTTATTATTGGAAAACAGTTTGAAACCTTTTCTATGCGAAAATGAATCCTCTAGAAATACATCCGATAAAGGTTTATTTAATTCAAATGTCGTCATTTTCGGGTTTGTCGTGGTCGTAGCGATGAGACAGGATGCCACCAAATCCTCGAGAACACATTATGTCAGACTGGCGCAAATATATTTAAGTGACTTTATTCAAGTACAGAATTAATTAAAGCATATGACTTCTCATGTTTACTTTCCGAGAATGTGTATTAATAAATGGTCAGGAGAGCAGGATAATAAAGCGGGGCCAACTAAACTCATAAACACTGTTCCTTGCGCGTTTCAAATAAACATTTGCTAAAGATATTGTCCGTATTTCTGATTAATTTTATACCAAATTGTTATTTGAGAGCAACTACAAAACGGTATAATTGTTGATTAAACATGTAAGAGTGTATTTATTGAGCAAATTAGCAAGTGCAATTCAGTTTCCCAAATACTAAACGACTTTAATTGAATGGAATGTTATGAAATTGTGTGGTTGAGCGTAGTGCGAAATGGACCCAAACGGCTTTTTGAATGGGACTTGGGTGGATATGAACTAAAAAACATGATGAAATACAGACAAAAAATACATCTCTGTTCAAGTATAATGATTTTAGGCGAAAACAAAGATTTAAATATAATGTTTAATATAATGTTTGATCTTATGAATTACATGAAAGTTATAAATTGAGTATTGCAACATAACTAACATCAATGTTGTATAAAAGTTCTGCATTCACCTAACTTCGGAACTTCGGATCTGGAGAAGAATCAATTTTGTTAGAAATGTGCAATAAAATTATTTTGAAACTTTTTGTTCTGAAATTTTATTATGCCTATAAATGTAATAAATCATTTGATTGAAAAAGTTTATGTAGTAAAATGAATAATAAATAATGTAAATAAAATATAACAAAACACCTAAAAAATTTGAATAGAAACATAACTTATGTTAAGCTCAGAAACGAACATACTCGTCCCTCGAACATGCGTTTGAAAATAAATTCCATGGCAGTAAAAAGCGTAATTGCACACTTAGTTTTGTTGGCAGAAAACATGAGCCCGAGCGAAATTTCCATGGAACGTGACTGTAATCGCAGCTGCAAACGTCACATACGAAATTTACATCAATTTCACAAAATATATTTGACAGGAGCTCTTAACCAAGTGCTACGATCGCAGAAATGCTTGCCGTAAAGTGTGGAACTCGGAAACCGCGTGCTCTCTTGGTCCGTAAATAATAAGGCGCGGATATTATTCGTACAGTTATTTATTTGGACATTATCGAGAGCTTTATTCCAGTCGGAGCTATTTTAAAATTGACTCGCAAATAATGGCAAGTCGCTACTGAGGAAGCCGTCTACGTGAATCGTTGAAATATTAATATTCCCAATTATCGATAGACCGAACATTTATTTTTTTTAATTTTTAGTGCCATCACCAGGTTGCCAATAAATTACATTATCGACTCGTAAAACTTCATCATTCGCTGTGGGAGTCGGACCAACATAGCAATAACGTTGTAAATAATATATACATCATTAAATCTAATTCAAATACAATTAAAAGGGGGCTTAATTCACTTCAACATCATAATATACTCAAATACCTTTAAAATCTTAATAAATTTCGCTTCAAATAACCATTTACATCGCCGCAAATTGCCGTCTTAACATCTACTGAAAAAATACAAAAACAGTCGCAAATATTACATTAAATTTTCTTAAAATATACTCTCCTACCTATATACTCAAACACAGTTCATTAATTTGAATTTAACCAGAAACGATTGAAGTATTGATCGATTGTATCTAAGAATAAAGTATTGATTAAACATAAAACAATTCAGATTGATGAAATACAGTGAACGCGTTATTTTTACTTTGATACCACTTTTATCTCACTGAAAAAATATCACGGAGCCAAAGCGAGGCCTACCGACTATTCCTGTTATGAAATGATACAGTCAGAAACTAGCTTTGCTTTGAATTGGCCAATTTCAAGAAATCAATGAAATAATCATGTTTACATCATTTAAAACGTATGCATATTACACATACCCACAATAATTAGGATTGAAAATATTAAAAAAAATAGTACCTAATGCTTAAATTAAATAAAGACATTGAAATTGAATTGACAACAAAAATCTGCTTTGTTTTAACTGTGAAAAGCACGTTAAGCTCAATGGCTTTGTAAGCATGGAAAACTCATTAGAAAAATTAGTGAAGAAAATGATTATGCACCAATTTAAAAACAACGACTTGCAAACTGTAGGCTGACTTCAGCAACCACAATTCAATATGAATTATATGTTGTATGAACTTAGAACAATCCGCGTTGCCTGTGAACTTTGGCGTTAGGCTGAAAATAATCCTAATCTTCCTCTCCTAATTCTACACGATTATTTAGCAATTAAATCAAATTGTTTGTTTAAACTGCTCGAAAAAAGATATATTTATTCAATTATCCCTTTTAAAAGAAACAGACAGTAACTGTAAATACTAAATAATGAGACGTGGAATTTATTGGCGTAAATTTACGCCAACTCATTTAATTTTTTGTAAAGAGAGCTCCGAGCACATGACCTATTCGGTTCAACACTGTTTCTGTTACTTTATAAACAGATTGTAATCCAACGATTTACGATAAATGTGTCTGGCATAATTAGCGTGTTTTTTTTCTATAACAGATTGAGTAATGGCTAAATTGGACCAATTTGAACCAATCCTTAGGTATACCTAAATTTTAATGAGGATTGTATATCTTTCGAACGTAAAATATCCTACACCATATTTCAGTAATTTCATTAAATCTATGATTATGTCTAAATATTGTGATGGCTATTAATAAATTGCATTCGTGTAGATAGATATCGCAGGCAAATCGCAATTATAGATTAAAGAGAAATTCGCTGATTAGGCGAAACAATTTCGCATTAAAGCAAAGTAAAGTTAGTAAGTATCACTACGGAAAATTGCCAGTGGTGATGTTGGTAGGGTCAAGGAAAATGGAAGTGCAATCTTTGTAAGAGACAAAATATTTATTATCATTATCATATTTCAATATAAAGTTATGCAAATGGAAATGAAAGTGTAGCTCACAACATAGGCATACCTTTGACAGTTCCATTGTATTATCTCCCTCTTTTTGTGTATAGCAGAAACATAACTATTATCATTGCGTTTATGCAAGAAATATATATACTGCTGAAAGTTTTCTTACAGCTTTTTTCCATGAACCACGCACTTTACAGAAGGAGAGATAGCAGTGAATCTCTCTGTGGCAGGATGCCACGACATAAATGCATTGTGTAAATTACAAGATACATATATTCATACCGCTGGAAGATCTGTCATAAACTCTCCTTTTTGCTCAAGAACAACGTACGTAGCCCAAAGGGAATGTATGAATGGATCTCTCAGCGGCAGGACTGTCATAATAATTTCATATCGCGTGTACCCAACGCAAACTTTCCCTGCTTCTCGTAAACAATGCACTTCACACAGAGAGAAGTTACAACGGCATGTTTATAGCGGAAGGACTGCCATAGTTAAATCGCATGTACAGGCACTGACCTTTTTTGATTGGCGGCCGGTCGCTAATTTCGCTGATCTTGTCCGAAATAGACAGCGCTGCCTGCTCGCTGATATCGCAGGCTGCCGAGCTGGAAGCAGCCTCGACCTGCGCGTCCGGAGACAGCTTATGGCATACTTCGAAGGCCTGCCCCACCGTCCTCACTATCCTCATTGCCTGACTCTGCAATAAAACACACAAAATTAAAATTAAAATAAAAAAATTAGTAAAAGCAATAAATACTTCGGCAATACCTCTATTAACGTACACATTTGGCATAATTAAATGGTCTAATACAGATTTAGATAACTTAGAAAGATTAATTAGAACTACGCTAACAAAGTTTAATTTCCATCATCCAAATTCAGATATAGAACGAGTTAATTTACCTAGAAATTTAGGAGGTAGAGGTATAGTCAAAATAACTTCTTTGAAACATAATCAGGTAGAAATGCTAAGAACTTTTTTCCATAGGAAAGCTCATAGCTCAGAAATGCACAAAATAGATTGCAAGGCAGATAGAAATATTACACCTTTAAATTTATACGATGAGAATGCCAACATTTTTATAAATCCCAACCAGGAATTATTAGATTCCTGGTCAAATAAAATTTTACACGCAAAACACTTCAATTATCTCAACCAAACGTATGTTGACAAATTTTCGTCAAACAAATGGTTGAGTATTGGAGAGTTTAGCGCAGAAATAGAAGGATTTATGCTTGCCATTCAGGATAGAGTCATTAATACTAAAAATTATAGAAAGCATATAATGAAAGATACAAATCAAATCAAATTGATGATTTGTGTAGAAAATGTTTGGCTTTTCCGGAAACTATAGAACATATTATATCGGGATGTTCTATATTAGCAAGGTCCGAGTATACATTTAGGCACAATCAGGTTTTAAAAATAATTCACCAAAATTTGGTAATTAAACATAACTTGATTGACTGCCGTAATATAGTACCATATTATGAATACGAACCAAATTTTATTTTTTGAAAACGAATTTTATAAAACATATTATGATAAAACTATACTAACTGACCGAACGATTAGTCATAATAGACCCGATATAGTTTTACATGACAAAATAAAATAAAAAACTTATATCATTGATGTCGCTATTCCAAATTCCTGTAACATTCAAAAAATTGTTAATGAAAAAATAAGAAAATACACAGATTTAGGAAACAAAATAAAAAGAATTTGGCATTCTCAGACTATAAAAATATTACCATTCCTCATACCCTCTCTCATTAAAAATTTAGGCGTATTAGATCTATCAAAAAATTTATATATAAAGATGCAAAAGTCGGTCATTTTGAATACATGTAGGATAACGAAAGATTTTTTAAATATTTATGTTGAGGGATCAGTAGGATTTATAGGCCCTGTTAGAAGTTCTACCGAGCCGAACCCTCTGATATGAAAATATCTGGAGTCGGTGAATTTTTTTTCCCATATGATCTCTAGTGAGTTGACGTGTTGTTGTTCTTGTATTGTTTTGTATTTATTTTACTTATATAATGCAATTGCATAGTGTTGATTGACTAGATGATCATTTGTGGAAAAGTGAGTGGAAGGGTTTAGTTTTTCCTATGGGGAAAATTTAACCCGGACAACAAAATCGGAAGCAAAAAAAAAATTAGAATTAAAATTAAAATTAAAATTAAAATTAAAATTAAAATTAAAATTAAAATTAAAATTAAAATTAAAATTAAAATTAAAATTAAAATTAAAATTAAAATTAAAATTAAAATTAAAATTAAAATTAAAATTAAAATTAAAATTAAAATTAAAATTAAAATTAAAATTAAAATTAAAATTAAAATTAAAATTAAAATTAAAATTAAAATTAAAATTAAAATTAAAATTAAAATTAAAATTAAAATTAAAATTAAAATTAAAATTAAAATTAAAATTAAAATTAAAATTAAAATTAAAATTAAAATTAAAATTAAAATTAAAATTAAAATTAAAATTAAAATTAAAATTAAAATTAAAATTAAAATTAAAATTAAAATTAAAATTAAAATTAAAATTAAAATTAAAATTAAAATTAAAATTAAAATTAAAATTAAAATTAAAATTAAAATTAAAATTAAAATTAAAATTAAAATTAAAATTAAAATTAAAATTAAAATTAAAATTAAAATTAAAATTAAAATTAAAATTAATATTAAAATTAAAATTAAAATTAAAATTAAAATTAAAATTAAAATTAAAATTAAAATTAAAATTAAAATTAAAATTAAAATTAAAATTAAAATTAAAATTAAAATTAAAATTAAAATTAAAATTAAAATTAAAATTAAAATTAAAATTAAAATTAAAATTAAAATTAAAATTAAAATTAAAATTAAAATTACAATTAAAATTAAAATTACAATTAAAATTAAAATTATATTTTACATGTAAACTTATAAGTTTTGTTGGTCTATTTGGACATTCAAGTGTAAAGATAATGCGTCTTCCTCATGCATCTCGACTTTTTCTGCCATATAAAACACTCTGTAAACGCTCTTGAAATTAAGAAGAACATACTTTCAAGTCGAAATTTTCAGCGAGATTAGAGTAGTTTTTGAGTCTGTAAGTAGGTGAACGAACACACGAACATTGCCATTCATAGGTATTGATAGATTGTTTATAGATGTGATTAATGAAGTGGTTCACCATAGTTGGATTTGATATATTTTTAATGGTAAAAAAATATTAATTAAAAAACTATTCAAAATTTATTACAAATATATAAAAAAAAATTAAAAATACATAAGAAAAATCGTTAACACAAAACCTAAAAATTTATAATAAATACATTACAAGAAGTCACACAAGAAAATGTCTCCTGGTCCCAAGGAGCAATACGGCAAATTATCAAGAGACAATACAAATATTCTATTATATGTTTACTCTTTGCACAATAATATTATTAACAGATATATTGAGAAAAACATCAACGGCATTTGGTTCCTTAGAAAACGCAATCTGCCTAGTTAGCTATTAATATCGACCTGACAATTGACAACACATACAGAATATAACTTGTAAGTATTTCAAATAGTTTCAGTTGCTTAAAATACATTTAAAATTGCGTACTTAATTTCAAGTACTACCTATATAACAAAATCAATGTAACGAAACGATTAAAAATAAATTAAATGAAAAGGTTATTTGTGATTAAATTTACAAAACATGAATTAAAACATCAACCAGAACAATCAACCATAGTCGAATCTAGTCAAACACGAGAAAAGATTGCAGATTGCTTAGTACGTTTTAAGGATGTAGTATAATATAGAACTCACGGATTTCTACTATTTAAGCAGGTAGCTATGCAAGTAATATACATAAGAAATATGTAAGATTGTTTCAAACTTGCGTTGGTCCAAATATCCAACCACCAGTACAAGCATATCGATAAAGTTTTTTTTATCGACTTGTTGCTTATGGCAGATCGCCATCGAACGTGGACTTGAACTGTGGTTTGATCGTTCAACAGTTCACGACTTCAACAGTTCACGTGCTCAACAGTTCATGTGTTCGATGACGATCTTCAGTCGTGCTCGGAAGTGTTATCAAATAATTGTCGACCGATTTTGTCGGTCTGGAGCCAGACAGACTATGGCATCCACAATTGGGGTATGTTGTGTGGCTATAGGTAATAGGGAAGGGAAGGAGATGGGGAAGAGGAAGGTGGGGAAGAACCTGGCTATTCAGATAGGGTCCAAAGCCATTCAAAGTAACGTTTCAATTCTAAATGGTGGTATTACACCAGGATGATACTGAGAGTATCTTCCACTTTGGAAAGTGCCGCAGATATACTATATATTATTTTATATGAGTAAATTGTGAAATAACAAAAATTAATCAAATATAATTTACTTGCACACGCCGGGATTCGAACCCGCGACCTCTGGCTTGCTAGTCGAGAGCCTTACCCCTCGACCACGGAGGCCATCAAGAAAACAAAAACTTAGAATTAGAACTGTGTGCGTTTGATGGACTTTTTATTTTATTCGTGGCATTTTTTTCCTAATTTTGCCATAAACTATTAAATCTTTGAAAAGTTAAAAAAGTAAGTTTTTAATTTTCTCTTATTTAATAAACAAAAATCGTAAATACCTACCTGCTTGATTAAAAACGATTTTAAGTCACATATTTAATTATTTCAAATAAGGTATTATACAGTTTGTTCAAAGAAACTTAAATATCACAATGACGGTGACCGGATAAATCATAAAAATGATAATTCATTACATATTTAAAAAGTTATATAAAGTCATGGAAAGTGATGAAACAAAAACTTTATTAACTGGGTTAAGTAGGTTAGGTTAGGTTAGGTTTAAATATTTTTTTTCATCGTTTTTAATGATTTTATAACACTTTTTAAAGGTGTGTTGAATTGTCGATGTGTTGATTTATCGTGGAACCCTCAATGACAATTCTTCAAACTTTCCTTAGGGAGGTAAGTACCATAATAAAGAAAAATAAACACGATGATTTCACATATAAAATAATCTTAACTGAATCATTAAAATTAAGACCATATTGAAACGGAAACGGAACGTAAAAACAAATTTACAAACAGACGAAATGTATAGTGGTCAAGTTGAAAAGGGACTTCGCTACGCCCAATCAAAACAACAAGCAGAAAGAAGTGACCTATGTAATTTTGTGTTTCTATAAATCTTATTTTATTCCGTATCAGCAACACATTTCTCCATTTTCCGCTAAAGAAGAGTAATTTATTAAAATGTAAAAAAAGAGTAATAATGCACCATTTCATAGTGGTGAAACAGAGTGGTGAAAAGGTTGTGAAACTGGACATTGACAAAGTTAGTTCCTACATAAAAATTATTCAGGTTTACACCGTGTTTTATTACAACACGCACTAACAATGTTAAAATTAGTCTCCTACCGTAAAAAGCGTTAAACCGTTATTGTAGCATTATTGAATTTGCTGCAGTCTACCAGAAATAAGCGCAGTTGTTGTTGTGGTATGTTCAGGATTTGGGGAACTCATTAATTCAAGATAAATTGTCGAGTAAACTAAACTTATAAAGTAGCGTATTTCCTCGAAATATGTTTATGTGGTAAATAATGTGTTGGCAATGGACCACGGAAACGATATGAAATATGGTAAGGACTTGTCGTATAACGAGGTATATACTTCAAATAATGTCAAGTTTGAACATTATTTGCAGTTCGGGAATTCGGCCATCGTTTTCTAGCCGAATTGTTAACAAGGTATATATATATATATATACATTATACATAGGTACACGAAAAATCGTACATTGAAAATAAGTAGCTGTAATAGATAAATCCTCTTAATAATGTCGTATATATCATAATATAATCACTTGTCGTGAATAATGATAAATAATGTCATAGCTAGATTAATAATTAATCCTATCTACGTACCCTCGATAAAAAAGATCATTTTGTAATTACTTGGTTATTTACTGTCATTAAAAACAATAACCCAAATGAAAAATAATAATTTCAACACAAATCTGTATCAGTACATACTAATTCATATAAATTCAAGCATCGTCTCATTTATTTTTCCCTTATTTATTCCGGCTCTCGACATGACCAATAAAAAGGGATTATTTAAAAATATTTACCGAAATAATGGTCCATATTATGAAGTACCCATGTATGAACAACATGGCACAACATTTTTATATGGAAATTTAGCATTTAAATTTAGTAAAATTCTAATAAATGCGATGTTTTTTTTAAATTTGCAAATGATTGGTTCATACAAAATTTTAAAAATACATGTTTTTTATTAAATCCGCTGCTAGTTCATTAAAGCCAATTCTGGATGATGGTCTTTAATCGGGGCGTTACTGACAGTGTCTTCCACTTTCTAACATGCTAAAAATACACTATGTATTATTTAAATGAATTAATTGTAAAACAAAATTAAATATTTAAATAACATTTATTTACGCAAACTGGCATTTGAAGGCGCAAAGTTGAGATCTTTACGCCTTAAGGCGATGCACTACGTCTTGTAATATTTTAAATTGAGCCGCTATCAATAACGACCCTTACGTAGATGGCGATAAGGTTTAAAATCCCGCTTAACACCATCCGCCGGTTTTGGTTTTATGCAAGAAAAAACATGGCCAAAAAGTGCCTTTTATTTTAATTTGTGAATGTTCAGGCATAAATATTTAATTTTTTCCCGATCTTTTTATAAATAACTTTATTTTCCACATTATACAATAAAATCGTAACCGAAAATGGGTTCGTAAGTAGGAGATTTTGAACTGTAAAGCAGTTTTCATAGGCCTATACATTATTTTTTTCTGGGCTTATAAAAAGACTTACATAAAAAATACTCGATTAAGAGTTCAATATGTATTCTACTCGCAGTATTTAATTAAAGCATCTGAAACATTTCTAGGCGACCAAATTTTCAAACCAAAAACACATGATTTTTGCATTACTACGTATGGCATCGCCTTAACCAGGAAGGCCGTCATTGGTTTATTGTCTTTAATAGTTTGTAACTTATTGATTTTTGTAACATTATTAACCTAAGCGAAATTATTTAAGTTTTATGTATCCTCATAGGGATCTTCCATGCTGTGGATTAATAATATTTATGATCTGGTGTTATCGATAATATGTTGTAAATGATGACTTACATGGCCGAAAGTTTAAGGACGGGTTGTTTCAAAGAATTTGAACAATTCATCAATTTTCATAGTTGATTTTCAAGTTTTTTGAAGGTTCTAATCGAGTTCTTTCATCATTTCAGTTTTATGAAACAACTGGTCAATAATTATACAATAACAGAACTTGAATAGAACCCCCACAGAAATGGAAAATCAACTGCGAAACAACCCGTCCAATCATGGCGCTGAGCAAAAAATAATTAGAGTAAAATAAAATTTACACAAAAATATTATGTTTATATTTAGGGCAAATTCGAGAGAGCAAGATATTTTTTATCGGCCTGGTGAAAGTCCGTAAAATATCTTGTTATATGTATTTTTTTATATTTATTGTTATTTATAAAAATTAAATTACATTTAACAAGATATTTTATGGGGGATATTTTCAGAGCGATAAAAAATATATTTCTCCTTTTCTTCAAACTTTAATTTCCCTATTAATTACGATCCTTTCAAATAACAATAAAGTACTGTCCAACGCTGCCGATTATATGAAATCTTTACTCTCTAGCCTTCCCGATGTATCCGCAACTGAGCAAAATACTTCAATGGAATAGTAGAAGTCTATTCGCCAACAAAATTGATCTTGTACAGTTACTTGATGAATACTACATAATATAATATTTGAGGCAAATTCGAGAGAGCAAGATATTTTTTTATCGCCCTGGTGAATGACCACCCTTCAATATCGAAACATTGAGTTAGTAACCAGATCCACACAGCCAGGTATATCTTGACCTTTCCCTTTACCATCTCCCCCTTCTCCATTATATTGAGTAAGACTACATAGTTATCATGAACGATGTCATAGTCCCACTTGCTCCGGGCAGTTGGGTTTCCTGTTATTTATTTATTTTAAATTACTGCTCTTGCCATTGCCACAATGTAACTAAATAATTGGTCATTAAATTAAATAAAACGAAAGTCCGTAAAATATCTTGTTTTATGTAATTTTTATATGTATAGCTAACTATCGCACCGTTAAGCAAAGATAATGGACTCCCAAACAACTCTATCTTGGTACACGCATTTATTCTTATTATACCCTTCTGTAATTCAGTCTCTTTGCATGACCCATTGTATGGTTCGCTAGATCGTGCCATGTCTTCCTCGGGCTCACCCGACTTCTAAAACAATACCAAATTCGCGTCGTATATTATTCTTCTTACTCTACGTGCCCAAACAATCCTTTCTTAATTTTACTCATTACGCATATATCAGCCAAGCATGTTTCCTAATTTCCTATTTAAAATAACTTATCTCCAATTTCAGTCGTAAAGAATTAAGTACTAAAGATAGCCAATATTTTGTTTTGGTTAAGATATTGCCTTTCCTAAACCTACCAATCCAAAGGTATTGGCATATAAAAATACATTGCGAATCCTCCAATTAATCAGTTTTTCAATCCTTCAATTTTTTATGAACTCTGAGATTGTATATCTTTAACAAAAATATTTATGATGAACGAAAGTGCATTCCCAAAATATTGTATTTACTTCAGGAACATAATGCAGATACTACAATATTGTATTTACATCAGGTACAGATTACAGATAATACAATATTGTATTTACATCAGGTACAGAATGCAGATACTACAATATTGTATTTACATCAGGTACAGATTACAGATAATACAATATTGTATTTACATCAGGTACAGAATGCAGATAATACAATATTGTATTTACATCAGGTACAGAATGCAGATACTACAATATTGTATTTACATCAGGTACAGATTACAGATAATACAATATTGTATTTACATCAGGTACAGATTAAAGATAATAGAATATTGAACTGAAAACATATTTTTTTATCACAAAATCTAAAGTTAACAAAATTTCAGTTTCAGTTTTCACAATATAGGATGAAGGATGGAGATACAATATTTAAACTTAACTTACACTGTTTTCATGTACATAGTTTTACATTAATTTTATACACCGTTTTACCACACATACGCCTCTGGAATCTCATTTACAAACATATATTTCAGAAAAGGAAATAATAAGTAGAAATATTTAATCAAAGTTTATTGTTGTGCGCAAGTTAAAATAGTGTAGTTTTCATAAAATACAAACGGAGTAATGCATTCCCCATATTACTATGAATGTTTTGGTGTTTGTGTCGAGTCTTTTCGGAAAATTCCCGATAATTTCGAATGCACGTCTGCCGGCCGTGTTTCAGCTCTCACGTCATAAAACAAAAAGTGAGTGCTGAAAAAAAAACCCGCAGCCGGGTCTGTAATAAATTTCATTTAAACATGTTGGCTTGTCAACAAATAATGATTTTTCCATCCTGAATTTCGATGGATGGAAACGTATTTATCGGAGTGTAACGAGAAGTTTATCATTCAACAATGAAAAAAATTTCACTTACATACACTAATAACTACACACAAAAAAGGTTTATCTTCCTAATTTATTATTAGGAAGTTTATATTTTTTAACACCTCTATTTACATCGAGCATTATTCCGTATTTCTAAAATATATATTTGAGCATGATTGTTGCTTGCAAGAAATAAAAAAAAACATTCAAATATTAACTAAGACAACACGGATTCATTTATTTTAATTCTTACTATTTATCATTTACAAACTATGGAAAAAACTTACAGGATTAATTTTTTTATAGCTAGTAACTATTATATTAAGTACTTTTTTCCGATATTTCAAAGCATCGTAGTTCACGATGAAAATTTGAAGTGCATTGTTTGGAAGTTTGATGTTTTAACTTTGCAGGGTTTCTATTTCATTGGTAGTAGGTATTACGAATAATATTATGTCTTATTTTTTTTCCGATAAAAAATACGCGTATTTTAGATTTTAGGGTTATTATGCCATGCCTCCTTCTTTCAGTATCAGTATCTACTATTGTTTTGAGTATATGGTTATTAAGGTGGGCATGTAAAGCGGATGAATGGAGAAGTCGGGGATGCCTTAGGAAGGCATCAAGGAAAAAGTAAATCAAATACCTCAGTAGAGTAAAAAAAAGAGTAGTTTGATGACAATTTATGGATGTAAACGAAAGAAGTAATGTGTGCCAATATAGAGTTATGTAGCGATACACCCGTCATGATTTCTTTGTTTAATTCGCATTGAGTTCCGTTTAAACAATAACAATAATAATTATACGTTAAAAATAAAAAAAATAAAACAGGTAACAGGCAAGCGATATTCCATCTGTGGTTTGGCTATACCTAAGAGCAAATGAAGAAGCGGCACAAACCTCCAACTCGTCGTCCCCAGAAACAGGCAGAGACTGAATGGATGCCACTCCATCACTCTTGTCCTCGGAGACGTCACTCAGAGCGGCGAACATGTCGAGCTTAGCCTTCCTCAACGAAACTGCCGGGGATTTTTTCGTCTCGACTATCTCTGGCTCCCTGAACGACAGTTTCTTCCTCGGCCTCTCCAGTGAATCAGAGTTCACGTTTGCGCTCATCGATGAATTAGTAATCGCGCTACTATGAACTGGAAACACTAGCCGAGGAAAGAGGCATATACTTTCGATGGCAGGCTTTCTTCCCTCTTCCACGTGGGCTTTACTTGACGATTCATGGTGATGGTTAAAGAATCCAAACCTTTGTGTAGAAGTTCCCGGAAAGCTGTTAGGACTCTCCAATTGTTCTATGGAGCCTCGCCTGTGAGGTGAGGATATCATCGACACCGGCCTAGAAGGCGCGATATCGATAGATATTTGTCTTTTAAACTTAGGCTTCGATCCATTATTGGACGTCTCTTTGTACTCTCCATTTATGTTGGGAGATTCAGTTCCCTCGCCCTTTGACTTTGACTTCGGTTTCCTGAAGTAGCTCAGAGTAGAAGCTCTGCTCCTCTGTTTCGCGTTGTCTGGAACTTTCTGAAGAATTTCAGCCGGTGCCCTGAACTTGGAACTGATTGATGACAGGCGATTCTTGGCGATACCTATCACGTCATTGGGCAGCTGCAGCAGAGTGTTGTCAGCCTTCCTACCGCAGCTGCTCTCCGCTCGGTTGGATTTTGACATTGCAAAATGTTAACATTTTATAACATCTGCACCAATAACAAAACTCTTTACGGCCACATGATTCCAAATGATTCTATAGTTTTAAATCGAACTTGACTTTTAATATTGTTTCACATAGCCAAATATATTTTTGCTTACATCCAACTCATGTTAATTGCAAAATTAGTTTATGGTGTCACATTTTTGTTTATAATTTTAATCAATGTTCTTTGTGTCATTCACTATAGATGCAAGCAAAAAAAGAATTCAAACTTTGATCCAATAATAAAAACGTATTTTGTTCCAATAACAATGATCAAGTAGGCGATAGTTTTTGTTCGCAATAATAATAATACGCTTCAAACTTTAAAGACAGAATAAAATGATATACTTAAATATGCGATTATTACATTATTCCTATAAAACAAAGGAATACCAGTCATAATAGAACGTAAAACAGTTTACGCGTTTCTCGAAACTTGCGCAGAACGGAGAAAATTACAGTATTTAGTCCGCGACCGCACAAACTCAAAGCAAGCACAAATGAGACTGAGCTGAAAACATCTGTAGGCAACTGAAATAAGTCAAAAATGTTCCGTGGATTTCAGTCCCCCCCTCCTCTCTGACAGATTTGGGCGGCCCGTGGCGCATCTTGAGATTTCGACGGCGGCAGAACGAAGAAGCTGCGCCCATTGGGATTGGGGGACCCGCCTTACATACACTTTGGACTTACTAGTGACAGTGACTGGCGATACTACTGGAATACAAAAGAGTTAATACTCGCACACCAGGCAGTCCGAAAGAGAACTTTCTTCAACAAGGAAGCTTTTTGTAAATAAAATTTACTGTGACTTATCCAGTCTAAAATCTAAATTTATATACCGCCATTTTTTACATTTTGCATGTTAATTATAATTATTTAATTTGGTTATCGCCACTTTGGGAACCATTCATCCATTTTTATGATAATCAATGACAAAACGCTGTTTCTCAGCGACGTTTGGCATCATTATGCATCATACTAAGAGCGCGTGTTTTTGTATGAAAGTTGATGATTTTTTTTCTCTTAAAGTTACGAATAGATAACCTGAACGCAATTAAAAAAGAAATCATAAAGACCATACTGAAATTACGCATAAGATCGCCTTTGATTTTTTTTAAATTTTCAACAGTGTTGATGTACCAAAGGCACAATAAATATACAATGGAAACTATTAAAAAATACTGAATCCTCTACAATACCGCGTATTTAGCAAGTAAAATCACAATGACGTAAAAAAAATATTAAAAATATAAGTCATAAAACCACATTCGGAAAAAGAAATTACATTTATTTTGCAACATAAGTCCACAACATCCTTCCCCCAGCAGAAGCGAATAGATAATTTATATGATCAACAGTAAAAATCTTGCTGAAAGAGATTAACTCAAAGCCTCAGCACAGGACACTCTAGTGAGGAGGACTAAGAAATACAATTTACCATACATGTATTCACTATCATATTTTGTATGTACAATGTTTAAATTGTCGCTCTAGTAAAAAAAAAATAATAATGTAAAATTATTAGCATACTCGATAATATTAGCTCACTTAAGATTAATAAATAAATATATATTTTTTAAGTTGTCTGGGACATTATTGTCTAAATGAAGGGCACTGCACTATACTATACTGTACAACTGTCCGAAATGTTAACTCAAAAGAGAAGAAAATATAACATTAAAAATCAATCATTATTGGCAATTAAGAGATGAACACTTTTTAAGTGTTATTTTGTATGTACTACATACGACATACTAGATGCTGTATAATATGAATAGGTGGTCAGTTAATTTTAACTTCATTAATTAAAGTTCCGTTTTTCAAACTTCTTTTGCCCAGCACCATTATACCCACAAGGAAAACATTTCTTTAATAAATTACCAGAAGAAATCAGAAGCATTAATGATAAAAAAACAATTATCGAACCATATAAAAATATATTTTAGGTAAATCATTAATAAAAAAACTACTACCCCTTGTTTCTTTTGAAAATCTCACAAATTATCCTACAATACTTTATTTATCCTCCATGATATTATTTCTTCTTTACAAATATCACTTGCTCCAGTTAATATTGAAAGGCAAGATAGAGGGTCGCAGAGGGCCTGGTAGGAGACAAATGTCTTGGCTGCGAAATATACGAGAGTGGACCGGCATTAGAAGTGTGGAGGAGCTATTCCGGGCAGCGCAAGACAAAGAGACATTTTCCAGAGTGATCGCCAACGTCGGGGGGACCCGATACGGCACATAAAGAAGAAGAAATACAACAATTTGTATGGATTTTATTTTCGTTATTATTTTTTACTTTGTAACCATGACCATAAAATATGTTAATTATTTCACCAAATAATGCATTATAATATTACACTCCTCTTCCATCCAAAAGCAAATACTTTTAGTGGAATAGTATATAATTAGAAAACAGAAGCCATATAAAACCTAAATTGTTATGTTATGTTCAAAAGTTTGATTAATATAAAAAAAATACTTTTTACAAAACATTATATTTTTTAAAAGGGATTTGCAGCAAGTAATTGGAGACAAATTATGTACCTACCCTTATTTAAAAATCTACAGGACGATTAAAAACGTGCAAATGTGCAGTACAATATAATTAGTTTATTATGCATATATTACAAAAAAAATTTAAAGTTTAAAAAATTTTTCATACAAAAAATTGTAATGTGTACCGTATAATAATAGGCTAAGGGAGTTATGAAATAGTTGACAGTATTTAGAAAAATAATAGAACGCATTGTTTTTAATGAGTGCTATTGATTATTATTTGTAGGAAAGTGATACAATTAAAAATAATAATAATAATCAAATAAGTTCGCATGTGTAGGTAAAATAATTTATAAATAACTGTTACTCTGAAAAAAAAGTTCAAATAAACAAATATTGCTGAGTACAAATTAATGTTTCGTTATTTTACTTAACGTAAAGAGTCAGAATAACGAAAGGGTACCTATGGAATGTATGAGATGTATGAATGTAAATGAAGCGAGGAGTGTGTATAGAGACAGAATTGTTTGATGATGGGCCATCCTCACTGCCAAGAAAAGACATGATGGTTGGTTGAATAAAAATATCTTACCTTCGTCCAACATCGAATTATGCGCAAATTGAAAGTAGTAGAAAACGGGGGGTGAATTTCTGTTGAGCCTCACCTGAATATCTACCGAACAAATAAACTCATATATAAAGAACAAGTGAACAATTTTTAGCAAAATGGCTAATAGCACTAGCATCATGTTGTTGGATTTCACTTGTTTCTGAAGTTATAAAAAGTTATCCGAAAGAAGTTTGTGAAGCTCTGTAATGTTCTTGAACTCGTGAGAGTTAAATGTAAACTCACAGTTTATTGTTATCATCGAAACTCAATGCAACATAAGATATGTAATGTAATGATATTTCACCGAAAATACAAAATTAGTTCATCTTAATGTAGATTTCTATATTTGTTTTAATTTAATTTAAAGTAATGACAATCAAGACATAATGCATGAAACTTCTGTAGTCAATACTTTTACAGGAAAAAATTAACGATTACGTAAGTGGTAACATAAATAGTGTAAAAAGCGAGAGACACAAGCATGGTCGTTACCGCAATGATAGTGAGAGCATCGTTAATTTCATCCAAAATATTCCAAATCATTTTGAAAGATTTTTAAAACGGTTTTATTAATGTCAATTGTTAGAATTTTTAAGCGATTTAGAAGTTTGTGAATTTTATTTTTTAATACATGCGAGTGATGCACCGATGCAGTTTCAATGGCAACTGACTGGAGAAGTATTGCACCCGGGCTTATGTACGTTGTTCCGCGGGGTGGCTGGTGCCTCGTGCGCTCGCTCACCACCCGCTCCGCCACCCGTTCCGCCACCCTCTCTGCCACCCTCTGCAACCCGTGAGAGTGGGTGTCCCTCCAACTACCCGGGATTTTGTCGTGTAGTTTTAACCCGTTAAATGAACATGTGAAACAGATAGGCGTTTTAACATTTTAAAAAATTTAACTAATATCCGAAATTTTGTCTGGATGATTTCTGGTTTGGACATGGTTTGGGGAATGGCTTGGATACTGTCGAGCAAGTAGACATAGATCAGAATTTCAGGAGAAGTAATTTGGCCTGTAAGTTGATATAATAGTAAGTCAAGACTAGAATGACTACCTTAAAATTGCCATTATTGACAATATGGAAGTTTTCATCGACAGTATAGCTCACTAGTCGACCACCGATACCATCCCTGCAATCGGCAAAGACGTTTGACAATTGACATGGACTAAAATCTAAGAATAGTATATTGGGGCCTTCCGCTCTCTAGATAAAGTTATTAGGTGTCGACAAACATCTGTTTACACATATTTATCACAGAGGTCAAATTACTGGCGTATTATAAATATAAATTACATTAGATCCATATGATTTAGAACGGTGAACGGCAGTCGATTGCCATTTCATCCCTGGCACATTTAACTAAGTAGTTGAGTGAGCCAGGGGCTTCCGAGGGTTAATATGTTGCACGGGTTTCACGAGTTCCAGGGGCTCAAGGTTATTTTTGTAGCTCGGTAGGTGGATGGAGGTTATTTGCTGCTGGGAAGGATGTGAGGAGAAGTTTTTGTGTGGAATGGGTAGGAATCACATTTATTTATGATACGAGAAAATTCATCCTCTTATATTGAAAGTTTCTGAATCATTTCGGAACTGAGCGATTTATGGAAATGTAGGGATTTTATTATGAAATCGGGAGAAATAAAATTTTGGGCATACCATCACTGACGTAAGGTGTATGTTTGGCTTGGGAGTGAATGGTAGAAGAAGCCGAGGTCGCCCGAGGAAACAAAGGACTAAAGACTAAAATAAAAGAGTAAGACTAAAATAAAACGATGAAAGTAAAAAAGCCATGCACCCAAATAATGGATGCGCGGCCCAGGTGTATTGGATAAGCTATGGTTGAATTTTCTCTAACAAATCTTTAAAATATATATTTTCAATGATGTTCAAGTATTAATGTTTGCATATGACCTGAAATTATTCAAAACACTAACGATTTTTTTTTCATTCAATTTCCTTCAGGTCCTTTATAATCTCTGAGCATGCTGTGTGGAGGAGACAATTTAATATACCTACAAATTAGGTATCGTTGCTTAGTCTGACAAAGGATATTTTAATTACTGGTTGTTATTGTCTAGCTTTGATTAGGCACTATCTATATATTTCACAAAAATAGCACTCCAAAACTAAACCGAATATTAATTTCTCTGAAATCTTATGACATTACAGCAGTTAATATACGAAATAAATGTCGGTCCTACCCGATCGGCATGCATTTGGCAAGGTTGTTGGCGCGGTTCACTCCAATCCTTGGGAAGGAAGGTACAATCATAATTTTTTCAGTAGATATGTAAAGTTGTGCCTATATTCTAAAAAAGGAGACAAACACAATGTAAAAATGTAAAGCTTATTTAATGGGCATAAATAAATTGATATTATTACCATGTAACCCCCACCCTCCCTTGTCCCACCCCACCACACCCTCTCTGAAGCTCTGTCCTCGTCTAATATGATTTCTCTCGCTTTATTTTAATATTATATTTTATACCTTATTAATGTTTTGTACCTAGACTAGTTTTTTATAATGCTGTCTTATAAACCTAACAAAGCGGTTAAAAACAAAATAACTTTTCATTTGATTAAAGTGTCAAGCAACAAAGTAAACGCTTTCTTTGATAGTTATATACTATTTTATATACATAATTATGTAAATTCATAAAACTCTTACTCAATAGTAAATATGTGTACGTTTCCCGTTTTGGTTCAATATGTAGTGTACAGAATCCAAAAATTAATATGTGAAAATAAAAATCATTTCGTGTTATTTATTAGTCCTTTACCTTATTTAGACCTGGTTTAGCAAAAAAATGTTGGTTTGGTGACGGCTTTGTATTCAAATTACAACAACACCTCGGTAACAAAATGAACGCTGTTCCTTGGTTTCGCTTACGAGTTTGAACAGTTGTACAAGGAGTTTAAACAGAGTTGGGTTGTTAAGTTCATCTCCATATTTGTGACGTACGCTATGTGGTGTCATTTTTAAAATGAATTGAATTAGACAGGGCTAATCTAGTAAAATACATCAATGGGTTCATTCACATGCGATTGAAAGAATCCAAAATAATTTTTAAGATATGCATATTTTAAAGTGGGCATTCCTAGATAATGCCTAAATTACGATAACGTACTTTTTTCATTAAATTTAATAAAATTATCTGATCGTAGAATCATTTCTGATTTAACATGTTTGTATAAAATCATTAATTCAATGTTTGATACCCCTGATTTATTATATGTAATCTCTTTTCATACTCCAAGCAGGTCAGTTACAAGACAGTACCTACCATATTATTGTAGTAATTCTACATCAACGTCCCAATATTACACTCCTATGCGACGGATTCAACAGCTAGGAAAC